>JAHRHZ010000025.1:41142140-41251492 GCA_024137785.1 Ginglymostoma cirratum
CAGCGGTCGTAGAAGTCTTGTGGTGAGTTCTGACGTGTTCCTGATGTAGCGTAGTGTGATGAGTGTGTCGGGGCGCGTAGAATCTTTCTGATGCTGTGCCTGTAGGCATCTTCTGACCCAGTTCTTTGGATATCCATCATCCTCGAACACTTGGAAGAGGTATTCCTCCTCCTATTGGCGTAGTTCCATGTTGCTGCAGTGTGTTGTTGCCCTTTTAAATAGTGTTTGCACGCAGCTTCGTTTGTGTGTGCTGGGATGGTTACTATTGAAGTTCAATACCTGGTCTGTGTGTGTGGCTTTTCGGTGTACTTTCGTCTGCAGTTCCCCATTTGTCTTGCGCTCTACCATGACATCCAGGAATGGGAGTTATTTGTTCTTCTCCTCCTGTCTGGTGAATTTTATTCCGGTGAGGGTGTTTTTTATGAGTTTGTGTGTCTCTTCTAATTTGGTCCGTTTAATGATGACAAAGGTGTCGTCTACGTAGCGTATCCATAGCTTAGGTTGGATTTGCGGAAGGGTAGTCCTTTCCAGTCTTTGCATCACTGCTTCTGCTATGAGTCCGGAGATAGGCGATCCCATGGGTGTCCCATTGATTTGCTCGTAGGTTTGGCAGTTGAAGGTGAAGTGGGTGGTCAGGAATAAGTCCAGTAGTTTAAGCATGTTGTCCTTGGAGATGGTTTCACTGGGGTCGTGTTCTTGTTCAAGTAGTGTTGTCATTGTTAACCTTGCTAGTGGTATGTCCATTGACGTGAATAAGGCGGTGACATCAAACGATATCATGGTCTCTTCGTCCTCTATCTTTATGTCTTTGATGGAGTTGAGGAATTCTTGGGCTGAGCAGATGGAGTGGGATGATTTGTTGACTAGGTGCTTGAGTCTTCTTTGTAGTTCTCTGGCTAATTTGTGCGATGGAGTGCCTGGTAGGGAGACTATAGGTCTGAGGGGGACTTCTGGCTTGTGCACTTTAGGGAGGCCATAGAATCGAGGTGTGTTGTTTCCTTCAGGTTTCATTCTTGGGAAGTCAGCTTTGTTGATCTGTCGTGTTTGTTTAAGTATTTGTAGCGTGTATAGGATTTTGTTGCCTAGTTGTGTTGTCGGGTCAGTTTGTACTGGCCGGTATGTGTTCTCGTCGGCGAGCAGTGCTTGTGCTTTGGAGACGTAGTCCTTTTTATTCATTATCACTGCCATGCGCCCTTTGTCTGCAGGTAGTATAGTGATGTTCTTGTCTTTCTTTAATAGTAACTTTAATAGTAGAACTTCAATAGTAACCATCCCAGCACACACAAACGAAGCTGCGTGCAAACAATATTTAAAAGGCCAACAACACACTGCAGCAACATGGAACTACGCCAAGAGGACGAGGAATACCTCTTCCGAGTGTTCAAGGATAATGGATATCCAAAGAACTGGGTCAAGAGATGCCTACAGGCACAGCATCAGAAAGATTCTACACGCCCCGACACACTCATCACACTACGCTACATCAGGAACACGTCAGAACTCACCACAAGACTTCTACGACCGCTGGGCATCAGAGTGGCACATAAACCCACCTCAATCCTACGACAAGTGCTCACCCGAACTAAAGATCCACTCCCCGCCATGGACAGGACCAATGTCATCTACAAGATCCCTTGCAGAGACTGCGAGAAACACTACATCGGACAAACAGGAAGGAAACTAACAACAAGAGTACGTGAACACCAACTGGCTACAAAAAGACACGACCAGTACTCACTCATCTCAATCCACATGGACAAGGAAAACCACGACTTCGACTGGGACAACACCAAGATCCTGGGACAGGCTAGGCAGAGACAAGCACGAGAATTCCTGGAAGCATGGCACTCCACGAAGCAGGCTATTAATAAACACATTGAACTCGACCCCATATACATTCCACTATGGAGGTCACCCGGAAGTGAGGCAATCCATTGCAACGGACCCCAGAGTTTAAAAACCTGGCGGGAAAACACACCGACGCTTCATCAGAGGCTGCACTGAGGATGTTACCAAGCAAGGTAACGAAACATCTGCGGAACAACAAACCAGCTCAGCGAGCCAACCAACCTCAACACCCACAACCCAGCTACAGATCTACTCCAAAACAATTGAGAGTCTTGGTAAACCTATTCGAAAAGGTAAAGTCACCAGAGTCCTGCTCAATCATTAGAGAGAGACAGCTGGTGGTGACTTATCCTCCAGGTCCCCACACTTCAGGCAAGGGAAGAGGTTGAGAAAGAGTGTCCTTCATGGTAACCTCAGATAGTACAGGAATTGATCCACAATGCTAATATCAGTTGACATTGCAAACCAGCTGTCCAGCCAACTGAGCTAACTAACCCCTATACAAAGCATTTGTCTGACTACATATAGAATACTGTGAATAGTTTTAGTCACCTTATCTAATGAAAGTCATGGCACTGTTGCTGCTCAATGATGAAGGTTCACAAAGTTGATCCCAGTAAAGAGGAGTTTTCTTACGAGAAGAAGTTGAGTACATTGGGCCTGTTCTCATTGGATTTTAGAAGAATGAGAGGTGACCTTTTTGAAATATATAAGATTCTTAGCGGCCTTGATAGGGTAAATCTGGAAAGATTGTTTCCCCTTTTGAGCGAGTTGGGGACAAGAGAGCATAATATCAGTGATAAGGGGTCACAATTTCAGAGAGACATGAAGAATTTTCTTCTCTCAGATATAATGAATTTGTGGAATTCTTATTGTGCAAGGCTGTGAAGGATTTCTTGTTAACAGGATTCAAGACTGTGATGGATAAATAGATTTTTTTTTAATCAGTGAGAGAAGCTAGGAGTATGGGGAAGAGCAAGAAAGTGGAATTGAGGATTATGAGATCAGTGACGATCTCACTGAGTGGCGAATTAGATGTGATAGGCCAAATATTCTACTTCTGCTCTTCCATTTTATGCTCCTTGGGGAATTTATCACTGAGGGCTTTGATTCTTCAAAAGTAACTGCAAATAACGGAGAAGCTTAAAGTCTTCATGCCTTGGCACTTATCACTTTGTACCTAATCCATCTGGTGTTCAATAGTATTCTTAACATGAAGATTTGCACTTGATACAAACGATGTTACTTTGGCCCTGACATAATGATGGCTAGATGGTTGTTGGAAAAACAGAGACATGCTGGACCATGCAGAGTTCCCAATGTAAGTGATTGCAACAGAATTACCTGGAAAATTGAACTTCCCTGTAGGCAATTTTCCTGCATCTGGGACCACCAAGAAAGCCTGTATAATTTGGAGACTTTTGAGGGTTTTGACTCACTGAAGCTTAGTAGTTACCCAGGATAAGTTTGATATTTAAAACCCTACTCTATTAAACTGAGGACTTCACTCACCACTGACGTGCTCCAGTTACAGCCCCACTATTGTCCTGTGATATCCCTGGACCCAGCAATCAAACCCAAACCAATGCCTGCCTACCTCCCACCAACTCAGCATGAACTCAACTGATCCAGCTGACATCATTTGCCACCCCAAATACATTTCCCAAAACATAACAGGCCTGCTGAACCTCCTGGACCTGTTAACCCACCCCAGTCTATGACCCTGGAACTGGCACATCCCCTCCCCTCTCCCTCCCACCACTTCCACTAACCATCCCCAAAGACTCAAGTGGCTAATTTCACAATTGAAATATGGCAGACGTACCAGGATCGAGAGACATGTTTTGGCCTGCAATGTTATTCCTGTGTTGAGTCAATTTCTCCCAGTTTCTCCAAATAACCTATTGGTGACGGCCCAGGCTTGGAATTTTAGCTGGGAAAAAATCGTTGAGGGTTAGTTAGTAATTTTAAAAATGATTACTATTAGCTGAATTAAGTCCCACAGTAACAGGAATTCTTGGGCCAAACTGCGGATTTCTCAGTAGACTATCTTTATGTCAAACAAATAAAAAATATTTTAATTTAAGTATGCATTCACTGCTGATTGTATTACTATATTTTTATTGCTCCTCATCTCATGATGTCATGTATTAATTTAGAGGCATATTTTTCTCAACATGACCATGAAAATTTTTCATTGGAGAAGCTCACCAAAAAGCCAGAAGCAACATTACTTTCATAACTGTTGAATGCAGGCTTAAATTTTCAACCCTTCATCACTGGAAGCTGTTAGCTTTCAGAAGTGCATCTCAGAGAGACAACTTGGATCATAAATAAGTGATAAATCTTTACTGTTTGAGAGCAGAAAACAAGTTCAGAATGAAAAAAGCATTCTGATGAATTGTTGGCACATTGTCTTAACTAGTGCAAATTGAGATAAACGTTACTTATTAGTGTCTCGAAGTTCTGTCTTCTACCTCTGCTGCATGCTTAAGTCAGATGGTCAGAGACAACCCAGGAATAGACATTTGCTCCTAATCCCTTTGCCAATGATGTTATAAATTCAGAATGCTGTCTACATGATGGTTTTGGTTAATAATAAAGGAAAGGCATGATGAACAAGAAGTGATTGAAAACCATTAATTCTGATCATGCCTGGTCGCCCAATTCAATAGCATTTTCCTCCTTTTACCACACTTCCTTTGATTCCTTTAGCCCCAAGTGCAATAACCAGCTCCTTCTTGAAATCATTCAATGTTTTGGCTTCGACTGCTTTTTATAGTAGTAAATTCCACAGGCTCTCCATTCTCTGGATAAAGAAATTTCTCCTCATCTCAGTTTACTATAATTTACCAAAGCAGCTGTTTGATGAGGCTCTTTACTGGCAGCACACATTCAGAAAATCAGTTGCAATTTTCTTGGCCAGAATAAATTAAAGAAATGCACAAAAGATGAACACGGCCCATATTTATATAATTTAATTGTCAAGGCTGAAACAGATATAGTATTGTTTTTCTTATAGCAGCTAGAAAAGGTAACATACCTCAAAGCAGTTCGCAGCCAATGAATTAGTTTTGAAGCATATCACTGTTTTTGCATAAGCATATGCAACAATTAGTTTGCACACTGCAAAGTGAAATAACTCTCCAATGGCCAGTATCCGTTCAACAAGTTATCCTTTATTTACACATATACATTCCTTGATTATAGTACTGTCTCATACAGAGTCAGGCACCAGGCTGACACTCCCTGACACTCAACTATTTTATAGGGCTCCCTGATTGGACCAAATTAGCAGCCCCCGTCAGGGAACTCATATTTCAGCTGGCTAATCTCGTTACAATGACTACATCTTTCCCCCTCTCGGTCCATGGACATAGGCCAGCCTGTTTTCTTTGAGAGCTTCCTGGGGTGTTTTAGCACCAGGTCAGGTTCCTCTGACTAGGTACCTAACACATTCTTGTACCAGGACTACCTTGATAGACTTTCACTCCCTTCTCCTGGAGGCAAAAGCATTGAGGCAGCTACTTCCGTCATGTCCATCTCTGATTCAGAGGGCTGGACAATGCTTGATGGAGAGGATGAACCCATGGGTTCCAGCAGCATTTCCAAATGTTCCAACGAGCAGGGCACGTTTTTCTCCCATACCTTTTGCAAATTTGCGTGTTTCAAATGGCCCATGGGCTTATTCAGGACCGTTGCATCTATCTGAACTTTAAACATCACGTATACTGATCTCATGGCGACCATGCCTCTTACACATCCAGGGCCATTTCCATGATTCTTACACCAAAATTCGTCCCCTGTATCAAACTGTCTGTCTCACTTGGTGGAGTCTCATGCCCAGCGTTGGAGTTCCTGATGCTGTTTCACTCCCTCCTCCAGGTCTGGGAAGATCAGACTTAACCTGGTACAGAGTCTTGTACCCATTAGCAACTCTGCTGGTGCTGCCGCTGTAGTTGCATGTGATGTGGTGTTGTAATCAAACAAGAGCCATGACAGCTTGGTATCTAACAAGGCTGTAGGCTGTTTCTTTGATACAGCTTTCAAAGTTTGGACCACTCTTTCTGCCAGGCCATTGGATGATGGGTGATATGGAGCTGTCCTGTTATGTCAAATCCAATTGGACTTAAATTTCTTGCTGTTAAACAATGGCCCATTATCTGTTACCAACACTCACAGGACTCATTGTTTTGTAACAGACGTGCACAGTTTTTCTATCGTTGTCCCAGTGTTTATAGAATGGAGACTATACATGTCCAACAATTTTGAGTGGGCACCTACAATGATTAAGAACTCTGAACCTGTGTAAAGGCCTGTGTAGTCGATATACAACAAAGTCCAAGGTTTACTCAGCCATTCCCACGTATATGGAGAAATTGCTGGTGGTAACTTTTGTCCTTGATGACATACGGGACACTGCCAGACCAACACGGCTATGTCAGTATCCAAGCCTGGCTGCTGAATATAACTTCTAGCCAATATTTTAAATTTGGAGACCCCTGGATTGCCATGGTGGAGTTCAGTCAGTATTTCATGAAGACTTTGCATAGAACAATCACTCTCACTCCCCATAGCAGTATGCCAGCTTCTACTGTGAGCTGGTCTCTCCAGTCCAAAAAGGTTTTAATTCTAGTTGTGACAACCCTTCGGTTTCCCTTGTTAATACCAATGTTTCAATTTGGAAAGAACTGGATCTTTCTGTGTCCAAAGTCTGATATTGTCAGCTGTGAGTGGGATCATTTCCCAAAATTTAATATCATTACATACTCTTCCATTGACGGTACCACCAGTGGTTTATCTGCTAATAGGAGACAGCTCAATGCATCCGCATTTGCTACTTGGCCTCCCGAGCAGTGTTCTAACTTATAATTATAAGCACTTCGTACTAGAGCCCATCACTGAATGTGGCCTGAAGCTATGGGTGGCACTGCCTTATCCCCTTTAAGCATGTCATTAAAAGTTAAACCAAATCCACAAGCTTCTGCCAGTCAACTTAACCTAGTCAAAAAACCCAATACGGATTTCCCTGCTTCTCAAATTGCCAAATAAAAGCTATGGCATTTCAGAATTAGAGGAGACCTGGGGTTGTCATGTTCCTTATATATATTAGTCAATCTTTGAAAGGTTTTAGTATCTGGTGCCTCAGAGGAATAACGGAAAATGCTGCAGCTCCACAGGCTGTCAGGAGAATTACTCGTTGTTTTTCATCTGCCACAACGTCATTTTCCTGGTAAAAAATAACACATTCTTCCCTCATACTGGGTCCAGTCCTCGATGGCAGGATCAAATGAGTCAAACTTCCCAAACAAAGGCATGATGTAAGAAAATGCTTGCCCCAATTCAAAGATGACTGATGCGAGTGAGTTTCTCCAGGATTGTGCTTTACTCTTGTCACCAATGAAATAACTCTACAGTGGCCAGTATCCTGTCACCAAATTACCCTTTATTTACAAATAAGCAGCCCTTGAGTTTAGTTCTGCCTCATCCAGAATCAGGCACCAGAGCGTCATTAACTCTGACACTCAACCTTTTTATGTCAGCCAGGGCTCCCTGATTGGACCAGGGAGACAGCCCCAAACAGGGAACTCATATTCAATGAGAGGCAGCTGGCTGACCTTGTTACAATGACTGCACAAAGCCCAAATAAGGCAATGAGACAAATTACCATTTAATCTGCTATGATTGCTTATTGGTTGGGCACAATACTGGGGAAGCTTCACTGCTCTTTATTAATGTCTGTATGAGTGCCCACCTGTTTGAAAGAACAATTTAATTAGTCCTATTCTCTTGACCTTTCCCATTTAACCCTGGAAAATTTCCCCTTCAATACAGAGTTATGAAATAATTTCTGGGAATATATTTCATACAGATCGCTGACTAGCCTTTGGTCTAATAGTTTGGGAAAGATTGCACTTACACATCACTGCACTGGCATGTTAGCATAGATTTTGGAGTTGAGTTTCAATTGAGATTCTTTCAATCATCTGCCAAAACTTCAGCAAAATTGTTGCAAACATGGAGAAATCTTGGTGTAGCTATTATACTGGCCAGGCAGTATTTTTGCAAGCACAATTAGGGATTATGCATGGGGACCATGTGGAATCCTCATCATATCAGACTCCAAAGGAATTCCTCAGGGAATTGAACTTTCATTTGGGCAATCATGGAAGCATCCAAAAGCCTCAAAAAAATCAGAAGGCTCCGATGCAATTAAGCCAAACAGTCACTCAGAAGACACTGGACCACTAAAAATACAGTATAACTCCACAGAAGCTATTAAAATTAATTCATACCTGCCCCCAATACCCCTCAGACCCTGAAGTGACACCCCAGGACCCAAGACTCCCACCAGAAGCCCAATATCCACATTCCAGGAACTGAAACACCCTCTGGGTTCTGACAGCCTCATCCCAGAATCCAATACGAGCCCCTGCCCAGCTATTGAACCAAGCCTGCTACCACCATTGGACCTGACACTCCACAACTTGCCATCGGACCCAGCCACCCATTTCCCTCACCCCATCAGGCACAACCCAGGAATTGAACTAGGAACCTCTTGTGTATTTTTCTACAACTTACCCCAAAGCAACAATTGTGTCCCTAAACCAACAAAGTAATTGCAACTCTTACCTTATGTATTTACACTTTGGCAGCAACCATCAAAGTGGCTTTCAGGACATTTACATGTTTGAATATAGCACTGACTGCATGAAAAGGGGGCATTGTTTACCTTCTTCTGACAGTTCTACACAAATAAAGAACCGTTAGAATGAATGAATGGTTCCACATTTCTTACCGAGCCCTTATCAGAATCATAAAAGTAAAGCTCTGTTTTTTCACAAAAAAGAAATCTGTGCGTGAGATTGTCACTCCCTAGACAATCTGACCCTGCATGTATTCTTTTTCCCAATGTTACAATGGGTCATCCACCAAAGTTATATTGGACAATCAAGAGAATTCGTGTGTGAATTTAACCTGTATATTCTAAAATTCTTGATTGACAACTATTTGCAAAATTCTTCGAAAAGCATTCCATGGTTTTTATTTTCAGCTCAAATGCAACCCAGACAACCAGACTTGCCGCTGTCAATGTGTCAGTTTTTTTTCGCAGAAACATAACAGAGAGGAAAATAATGTATTAATTTGATTTTTTTAACCACAGGTAAATGCGCATAAACTCCATTTATATTGATTGAAAGGACCATGGGTCTGGTCTGTTCAATCCAAATTTTAATTGGAAGGAGCAATTGTTAAGTAGAGCTGCAACTGGTCTCACCTCATTGTAACCTTCTTTGGATGAATTTTAAAGACTAATCATGGACTACCACTAATCAGAATTTGGCCACAAACATATCTGCATAAATTTGCATGCCCAGTTTGTGGCTCAGCATTTTACAGGGTTTGTTCATGGTTTTCCACCTTGAAATTCAAGCTAAATGGTCCCATCTCATGTGTTGCAATTTCAAAGATGGCCCTTTTTTGTCATAGCAAACCTCACTGCCCAAAAATTGGCGTGTGACTCTTTGAAATAGTTTGTTAAAGCTTGTTAAAAGTCTTTGATTGTAAAACTTCATCTCTTGTCTTACTCCCAAGCTTTACTGTGCATTTGCAATATTATTTTAGTTCCTGTTGCAATGCCCACATATTTTGGGTTGTAAGTCTTTTGTCTATCGTTCCTTTTCCCACAACAGTTTTGCTACCAGCTACCATTCACTTGAAGTAGGTAACCTATTCAAAATTAGAATCACTGTTGGGTCCCCGATGATGTATGGATTTGAAAAATAATGGTAAATTAATATGGGGTCAAGAAAATCAGTGTAGTTACAATAAGGCAAAGAGTCTTTATAGGTGCTCCAAAAAGTCCCACCTGAGCATGTGAGAGCAGACCTACCTCGACCAAATAAAAACCGAAAGAATTGCAGATGCTGTAAATCAGAAACAAAAAAACAGAAATTGCTGGAAAAGCTCAGCAGATATGGTGGCATCTGTGAAGAGAAATGAGACTTAACATTTTGGATCCAATGAGGAAGGGTCACCACACCAGAAACATTAACTCTGAAACATTAGAACTTTAGAACATTAGAACATTAGAAACATTAACTCAGAAACATTAGCTCTTCACAGGTGCTGGCAGACCTGCTGAGCTTTTACAGCAATTTGTTTTTGTTCCTATCTTGACCACTTCTGCTTCATAATGACCATGGAATCAAATTTCTGTGCTATCAAATTCATCCAAGTATTTAGTGGGATAATATTTTCATCATTGGGAAGCAGATAACCAAAGAAATTGCACTTTTACTTCATAACAAAAAAAAACGAAAATGGTGTTTTCATAGACAAGTCACATGTGGCCATATCAACCTTTACACTGATCATATGACCTGAATGAATAGGAACAGCATTTTATGCCTTTCCTGTCTCACTACAGAACAGAATGATATTCATGCTTCCGTCAGAGTATTGGTGGAACATGGCACTGGCTCAGACATACTCCATTATTGGGAGGAATATTCTTTATGTTCCTGCCAAAATCGCAGAGATGATAGCTGTATTCCACATCTTTTCCAATCAAAATTGAGTTTCCATGCAGGTAGTAGATCAGAAGCTCCAGTCACAAGCAAGTGTACTTCCCGCAATTGTTATGCCAGTGAAAGGAGCAAATATGGTGTAAGGCTGCTGATTGTTAAGGATGCTCATGAGACAGTTGCAGGAATGGTTCTACATCCCCTGGCAACATTTCTGAAAGTATGCCAGTTAATTGAATGTTTCCAAGGTTGGGGTTTCAGTTGTTTGGATAGCTAATGTTGTTTCCCTTAGAGTAGTGATGGTTGAGAAGAGACTTGGCAGACGTACTCGAAATCATGAATCTGGGTAGAGTACGTAAGAAGAAACTGTTCCCATTGGTGGTAGTATTGAATACAAAGGGGCATAGATTTAAGATAATTGGTAAAAGCAGCATGGAAACAGAAGGTTTTTTTTTTACACAGTGAATAGTTAGGATTCCAAATGCACTTCCTGTGAGTGTGGAGGAAGCCAATTCTTTCATGGCTTTCAAAAGGAAACTTGATAAACATCTCAAGGTAAAAATTTGTAAGGCTGTGTGAAAAGCACAGGGGACAGAGTTCAGCTGAGTTGTCTCGCAGAAACTCAGCCAAATTGTCTCTTTCTATTATATTTCTATGATATTGTCTCCATCGCCAAGATTGCCTACATCCGTGTTTGTTATTTAGCCCACCTTAAACACACCTTCAACTGAAAATCACATCCATACTTTTGTTACCTTCAGACTTAAGTATTCAAGTGCTCTCCTGGCTTGTGTACCTTAGTACAGGTTCTATAAAATTCAGCCTTCGTAAAGTTCTGCTTCCAAAACTTAGACAATGTCCTGCTAACCTACTATTTAGTTTTGTTCCCAGTTCAAACACACTTCTGATTTATAATTCTTGCCCATATGTTAAAAATTCTCCCCTCCTGCCTTGATGCAGCCACTGAAACATGATGCACCCTGTGGAAGCTCCTTGGGCACTGAGGGGTCTAATAACTGTCAACACATTTTCCCAACTCAATCCCTTTGAACTTTGAGCCTGTCATATGTTGTCACAATAGAACCAGTAATAGCTTTCATGACAGCAAGTACTATTAAGCTTAGAATATCTTTCCTTTTAAGCTCTTCTGCAGCTGTTTTTGACTGTTTTTGCTTTACAGATCTATTAAGCCAGCCTTCACCAAATCACTGATATCTTTCAACACTGCCAGTCGGTGGTTCCAAGAGCTTGTAAATAGATTCAAAGGATTTTAAAACACTTCAGCTCTTTCTATAGATTGATCCAATGAAGTGAACATTTATCATCCCTACAGTTAAAGCATCCAGTTCTGATTTCAACCAACTGCATATTCTTCTCCTCCCCAGTAGAGGTTTGTGCATTGACACTTCCACTATCCTCCAGTGACGCAGTGCCCCAAGGTAGATAACCCTCTCTAATTTGGTGTCTGGACGGATGCATCAATGGACAATTTGAATTTAAATTAGCTTTATTGTTATAGGTATTCAAATGAGAATAGTGATAAGTTTGCAAGTTGCCACTTAATGGTGCCATCTTAGGCACAGAGGGACCCAGGTACTGAATGTTCATTACAAATTCTTGGGAAAAAAATCATAAAAATAAAGGAATATAAAGTCCAGCATTGCAGATTGTAGGAATGAATCAGAAAGTAGAGAAATAAAAAGTTAAGAACAACAGTCCTTCCGACCCAGTCCACACTGGCACCTAGCCTCTAGCCCGTGCAGAACCTTGATTCCAAACCGTGCCAGGCTTCACCTCGAGGTTCTCGAGGCCAGGAAACTGGTCTGGAATCACCTTGAGACCAGAAGTCTATACTGAGGCCACATCGGGCCAAGAGGACGCCACACCGGGCTGAGAGACTACTGGGATGGGCCAAAAAGCTGCAACTCGGGGCCAAGAGGCCAGACCAGGAGACCACCTCACCAGACCAGAAGATGACCACACCAGGCCATGAGAATGTCTCGCCAGGGTGGGTTGCTGCCACCACTGGCAGTACACCCACAATGCCGTTAGGCAGGAAATTCCAAGATTTTGACCCAGCAATGTTGAAGGAACCAGTAATATTGTTCCAGTCAGGATGATGTGTGCCTGGACGGGAACTTCCAGGTGATGGTATTTCTAGGTTGTAAGTTTGGAAAGAGCTGTCAGAGGACCATTGCTGAATTACTGTATTGCATCTTGGAGATGGTAGACATTGCTGCCACTGTGCAATGGCGATAGAACAAATGAATATTGAGGGTGGTAAATGAGATGCCAATTACATGGGCTACCTCCTCTTGGATGTTGTCAATCTCTTTCGTGTGTTTTTGGTGCTGCATTCATCCAGGCAAGTGGAGAATTTTTAATCACACTTCTAACTTGTGCCTTGTAGATGTTGGACAGGCTAGCCTCTAAAGTGTTCTTGTAGCCATAGTCTTCTTGTTAGGAAGTCCCTTAGATTAGAAGATAACACTTCTGCACGCTGGTGTTGTGGTTCCTAAATAGTCCGGTACTGGATATGCAAGCCCTGCCATAAATAGGACTTGTATTTGCTGAAGCTGGTTTTTGCCTGCTTCTTCTGCTATTTGCACTTGGCCTCCATATGAACATTGGAGATGCTTGGAATAGATGGTTCCTTTTCAGATACTTCTTCTGCAAAAGACGGCAGTCTTAGGCAAGAGATTCCCATGAGTGAGTGAGATCATTGCATTTATTTCAGAGTTGCATTAATGACATCCTTGAAGTAGTTCTTCTGCACTCCTGGTGACCACTTGCAGTGATAAAGTTCAGAGTAGAGAACTTATTTTGCAAGTCTAATGTCAGGCATGCAGACGATGTAGCCCACCCAAAGCAACTGATCAATATTAACCAAAGCCTGAATATTGCCATAGCGTTAGATACAGTATATAAATGGCTGCTCCAAACAGTTTCTGGTTAATGGTAACCTCCAGTATGTTGATAATGAGGGATTCAGCAATGATAATTCTATTGAATGCTGGTGGAGATGGTCATTGCCTGGCACTTATGTGGTGCCATATGAATATTATTTATTTATTAGCCCAAGCCTAGATATTGTTCAGGTCTTGCTGCATATGAACATGAACTGCTTCAGCATCTGAGGAATTGCGAATGGTGTGGAATATTGTGTGAATATTGGTGAAAATTCCACCTTCTGATCTTATGGAGGGAAGGTCTTTTATGGCGCAGTTGAAGATGTTTGACCTTAGGATAATATCCTGAGGTAGTCTTGTAGCAATGCCGTGGAACTGAAATGATTGATCTCCTACAGTTACAAATATTTTCCTTTGAGCCAGATATGGCTCCAACCATTTCCTATTTGTTCCTGTTGATTCCAGGTTTGCTACAGTTATTCAATGCCTTATTTGGTGAAATGTTGCCTTAATGTCAAGGTCATTCACTTTCACCTCACCTCTGGAATTCAGCAAGAAATCCAGGTGTGAATCAAGGCTGCAATAAGGTTGTCTGAGTGATATTTGAGGAACCGAAACTGAGTGTCTCTGTTATTGCTGAGTAAGTACTGCTTGTTAACATTGCCACGATACCTTTTCATCATTTTACTGATTGGTGAGAGTAGACTTTTGTTGAGGTAATTGGCCAAGGTTGGATTTGTTCTGCTTTTTTGCATACAGGACGTACATGCACAATCTTCCATGTAGTTGGGGAAATGCTAGTGTTGTTCCTGTTTGGGTAAAGCCTGGCTAGAGACACAGCTCAAATCTTTGATCAGTGAATCTTGTCAAGGTCCAGAGCCTTGAGAGGCTCAATGCCTTCAGTCATCTCTTTATATCACATGCAATGAATCAAATTAGCTGAGGATTGGTGCAGTATCTGTGACATTGAGGACCACCACAGGACGTTTTTTCAAAGATGACTAAGAATGAGCAGTAAGTGATGACCCTGTTTGTGATGCCATAATATTCAGGTTCAAATGTATATCTGTCTTCACATGAGCGCCACTACCGAGAAAGGCAATAGTGGCTAAATAACAGAAATATCTTTCATCGATCTTCAGTGTGCTTGGGTCAAAATCCTGGAAGTGTAATAGTGTAATTGGAAATGTAATATCCACTACTTCCTTGCTTAATGATGGGGCAGGGGGCAACAAATGAAAGACCTTCCTACTATCAGCCACCTTCAAAGTGTTGATTTGAAAAGAAAATTATTCATTAACAGTTTCAAATGAGATAAAACTTCAATAACCTGTATCCATTGAAGTGCAAAACTTACTATCACTTTGACTACCCCACCTCCTTTACTAAATTTGTGCTTCTGTAGTACCGAATGCAGGAAATGTATTGGCATGTGTTTCAGGTGCTGATAGGTGAAGCCTTGTAGGGTTAACCCATATGTCTTCCAATCCCACTGACATTATTCCCAATTATCTAGAATTGAAAATGAGTTGCTGTTCTGCAGCCACACTGTATGTTTATGTGACAAATAGTTTTTTTTGTTCATAGTGATGAATCAATTATTGCAACAAGAATTAAAATTAAAACTAATTTTCTGTCAAATGGATCTTGCTGTTAGGAAAGTGGAATTAACGAGACATTTCATTGTCATTTTACTGTTTCAAAACCAGTCTGTCTGTGTCTGATAATTGCTCAAATCCCTATTGGCAATCATTTATAGAAATTTATAAAATCCCAGTCCATTTCCCTGTTGCTTTTTAGCTGAAAATTACATTCTTGACAATTTCTATTTTAATTCCCAAGACCAAATCCCCTGTTGAAAAGAATTTGCACTGGTGAGATGCTGTTGTCTGTAAAGCAATTGTCATTCTTCACTTCAATAGTTGACTTGATCAATCTATACTTTTTTGTAATTAGAATTCTCTCTGTTAAGTTTTCTTGGTTTTTTCTGAGTTTTTCACATGGAGAGAGAGGTAAAGGGTCAGAGTTGTTTTCAGTTTAAGGTTCTGGATGGCTCTGGCTGCTGTGCACCTACAGATTTGTAGCAAAATGCAGCTCAACCAAATTGGCAGATGTTCCCTAACTCACAAACTCTATTTTATTTCAAAGTATCCCTTCACTGGTTTGAAAACCACGTTGTTTTGCACAGTTAAAAATGTGCAACATGTGATTTTTTTTTCCCAAGTTGCAATACTGTTCTTGTATTTCAGCTGTAGAACAGCGTAAGAAATTTCCATTTTTGTTCATAATCCAAAAAGAAAAATACAGTCCTTTACAGCATTAGTTTTTAACATAATTGTGATTATTTTTTAAATTCTGAGTTTGTTACACAGTTAATTGAAAGGAAATCCCTGATAAATGCGAGATCTATACAAACTATTTCATATGATTAGTTACGAAACAGAATGAGCAGTCTGTATTCGCAGACTGCTAGATGAATTGATTAGATGCCATATTCTGTGTTGACATGTTCATAATCTTGTGAAGTGCAATATTTTGATTCCACTGGCACTGCATGATAATAATGAAGATGGTTATAATCAATAGAAATTCTGAATCTATGCAACAGTAAGCTGTGATTTATTACATTTTGGATGCTCAGTTATTCTGATCTGGGCAGTCAGAAATATTGAACTGTTTTCAGTGTGATATCGTTAATGTTCATGACAGTGCATGAACATCCTCCCACTGATAAATAAGTCAAAACAGTAAAATAACATATTGCTCCTTCATTCTTAGGTAGTTGATTGTGTCATGTTTCTTTTCAAAAAACAGAAATAAATAAAACAAACTTTTGTGGAAGATGGAATCTTGGCTGCCATCTAAAGCTATAACTCTTGTTTTAATATTGCATACCCTACAAACGCCAGAATATTGTAGATACCACTGATTACTCATGTAAACATCAGTAACAGAGTTAACACTCAGTATTCCCAAGTGGCCATTTTAATGCTTAGATTTCACGGGGTGTGCTTGATAATATATGTGATCCATTTGGGAAGTGAAATTCACTCCATCGAAATTTATGGCTAATTTTTAAAATCTCATTTCCACTGGTGTTTAGTTTGTTTGTTCATCCTCTTTAAGTAGAGTTATTTCCTACTCACTATTATTTTACGTTATTTGAAATTAAACACCTTCATAATATTTTTCCAATTAATGGAAAATAAACAGATGTAATGTATAACATTGTCAATTGGTATTGTCCAATTTTCAGACCAAGTATGTCTAAGTTCTTTCTTGTTAACAAGGTGTAGAGCTGGATGAACACAGCAGGCCAAGCAGCATCAGAGGAGCAGGAAAGCAGATGTTTCGGGTCTAGACCCTTCTTCAGAAATGGGGGAGGGGAAGGGGATTCTGAAATAAATAGGGCGAGGGGGGCGGCAGATAGAAGATGGATAAAGGAGAAGTAGGTGAAGAGGAGACCGACAGGTCAAAGAGGTGGGAATGGAGCCAGTAAAGGTGAGTGTAGGTGGGGAGTTAGGGAGGGGATAGGTCAGTCCAGGGACGATGGACAGGTCAAAGAGGAGGGATGAGGCTGGGAGTTTGGGGATGGGGATAGGTCAGTCCAGGGAGGATGGACAGGTCAAAGAGGAGGGATGAGGCTGGGAGTTTGGGGATGGGGGTGGGGCTTGAGGTGAGAGGAGTGGATAGGTGGGAGGAATGACAGGTTAGGAAGGCGGGGACGAGCTGCGCTGGATTTGGAACGTGGTCGGGGAAGGGAGATTGATCCCATTGGGCTGCAGGGTTCCCAAGCGAAATATGAGGTGCTGTTCCTGCACCCTTCGGGCGCCATCATTGTGGCACTGCAGGAGGCCCACGATTGACATGTCGTCCAAGGAGTGGGAGGGGGAGTTGAAATGGTTCGCGACTGGGAGGTGCAGTCGTTTGTCGCGAACCAGTGTAGCTACGGAAGAGGGATTGTTCCATGTAACCTACAAAGAGGAAGGCAAAGCTTGGGCCCATGTGGGTACCCATAACCACCTGCTTTGTCTGTAGGAAGTGGGAGTTTCCGAAACTACACTGGCCCTATCCCCCACCTCTGATACCTCTCTCTCCTTCCTGGACCTCTGTTTCCATCTCTGATATCCATTTCAAGCCAACCGACTCCCACAGCTACCGAGAATACACCTCCTCTCATCCACCTCCCTGCAAAAATGCCATCTTCTATTCCCAATTCATTTGACTCTGCCGCATCTGCTCCCGAGATGAGACTCTCCACCCCTGGACATCCCAGATGTCGTCATTTTTCAAGGACCGCAACTTCCCCTCCACAGTGGTCGAAAACACCCTCGACCGTGTCTCTCGCATTTCCCGCAACTCATCCCTCACACCTCCTCCCCACAATAACAACCAAAACAGAATCCCCCTCATCCTCACGTACCACCCCACCAACCTCCGGATCCAACGCATCATCCTCCGGCACTTCTGCCATCTGCAATCTGACCCCACTACCAAAGACATTTTTCCTTCCCAACCCTTATCTGCTTTCCGGGGGTCCACTCTCTCCGTGACTCCCTTGTCTGCTCCACACTCCCCGCCAGCCCTACCACGCCTGGCATGTTTCCCTGCAACCGCAGGAAGTGCTACACCTGCCCCCACACCTCCCCCCTCACCACCATCCCAGGCCCCAAGAAGACCTTCTACATCAAACAGATGTTCACCTGCACATCTGCTAATGTGGTATACTGTATCCGCTGTTCCTGATGTGGCCTCCTCTACATTGGGGAAACCAAGCAAAGGCTTGGGGACCACTTTATGGAACACCTACGCTTGGTTCGCGATGAACGACTGCACCTCCCAGTCGCGAACCATTTCAACTCCCCCTCCCATTCCTTAGACGACATGTCCATCCTGGACCTCCTGCAGTGCCACAACGATGCCACCCGAAGGTTGCAGGAACAGCAACTCATATTTCGCTTGGGAACCCTGCAGCCCAGTGGTATCAATGTGGACTTCACATGCTTCAAAATCTCCCCTCACCCGACCGCATCCCAAAACCAGCTCAGCTTGTCCCCGCCTTCCTAACCTGTCCTTCCTCCCACCTACCCACTCCTCCCACCTCAAGCCCCATCCCCATCCCCATCCCCTACCTACCAGCCTCATCCCTGCTCTTTGACATGTCCGTCCTCCCTGGGCTGACCTATTCCCCCCCTAACTCCCCGCCTACACTCACCTTTACTGGCTTCATTCCCACCTCTTTGACCTGTCTGCCTCCTCTCCACCTATCTTCTCCCTTATCCATCTTCTATCCGCCTCCCCTCCCTCCCTATTTATTTCAGAATCCCCTTCCCCTCCCCCATTTCTGAAGAAGGGTCTAGACCCGAAATGTCAGCTTTCCTGCTCCTCCTCTGCTTAGCCTTCTGTGTTCATCCAACTTGACACCTTGTTATTCTCAGATTCTCCACAATCAGCAGTTCCTACTATCTCTAAGTTCTTTCTGATGTGTTTCACATGATGTAACTTGCAAATTTGGAACAATGTCACAAAATTTCACCCTGTGCCAATATTAGGCAGTATTGGTATAGGAAGATTCTTGAACTACTGCATTCCTTCTGCTATGGGTTTGCCCACAGAGTTACTAAGGAGGCAGTTCGAGGATTTTGCTTTGTTGACAGAATTCTGTGTGACTCATAGGCGTTGGCTGGTCCCATACACTTGCTATTCTTATACTTCAATCTAATTGCGGTCACAGTTTGAAGCGTGCCATTGAAGGAGCTTTGGAGAATCGCTGCAGTGCATCCAGTAGATTTGATTTGACTTAGTTTACTATTGTCGCATGTACCTAGGTACAGTGAAAGGTTTTGTTTTGTGTGCAGTACAAGCAGATCGTACCATACAAAGTGCACTTGGGAATAGAACAGAACAAAGAATACAATGTTACAGCTGCAGAGAAGGTGCACAGGGAGCGAGATCAACATTAAATTTAAAGTGAGAGGTCCATTCAGATGGTATATGGTGTTGTATTTTTGCACTAATGGTGGAGGGAGTGATATTTTTAAATGTGAATGGAATGTTATTGAAGAAAGCTATTTCATTCTGAATGCTTTGGACTTCTTACATGTTGTTGGAGTAGCTTTCATACCAGCAAGTGTGAGTTATTCCATCATAGATATTTAACTCTGGTTGGTGTACAAACTTTGAGTAATCAGAAAGATAGTTGCTAGCCCTAGATTCCTAGCCTGTCACCTGCTATTGTAGCCATTCTATTTATGTCTCTGGTCAGTGGAAATCCCCAGAATGTTGGTGATCGGGGAATCCAACTATAGTAATGCAGTGAGTGCACAGGGTGGGATGGTTAAATATTTTGTTGTTGGAGATGACACTACACTTCCTGTCACATGAGTGGCATGAATGTTAATTGCCACCACACAGCCAAAATTGAATATTGTCCTAGTCTTTCTGAGGTGTTACAAATGGAATCGAACACTGGCAAGGATCTTAACTTCTGACATGAAGATGGAGCAAAGGTTATTAATAAAGCAGCTGAAGATGGTTGAGTCTAGGTCACTGCCTGAGAAACTTCAGCATTGACATCCAGAGAAGATACCATTGACCTATCACAACCATAGTCTTCTTGCCTTGTATTAGCAATGACTCCAGCCAGTGGAGTCATTTCCTCTAATTCCCACTGACTTCCATCTTTTTTGGGCTCCCAGTCAAATGCTGTGTTAATATCAAGGGCAGTCATTCATCGCTTAATTGCTAGCATTTTTACCCACATTTGGACTAAGGTTGTAATGAAGTCTGGAGCCTGGTGGAACCCAACCTTAGCATGAATGACAAGCTTTTGCTGAGCAAGTGTAAGTGCAAGCACAGTTTTGTAACGCTTTCTTTCATTTTGCTAATGATGATAAAAGAAAGAGTGGGTTGATTAGGAAGCCAAAAGGTTATTTATACACGGAGGCTGGTGCATGGCCATGGATTGAATGTACAATTTGAATCTGTAAAGAAAGTTGTTGTAGAAGTTGAAGTAGTTAAGACATTCAAAGGATTTTAAATTGATAAGGATGAGATATTAGCTAGGCTTTCTGTACTGAAATTTCATAGGGTACTGGAATCAAATAAGATGCATCAAGAGGAAGTGAGAATAGCCCTAATTTTCCAGTCTTCCTTGGACTCAGGGTGATGTCAAAGGACTAGAGTCTTGCAAACTACACCCTCTCGCTCAAAAAAGGGTGGAAATGTAAGCCTGGCAACTACAGACCAGTTAGTTAGACCTTGGTAGTGGGATACTTCCACAAATGCTAACTTGGGGCAAAGTTAGTTGTCACTTGGACAAATGTATGTTAATTAAGGAAACCCAGGACAGATTTATGGGAAAATCATGTTGAACTAACTTGCTTGAGCATTTGAAGAGGTAACAGAGAGATTTGATGGGGGTAATCCCATTGATATGCTGTATCTTACCTTCAAAAAGGCATGTGGTGACAACAGGCTTGTGAGAAAAGCTACAGTTTGTGTAATAAATGGGAATGCTGACATGGATTCAAAATTGTTTGAGTGACAGAGCCAAGAGTTGTTTTGAGACTAAAGTAAGGTTTATAATGGAGTTTCCCAGAAGTTGGTGTTAGTACCTTGCTCTTCCAAACATATATATTAAAATGTGGGACGTGATGGCCTATTGGTATTAACACTGAATTGTTAATCCAGAGATCGAGATAACAGTCTGGGAACCCTCTGGGCAGTTAGGGATGGGCAATAAATGCTGCCTAGCCAACGACGCCCTCATCCCATTAATGAATAAAGAAGAAAAAAATCCAAGATGTTGGCGTACAGGGCAAAATTTCAACATTTGTGAATCAAACTAGGAAGTTTTGTGAGTTATGACATGGTAGTACAGAACTTCAAAACAATATAGATAGGTTGATGGAATGGGTGAATAAGTGGAGAAGAAACTTAATGCACAGAAATACAAAATGATTCATTTTGGGAGTAAGAATGCAGAGACAGTACAAACTGAAGGGCACTGAAAGAGAATGTGAGAGCAAAGACACCTGGCTTTATGTTGAAGGTAACAGGACAGGTGGAGTGAGTAGTTAATAGAGCATACAGAATTCAACTAGGCTTTACTTTGATGATTACTTCTCATTATGAGTATTCTATATGTTGAAAGCCAGCATTTTGTGAAATGGCAATACTGTGACATTCAGCCAAGAGTAGTTAGGTGATAACATTCAATTTTGCCCTGTGATAGGATAAATACGAGCAAGGTTTATTGAAATTTTAGTTGGGCACTGAGGATAGTTCAGAGGTCACCGAAAAGCATTTGGTGGTCACAAATAGTTGGAAGCGGGGACAAGTGCAGATTCCATGTTTAAGTGCTGATTTTAGCTTCACTCAGTCTAGTTACACTGATCGAGACTGAGGGATTCTCTTATCCTATGAGTCTGTGTACTTGGGATCCCAGGAAGAAGTCAAAATCAGTTAAATAGCTCAATGTACTTGGGGTTTAGGAACGAGCACATGGAAAGATTTATTTTGTTGGAGTTGGCTCGTGAGTGGCTCAAAAGCCTCAGAGCATTTAATCAGCAATTCAGCTGAGACAATGGGGTTGAAAGGCCATAAGCAGTATTTACGCAACAAACAATTGCACCTCCCAGTCGCGAACCATTTTAACTCCCCCTCCCATTCCTCAGATGACATGTCCATCCTGGGCCTCCTGCAGTGCCACAGTGATGCCACCCGAAGGCTGCAGGAACAGCAACTCATATTCAGCCTGGGAACCCTGCAGCCCAATGGTATCAATGTGGATTTTACAAGCTTCAAAATCTCCCCTCCCCCAACCGCATCCCAAACCAGCCCAGCTCATCTCCACCTCCCTAACCTGTCCTTCATCTCACCTATCCCCTTCTCCCACCTCGAGCCGCACCCCCATCTCCTATCTACTAACCTCATCCCGCCCCCTTGACCTGTCCGTCCTCCCTGGACTGACCTATCTCCTCCCTACCTCCCCACCTACACTCACCTTTACTGGCTCCATCCCCCCCTCTTTGACTTGTCTGTCTCCTCTCCACCTATCCTCTCCTCTATCCATCTTCTATCCGCCTCCCCCTCTCTCCCTATTTATTTCAGAACCCTCTTCCCCTCCCCCATTTTTGATGAAGGGTCTAGGCCCGAAACATCAAGCTTTCCTGCTCCTATGACTCTGCTTGGCCTGCTGTGTTCATCCAGTTCCACACGTTGTTATCTCAGATTCTCCAGCATCTGCATTACCTATTATCTCATTTACTTGAATCAATTGGGCAAAATTTGAAAATCCAGGGGCACTTTTTACATTGGTGAAGCCAGCATTCAATGAAGAGCTGGATTTTTTACCTGTGAATAAGTGCTCAAGGGCAAAAATTGAAGCATGGGGAAGAGTGAATCCAGGAAAGGCAGGTGATCAAGCATAACAGGAGCAGTCATTTAGATAGTCCATGATAGAGGAGCTTTTGAGAAGGAGTTTCAAGGCCAGATCAGCAAAATTGAAAATTACAATCACCTTAGGTTTAATGAGACTTGATAACTCATTAAAAGGCGGGAAAGTGGAGTTGAGGCCAAGATTAAAGGTTTAGAGGGATATGGGTCAAACACAAGCAAATGGGACTAGTTTAATTTGGGAAATCTGATTTCAAGAGAGTCAGGGGGCAGAGCTGAATATGGTGGCCATCACCAAGGAAAAGGTGCAAGTAAAACTGATTGGACCAGATGGATTTCACCCCAGAGTTCTAAAGGACATTCTCAGTCTTAAATGTACTCAATGACCTGGCATCCACAGCCTTCTGTGGCAGTGAATTCCACAGATTCACCACACTCTGGCCGAAGAAGTTTCTCCTTATCTCCGTTCTGAAGAGATAGTGGAAGCATTAGTGGTGATCTTTCAGGAATCTCTAGAGTCAGGGGGTGTCCCAGAGGACTGGAAAATCGCTAACATGACACCCCTGTTTAAAAAGGGAGTAAGGCAAAAGACGAAAAATTACAGGCAGAGAGTGGGGATACAGGGGTCTTTCTCAGGATGGCAGCCAGTGACAAGTGGTGTTCCGCGAGGGTCAGTGTTGGGACCACAACTTTTCACTTTATACATGAATGATCTAGATGAAGGAACTGTGGGCATTCTGGCTAAGTTCACAGATGATACAAAGATAGGTGGAGGGACAGGGAGTATTGACGAGATGGGGAGACTGAAGAAGGATTTGGACAGTTTAGCAAAGTGGGCAAAGAAGTGGCAGATGGAGTACAATATGGGAAAGTGTGAGGTCATGTACTTTTGGTAAGAAGAATAAAAGCATAGACTATTTTCTAAATGGGGAGAAAATTCAGAAGTCTGAAGTGCAAAGAGACTTGGGAGTTCTAGTCCAGGATTCTCTCAAGGTAAACTTGCAGGTTGAGTCAGTAGTCAGGAAGGCAAATGCAATGTTGACGTTTATTTTGAGAGGACTTGAATATAAAAGCAGGGATGTACTACTGAGGCTTTATAAGGCTCTGATCAGGCCACATTTGGAGTACTGTGTGCAGTTTTGGGCCCCTTATCTCACAAAGGATGTACTAGCCCTGGAGCGGGTTCAGAGGAGTTTCACGAGAATGGTCCCAGGAATGGAAAGCTTAACATATGAGGAACGTTTGAGGACTCTGGGACTATCCTCATTGGAGTTTAGAAGGATGAGGGGGGATCTAATTGAAACTTACAGAATGTTGAATGGCCTGGACGGAATGGGTGTTGGAAAGATGCTTCCATTGGTAGGAGAAACTAAGACCCGAGGGCACAGCCTTAGAGTAAAGGGAAGACCTTTTAGAACGGAGATAAGGAGAAACTTCTTCAGCCAGAGTGTGGTGAATCTGTGGAATTCACTGCCACAGAAGGCTGTGGATGCCAGGTCATTGAGTACATTTAAGACTGAGATAGATAGGTTCTTGATTATCAAGGGGATCAAGGGTTAAGGGGAGAAAGCAGGAGAATGGGGTTGAGGAACTTATCAGCCATGACTGAATGGTGGAATGGACACGATGGACCGAATGGCCTAATTTCTGGTCCTATGTATTATGGTCTTACGATTTGACATGGACAAGTTGGACTGACAAGTGTGCTGTATGACACTGAGTCTATGAGATCTGTCTTGATCGTATTAAATGATGGAGCAGGCTTGAGGGGCTGAATTGCCTATTCCTGCTCGATGTTCTTATGTTATTATTCCATTAAATTCCAAAAAGTTGCAGCACGCTGCTGTGCAGAGGGACTAGGGTGTCCTTATGCATGAATCACTGAAGGTGGGATTGCAGGTGCAGCAGGTGATTAAAATGGCAACTGGACTGTTGTCTGCCATTGCTCGAGGGATGGAGTTTAAAAACAGGGAGGCTATGCTGCAGCTTTATAGGGTTCTGGTGAGGCCACACCTCACCAGGACCCTATACAGCTGCAGCATAGCCTCCCTGTTTTTAAACTCCATCCCTCGAGCAATGGCAGACAAAATTCCAGCAATTACCATGGGGGATTTTAATCTACATATCGATTGGTCAAACCAGGTCGGTCATGGCAGCCTTGAGGAGGTGTTCATAGAATGCATCTGCGATAATTCCCTTGAACAATATGTAATGGAACCTACGAGGGAGCAAGCTATCCTAGATCTAGTCCTGTGTAATGAGACAGGAATAATTAATGATCTCACAGTGAGGGGTCCTCTCGGAAGGAGCGATCACAGTATGGTCGAATTTAAAATACAGATGGAGCGTGAGAAGGTTAAATCCAGTACCTATGTCCTGTGCTTAAACAAAGGAGACTATGAAGGAATGAGGAAGGAGTTAGCTAAGGTAGAATGGGAGCAAAAACTTTATGGTGGGTCAGTTGAAGAACAGTGGAGGACTTTCAAAACAATTTCTCACAGTGGTCAGCAGAAGTATATTCCAGTGATAAGGAAGAACTGTAGGAAAAGAGAGATCCAACCATGGATGTCTAAGGAAATAAAGGAAAGTATCAGATGAAAAAAAAACACATACAAAAAAGCAAAGATTACTGGGAAACTAGTAGATTGGGAAATCTTTAAAGGCCAACAGAAAGCCACAAGAAAAGTTATAAAGAAAAGTAAGATAGATTATGAGAGTAAACTAGCTCAGAATATAAAAACAGGCAGCAAAAGTTTCTATAAATACGTAAATCGTAAAAGACTGGCAAAGGTAAACATTGGTCCTTCAGAGGATGAGAAGGCCAATTTAATAACTGGGAATGAGGAAATAGCCGAGACATTAAACAGTTATTTCGTGTCAGTCTTCACAGTGGAAGACACGAATAACATGCTGAAAACTAATGGCAAGAAGGTTATAGCAGGTGAGGACCTAGAAACTATCATTATCACTAAGGAGGCAGTGCTGGGCAAGCTAATGGGGCTAAAGGTAGACAAGTCTCCTGGCCCTGATGAAATGCATCCCAGGGTACTAAAAGAGGTGATGGGGGAAATAGCAAATGCACTGGTAATTATTGACCAAAATTCACTGGACTCTGGGGTGGTTCCCGCAGATTGGAAAATAGCCAATGTGACGCAATTGTTTAAAAAGGAAGTAGACAAAAAGCAGGTAACTATAGGCCAGTTAGCTTAACTTCAGTAGTGGGGAAAATGCTTGAATCTATCATTAAGGAAGAAATAGCAAGACATCTGGATATAAATTGTCCCATTGGGAACACCCAGCATGGGTTCATGAAGGGTAGGTTATGTTTAACTAATTTGGTGGAATTCTTTGAGGACATTACTTGCATGGTGGACAATGGGGAACTTGTGGATGTGGTGTATCTGGATTTCCAGAGGGCATTTGACAAGGTGCCATACCAAAGGCTGCTACATAAGATAAAGTTGCACGGTATTACAGGTAATGTATTGGCATGGATAGAGGATTGGTTGACCAATAGAAAGCAAAGAGTAGGCGTAAATGGGTGTTTTTCTGATTGGCGGTCAGTGGCTAGTGGTGTGCCTCAGGGATCAGTGTTGAGACCTCAATTGTTTACAATTTGCATAGATGATTTGGAGTTGGGGACTTTGTGTGGTGTATCAAGATTTGCAGATGACACTAAGGTGAGTGGTACAGCAAAGTGTGCAGAAGACACTGAAAGTCTGCAGAGGGATATAGATAGTCTAAGTGAGTGGGCAAAGGTCTGGCAGATGGAGTATAATGCTGATAAGTGTGAGGTCATCCATTTTGGTAGGAATAACAGCAAAATGGACCATGTTTTAAATGGTAAAAAAATTGCAGCACGCTGCTGTGCAGAGGGACTTGGGTGTCCTTGTGCATGAATCGCTAAAAGTAGGATTGCGGGTGCAGCAGGTGATTAAAAAGGCAAATGGAATTTGGTCTGCCATTGCTGGACAGGTGGAGTTTAAAAACGGAAGCTATGCTGCAGCTGTATAGGATCCTGGTGAGGCCATACCTGGAGTACTGTGTGCAGTTTTGGTCTCCTTATTTGAGAAGAGATATACTAGCACTGGAAGGGGTGCAGAGGAGATTCACTCGGTTGATTCCAGAGTTAAGAGAGTTGGAGTATGAGGAGACACTGAGTGGACTGGGATTATACTCATTGGAATTCAGAAGAATGAGGGGAGATCTTATAGAAACATATAAGATTATGAACGGAATCGATAAGGTGGAGGCAGGGAGGTTGTTTCCACTAGCAGGTGAAAGTAGGACTAGAGGGCATATCCTCAAAATAAAGGGAAGCAAGAGCAGGACTGAGGTCAGGGGGAACTTCTTCACACAAAGGGTTGTGAATCTGTGGAATTCCCTGCCCAGTGAAGCGGTTGAAGCTCCCTCACTGAATGTTTTTAAGGCAAGGCTAGATAAATTTTTGGACAGTAAAGGAGTTAAGGGTTATGGTGAGTGGCCGGGTAAGTGGAGCTGAGTCTCAAAAAGATCAGCCATGATGTTATTAAATGGCGGGGCAGGCTCGAGGGGCCAGATGGCCTACTCCTGCTCCTAGTTCTTATGTTCTTATTATGTTCATTAATGTTTTGGGGGCGAGTTGCTTAGAAATCCAAGGGATTTCACTTGACTACATTTGATATTTAACAAGTACTTTGGCATATTTACCACATGTTAATTTAATGTGTTTGAAATAAGTTGTACGTGTCACATAGATTGTATTTACAGCCCTAGGCAACCATCAAGGCCCCACCTTCTCAACCTGGCCCCCTCCAATGAAGCACGATGACCCTCAAGTTAAACTCACCACCAATCATGTCTGTGTAATAAAACGGCTGTGACTACCGGTGACTTTTACTTTCCAGCGTGTTTGATAAAGTGTGGTCCTTTGTGTGGAATCTTGTGGCTTCATAGTGGTGGCATATTGCTTGGATATCACAATTTGTCGAAAAGCAATTGTTTGTTGATCTCAAATCAGATCATAACACAAAGATAATTGTCTGGTCTCGAATCACAACATAATTAATGGAGGGATAGAGTACAAAAAGAAAGAAATTATATTTAACTTGTATAGAACATTGGTGCCCCTCAACTGGAGTACTGTGTCTTGGTTATGAGTATCACGATTTAGGAAGGATGTGAAGGTAGTTTTCATTTCAACCCTGCCATTCCAATATGGGTTATTTTAGTTTGTCTCTTTGTACTCAGCCGGAAGAGCTGTGAAACCCTTGTAAAACATTGTAGGCATTGTTTGCACAATCCCTAATTATTTGGTCGTCTTAACTTTTGGGGAGATTTATTCCTTTGGTCAAAAGGTCAGAGAAAATTGTGACCTGGAAGTTCATGTTGGTCTTTCTCTTGACATATATTGCTTCAGCTGTCAGGGCTAGATGAGGATCTATGATCCTTCGCAACCCTCTGTTTTCCAAAACAGCTACATTAAAATCGGGTAGATTGTATTACCACGGAATCAAACCGTGTCCAGTTGGGAACGGTTGGCAGATGCTCTGGTTCGATGCTGGCAGACGCTCGTCATTGAAACGGTGATGGATTGCATTATATTCCTTGCTTGATTTAATCCCCAAACTATCCGCTGTTACTGATACTTCAGTCCGTAAGTACTTCATTCAAGCAGCATGAGTGGTGCCTGAATCTAGGCCATTTGCAAAGACATTTGCTGGCGAGAGGGGGAGAGAATCGATGGAGCTGCCGATCCATAGCCCAGATAGATGATGACTGGGAGCGATCGTGGCTTTAGCGGCTCTCGGCTGAGCACTGAGCGAGTGCTGGTGAATGTTTTCATTACTAGCGGTGCGTTCACTCACACTGAGAGCAGTGTGGGAAAGAAGTTGTTGGGTGAAGTGACAGAGATGGTGAAATTGAAGAGAAAAAGACTAAACATGGTCTGAAAGGATATTTTCATTTAAGAGCTTTTTTATGGAAATGAGTGCGGGAGCCTTATGTCGATACGCGAATGTTAGGATTATGTCTGTTTACGATTGATCTAACACTTGATATCAGTGCGTATTGCCCGTTTCCTTTTTATCAATGAACAGTGCTTAGGTGGTCGCTCATTTAAGCAGAATAAAATTAGGCTGCAGTCTGATGTCTCGTTTCTGTCTCTCCCTCCCTGTCCGTTTTATCACAGAGATTCTGGTCCAGGGAGCTGGGACCCTCAGGGATGTGAAACGGTGCAAACACAAACATCACACACGAAATGTCTTTGTAATCAACTGGCCACTATCGCCATCTTAGCCCAGAAACCGAGAGAATCGGTGAGTATTGTAAGAAAACATAAAACGCCTGATTGCATATCACACCTACAGACTGTTTTGGAATTCATATTTTCTCTTATGTTTCAGAAATTAGCTAACGTATCCTTTTAGCATTCCTGGAAAAGGGACCAGCATTGTATCACTGAGGTTATGTTGTACAAACCGCATATTACCGTGGATGTCTTTGTTGTGTACAATTCTGTAAAACAAAAACACGGCGCAAGGTATTTTTATGCAAAATGTTGCACTAAATGAAGGCTTCCTTTTTGTTTCAATATTTATCAGTAAAGATTATTGTGAAAATTGGAAGTGCTGACACCCTGTGCTGGTAGCATCGTGCATACTAACTCCGGTTGGCCATGAACTTTCACACTTTGAGGTGGCATTGAAGGCCTGACGCAAGCTGCCGCACTTGGTGCTTAAATATCAAATGGACCATTAATCCAATATTAAAACAAATCGACGATTCAGTGAAAAGTTACGTAACAATATCCAAAACGTTTTTGAAGCGTGATGTTCTGGAAAGTCAGATGCTGTTGTGTTATGAAGTTAACGTAGTTTTGTAGTGGAGAATTCACCAGTAATTTGTTTTTAGTTAGAACCATAGGTTCAAGGTCCCACTTTAAGCTAGTGACCTATAATGCTCAGCAGACTTTCAATGGGTCTGCTGCTTAATAAAATAGGCAAGGATATTTTGAACAATCTAAAACAGGTACATAAATTTACCTTAAAAATGTTAAGTCACTTAGGAGATTCCTTTTAAAAACTGGAACAAAAATAAAGTTGCTGGAAAAGCTCAGCAGGTGTGGCAGCATCTGGAACTTTTGAGCTTTTCCAGCAACTTTGTTTTTGTTCCTGATTTGCAGCATCCACTGTCCTTTCGGTTTTTTTCCTTTTAAAAACTGTCTGAACTGATTATGCACTTTGCACAGATTTGTGGTCTATAATATAAAAGCATTGATGGCAAATAAATAAATCACATTGAATTACTGTTATGCTTTAGGTTTTGAATATTATTTTGAAGTTACATTATGTTGAAGTTTATTTGAATATTGCACTTTTTATGATGTACTTTTAATCCAAAAGTTGAATGCTGACAAGTTATAGCAGCAGTATGGAAATAGGATTATTTAGTACATTCCACAATGTTTAAAATTGTTCTGTCACAAAGTGATGTCACAAGGATTGGTTCAATCGCTCCTGAGGCCATTTTATAAATAATGGTTTCGTATTTCAGTTTGGTTCATCCTGATGTTTCTGCATCGGTGACTTTAATAACTTCTGTTGTTGAAACTATTAGGCTTTGTATTCAGTGACAAGTTGGGCTGTGATTACGCAGTTGTTTTCTGTCGGATTATACTGTACATAAGGTGCGTTTTCACAGCCAAAGTTCTTGTAATTGAATCTCAACATAGAAGTGGGGTTATGGTGATGCATTAATACCATTGGTGTTGTAAGTCACATTTCATCTTTTGTAGAAGTTAGAATAAAAGTATGGAAATGGAATTTGAGAATCGTGTAATGATCACTGCAGTGCAGAACTTCGAGTCACTGTGAGCTATGGCCAGAACTGAAAATCAATTGAAATGTTTTAAATTTTCAGCATACTCTGATATCTTCTCTTTCACACAGATCATATAAGAGCTACATATTGAGACCAATTCTGTGCTATCTCCTTTTGACATTGCTAGCCTATTCACCAGCATACTACTCAAGGAAGGCATTGATATTTGCCCTATGCCACTATATTGTGGCAATATAGGTGTGCCATAGGTATCCAAATTTGTTTTTATAGAACCCATGAACTTAGCAATTCATGCAGTTGAGTTCACTTTTAACGACACCACCTAAAGCCTAAATAGATAGTCTTGCCATGGGATCTCCACTAGGCCTAGGTTTTGCTCACATTTTCTTGGTTACCATAGGAAGCATGTTTTTAACGGAGTGATCACTAACTTCCTATCCCGTGCCGACTTCAGTTATGTGAATGACAGATTTGCAATGTTGGATCCTCAACTGCATCAAATAAATTCTTTATGCACTTAAATAAATTCAATCCAAGCAGTCTTTTAGAGTTAGGTAGGAAATTGAAAAGCAGGCCTTCTAAGGTAGTAAACTCTGATCAGTGCCTGTGACACATAATAGGAAGTACAGGAATACAAGGCTAGAACAGATAAATGCTTGGCTGGAGAGGTGAGGCAGAAGGTAAACTTTAGATTCTTGAGGCATTAGAACCATTTCTGGGGGGAGATGTGGGCCTTGCTGGCTGGACCAGCATTTTTTGTTCGTTCCACATTGCTTCCTTCTCAAACTACTGCAGTATGTGCTCAGTAAGTAGACCTATGAATGTATTAGGGAAGGAGTTCCAGAATTTGATCCAGTGACACTAAAGGAATGGTGATATAAGTCAGCATAGTAAGTGGTTTGGAAAGGAATTTTCAGGTAGCAGTATTCCAATGTACCTGCTACCCCTGTCTTTCTGGATGGAAGTGATCATCAGTTTTAGAAATTGTTGTATAAGGAGCCTCGGTTAATTTTGACATAGCACCTTGTAGATGTTACACATTGATGCTACTGAGCTTGGCGTTTGAGGGAATTGGTATTTGTACATGTGGTACCAATCAAGTGGATTGTTTTGCCGGGGATGGTATCAAGTTTCTTGACTGTACATTTGAATCTGCACTCATCCAGGCAAGTGGAGAATATTCCATGATACTCGTGAATAGTACTTGTAGGTAATGGACAGGCGTTTGGAAGTAGGAGATGAGTTACTCACTGCATAATTCCTAGCCTCCAAACAGTTCTTGTAGCCACTGAATTTAAATGACTAGTCTAATTCAGTTTCTGATCAACGGTAACACGCCCCAGGTTGTTGTGGTGGGAATTCAATGATGGCTGCACCGTAGAATGTCAAGGGATGATGATAGTGATGGTTGGTTTCTCTCCTGTTGGAGATGTTCTTTTCTTGGCATCTATGGACCGTGAATGTTGCTCGCCACTTTTCAGCTAGCCTGGAGATTGTCCAGTTCTTGCTGCACTTAGACATTGACTGCTTCAGTATCTGAGGTGCCACAAATGTCGCTGAACATTGTTCAATTACCAGCAAACATCCCCACTTCTGACCATATGAAGGAGGGAAGGTTATTGAAGAAGCAACTAAGAATGGTTCAAAGGGGAGAGAAGCCAATATGGAATTAGAAGTGAGAGCATTAGTAAGTGAGTCTGGAATGCAAAAGAAATAGGCTAACTAAGAAAAAGAATTTAGCAAGGCTAAATGGAATATATTTTAATGCAAGAAGCCTGAGGAATAAGGCAGAGGAGTTGAAGGCACAAACATTAATTGGTTTTAGTTTTCACACTGTGGCATTGATCATAGTATCCCTACAGTCTGGAAGCAGGTTATTTGGCCCATCAAGTGTACACCAACCCTCCAGAGAGGGTCCTACCCAGACCCAGCCCCCTTACTGTGCATTTCCCATGGCTAATCCACCTAGCCTGCGCATCCCTAGATACTATGGGAAATTTAGCATGGCCAATCCACCTAACCTGCACATTTTTGGACTGTGGGACGAAACTGGAGCATCCTAGGAAACCCATGCAGACACAGGGAGAATGTGCAAACTCCACACAGATGGTTACCTGAGGCGGGAGTCAAACCTGTGTCCCTGGTGCTGTGAGGCAGCAGTGCTAACCACTGAGCCAAATGCCCCCTTTTTAGGCAGAGTAGTTGTAAACGGAATTCAACCTGAAAAATTGTGAGGTCATGCACTTGGGAAAAGCTAACAAGGCAAGGGATTGCACTATGAAAGGTCGGATCCCATCTGACGTAATCAATGGGATTTATACATACAATATTTAATTTTGCTGCAAGCTTGGATTTCTGTGACTGAGCTAGTAACTGTTTTCTTTTTTGGTGTCTGGAGTTAATCGTGAACTTGTAAGTATTTTGCAACCATTTTGATTTTTTTTTACGAAAACTATTTTTGAAGCTTGATTGTGAAGTGCATGGATCTTGGTCCCTAATGGACATTTGTTTACTTTTGATTCCACCCCAGCATGGTAAATAATGGGGCCTCAGTATTTGTTACAAAGTTTCAGAATCTGTTTTTTGTTAAGCTTAGGTTAAACACCTATGATGGAGAGACTTTTGGTTTCACTTTTAACTTTGGGTAATGTTTTGGACCTGTGAATACTTTGGTACAGGACGTTGGTATAGAGCAGTGCTCCTGAGAAGAAAAGGATCTAGTGAGTTAGGTCCTTAAAGTGAAGAATTAGTGTTGGTTTCAAATCAGAGAAAAAACAGGGAGTGGTTATTAAAGCTGAGTACAATAAGTGTATGATAGCTCCAGGAAGAAGTTATCACAGGTCCAGTTTAAAAATTCGAGTTCCAAATAACTTAGCCTACCGACACATGGATACTGATGTGAGAATTATATAAGTGGTGTTTTAGATGCTGTAGCAGGGGTGTTTTAGGTATAATACAAAAAGTTTTCTGTTTCTTCTCAGTTTGTAAAGGGCTGTTCTGTAATTAATACAAGTCCCCAGATACTGAAGCAGTGCATGTCCAAATGCAGCAAGACCTGGACAATATCCTGGCTTGGGCTGAGATGTAGCGAGTAATATTGATGCCACACAAATGCAAGGGAATAATCATCTCTAATAAGAAACAATCTAGTCACCGCTCCTTGACATTCAGAGGTGTTACCTCCTACTGTATCCCCTACTGTTTATGTCCTGGGGTGTTATTATTCATAAGAAACTGAACTGGACGAGCCATATAAATACTGTAGCTACAAGTGTAAGTCAGAATCTAGGAAGACTATAATAGAAATTGCTGGAAATGCTCAACAGGTCTGGCAGCATCTGTGGAGAGAAATGGTTTCTGTCCACAGATGCTGCCGGACCTGCTAAGCTTTTCCAGCAATTTCTGTTTATGTCTCTGATTTCCACCATCCGCAGTTCTTTCAATTTTTTATCTAGAAAGACTATAGCAGGTAACTCACCTCCTGACTCCCCAAAATCTACAAGACAGAAATCAGACAGAATACTTCCCATTTGCCCAGATAAGTGCAGCTCCAGTAACTCTCAAGAGGTTAGACACTATCCAGGAAAAAGTGGCCTGCTTAATTGGCACACCATCCGCTCCTTCCACCGCTGAAGCTCAATAGTAGCTGTGTGTACTTTACACAGGATGCAGAAATTCACCCAGGCTCCATCGACTGTACCTTCCAAATGCATAAATGCTATCATCAAGAAGGACAAGTGCAGCATTTTTTAGGAACAGCACCACCTACAAGTTACCCTACAAGTCCTTCACCATCCTGATTTGGAAATATATCACCATTCCTTTAAAGTCGTTGGGTCAAAATTCTTCCACTCATTTCCTGACGGCTTTGTAGGTCTACCTGCAGCATGTGAACTGCAGTGATTTAAGAAGGTGGCTCACCAACATCTCAAAAGCAACTAAACAAAATGCTGCCTTAGCCAGCACACTTGCATCTCACGAGCAATTAAAAGAAAATGTCCTCAGTTTAAAGATAACACAATCGATTCAGTTTGGGAAACTTTGTCATGAACAATATTGTTGCCTTCTGATGGTCCTACCTGGTTTTTGGATACCACCAAGTGTAAATTGTTGTCTGAGAAGACATTCTCTGCCATAACGTTTCTTGCCTCTGAATTCAGTTTTTCCTTTAAGAATTAGTTTGAGAACATTTGGATTTAAGTTTTAATGTTTAATCTTCATTTTCTCTCATGGCTTTAGATTTTTTAAGTACATAAATGTATGGATATATTTCAACTTGGCAACCATCCCAGTTATCTTTTCTGTGTTTGAACAAAGTATTGTGATTTTCCATCCTTGCCTTTTGAGGTTCATTTATTGTTGAGCGTGCGGCCGCTTCTTTTAGCTGTGATGAGTTGTATAGCATAAATACTGTGACCTGCTCCACAGCAATCAATTGGTTTCACTTTGCTGACTAATATCAAATCACCATCCACTGGGGAAAGCAAATGCCACAACCAAATTAATTCTATTGACACCTAAAAAAAATTGTGTATTCATTGGTGTGGGATTCTCAAGCTGTAAAAAAGACTAGCGCATTTTAAATTGGGGGTGAATAGATTAGCAGGAGCTGTACAGACCACTTCATGAAAAAGTTTTATAATCTAAATCTAATTTTAAATTACTTCATGCTCAAAAATAATTACTGTCATTTAGTAATGACCCGTTTAGTATTGTACTCTGCTGATGATACTCCTTGAACCAGCAGGACTAGGTCTGATATTCTGCGGGGTATTTAATTACTTAATCATAAACACATATTTCTTATTTTCAGTGCTTTTCTGAATCAGGTGACTGGCCAAATGGTTAAGCTACAATGGGAGTACTAAACCTACCCTGATCTCCATATTATAAATGTGATGTAATGACTCTGAAGAAAGTGTGAAAGATTCAGAGATAATACCAGCGCATAGTAGCTCTATTTGTATAACAGCCTAAACTTCTTTTCTTCAGAAAACAGGTGGATGAAGAAGGAGAAAGTCACTTAAAATAATAAAAGGGTTAGATAGAGTGGAAGTAAAGAACATGCAGTTCATATTTATAATATGCTAATAATTCCATTAAAGAATTCAAAAGAACTTAAGTACTGCAAGGGTTCGGTAAATATGTCAAACTTACACTGCTACCTAAAATAGATAAGATGAATGGTATAAATACATTTAAAGGAAAGTAAATTCAGTGTATGGGGAGAAGAAATTAGGAGATTATGCTGACAGGATTTGATAAAGCTGGGTTGGAGGAAGCTCATGTGGAATATAAATGCTGCACTTAGCAGTTTGGCCAAATGGCCTGTTTCTGTGATGTAAACTAGATGTATTTTGATATAAGCCTACTACATTTCTTGGGTCTGAGTACGATGGGTGTGACATTTGCCATGCTGGATAGAAGTGGGATGTCTGGAACTTTCACAGCTTGGGACAATGGCTTTCAAGGGAGTCATAGTACCTCCTTTGTGAGACCTGAGACCCACTGGAGGAGTCTCTTCTCACTTGCTTTCCCCTGTAGCCTGTCCACCCTTTATCCCACCATACTCACCCCTCCAGACCACACACACACACACATACACACACACAATCCCATCCCCGACAAAAACCGTCAGGGCTCAGAGAGCTGCCGGCCATTCACAGAAGCAGACTTCTCCAGTTGGGGACAGAAATCATAGCTCAAGCCAAATGGCCTGCCTTCTGTTTAATGGCTAGATGACAAAAGCCAATTTGGGACTAGTTTCAGCCCGATAATTACTTTGGATGTGGGAGTAGTTTGGGGATGATGGGGAACATTTCCGTTAAATTCCATCCATGGTGTATGTTTGAATTAAGTTATAAAAACTGCCCGTGAAATCATAGAACCCCTACAGTTGGAAACAGGTCCTTTGGCCCAACAAATCCACACCAACTGTCGAAGCATCCCACCCAGACCCATCCTCCAATAACCCACCTAATCTACACAGCCCTGAACACTATGGGCAATTTAGCATAGCCAATCCACCTCGCCTGCAAATCTTTGGACTGTGGGAGGAAACCCATGCAGACACGGGGAGAATGTGCAAACTCCACACAGACAGTCACTTGAGGGTGGAGTCATACTCTGGTTCCTGGTGCTGTGAGGCAGCAGTGCTAACCACTGAGCCACCATGTAGTTCCATGATGTATTAAGCATTTTCTGGGATCAGAACACACTCACTGACCAATCAGATTACTCAACACACAAGTTTATTTTCTTCCCATTTGTTATTTCCGTTGTTGATCAGAATATTTCTCCTCATTCTTATGGAATTTGAAATGGCCCTATTTTATCAAAACACTTGATGTGGGTGGGAATTATTCCCGCCTATTCAGCTGTTAGAAAAGTTCTGAATTCACAAGAAGCTGCTGGTGAGATTTTCTGTTGCTATCAGGAATGTATAAAGCACTATGTTCATAAAACATGTAAGTATAGGAATTCTCGGCATTTCTGACACTATGTTTTCATAAACAATTCCTATCTGTTCAATTTCCCTTTCCTACCCCTCCAGCATGGTATTTTGTGTTCACAGAAGTATTTTATGACAATATTAAATTCCACATGGTTGAAAATACCAGGATTTATACAACACAAATTCCAATAGGAAAATAACATTTCTATCAAGAAAATAATAAAAGTAATAATTTATTGGAACAAATCAGCTTGCATGTACCAAAATGAAATTCTTATAAATCTTTTAGCTCTTCAATTTTGTCTTATCTACCATCTGGAGCACATTTGTTGATATAATCTGGTTGAATGTTAGATACAGTGCTGAAAATAAAGCACATTGAATGTAAGATACATCTCATAAGATGTAGATTAATATTTAATTGAATGTTTTAAGTATTATTTATTGATAGAAACAATGGGCTAAAACTTACTTTTTTGGCTAAGTCCAAGTTGAGTGGTGTTGTATGGAGGGATATCCACCATGAGGCTTAGGTGGTTTTCTCACCGATACTCACCAAACGTGCCTCATTTACTATCTCCTATCCCTGTGGCATCCCTCTTGTTGATTCCAGCCCCAATTTATCACCAGAACAACTTGCCGCTCATTGGATAGCCACGGGAAGACCAACATCCTTTGCTCCCACCCCATCTTTAAAAGGCTGCTTAGTACCTGGATGAGCACCTGCATTCCAACACTGCTCTGCTCATTGACAGAGAGAACCTGAAGATGTCAGTGAAAGGGAAGCTGTCACAGTGATTTTCCAAAGAGGCCTTGAGATCCTAGTCAATGGATAATGCAAAGGAGTGGAATTCTTTTCCCAAAGGACCAGCAGTGGGGGTTACAACTCAAGACACTGGCAGCCTGGTCTGAGGTTGTCTTAAGAGCCAATGCTATCTCCACGATCTGGAGGAATGGCTAGCAGTGTGGCAAGTGACCTTCGCTACTGTGCCAAAGTAAGTGGCACACTCCTGTCTGCTTCCTGACATCACTCTATTCCTACTACTGCACCAATTCCCAACACGGCTCTCTCACACCCCTTCCCCACAACGTCCAAGATCGCTAGCGCTGCATGCACTACCTCCTCATTCCTTTGAAACATCTCACCACCTTTCTCACAGCGGCATCAGGACTAATAACAATGCCACTTTCATCTCACTCAATCCCTCCCTTTCTCTTAGTACGGGAGAAGACAGCCTGTGTAACAAGTCAGAGAGAGCTCATACAGATGGAGAGGTGTCAGACGTTAGACTCCTCGTCCCATAAATGGAGAATATCCTGGCCCTTGTAGGATAAGACTGCGCCAGCCCTGTGGCAGTGCTGAGGCATTCATGTCCTGCCAACCAATTAAATATTATTCTTCATTCCACTGCAACTCTCATAGTAACCCTGCTGTTAGTCTCCTTCATTGCACACCACTTCTGTCTCATGTCTTGCAGTGCAGCTAGCATCTTTATAACCTCTATGGTGAAACTATCTGCTTCCCAAGAAGCTAATTCCTCACTTTCTGAGGAGGAGAGTATGGAGGCCTCAGAGGAAACATCGGAAGGCTTCCTCCTGCACCCTGCCAACAACATCCTAGATACAAATACCTTGGTAAGGAATGTTAGGCTAAGACAGTATGGGAGCACAATCTGGTGAGCACCTCATTGCAACAGCTCTGGCCTCTTGGAGTACTGATGCACCTGCTCAGTTCCTGGGAGGAGAGGATCTTGTTGGCCATTGGGGATTTCATCATGCATGGGGAGAAGCAGATGTCTGGTATGTGGGAGGCAGTGACAATGGAGTGGTCCTTATTTTGTGCACGTTGTCGCTATGAACTGACTGTGGCCCACCCTTCGAATGACCTAACCAGACAATAACACCAAGAAGTGCCCAGACCCTTGATTGGTGGCTATGCATCTTCCAGACTGTGTTTATCCTACCCACCTGGACTGACCAGGATAGAGCCACTGGACTGAACATGACCCACTCCCCGGACTGTTGATGCATGAACCCACTCACAAGATCACCCCAACCAGAAGGTTGATCTGCTATTCAGGATGAAATCAATTCACACAAGGTTTTGCCAATAACAGAAAAATAAAGCATGATAGTGATAAGTATATGAGAAGAAAAAAAGTTTTGAGGCTAAATATAGATCCCTAACAGGATGAAATAGTACAATTGATACTGTTGAACCAGGAAATGGCAGAACAATTGAAAAAGTATTTTAGTTTTATCTTCACATAAGACACAAATACCTTCATGGAAATGCTACGGAAAGAAGAATCTATTGGGATAGAGGAGCTGAAGTATGCATTATGCATTTTATGCATTAGTATGCATAAAAAACAGTACTGGAGAAATTAATGAGATGAAAAGTTGATAAACCCCTAGGACCTGATAATCTATGGCCCAGGGTGAAATAACTCCAAAGAGGCCAGCACCCCATCACCAAGTCACCCTTTATTTACACAAGGAGAGTCCTTGACACTGATCCAGCTCCCTCAGAGCCAGCTCTCAGAGTGAACAGAACCTCTGACATCCCTGTTTATATCTGTCAGCCAAGGCTCCCTGATTGGACCAGATTACCAGCCCCGGTCAGGGAACTCATATTCTATGAGGTCCACCTGGCTGACTTTGTTACCCTCTACCTCTGAATCAAAGTACATAGGCTGGGTTTTTTTTTGTCGTTCCTCCAACTCTTTCTCTGATATGGGCGGCGTGCAATGCACAGTTGCTTGCCTCTTGCACCCGGTGTGTCTTGGAATAAATTCATTCTCCTCTTCAGGCAGCAAAATTGTTGAGGTGGCGACCATATCCATCTCAGATTCCGAGGTATCTTCAACTCTTGACAGGGAGAGAGAGAGCCCACGGGTTCTGCAATGGTGGGAAAGGCAGTCGAAGAGCTGGGCAAGTTTTGCTCCCATTTGTTTGCAAGTTTGCCGCTTTCATATGGTCCACATGCTTCTTCAGCACCATCACTGGACCTGACCTTACGTGAACTATGCCTGTTACCCACGCAGGGCCATTCCTGTAGTTCCTACACCAAATTTTGTCCCCTGAGGTAAACTATCTCTGTCTCTCTCAGTAGAGTGTTGTATCTGGCATTGGTGTTCCTGATGCTGTTTCACCCTCCTCACCCAGGTCCAGAAAGATCAGATTTAACCTGGTGTGGAGTCTTGTCCCCATTAGTAACTCTGCTGGAGTCATCCCTATGGTTGCATGAGGGGTGGTCATATAATCAATTAGGAACCAGGACAGTTTGACATTAAGTGAAGCTGTAGGCTGTTTCTTTAAGCCTGCCTTCAAAGTTTGGACTGCAGTTTTTGCCAGACCACTGGATGGTGGATGGAATAGAGCTGTCTTTACATGATGAATACCATTCAACTTTAGAAAATACTCACATTCGCCAGTTGATAAACGATGGCCTATTATCCGTGACCAACACTTCTGAGAGTCCATGTAATGCAAAAGATGCGCAATTTTTCTATGGTCATCCCCGTGTTCAACGAATGAACGCTATGCATTTCCAGCCACTTTGAGTGGATGTCCACAATGTCAACGATCACTGAGCCTATGAAAGTAGTCGACATGTAATGGAGTCCAGAGTTTACCTGGCCATTCCCACAGATGTCGGGGATATACTGGCAATAATTTTTATTCTTGTTGGTAGTGCAGGCACTACACCAACAAAGCAGCTATGTCTGCATCCAATCCTGGCCAGCAGACCTAACATCTCGCCACCACCTTCATTTTAGAAACCCCTGGTGAGTTCAGCCAGTATCTGGCGGCAACCTTTGCTCTGGACAATCATGCTTTCTCCCCATAATAACATACTGTCCTCTATTGTGATCTGGTCTCTCTAGGTCCAAAAACATTTCAACTCTGATTGTGACAGCTCTTTGGCTTCCTAAAGCTGTTTCAGTTTTTTCCAGGACTGGATCTTTCTGCATCCAAAGTCTGATATTGTCAGCTATGACTGGAAGTGTGTCCAGAAAATTTAAAACCATTACAGACTCTTCCAGTGGTGGTACCACCCATGATATATTTGCCAGTGGGAGGCAGCTCAATGCATCTGCATTTACTGTTGGCATTCTGGAGGGTGTTCCAACTTGTAATTATACGTACTTAGTATTGGAGTAAACCACTGAATTAGGCCTGAACGTATGGGCAGCACTTTCTTGTCCTCTTTTAAATAGACTAGGCAGGGTCTGTGGTCCATTATTGTTACAAATTTACATCTGTAAAGGTATTGGTGGAACTTCCTGACTCCAAATATGAGCGCCAAACCTTCCTTCTCTATCTGGGCATATTTAATATCTGCATTAGTCTTGGATGCATATGCTATTGGGAGTTCCTCTCCATTCGGCCACCAATGAGCTAATGCTACCCTGATGCCATGTAGTGAGACACTGCATTTCAGTACCAGATCTCACTTGGGATCATAGTGTGCCAATACCTTACAGGATGATAGTACTTCTTCACTTCCCTGAAACCTATGGCTTGGCTATGTGACCATTTCCAAGGCTGACCCATTTTTAAGAGTTGGTGCAAACATGCCAAGATGGAGGCCAGGTTATGTATGAACTTTCCGTAATAGTTCACCAGCCCAAGGAAAGACCTAAGCTCCAGTACAGGTGTGGGAGCCGGAGCACATTTGATCGCCCTCACTTTATCATCCAACGGACGTAACCTAGTCTTGTTGACTCTGTTGCGCAAGTTGGGGTACTTGGAAACACAAATTTTTCCTTTCTCAGTTCTACATCTGCCTGGGAGAAATGTATAAGGACAATGTCCGCGTTCTCTAGTGCTCCTTATTGGTCTTCCATTATTAATACATCATGTAGATAAATAGCAACCTGGGGTAGACCTTGTAAAATATTCTGTATCATCCACTGAAAAATTGTACAGGTTGATGATACCTTAAATGGCAGTCTTGTATATTGGTGCAAACCCTTATTGGTATTAATTGTAGCATACTTCTGAGAATCCTCATCTAACTGCAGTTGCAAGCATACTTGACTCATTTTCAGCTTCATGAAGGACAGCACCCCTGCCAGGTTTGCATATAAATCTTGTATACGAGGGATTTGGTATTTATCCAGCTGCAAAATGTGGTTTACCATATGTTTAAATTCCCCACAAAGTCAAACCAACCCCTCGGACTTCACAATCTTTATGAATGGTACTGCCCATAATGCAAACTGGACTGGATTGATGATTCCTTCGCTTTCCAGCCATTGATTGCTGCCTGTACATTTGCCCATCAGGCAAATGGCACTGGTCGGGCCTTGCAGAATCATGAAATTGCTTCCTAATCAACATGTAAACTGGTCTTCTCCTTTGATAGTCCCTAGACCTTCCGAAAAACTTCCAGGTATTTAATCAGGACTTCACCCAGGCAGCCATTTTCTAATCAAAGGATGTTGAAACCATCAACGTGTAAGTTTCTCAGGCAATTTCCCCACATCAGGCTTGGGTTTGAACCTTTTACTACAATCAGTGGTAACTGAACTAGCTGCTCCTTATGCGAGACCAGAACCAAAGTAAACCTGTAAAGGTTCCCTTGTATATTTTCTCATTCTAGCCGGGGTCTTGCGTAAATTTAAGAGTTGGAGTCCAGAGCAAATTTTGTTAAAGACTGGTTCTGCAATCACTGATAACAGCCACACCAGTGTTTATCTCCATTAGAACTGGATGTCCATTTAACCAGACATTTATTTCGAGTGATTCTGATTTGGATGTTGCTAAGCGATCTAACTGCTCTAAACCAGATGTAGGTGGGCATTCCAGGCTTTGCACACTCCTGGATATTTGGCCAGTGAATTCTTTTACTCAATTCAGGCCCAGTGGGACTCTTCTGCTGTCTCGAGTCTGCAGAGCAGCAGCAACTGCAATGGCTTGCTGGCCTGGATCGTGAAGAAAATTCCAAACATTTGGCCAAGGTTTGGCTTTGTTTTGGGGTTTTGCTGTGGGCTGACCTAGAGTCCCTCCAATCAGAATATATCCTGAGTGAGGCTATGCCTTTGCCTTCACTCAAATGGTGCCAGTCGGACTGGCAAGCATGTCCTGTAACTTATATGTTCCACTTGCTGCATTTTCCAAAGATAAAGACAGTTGTAGTTCCTGTTTGAAATCCATTTAGGCTTCAGCTAGTAAGCACTTTTGCATTGCTACATCATTAATCCCACATATCAAACTGTCTCTTAGCATCTCATTAAGGGTTAATCCAAAGTTATATGCGTCTGCCAGTCACCTTAACCTAGTCAAAATCCTGATATGGATTCCCCGGGTTCTGAAATTGCCAAATAAAGCTGGTGGTGTCTCAGAATTAGAGGATACATGGGGTCGTAATATTCTTTAAATGAATCTTTCAACTCTTGAAAGATTTTAGTATCTGTTGTTCAGGGAATGTTAAGACTCCTAATAACTGAAAAAGCTGTGGGTCCACAGCTATCAGGAGAATTACTTGTTGCATTCATCTGTCCCAGTGTCATTTTTTTTGGTAAAAATATTGCATCCTTTCTACACACTGGGCCCCGTTTTCAACCGCAGGATCAAATGAGTCAAGGTTCCCAAATAACATCATTATGCCAGAAATGCTTACTCCGACTCAAAGATGACTGTTTTGAGTGAATTTCTTCAGGAACATGCTTCTCTCTCCCACCATCAAGTCACCCTTTATTTACATGTGAAGAGTCCTTGACACTGACGCAGCTTCCTCACAGCCAGCTCTCAGAGTGAGCCAAACCTTTGATACTCCTGTTTATATCTGTCAGCCAGGGCTCCCTGATTGGACTGGATTAACAGCCCCAATCAGGGAACTCATGTTCTATGAGGCTCACCTGGTTGACCTCGTTATGATAACTTTTTGAGGTCATAAAGGAGGTGGCTATGGAAATAATGAATGCATTGGTTTTCATCTTCCAAAGTTCTGCAGATTTCGAAACAGTCCCCAGGGTTGTGATGGTGACAAATGTGACCCCACTATTTATAAAAGAAGAAAAGGAGAAAATGGCAATTACAGAAAGGTTAGACTAACATTAACAGTAAGGAATAACTATGGAGCTTAGTAAAAAGGATGTCATAACAGTAGTCTTAGAAAACACCAACAGGATTACACAAAGTATGGATTTATAAAGGGAAATCCCATTTAATAAACCTACTGGAGTTTTTTTGAAAACGTAACTTGTAAAGTAGATTAGAGAACCAATGGATGTGGTATATTTAAATAAAGTTCTACATAAGAGCTTAATTGTAAAATCCAAAGCACATGTAGTTGTATTAAGGTGGCATGGATTGAGAATTGATTGGTAGACAGGAAACAGATATTGGAGTGAAAAATGGTGACAATTGGGATACTGCAAGGATCAGCGTTTACATCTCAGCATAACAATAACATTTTGATTCATTCTTAGGTAGGTGACCATTGCTTCTGTGTGGTCAATAAACAGAGGCTTCTATTCTGCAAAGTGAAGCACCTAAGTTTGCTTCTGTCCCTCCCACATAGAGAAGTAACAGAAAATGTCCTGGTAGCTGTGAAAACTCATCATTTTTCTGCTAGGTCTGTAAATATCCTTTTTAAATGAAAAAAGGAGAGAAGACACACACAGAGGCACCAAAAGGGAGAGTGGTGCACACATGGAATGAGCTTCCAGAGGAAGTGGTAGAGGTGAGTACAATTACAACATTTAAAAGACATTCGGACATGAATGTGGATAGGAAAGGTATAGGAGGTTATGGGCCAAATGCAGGCAAATGGGACTAGTTCAGTTTAGGAAACCTGTTTGGCATGCATGAGTTGGACGAAGGATCTGTTTCCATGCTATATGTCGCTGTGACTCAACTAGGAAATGAAAGACTAAGAATTGGTGTATCCACAATATCGTGTCACTAGGAAAGAATCATAAGGAGTCAAAAGATAGGCAAAAGTAAACAAGTTGTGATCCAGATGGGTGCCAGAACTCTGCCTCTTTGACTTTTTCTTCTTTTTCTGCCATAATACTTGTGCCTTGTCTTGTTCCTTTGTGCCCCTGTCTGTATGTACATAGTAATTTGAAAAAGAGATAGAGGTTAACTTATCGAGTCATAAGTGAACAATTTATGTTTCGTACTTGCCATTGGTTAATTTTTATATACAATTTTTATATAATAAGTAGTTACTTTCTTATTAATGGAACAACTTGATATGCATATCCTTATCAGCCCTAATAAGACAGTTCAGCAAAACTGGGCAATTCAGTGTTTTGGGTCAGGACCCTTCTTCAGAAATTCGATTTCTAAAGAGGGGTCCTGACCCGAAACATCAACTTTCCTGCGCCTGTGTTACTGCCTGGCCTGCTGTGTTCCTCCAGCTCCACACTCTGTTATTTCTGACTCCAGCATCTGCAATTCTTGCTATCTCCAGTTCGATGTTTTGATCAGTTTCACAGTTGTGACAACTTCAAGCACAGTGGAGCTTGATTTCCAATGCACCCCGCCTTCTCTGAGCGCACCCCCCCCCCCCTTGAATCATGAAAATTTTTGGGGGGGGGGGGGGAATCTTCAACTGGCGTATTGGAACAAAGACAATGTCAGATTGGGTACAGAGTCAGGATAAGTGATAAAGGATAAGCACTAGATTGTGTACTAAAAAATAAGAAGTCAGAATGAAGAGCTGTCCCCAGGAAATTTACAAGAGATCACAATGCCAGGTTGTTTAAATTGACAAGTAGAAGTGGAATTTGCTGCAGGTCTAGGGAGGCAGAAACAATTGAAAAACTAGCGCAGTTGCACAAAACCTCACTGCTCATGCCACATAGTTGCTGTTGCTGTGCATCATGCCCTCCAGTTTACCTGTCCTCAGCTTCATTCCATCCAAACTTGCTGTTGAAGCCAGCACTTCTGTTTCTTAATGCCGTACGGATACCCGCACCTCATTGTATCCAGTATTTTTCTTGCCATTATTTATCTCTTTCCATTGACAAGACAGTTTATAATAAATAGCTACTTTCTTGTTAATGAGAAAAGTTAATGTATATATTGATTGAACATGAATTAAACAGGTCAAATTGGGCACTTCAATTGTTTAATCAAAGTTGTGAATTTATGATTACTCTAGGAATAGTGAGGTTTAATTTCCAGAGCACTGTCCCAGTGAGTCGTGACATTTTGCAGTCAAACATGCAAACTTACCGAGGATCATATGCTACAGTCCATTGTAGATGGTCTGCTTTTCCATTCTTTTAAATAGCATTTTCTCTGCTTCCTTTAAGGGGAGAAAAAGGTCAAACTTGCCAGGTCGTTTTAACTGATTTTCTAATAATTCAATCAAGCAATCAACAGAATTAAATAATTTAATGAAAGGCATGTTTGTACCTTTGTACTGACTTAATTGAGATCTATAGCACGCGAACAGCCAGTTAATATATCTGTCTAAATAACTTTATTTCACTGACTTCATTTGCTTGACTGCATCCTGTTCAGATTGTGCATGCTCTGTTGACAGGATGTAGAAAGAAATTGGGATTGTGATCAGTCTATCATGCAAAGGATCCAGTTGCATTTTATTTTGTACCACACTTTAAACAGAAACAGGAGTAGAGGGAAAAAACTCGAAAGATTTTTACAGTGGTCTGAGTGACCAGGGCTTTGGCAAGATTTGTGGCAGAATTGAACGAGCAATTTGGTTAGCTAGACCTCGACATTAGGAGCTCTCACTAGGTCTTTTATGTGTTTGATAAGTTTTTGCTACACAGTAACTTTAAGGAGGATTATTTCTTACATCTTATGAGTGGCCCAACTTGCTACATTAATTTTCAGTTTTCTATCTTACCAACTCACTAATCAAGCTAGACATCACAGAACTCAACAGAGCCTTCCTGCTCCGTTGATGCTGCTTGGCCTGCTGTGTTCATCCAACTCTACACCTTGTTATATCAGAGAAATCAAAGCTGGCTCCTGGTGGGTTCAGTCATTCCCTTGCTGTGAAGGTCCTCCACGTTGCACACAACAGAATTTCATCGCAGGACACGATCATCGAACACCAGCCACACATGCCCTTCATTATTAGATATTGTTATCCAGCACTTGCCAACCCATCACAAATGTCATGGCGTCTCTCTAATACACCGGTATGGTTCTGTGGAAGTACAGGCTTGCATTGCAGGATGCACCAGCAACTGGCACTGTAGTGTAGGTATAGGCAATTAAATGCTGATCCAGCCAGTAATGCCCACATCCTACAGGTGAATAAACAAAAATGTGTTTGCTCTGTAAGCTGCTTCCACATGAGGCAGATTGACTTAGCTTCCCATACTAGTCCAGGGGTTTGGCCATGATCAGGCATCTGTTTGCGTCTGTTCTCGGTCAGGGCACCTGTGCCATAATAGTGAGGGGAGTGGATTATGGTCAACTCTATGGTTCTATAGCAGCCAGTCCTCAGGGTAGAGCTAACTTGGTTGGGGAGGTATACAGCCACCAGTTAGGAGTCTAGGCACTTCTGACCCAGGACCGGGATCCTTGGACGTTAAAAGAAGTAGCTACAGAGAGATAATGGATACACTAACAGTAGTATTTGAAGAATCCTTAGAATCTGAAAAAGTACCAGTGGAGTGGAAAACTGTCAATGTAATACCTTTACTTGAAAAGGGAAGGAGACAGAAGAAGCAGGTCTCTGGCCAGTTAGTTTAACATCTGTAATTGGGAAAATGTTAAGCACCCATTATAAAGGATGTGATAGCAGAGCATTTAGAGATACACAATATGATCAAGCAGAGGCCAGATGACTTCATGAAGGGGAAATTATGCTTGACAAATTTATTAGAATTCTTTGAGGAGGCAACAAGCAGGTTTGAGAGCAGAGAAGTAGCGGAGGCAATACATTTGATTTCCAGAGGGGTTTGATAATGTGCCATAAGTTAGACTACTTGTTAGAGGTAGGTATATTAGCATGGATAGAGGATTGACTAACTAATAGAAATACAAGGAGTGGGGAAAAGGGGCCATTTTCAGGATGACAACCTGTAACCTATGGAGTGTCACAGGGATTAGTGCTTGGATCACAATTATTCATAAGGTATATACTTTCCTCATTCAAGTGTATGTACTATCACCAAGTTTACAGATGACAAAACTAGGTGAGAATGACACAGAGTCTGCAGAGAGATATGGACCAGTGAAGCAATGGACAAAAACTTAACAAGAACATAGGAAAATATGAGGTTATGTGGTTTGGCAAGAAGAATAGAGTAGCTGAATATTATATATTCAGGAGAAAGACTGCAAAAAGCTACAGCACAGAGGGGTTAGGGAGTCCTCACTTGTAAATCATAAAAAAGCTAGCGCATACATTCAGCAGTGATAGGGAAGGCAAATGGAACGTTGGCCTCTATTTCAAGGGAATTGAGTATAAAAGTAAGGAAGTGTTGCTAACATTCTACAAGGCAATAGTTGGACCATGCATCAAATACTATGAACAGTTTTGGTCACCTTATGTAAGGAAAAATACTAGCATTGGCGGCCATGAGGTTGATCCCAGATATGGAGGAATTGTCTTATGAGGAGAGATTGAGTACTTTGGGCTTTATTCATTGGAATATAGACGAATGAGAGGCAAACTTATTGAAGGACACAAAATTCTGAGGGGACATGACAGGGTAGATATGGAGAGACAGTTTCTCCTTGTGGAAGAATCTAGGATCAGAGAACACAATTTCAGAGTAAGAAGAGAGATGAGAAGGAATTTCGTATCTCAAAGGGTAGTGAATTTGATCAGTTCTTTAGTGCAGAGGACTGTTGAGGCTGAGTTATTAAGTATATTCAAGGCTGAGATATACATATTATTGATCAGTATAGGATAAAAATAATAAGGCAAGAAAGTGGAATTGAGGATCATCATGATCAGTCATGATCTCATTGAATCGTGGACCAGACTCAATGTCCTACTTTTGCTCCTTTGGCTTGTGGACTGTCTGGTCATGTCTCTCAAAGGGATGGACCAGTCTATCCGTAGGGTCTAACCATGAAACCAAGGGGAAAAGGGGATTGGGAGTGTCAAAGGAAGCTGATGCAATGGGAAGGAGAGTCAGCAAGTTATACTTTGGGACTGTTGGCTACAGGCTGGGACAAGCAGGATGGAAATTTTGAAGGTGTGGCAACAGTATCCGCCTGCAGGGGATACAATAAAGCATGAATGGGAAGGGAGTCTTGCAGGAGAAGTGTTCTTCCAGGGTCAGGAACACTCCAACTTTGTGTTGCAGTGTATGACCGCACTGGCTGTGGTCACCTCATGCCATGCTCTAGTAGGCAAGGTGAGAAGGTACACATTCATGTCGGGTGGGGACCTGGGAGGTGTGAAGCCTATGGGATTTACAGGAATGGTAACAAGAAAGGGAATGTGGATATTTGGGGGTCTCACATCAAGGAGGCAGCTACAAGCCACTGGCTGAGGAGCGCTCACTGGCATCTTCCATTTTGCTAGAAATTGAATGTTTCCAATGCGAAAGAAAATGGCTCAGAATACAGCTGGAATGGTCAGATTAAGTAACTCAATTTTTGAGCAAGGGGGCTGCAGGATTTTCTGATGTTGGAGCTTTTATAGGGAAAGAACAGTGCACACAGACTCATGCCCTGTATATGACACATCTGCAGGATTATTAATCCCTGGCCATCCTAATGCATTGCTCCCCTGTTTTCTTTTTGCATCTCCCTGCTCTAAATATCAATGATCAACCACACCAAAATTTTTGAACACAGAAGCCTCAAAAGAAATAGAGATGTTGTAGGGCTAAGGCCAAGGTTATCAGCAGCACGCATGGCCCTCTTGCCACTCCAGATGTTGAAGTAATCTCCCAATCACATTTCCATCTTTGGACATTGTGACCACAAAGTTATGCTTCATGCTGGTAAAATAACATCCAGGGCTACTCTCAGAGAAACAAATAACCAGATGTAAGATGAAAGTAGTGTTATTTATATTACATAAAGAGCATTGTCACCTGTGCCAACAAATTACCCTCAATAAGTTTTCTTGTTCCTGTCCCTTCCACTGGGTTCTGCATCATGGGGGAGTAGTGCATGCTTGGCAGTGGAGCTTGTTGGCCCCTGAAGTTTGGTTGGGCAATCCTGGGGGCACTTGTGTCTGAACAGACCTCACATGCCAAGACCTTCTTGCCAGGTGCAGGTTGATTCACTTTGGCATGAACTTCTATGTTGGAGGGGACAGACAGAGGTCCTGACCTCTTCTGGAGCATCCTAAGTGGAGAGTTGTGAGGTGGTTGCATATCTTTCCTCCTCCAGTTGGATGCCTTCTTGCATTACCCTGTCTTCTCATGAGGAAGGAACACCTGGAGTCTCACCAGGTTCCCCATTCTTCTATCACCATGCCATCAGTCCTGAGGACCAATGGCTACGAACCTGGAATTCAGGTGCATGTGCCTCCACTGCAGCTCCCGAATGTGTTGGCATCCACCAATGTGTCCATGGGGATAGGCACATGACTTTGCACGCTGTTGCAGCTTTTGGGTAATAAGGTCCATTGCGTCCCGCATTCATGTCCATGGCATTTATCCCTGTACAAGTGGATGAAGTCCCAAAGTGACACCACTGGGTCATCTCCTGCCTGGGGCTGAGCAGATGCCTGAACTCTGGCAGCCCTCTGAATGCCACTGCCCTATACTGTTTCACCCTCAATCAGCTGCTGAGCTGTTGCAAATGAAGTGTTCACCAGACTGTGGTCAATGCCCAAAGCTCCCACCAAGGTGTCAGTTTCTGAGCTACTGAGGAGTGCAGGAGGCAGCCTTGCTGATGCATCTCTGCTGCCTCAAAACTCTTGTTCTCAGAGATTGAACAGGTGACTTCTTGGGGAGCTGGCTGTTTCTCTGCAATGGTGGTAGCACCTGCAGCATTATGTGTTGCAGCCAATTGCTGGAAGTGGTGCGGAAGTGATGACACTGACAGCAGGATTTACATGAGAGTTGCAATGAAATATAGTGTGATTCTTCTTCATTTCGTGGGCATGGATGTTTCGGCATCCCTGCAGGAGCACTCCAAGTCTGATCCTGTGAGAGCAGGAGTCTGTACTCATATGAGGTGAAGAGCCTAATGTCTGGCATCATTCCATTCACATGGACTTGCTGTGACCTATTATGGACTGTCATGTCTTGTAATGAGAGAAAGTAAGGAATTGAGATAAAATTGGACAAGTTGTCCTAGGAATGGTGGGGTATGGCATAGGGGCACAATTTGGTAAGATACAACAATAAAACCCGCTTTGTCTCACAGTAAAAACATCTCCAAAATACTCAACATGGCTCAAACTTAGCCAAAAAATGTAAGATTCAACCTATAAAATGTCAGACCTTAAGAAAAAAACACTATGTGTGTTAGAGCCTAGATCAGACCCATTTTCCAGTATCCTTGAATTGAGTATTAACTGCAACTGATGCCCTATCCATCTCAGGTATTTTGGCCAGTATTTCATGCACATGTATGGATGAACAAACAAGTGAATTGTAAGCCTTGTCTCAATTATTGTATTATTGGCTTAGAATCAGAATGTTCTGAATTTGACCCAAATCTAGAAATTGAGCACCTATGTTTAGACTCTAGCGAGCTCAGCATTTTCAAAAACGTTGAATGAGATGTTATATTCAAACTCTGCCTATCCTCTCAGGTAAACGAGAAACAGTCCCATGACTCTATTTCATAGAAGAGCCTGGGACTTCATCTCACTATTCTGGTCCATATTTAGCCCTGAGTGCACATCATGGAGATAGATTTAAAACAGTTTGCACTGTGCAAATTGACTACTGTATTTCCACGTTACAATACTTGTGACACTTCAAAAGTTCTTCCTTAGTTGAAAAGTGCTTTCAGACAGTGAGGTTGTAAAAGACACCCGATAAATGCGAGTCTTTCATCATTTAAAATTTTACTTAATTTTATACACTTATAAAATTATACACTCCTTCTCTGGCTATTTATCCAAGCACACAATAAGTATTTTTTTCATTATGACCATTGATAATATCTGCTATTATTCTTCAATCTAGGTTTTGTGGTACTAATTCCAATCCTTTCTTTCAGTCTTTTGTGTTTGACCTTTAAGTTTCTTCCTGTTAAATTTCATTTGTCGCAAATTTTCCAATCGTGCAGTTGATCCACAAATCTTTGCAGATCTTCAACTATTTCCATTCCCTCCATGTTTTGTGATGTCAAGATAATTGACCATTTTACAGTTGTACAGCCTAGATCTTTGAAGTAGATTAGAAACAAGAGGGATCCAACTCTTTATGGACTCAGTTCAACATCCCACCTCCCTCTGTCACAAATTACATTTATGAGTTTTTCTTCAATTTCACATTCTGTCATGAATTCCTGTGGTCTTATTCCAGTTGTAAGGCTTCTATCTGTTAAAACTGTCAACACTAAGGTGTAGTGTAATTTAGACAAGACAATTTGTCCGCTGGGTTTGGATATCAAACATCACCTAACAGTAGAGATAACAAGATGTAGAGCTGGATGAACACAGCAGGCCAAGCAGCATTAGAGGAGCAGGAAAGCTGATATTTTGGGCCTAGACCCTTCTTCAGACCCTTCTATCTCAGATTCTCCAGCATCTGCAGTTCCTACTATCTCTCACTTAACAGTACATTTCCACAGCAAATTTAGTGTTGGCAAAAAAGTAGTTTGGGTTAACATCACCACGAGCTTTGTAATTCATGCATGAGAAGTCTCTATCACAGAAGAGTGTGAGATTCTTTCCTGCAGCAATTTGCCCTCAATCTTTCAAATCTCACTAATAGCAAACAAGGCACAAGGCACTTCCTCAGAACCTTAATGGCCGTTTTCTAATAACTCATATATAAACATTTCTTCTGACTGCCCCCTTCAAGGAATTTAATGAGTCTTTCTTTTATAAATCTTCTCTTTTTTTTTCTGTTTGTGGAAAACTTCCAGTTTTTGAGTTTTCTCCATTCCTTGTGTGCTTATAATGAGTTATACTTTTATTCTTTAAATGCATTCGCATGTTTCCTCTGACAGAGTACTAATTGTTGTCTGAAATGGAAAATAGACTACAAATTGATTTAACCTATTTTGGCATTATAAACATTGAAGACAGAAAGACTTGCCTTTACATAATTCTTTCATGACCTCAGGACATCTAAAAATACTAATAAAGTCAATAAAGTGGTTTTGAAGTTTAGTCACTAGGAAATGCAGGAAACAATTTACTTACTACAAGGTCCTACAAACAAGAATGTAATAATCACCAAATAATCTGTTCTGGTAGTGTCAACTAAGGGATAAACATTGAGAAGGACACTTGTTAGAAAGGTCAACATGACACAGCTGGAAAACTTTCCATACCTCCAGTTCTTCTTTCTCCGTTGCATCTGCTCTGATGATGCCATCTTCAACAAGCGGATTGCCGAAATGTCATGTTCTTCCTCAACCAAGGATTCCCCAACACCATAGTTGACAGGGCCTTCAGCCGGGTCTGACCCATCTCCCACACTTCGGTCCTTGACCCCTTTCTTCTCCCCCACAACAGCAACAGGGTCCCCCTTGTCCTCATCTGCCATCCCACCAACATCCATGGGATTATTAGCCACCATTTCTGCCCCTCTAGCAGGATGCCACCACCAGACACATATTCCCTTCCCACCCTTGTCAGTCTTCCGCAGGGAACGTTCCCTCTGAGACACCATGTTCCACTCCTCCTTCTCTCCCAACACATTCTTTCAGTCCTCTGCACCTTCCCTTACAATTGCAGAAGGTGCAACACCTGCCTGTTTACTTCCTCCCTCCTCACCATCCAAGGCCCCAAACAAATCTTTCAGGTGATGCAGCATTTTACCTGCAAATCACACAATCAAGTCCACCGTATTCAGTGCTCACAATGTAATCTGCTCCACTTTGGGGAAACGCTTTGACCACTTTCCAGAATACCTACGTTCTGCAAAAAAGACCCTGAGCTTCCAGTTACCGCCACTTCAACACGTCATTATGTACTCTGGCCGACATCACTATCTCCAAAGAAGCTCAGCACAAGCTAGAAGAACAGCACTGCATTTTCTGCCTGAGATTCTGGAGCCTTCTGGACTTAATATCGGGTTCAACAATTTTAGAGCTTGAGACACCTTCTCCCATATCCTTACCATTAGCCCCACACACGAGGCCTGTCATCATATGGGCTGCTACCACACACAACCCATTGTCAGCTACTAATAGCCCCCATTAGCAGCCATTCCTTCCCCTAGACAGACTTTTGTCTGTCCAACTATTTCTTTCTTTGGGCTCTATCTCCACCCTTCATTTACCGTCCGTCCAACTTTCTCCCCACTCCATATTCTGCATAGCCTTTTCCTAGCTACCATCAGTTCTAAAGGTTCACTGGACCTGAAATGTTAACTCTGGCTTCTCTTCCAAGATGCTGCCAGACTTGCTGAATTTTTCCAGCAATTTCTATTTTTGTATCTGCACAACACTTGGTTGGAGGTGGTTGCAAATTCTTCAGTATTGCCTTTTACACTGATGTGCTGGGCTATCCCATCATTGTGTAGGAACATGTTCACTAAACCTCCTCCTCCAGTTAGTTGTTTAGTCTTGCTTGGACTAGCTTTTGATACCAGCTTTTTGTCTGAATCTATTAACGGAATTTAAATTCTAGCAGCTAGTGATATTACCGCTATGCCATCATCTCCCATGTAGATTGTGGGAAGGATAGTGAGAGACTTCAAGAGGATATTGTTCAACAGATGGACATATGACAGATGAAATTTAATGCACAGAGGTGTCAGGCAATGCATTTTGGTAGGAATATGAGAAGAAGCAGTACAAATTAAAGAGCACAATTCTGAACTGAATATAGAAGCAGAGACATCTGGAGGTACAGTTGTGACTTTCAAAAAGGAATTTTCCATGCACCTGAACAGTAACCATCTGTTGGGCGACAGAGAATGCGTAGGGGAATGTGCCTAGCTGAGTTGTCCTTGCACAGCGTTTACACAGAGACAGTGGGCTGATTGGGTTCTTTCTATGCCATAAACATTCTACGATGCTATATTTAAAGGCCAGGACACCAGACAATATTACCCTATTCTTCAAAATAGGCATGAAATATTATATGTCCACTTGAAAGAGAAAATTGCAGCTCAATTTAAGATCTAGCCTGACAAACAGCAAAAGAACAAAAGAGAAGTACGGCACAGGAACAGACCCTTCAGCCCTCCAAGCCTGTGCTGATCATCATGCTCTGACTAAACTAAAAAGCAAACGTTCTGCCCTTATTCGGTCCATATCCCTCTATTCCGTCCCTATTCATGTAACCATCCAGATGCTTCTGAAATGTTGCCAACATGCCTGTTTCCACCTCCTCCTCTGGCAGGGCATTCCAGGCTCCTGCCACTCTGCATGAAAAACTTTCCTTGCACATCTCCCTTAAATTTTTGCCCTCTTTCCTTGAACCTGTGCCCGTTTGTAATTGAAACTTTAACCTTAAGAAAAAGCCTCGAACTACCAATGCTATCTATGCCTCTCGTAATTTTGTAGACCTCTATCAGGTCTCCTCTCAGTCTTTCCAGTGAAAACAATCCTAGTCTTTTTAACCTTTCCTCATTGCCAATGCCCTCGCGACCGGGCAACATCCTGGTGAACCTTCTCTACACTCTCTCCAAAGCTTCCTCTGATGTGTTCAACAAGCCATCCAACGAATTATATTCCCCACACTACACAGAAGGAACAAAGGGGACAACCTGAACACATCAGAGAGAAAAGCACTAGATAAACTCAAGAAAGACAAGAACATCATAATCCTACCAGCAGACAAATGGTGCATGACCATCATTATGAACAAACCAGACGACATTAAGAATGCACAGGCCCTGCCTTCAGATTCAACCACCTACCAACAGGTGGCAATAGACTCAACACTGCAGCTGGGTAATAGGATCACCCAGACACTGGAGAGACTAAAGGATGCAAGGCAGATAACCAAGACGGACTGCATGAGAATGAAACCAGAAGGTGCAAACAGCCCGCGATTCTATGGACTTCCTAAAGTACACAAACCAGACATCCCTCTCAGACCCATTGTTTCCCTACCAGGCACACCCTCGCACAAACTGGCCAATGATTTATAACAGAGATTGAAACACCGAGTGTCAACCCAAGATTTCCTCAGTACCCTCAAGAACATAAAAATCAGCGACGATGAGATTATGGTATCCTTTAACATCACAGCTTTATTTACATCAATTGACATCCCACTAGCCAAAGAAACAGTGGCCACATTACTAGAGGAAGCAGGAACGCAGACCGGCAACTCCATCAGCAATGACAACATACTTCAACTACTAAACGTCTGCCTCACCACATACTTCATTGTTAATGGTCAAGCATACAAACAGTTCAACAGTACACTAATGGGGTCACCCATCTCAGGACTCATTGCAGAAGCAGTCACGCAAAGACTACAACACCCCACCCTCCCCCACATTCAACCTAAACTGTGGATCCAGTACATAGACGACATATTTGTCATTATTAAACGCAGCAAATTAGAAGAGACCCACCACCTCATCAACAGCGTATTCGCAGGGATTAAATTCATGAGGGAAGAAGAAAACAACAATCAGCTTCCGTTTCAGGATGTTAAAGTTGAGCACATGACCAATGGGGAGTTCCAAACCTCAGTATACAGAAAAGCAACCCACACTGATCAAATCGTCAACTTCCACAGCGACCACCCCAGCGTCCACAAACAAAACTGCATTAGGAATAATTTTTAAACGGGCCAGGACATACTGCAACATTCCAGAACTACGTAGGAAAGAGGAAGAGCACCTATACAAAATCCTCGCGATAAACAGATATCCCCGCAACTTCATCCACTGATGCCTCCAAAACAGACAACAACAGGAGGACACAGTACGACCTAACAAACTGGCCGCACTGCTCTACATCAGGAACATATCAGAACTGACAACAAGAATCCTAAGACCACTAGGAATCATGCTGGCCCACAGCCACTCTACGACAAACACTTACAAGGATTAAAGACCCCATTCCCACAACATGCAGAACCAATATCATTTACAAAATACCGTGCAACGACTGCCACAAACATTACATCGGACAGACAGGAAGGAAACTAGCCAACAGAATACACGAACATCAACTAGCAGCAAAACGGCACAACAAACTCTCCTTAATATCAGTATACTCAGACAATGAAGGCCATCAGTTTAACTGGGATAAGGTAACCAAAGTAGCCCAAGCCAAACATAGACACGCATGGGAATTCCTTGAGGTATGGCTGTCCACCCGTAATGCAATCAACAAACACATAGAATTGGACTCTATATCCAAATCCATACAGATCAAAACCAAAAATGACACTACTCACCATAACGGACCAAACAGTATAAATTCCAAGCAGAGTAGAATAACATTGCTTCATCAGAGGCTCCACTGATGATGTCACTGAGCATGGTGATGAAACATGTGAATGAGAACAAACCAGCTCAGCGAGGAAGTCAACAACCTCACCTCCAGTTACCGGTCACCATTCTGAAAAACATCCTTCCACCACTACCCTCTCTTCTATGACCAAGCCAGTTTCGCATCCATCTAGCCGGTCCACCCGGAATCCCATGTGATTTTAGTTTATTTTACCAATCTGCTTTGTGGGACTTCATCAAATGCCTTACTAAAGTCCATATAAATTACATCCACAGCTCTTCCCTCATCAATTATCTTTGTCACCTCTTCAAAATATTCGATCAGTTGGTGAGACATGACATTCCCCATATGAAACCATGCTGCCTGTCGCTAACTAGTCTTTTTTTTCCAAATGTGCGTATAGTTTGTTCATCTATATCTTCTCCAAGAGCTTCTCCACCACATATGTCAGACTCACTAGCCTATAATTTCCTGGATTAGACCTGCTTCCTTTCTTAAACAAAGGAACAACATTGGCTAATATCCAATCTTCTGGAACCTCACCTGTGGTCAAAGAGGATGTGAAGATATCTGCTAATGCCCCAGCTATTTCTTCCCTTGCCTCTCGCAGTAACCTGGCCTTGGGGACTTGTCTACCTTAATGCAATTTAGGATACCCAAAACTTCTTCCTTTAATATATTGACATTCTCTAGAGTATTCACACACTCATCCCTGACATCAGCATCAGTCATGCCCTTCTCCCCAGTGAATACCGATACAAAATACTTATTAAGGATCTTTCCCACTTCCTGTGGCTGCACACATAATTTCTGTCCTTTGTCCTTGAGGGGGCCTACTCTTTCCCTTGCTATCCTCTTATTTCTAATATATGCATAAAAAGCCTTAGGATTCTCTTTGACCCTGTTTGCTTAAGATATTTCATGGCCCCTTTTAGCCTTACTAGTTATGCGTTTAAGTTTTTTCCTATTTTTTCCATACACTTCAAGGACTTTGTCAATTTGTAGCTGCATAAAAAGTATGCTTCCATTTTCCTTTTAACTAAGTTTACAATTTCTCTTGTCATCCATGGTTCCTGGATCCTGCCATTCCTATCCTTCAATTATTCAGGGAATGCATGTCCTGCACTTTAATCAACTGGTCTTTAAAAGCCTCCCACATGCCAAATGTAGATTTTCCCTCAAATAACTGCTCCCAATCTACATTCCCCAGTTCTTGTCTAATTTGGATGTAATCGGCCCTTGCCCAATTTAACGTCCTCACCCGAGGGCCACTTTTGTCCTTGTCCATGACTGCTCGAAATCTTATGGAGCTATGGTCACTAAGCCCAAAATGAAACATTGATCACCTGTCCTGGTTCATTCCCTAATACCTAGTCTAGTATGGCCTCCTCTCTGGTTGGATTCTCAACATACTGTCTAAAAAAACCCTCCTGGACACATCTAACAAATGGCTGTCCATCTGAGACTCTGGCTCTAATGGAGTCCCAGTCAATAAGAGGAAAGTTGAAGTCACCCAGCACAACTACCCTGCTTTTTTCACATCTTTCTAGTATCTGACTACATATCTGCTCATCTGTCTCATGTGGGCTGGTGGGACGTCTATTGATAACTCCCAGCATTGTGATTTCACCCTTCCTATTCCTGAACTCCACCTATAATGCCTCACTGCAAGAATTGTCCAGTGTATCTTCCCTTAACAAAGCTGTGATGCGGACCCTAATCAACAATGCAACTCCCCCACCCCTTTTGTTTCCCTTTTGGTCCCATTTAAAACAGCAATATCCTGGAATGTTAAGCTGACAGTCCTGACCCTCCTTTAGCCATGTCTCCATAATGGCAATAACATCATAATTCCATGCAGTAATCTGTGCTCTTAGTTCATCTGTTTTACCTGATATACTTGCCTTGAAGTAAATGCACTCCAGACCTCCAATCTCTTTGACCCCCACGACTTCCCTCTGCCTGCTCTTACTCTGCACTATGCATATCTCAATCTCTCCTTTGTCCTGAATCCCTGCACTTACTGGCCTGTTGTTCTGGATCTCATCCCCTTGCCACACTAGTTTAAACCCTCCCAAAGAACTCTAGCAAACCTCCGGCCCAGGAAATTGGTGCCCTTCCAGTTCAGGTGCAACCTGTCCTTCTTGTGCAGGTCCCACCTTCCCCAGAGGACATCCTGATTATCCATCTAAATCCCTTTGTCCTATGCCAGCTCTGTAGCCACGTGTTCAGCTGTACTGTCTCTCTGTTCTAAGCCTCACTAGCCTGTGGCACGGGTAGTAATCCTGAGATTACTACTTTGGTAGTTCTGCTTTTTAGCTCCCTACCTGACTCCCTGAATTGTCCTCACAGGACCTCTTCACTCTTCCTACCCATGTCATTTGTGCCAATGTGGACAATGACTTCTGTCTGTTTTCTCTCGCGTTTCAGGATGTCCTGTACCATGCTCCGAGACATCCAGGACCCTAGCACCAGGGAGGCAACACACCATCCTAGAGTCTCGTTCACAGCCACAGAAACACCTGTCTGAGCCCCTGACTATCGAGTTACCTACTACTGTCACTCGCCTAGATTTTGCCCCACCCTGCTCTACAGCAACACCAGTTGTGGTGCCATAGGCCTGGCTGCTTCTTGTACTGTCTCCTGGGAGGCTACTCCCCCCCAGCATTCCCAAAATGGTATACCTGTTTGAGAGTGGAATATCCACAGGAGACTCCAGCACTCCCTGCCTGCCTCTCCTGGCAGTCACCCATCTATCTGTCTGGACCTGTGGTGTAACCACCTCCCTAAAGCTAGTGTCTATCACTCTCTGTGCCCGCTGTGTGCACCATAGTGTGTCCAGCTGCTTCCCCAACCAAACCACGTGGTCTGTGAGGAGCTGCAGCTGGTAACACTTCCTGCAGGCATAGTCAGGGACACCAGACTGCTCCCTGATTTCTCACATCTGATAGGAGGAGCATACCATTGCCCTAACTGCCATCTCCATTTAAAAAATAAGAGTCTTAGCTTGCCTGTCCTCTTTACCACACTTTTTTTTTTTGGCTAGTGGGGTGGTGGAGGAGGTAATCAGTACACAAATGTTGTGGTTTGCGCTTAACCACTCCTTGACACCAGTTCCTCTGCGATATTCAGACCAGTTGTGGTGTCTGCACTGCCGTCGCCTAGAATTCCTCTCAGTGACGTCTCTGCTGCCCTCTGATTCAATACTCTTCCTGGTGTCGATCAGTGAGGGTGCCTTGTTGCGATCTGCTCCCCAGTAATGGTGACTGCAGTGCTGTCTCCCAGAATTCCTCTCAGTGATGTATCTGCTGCCCTCTGATTCACCCTCTAACACTGGAGTTGGCAGCCAGAATTTTTTTATACGGTCATGGACTAAGGTTGTCGCCAGCTAGGCCAGCATTTATTGCAAATCCCTAATTGCCCGCAGTGCAGTTAAGAGTTAACCATATCGCTATGGGCCTGGAGTCACATGTAAGCCAGTCGAGGCAATGACAGCAGTTTCCTTCCCTAAAGAACATTAGTGAACCAGACGGGTTTTTCCTGACAACTGGCAATGGTTTCATGATCAACATTAAACTCTTAATTCCAGATTTTTATTGAATTCAAATTCCACCATCTGTCGCAGCAGGATTTGAACTCTGGTTCTCAGAACACTACTTGGATCACTGGATTAACAGTCCTGCGATAATGCCACAACACGTCGCCTCTCCTTGAATTTTATTCATTCATGGGATGTGAGCATTGCCCTTTGCTGGATGGGTAGAACTTAGTGCCAATCCCTAATTTCCCTTGAAAAAGTGAAGCTGAACCACCTTCTTGAAAAAAAACAGAAAGAAACAGAAATTGCTGAAGAAACGCAGCAGTTCTGGCAGCATCTATGAAAAGAAAACAGCATGAACACACTGGAGTTGAAATGGTAACAAGTTCAGTGTGTTAACACTGTTTTCTCTTCCTAAATACTGCCAGAACTGCTGAGCAATTTCTGTTCTTGTGTGTTTCAGATCTTCAGCATCTGCAGTTATTCTTTGTTTTATTTTAGATACACACACACAGTACAAAGGCTTTTGAAATGTTTGTTCTGAGGAAAATTACAAGGGAGATGTTAACCTGTGTAAGTAAAGAGATTGCATTGATTAAAGATTTTGAGTGTAGGTAGGGTAGTGAGAAATGAACATCTCGGCATGGGAAACCTTTTGATCCTCTTATCCATGATGAATGTTCAGTTCATTATCCAGTCAGATTTCACATATCACATTTTCATTATGCCATTCTATATTCTGATTTAAGTGATTCAGTTTATTCAATGCTGCAATTTGTTTAACATTGATCATAACCTCTGACAAAGAAATCTATAATTCAATACCTCTGTGAAAGGTTATGTTGCTGGCTAAACAAGCATTAAAACAGATCACAATTTGTATTGGCAGAGGATGTTCTCAAGAAGACCAGCTAATCTCTACACAATCTGTAAAACAACAAAATGAGTTTACATGATGTCAGTAGGTTAATCAAGTCATGTTCAAATTATGTTCCTTCAGAGACTGGTATGGGTTTCTGCAACTTCTTGTACAGATGTTATAAAATTACTGGATGGATCAAAATTGTTATAATTGTTGACAAATCCCTTGGATCAGTATAAATGGGGAGCCACAATAATTTACTGCAAAATTCAATTATTTGAGGAAGATATTGACACTATGGTTTACAGTCCTTCTAATTTTTCCAGCTGTTGCACATACCTGTGCAGCCTGTGCACTGGAGTGACTGCACAGTGTTTGACCTGGTGTTGACCGTCCAAGCAGCTGTGAGGCTTTGAGGGGACGTTAAACATGGCTAACTGAACAGATTCTCTAAGCAGACTGGATCTCTGTGGGACAACCCAGTATGTGTTTAGAGCTTAGTCAAATAGGTTAGGCTGGGTCATATCTGAAGTAGGGGGAGTCAAAGTCAGGTCTTGGGGTTTTGGGTTGGGTCTGGCACGGAGAAGGAAGTCAGAGGAAAGGTGGGATAGGTTCAATGAAGGTGGTGGATCAGGTCAGGTTCGGTTTGGGAGAAGGGTTGTCAAGTCAGGTCTGGCAGCAGGTGTGGAAAGTCAAGGGGGTGAGGGTGGGTGTTTGGGTATTCCAGTCCTGGAAGGCTGCAAGGAGTTCGGGAGAAAGTGTAGTTGAGACTGTGAAGTAAGAATGGAGTCTGTTTAATAGTTATTCAGGAGTTACACTGTGTATTTAATTGGCTAATTTTTCATGAGTAACTATTTCACTTAATTTCATTGGAACCTTCTAAAGTCTCCAATATGAGTAGAGACTTTTGGAGGGTTCCAGGTGTGGAGGAATTGCTTGGTGGAAAATTCAATTTCATGGCCAATTCCTTTGGACTGTGTTACAATGGGGATTCTGCAGGGTCCCTTTGCACAACTCCCATCCACATTGGAATAACACCTGGCCAGCAGAAAATCTGTTCCAGTGTTGTGTTTTTGTATTCACTCTTTGTTTAATGTTCATGTTACTGTCAGTGTTTTGCTTGCCACTCTGAGGCATATAGCTGAACATGTTAGGCTCAGCTGGCCCTCCCTTTTATGAATTCTAAAATATTTCTGGCTAGCTTTCTCTTGTGATCTTATTTAATCTAATTTTTCAGTTCACCTTAGCCAGCTGTACTTCCATGCCCTCATAATTACCTTTATTTGAATTTGTTTAAAATAGTCTGAGATCCACTCCTGTCTCCCTCAAACCAGATGTAACATTCAATCAAATTATGGTTACTCCTACAATGGGGCATTAATTGATGAATACTATCCCATTGCTCAATGCCAGCTCTAGTATAGCCTGCTCTCTGGTCAGCTCTAGAATGTAATGTTCCAAGAAACTATCCCTAAAATTATGCTGTGAAGTCTTCAACTAGGCTACCTTTTTCCATCTGACATTTCCAGACAGTGTATAGCTTAAAATATCCCATTATTATTGCCATGCCTTTCTGACCAGCTCTCACTATTTCTTCCTTTATGCCCCTTTTCTAACTACTGTGCAATTAGTTAAGAGGCCTATGCACCACATCCACAAGTGACTTCTTGCCTTTGTTATTTCTCATTTCTCCCCAAACTGTTTCTACATCTTGGTTTCCTAGACATAGGTCATCTTTCTATACTGTGCTAATACTATTGTTTGCTTACAGAGCCACCCCTCTACTTTTTACACTTCCATGTTAATCTTAAATGTCCTGTACCCTTCAAGATTCAGGCCCCAAACTATATCATCCAACAGTCATGACTCTAATGGCTACCAGATTGAACTTATTAATCTTACCTGAACTCTCATTTCATCAGTTTTGTTTTGAATGCTGCATGTATTCAGACACAGAACCTTTACTTTTATTCTTTTACTTTGTTTGTAAATTCTAGTCTTATTTGTTGGTTATCCCTTAGATTCATACTTTCTGTGCCGTTCTCATATTAAACCCGTTGGCCTTGACTTAACTCTTTCCTTTACAATCACATTAAGTTGGTCAGTTTTATATACTGATAACATGACAGCCTTTCTAATCGTTTAATGAGGAGCCAGATTCAGTTAGTTCTTAATTAAGCTGCTCTTCCACTGAAATACTTAAAAAAACCCTGTTCAACTTTGGCAGCTACAGAATTTAAGCTGCATAGTTCAATTTAATGCAACTAATAACTAAGTTGGATTTGTACAAAATAAAAATGTTGACCATTTTTACTCAACAATTGCACACACTCAGTCCTGAGTCAATTTTGGTGAAGACAAAGCCTTGGAAGAATTTGTTTATGCACCACTGACGTTATCTTGAAGATGGAACTTTATTGAAAACTGTTTCACATTCATGATTATTCATGGGATGCAAATATGTTAAAAACATGAACCCACCACAGCCAGTTGTAATTTTCGAAACACTACAAACGTATCCCTGACTTTATCACTGCTTATCTACCTGCACTGGGAAATGGAAACTTCACATCTATTCTTATTAAGTCACCTCATCCACAATTTTTCTCACTCTTGTATATTCTGAACTATTCCCCCCTTTAGTTTTGTTGACTATTGTCACATAAAATCATTTTTTCAATTGCTTGAGTTATTTCAGCACTACTGACATCACCTGTAAGTTGAAGTTGATCATTTGTTCAGTCTTGTTACTAAGTTGCACGCATCAAAAATCCTTTAACAGCTTCCTCTGTATTTATTATAATTTATTCAAATTATAATGGGTGACTCATTAAGACATGAGAACTCTCCATGGGTATTTTCAGGAAAAATTGATAACCCAAATGGGAACTTCCACAAGTGAAGTGGATCTTAGCTAATGAATAATATCTGAATTAATGATGCCCACACATCACTACCTTTTCAAACTAGCGCATTATAAGGATCGAAGGAAACAGATAATCATTTGATTTAATCAAAGGTAACAGAAGGAAAGCTTGAAGTGAGCCTCTTAACTCTGGTTTAATCTTTTCATCAATAGCAACAGTGGATCTGTTTCCACTTTGATACTGAAGTCTATGAAGGTTAGAACAAGTGTAGTGAGAAAGAAAAGTATAGAATGATGCAGTAGATTAACATACCCAGTTACCTGGGGAAACAGTTCAGGTCAGTTGTGTCACCAGGCAGTGATAGTGAGTGGTCCCTTTGCAATGTTGAATAGGAATGGAGGAAAGAATGTTTTTGATGGTAGCATTGTGCTGAAGCGGCCAAAAATAGTGGAGATTGATTAATTGATTGGAGATGGAGAAGGTGAAGAAGGGAAAAGTCAAAACAATCAAGATGCTTGATACCATCGAGGACAAAATAGCCCCTTGTTTGGCACCACATCCACTCTCTCCACCACTGACACTCAGTAGCTACAGTGCACACCACCTTCAAAATACTTTGTAGAAATTCACCAAAGCTTATGTAGCACCTTCCAAACCTGAGATCTCTACCATCTTGAAGGACAATGAAAACGGATACTATAGCACAGCCCCACCTGCAAGTTTCCTTCAAGTGCCACATCATTCTGACTTGGAAATATATCACTGTTCCTTCAGTGTTGTTGTGTCAGAATCCTGGAGCTCCCTTCCGAACAGTATTGTGGGTCTACTGATGACATATGGACTGCAGCAGTTCAAGAAGGCAGCTCACTACCACCTTCTTGAGGTCAACTGGGAATGTCAATAAATGCTAAACCAGCAGAGCACTACAAAAAGTCAAAGATGGACCATGTGAAGATCAGTGAAGGATAGAAATTGGAAGCGAGTTTGATGAAGCTTTCTAGTTACAGTGAGGAAATAGAGAAACTACAATAATCAATGAATCTGGAAAAGTGGTGAGGGAAAGAGGCCTGAGTAGAACTAATAAAGACAACTCCATATTGCCCACAGAAAGGCATGCGTAGATAGGAGCCTTGTACCTTAATAACAACATACTTTTTAGTTGGAGGAAATGAGCAAAACAAATAGAGAAGTTGTTCAATTTAATAACAGATTCAGCCAAGCAAACAAGAGTGATGGTGCATGGAAACTGATTGGATTATTCAGGGATAGCTGAAAAACCTCAGACTATTATTATAGGAAAGATGAAGAAAGCTGCCATAAAAAAACTCAAATGTAGGTGAAAAGAGACTAAACACAAAGGAAGGGAAGAGTCAAGATAGGAAGAAATCACTTCCTTGAGGAGGAATAGGCAGAAGTCAAAATCAATAATGACTGGTATTTCCTGGATTTGGTTCTAGGGTTTAATGGGTATAAGGAATACTTACAGAATTTCTGCTGTGTTTTATCCCCAGTTCTATTAACCTTCATAAACTAATATATACAATTGAATAATATTACAGAAGTTAACAAGTTGTCTTATTACCACAGTGCCATTTACACCTTTCGCAAAAATTCCTAAAAACTGCTGCATGTATTTTTTTGTGATTTTCATCTGTGAACATTAGCAACAGTCCGAACCATATTCTGGCTAATTGGTTCGCCAATTTTCTGGTGGAAGTGTAGCTCCTGACATCCTATTACACGCACAGTGGCTAAATGCAAGGTTAATTCAGTCTCATTAACTGCTACTGGATGTCATTATTAGCATGCTGTGATGATGATGTACTGCAGTGTATTCTATCTATTCAAGGAGAAGCAATTTTGGACAAAACCACTCTGGGATTATCACTGCTGGAAAAATAGCAGTCAGATTTCTTAGGGTAAAATCCAGTTCATAAACGCTCTTTATTATGAAAAATGAAAAATTATCTTCTTGCTGTATTGAAAAGGAGTTCAGTAGCTGTTAAGCTGTTCACCCCAAGATATAGATACTGTAAATCATCTCCTGCACATTGTTTCACAACTCTTTCATGCAGCTCAGTGCATGGTGCATTTCATCAGCTAAATTACAGAATGCCTCAACTTAGCGTGTGTGGCACAAATCTTTACTCAAAAAAAGGGTTTCTGTTTACTGAGAATAACTAGAACTTGTATATTGAATGGTCACTTGACAGTTCAGAATTTCAGTTTGCTGGGACATGCTGTCAAAGATTTTTGACTTGTCACCATCAGGAAAGATACAAGAATACCAAATTAAAAAGGGAGCAACAATTTATATGGTGAGGGAAAAATTATGCTGATTGATTGGCAAGTGGACTCTGATGGATCATAGCCTTGCCATGGAAAGTGCACCAGAAAATGGTCACCTTCCAAGATTCTTGGGTCAGTCTGGTCTAATCAGAAGTGTTGAATTCTGTGCAGTGGTTGGGAGGAGGGAGGGATGGTGGAATCAGTTTACAGATACCAAGATGTTAGAGAATATGTTAATTCCTCTGACTTTTCCTGGCTAACTACTCAGGTAACTATGTCAGAACACTCAGAAGTCTCCAACTCTAACTCATAGCTGGAAACTTTCTCAGAGAGTTTCAAGTGTTTGTTTCAAATTCCTGCAATTACCACAGTCACTGCATCAGGAATTTCACATAGTCCCAACAGGTATCTTCCAGGGTACTTAGAGTCATAGAGTCATACAGCATGGAAACAGGCCCTTTGGTCCAACTCGTCCATGTTGACCAAGTTTCCCAAACTAAACGAGTCCCATTTGCAGGGCATAGTTAAGGTGAACGGCAGTGGTCTTTTCCCTAGTGTGGGGGAGTTTAAAACTAGAGGGCATGATTTTAGGGTATGAGGAAAAAGATTTAAAAAGGACCTGAGGGGCAACCTTTTTACACAGAGGGTGGGACACAGAATGAACTACCAGAGGAGGTGGTAGATGCAGGTACAGTTACAAGTTTTACAAGACATTGGATAGTTACATGAATGGGAAAGGTGGAGGAATTAAAAAGGATACAGAGGCAGAGACGTGTGTGCAACAAATATTTGCCACATTATTACCTGAAACTTGGGGTTGATACATATTGACAGGCTAATATCTTGACGAGGGGTTTGGTTAGCTCAGTTGGCTTAAAGCTGGTTTATGATACAGAGTGATGCCAATAGCATGGGTTCAGTTCCTGCACCAGCTGATGTTACCATGAAGGATTCTCCTCCTCAACCCCTCCCGTCACCTCTGGTGTGTTGATCCTCAGGTTAAACCATCACTTGTCACCCTTCTCTCTAATGAGAGAGCAGCCCTATGGTTTGGTAAGACAATGGTGATTTTTACCTTGAAATGAGAAGGTTAAAGATGAGGCTTTTAAAAGTATGGAAAATTTTGTTCCAGTACTGTGAACAACATAGGGAATGTTGCTACTTGTATGAAAACAAAATCAACGTAGAATCCTCATTAAAGACTCAAAGAAAATTCAGAAATTCAGAAGAAGCGTCTTTGTACATTGGTTAGAATGTGGAATATCATCACAAATCAGTGGTGGAGGTGAATATTGTAGCTGCAGTTAAACAGAAGTTACACAAGCACATAGTGGAGAACAAGATAGAGTTACAATGATAGTTTTAGACGAGCAGGGATTGGAGGATGCTCAAGTTAAGTAGTAGAAAAAGAAGAACTAGGAACAAGTGTAGACTAATTTGGCCAGCCATTTGAAAAGAATCATGGCTGATCTTGGGCACTGTCAAGATATCCCCAACAAGAGATTCCAGCAATTTCCCGTTGACTGACATCAGACTAACTGGCCTTTAGCTCACTGTTTTCTTTCTTTGAATGGACTGTCAGCTCCTAGGAATTTGTTGAATTTAGTCCCTCAAGTTTCTCTAATACTTTTTCTTTGTTAATATTAAGTCAGTTTATTTCTTCATTCTTTTTAGCCCTGTCTATTTCTGTGGAATGAAACTTGTTTTCTACACAAGATGTTTGTTCAATGCGTCTGCTTCATTCTCCAGGATAATTTATCCTATAAAATCAAAGTTGTTCCTTTAAATGCTCTTACTCTTTGTTTACTGACATACTTTTTGGTCTATTTACTGAATTAACCTCACCTTATTCTCTCCTCATACCTATATTGTTGGCTTTAAGCTTAAAATTCTTTTATGTGATTGAGGTATCTCAGTTTCAAACTCAACATGGAATTCAGTGGTGTTGTGATCATGATTTCCTAGCAGATCTTTCACTTTCATGTTATTACTTAACTTTTCTTCATTGTACATCTTAGATCTAAGATATTTTCAGACTTACTCAGTTCTGTAATGTATTTGTCTAAGAATCTGTCGTGACAACACTCAGCAAACTCACCTTTCACACCATCCTTCCCAATTTGATTGTCTAGTCAATATGAAGATCATATTCCTCATGATTATTACATTGCCTTTGTTATAAACTCCAATAATTTCTTGTCTAATGCTCTGTCCAAAGTTATAACTACAGTTGAGGTCCTATAAACTATTCTAAAACATGTTTTCTGACTCTTGCTATGTCCCATCTTATCAATTCAACTTCATGATCTGAGATACGTCTTCACGGACGCCCTCATTGATGCAAGCATGTTTCTGTAGCAACGTTTAGATCTAAATCTCTACCACTAGTTCTCAATCTTATTGTCGATGATCTGTGTATTCAGATGAAGAAGCTATACTTCCTCTTTTTAAACTTCCATTCCCTTCACCTTGTTTGCTGATGTGCAATTTTTTGTTAAGCTCTCTGTCCCATTCTGCTTGCATTTACCTGCATTGTAATACTGTCTTGACCCGTCTCTATCTGCCTAAATTAGAACCCTTCTCATACCCCTACCAACCATCCCTTAATTTTTATTTATTCATTCATGGGATGAGGGCAAGAATGACTAGGCCAGCATTTATTGCCCATCTCTAATTGCGCAACAAGAGCAGTTAAGAGTCAGCCACATTGCGGTAGATCTGGAGCCACATGGCAGTTTCCTTAGGACATTAGTGAACCAGATTTTCCTCGACAATCGACATGTAGTCGTCAATAGACTCATAATTTTTTAATTGAATTCTGCTTCCACCATCTGACCTGGTGGGGTCTGAGCCTGCAACTCCAGAACATTGCCTGGGTCTCTGGATTAACAATCTTGCGGTAATACCACAAGGTTGTTGACTCCTCCAGTTTAAAGCCAGTGGCCTGGCCAATATTTATTCCCAAGCCACCACTGGAGAACAGATTATTTTCCAGCCATTATCTCATTGCTGCTTGTAGGTTTGCAAATTGGCCACTGTTTCTTATATGTCTGGTCAAATATGGTCCACTGTTCTGAGTTTTACAAGCATGAGCTGGTTGAGTACAATCAATACTATGCCTGTTGGGAACTGCCAGAGGAACCTACTGTTTGATATGATCATTGAAATGTACAATCTACACACCTGACATCATACAGTCACTCTAATTTTTATATCACATAATTCATTTGTATGATAAACAGAACTTATTCGTGGCTTGATGGAAACATCTTTTTGTGGAGAATAGCACTTTGGTTGATACTGCATCATTGTACTGCATTTCTATAGTTCATTTTCATAGAAAACATCCCAAGGTGCTTCACAGAAGTACAATCAGACAAGACTTGACACTGAGCCTAAGATCAAGACATTATTGAGAGGTTATGAGGAGAGAGAGATGAAGAAAGAGAGAGAGGTTTATGGAATTCCAGAGCCTAAGGGTGAGATGGTACGAGTTACAGTTGCCAAGAAGACAAAGAGATTGGCACTTACACAATAGGCAGGAGTTGCCATGCTGAGTTGTAGGGCTTGAGGAAGACAGTGAGATATAGAGCAGAGAGCACCAAATGATTTAACTGGAGAATGTTAATTTTTAATTGGAGGAGTTGAAGAATTAGTGGTGAGTGAAGGATCCAAGAGCAGCTACAAATTTGCAGTATATAATTATGATTTAAGAAGTTTCTTTTAGTTATTAAGATTATAATGGTTTAAGATGTGTCTCTAAATGGAGTTTAACTAAGGAATAATGTGACCTATGCTGAGGTTTATCTGACAGTGAACCTGAGTGGTTTAGTTACTTAATCAAAACATGACTCACATTTAGATATTGAAAGGGCATGTTAAATGTTAACGCATGGGGTTTCTCAATGTTTGACTGGAAAAACATGTTACTTTTCCATAAGTGAGTATCAGACTATCAGGTCAACAAAACAGAAAGTGAAGGAGTGAAAGATGTTGGAGCTTGATATCATCAGCATACATGGATAATCCAGACACCAGAACAGTTATTTCATCCCAACCCCTGTTCAAAACACTGATAGTATTGGTTGTAAGACTGATTTATACCCAGCAGGTTTACTTAGTAATATTTGATGTAACATCAAACTGCAGTACACCTAATGTCTTCCAAGGTACCAACCCAGCAGTGCGTTAGATTGGTTAAATTGATAACTTTCTTGCTGTTTAGCCAGCTATTTGTAGATCTTATCCAAATAACAGGTGGCCAATTGTACAGATGTCTAACTAATAAACAGGGGAAGGACTCAGTCAGAAACAAGAGTGAAAATGTGCAGCGCTTTTTGGATGGTGGACATTTTCACCCCGCCACTGAAAAGAATCGGCAGGGAACACATCCTAGTTAATAATAGCAGCCCGACTGCCATTTAATGATTTCTACTAGCATCCACTAGAGTAGTCCTAGGATAAGCTAAGGCACTATGAAAGATAGGCACTAAGGGAATGCAAAAGGATGGTTAGTTGACTTTTGTATGACAGGCATACACAGTATGACATGCTTAAATTTCTGAACTTTGAAATGTTCATTTCATGGTGAGATTTATTTCAGCATTGTAGCCAAGTTGACATGGTGATGCTCACTAACTGAAGAAGACAAGGCGTGAGACTGTTGGTAAATGGGAAATTGATGTGTTTATGTTGTCAGATGAATTGATCATGTACAGCTCGGCCAGAAAGGGACTAGGTTGATTGTCTTCTCCTCTTGCTCCGCAGCTGCTCACCACAGAGACCCCAGCCACAGCTGAGCCTTCATGATGGCAAGTTTGTAAAGCTGATAGCAACAACAATGTCCTGCTGAGTGCTGTAGGCCTTTGCCATAGTGTGGTATCGTGGCCTCCAGTTGTCCATAAATGCCTGGGTTTTCCAATATAGTCACAAACACTATCACCCAGTAGTAGTCACTTTTTCATCAAATGCAGTTGGTTCAGAAGACTGCCACAGAATAAAGGCATAAAGACTATTAGTATGGTATATCTGCATGACATACTGAGTGTAGTAGAGCATCCATTGCCTTGAGAGAGTCATACTCCTCTCAGCTGTGGAACATCTCAACGTAACATGCTCATCAGACAATATACCAACAGTCAATGTCACTCTTATCCACAGACGATATCCACAAAGCCACATACTCACTCTGTCTGCTTCACTTTTGAAAGAGGGGACGAAGTACATCTGGCTGTCTCGGAGTACAGATCCTAGAAAGCTTCCCTTATCCAACAATGTGTGACACGCAAGAAGATATTGGAATATTGTCTGTTCCAATGACTGACAAGCATAAAAATTCATGGCCACAGTTGTTTTGCTTGGCTGTGAGGCTGCATGTATGGCTACATCAGGTGACAAATTTCATTGAGGCAGACCTCTATGACACAGTGTTCTTTGCTAAGATTCAGATAGTTGTTCACTGTACAATATGAGTAGATATGGCTGCTTGCTTTTGACTTTTCAGCAGAGACTACAGATTACCTCAAGCAACATTAGCTCATGTCACAACAGAGGAAGGTGCTGATAATGAAGTCCCATGACTTTACCCGTTGCACCATTTTTTTTAAAATTAATCCCGGGGATTTGGTGTCACTGACTAACCCGACATTCATTGCCCATCACCAATTGCCCATAAGAAGGTAGTAGTGAACTGCCTTCAAAGTGCTGCAGTCTATTTCGTTTAGGTAGACCCATGATGTCATTAGGGAGGGATTTTCAGGAATTTGCCTGAGTGACAATGAAGGAACAGCAGGTGTTTTGGAGGGGAATTTGCAGGTGGTGATGTTCAGAAATATCTGCTGCACTTGTCCTTATTGATGGTAATGGTCTTGGGTTTGAAAGGCTTTCTCAAAGGAGACTTGGTGACTTCCTGCAATTCATCTTATAAATGGTACATACTGCTGCTACTAATATGAGGTGGTGGAGCGAGTGAATGTTTGTGGACATTGTGCCAGTCAAATAGGTTGTTTGTCCTGGATAGTGACAAGCTTCTTGAGTGCAGTTGGAGCTGCACTCATCCAAGCAAATGAGCAATATTTCATGAAACTCCTGAGTTGTGCCTTGTAGAAGGTGGTCAAGGAGTCAAGTGGTGAGTTATCTACTACAAGAGTCATGGTCTCTGACCTGTTCTTGTAGCTACAGTAGTTATGTAACTAGTGCAGTTTCTGGTCAATGGAAACCCCTGGGATTTTGACAGTGGTCAATTCAGCAATGCCATTCGTGTCAAGGAGTGATGTAGATTCTGTCTTATTGGAATTGTTCATTGCCTGGCACTTGTGTGGCACAAATATTATTTGCTACTTGTTATCCCAAACCTGGCTATTGTGCGGGTCTTGCTGCTTCTGGACATGGACTGCGTCTGTATCTGAAGTACTGTGAATGATGCTGTACATTGAGTCATCAGCATATATTTCCACTTCTGACCTTATGAAGGTTATTAATGAAGCAGCTGCAGAGATTGGGCCTGAGACACAACCTTCAGGAATTCCAGCATAGAGGTTCTGGAGCTGACATGACTGACCTCCAATCACAACTATCTTCCTTTGTGCTGCTATGATTCCAACCAACGGAGAGTTTTCCACATTATCAGGTATATGCCATTGTAGCTGTAGTTGGACAGGTTGTCTAGTGTTGCAGCTAGTGTTGCATTTTGAAAATGCTTCAGCCTTATTTTTTGCATTGATGTGCTGGGCTCCCCCATCATTGAGAATATAGGTATTTATGGATCCTTTTCCTCTAGTGAGTGTTTTTAATTGTCTGTCATGTTATATTTCACTGGGGTAGTGCACTGGAAATCAAGCCTTGTTATTCCCAGAGTGCTCACAAAAGTTAAAGATTTTAAAAAGTATATAAGTTCCTCAATTACCTGACTTTAGACTCAGTTTGATAGAAAGCATAGCTTTCATATGACGAGTAAGTAGACCCTAGCTGTAGGTAAATAAATATAAACTGTTGGCACATAATACTACACACACAAACAAACACACACACACACACACACACACACACACACACACAGACAGAGTAAATGGATTATGGATTATGAACAGAGGGGAAATATCTGTAAAGACAGTTTTGATAGTCTTAGTTCCTATGTACTGTTGTTTATCCTAATAACTCTTCAGCTGGCCAGCCTGTGCTTCAGTCATCTTTCTCCAGTTGCATCAACTGGTTAGTGAGAAACACAAGAGACAAAAAGTTCTCTTACTTATCAGTTGAAAATCACAGCTTACAATAACTGTTGCAGGAAAGGCAAACTGGTCTTCTTCAGATTTACAGAGTTTTTACTGCAGAGAATAGAGAGACTGCTCTTGACTTAGGGTAGAATTCAACACTTCTCTCACTATTTAAGGTGTTCCCAGCTTCAAGCTGTTCAGTTACCCAAGAAATAATCTCACAATTGTTGGCATGGGAAGAGGTCATAGTCATTGATAATTGTTCACAGACCATCAACTTCTTGTGTCAACAAAGCTGCATCAGAAAACCCCCTTGGCTCCAAATCATCTGCGACTCTGGAATTACTGCTTATTCAAACAGTTGTTTACATGATGTCTGGCATGTTTTACAAAACTGCATTCACTCTTTCAATTTTTTTTTTAAATACAGCTCCTTCCGGTTTCCTTCCCCAGTCTTAGAGTCCGCAAAGTTAAAATATAACACTTACCACCACCATTCACAACTGAATGTGACAGCTTGCAGAGCTCCTATCTAACGTGCCAGTTGGAGTCACCCAGCTTTATCTATGACTCGCTGCTTACATTGTTTGGCACACAAGTAGTCCTGTTTTGCAGTTTCACAAGGCAATGGTCTGAAAACAAAAGATAGAATGTGGTGACCTCTCAAGCGCCCTAAATTTCCAGTTGATGAAGTGAAATTATGGAAAGCCATAGACGGATAACTAGTTATGACTGAATTCAACTGGAATGGAGTCTTGGTCATTGTCCAGCTTCTCAGGTATCATAAGATACTTAAAGATATAGTTTTTAGGAAACTCTTGTGGGATCATGTTCAAATAATGACCGAGATCAGTGAGTGGTAAAAATAGCCTCTTTATTCAGTGTCTCCAGTTCAAGGTGACGATGCAATTCCAAAAACGGTTTTTAAAGTAGCCTCTTTATACACAATTCTCACATCTATTAAAAATCCAGCGCTATGTTGTTACATAATTGTATCTATTGTACACAAAAGTTTGTGTGACATCTGACCTGGGGAAACAGGTAAATATTTGCAAAATACTGCCTGTTACACCTGATGGGATTAGAGTGTCTGTCTGATCTGCTTACATAATTCAGGGGTGTAGTCCTTTTATCTTTTAAGTTAGTAAAAGTACTAGACCTCTAGGATCTAAATAAATTAGAAGTTGTACATGTACTTAATAAAAGTATAGAGGATATTAAACTGATTAACGCAGCTGGGTCATGAGTTTTTATTTACTATCATTTTATTTACTATTACAGTTCTTTAAGCATTCATTCATGCAGTTTCACAGAAGTGCTGTTTTGATAGTAACTTTCTCAAAGTGGGTAATGGTCGATTTAAACTGTGTTTAACAGGTACAGGCTAGTACAGGAGACTTGTTTGATGTTCCGCAACTTCTTCAAGTCCCGAGAGGCGGTTGTAAGGGGCTGAGTAATATTATTATCTTTCTGTAGTTTCGGGTGAGTCTTGGAGACATGATGAAGGGAATGACATTGTTCTGAATAGGATACAATATTAACACTTATTCAGGGGTAGCCTTTGGTATAGAAACAGGTCTAAACACTATTCGCAGCATGGGGCCAATAAGGATTGAAGGTGTAAGGAAGCAGTAATGGTTTGGAAGGGATGTTTTAATTTAGTCTATCTTATAACAGTAAAATGTACGACAAAAAACATGGTTTTATGAATGAAATATGGTATAGTAAACATAGTGCACTGGTGAGTGAGTTAGTAAAAGTGTTAATAATGAATGAGAACACAGTATTGGTAAATATAGAGCACTTATGAGTGGGTTGGTAAATAGACCTCTAATTCAATACCTCACACTCTTATTAAGTTCTTAGGCAATTTATTGAGAGCAGAATTTCAGGAGAGAGACTTTTACCTTCTGAGGTGTTTTCTTTATCTACTCCTGTGTATGAAAAACAGAATTCGAAGTCGACAAAGCATTGTTAGGCACTCACTAGCATAGAGGCACCTTTGTCTTTTGAAAGTCAGGTTTTTGTGTAATTAAGGCAATAAACCCCATCTCTTGTTTCTTGTCTTTCTGTTTTGTCCGAAATCACTTGATATTTCCACAAACAGCAGGCTTACAGAACATATTAAACAGTTGAACTCACTCAATGCCAAAACCCTATTTAATGCAGAAAATGTCCAAGCATTTTATTTATTCGCTCGTAGAACGTGGGCATCACTGGCTGACCAGCATTTATTGCCCATCCCTAGTTGCTCTTGAAAAGTGGTGGTGAGCTGCCTACTTAAACCACTGCAGTCCATGCAGTGTAAGTTGACCCACAGTGCCCTTAGGGAGGGAATTCTAGGATTTTGACCCAGTGACAATGAAGGAACAGCAACATATTTCCAAGTCAGGTTGATGAGTGGCTTGGAGGGGAACTTGCAGGTGGTGGTATTCCCATGCTGCCCTTGTCCTTCTAAATAGAAGTGGTTGTGGATTTGTAAGGTGCTGCCAAAGGATCTTTGGTGAATTTCTACAGTTTATCTTGTAGATAGTACACACTGCTGCAACTGAGCATCAGTGGTGGAGGGAATGAATGCTTGTGGATGTGGTGCTAATCAAGCTGTTTGCTTTGTCCTCGAAATTGTTCCATATCTTCCACTTCCAGTCCTCAAGGATAAACATGCATTCCTAACTCTCTGGAAGACATAGGTTTGGACTGCACCACCTTGCCCTCCGTGTAGTCTCTGTTTAGTTTTTGAGGATTTCAATTTCAAAATAACCAACAGCAAAGCTTCATCCTTCATACAAGGTAAAAAGTAAATTTGTTAAAATTATTACAGAAAATCAATCTATTACAGAGATGTTTTTGCACACATTTAGGGCAGTTGGAACTTGAAAATGGGCCATCAGGCACAGATGTCAGGACACTAGCACTGCACCACAAAAGGCCTTAGAAATTATCCCTATCTAAAGTGATAGCTAAGATACTTATACAAGGATCTTAAGTAAGAAAGGTCAAGTAAAGATGAAAATGAGATCAGTCTTTACCATCTGCATTCCTGGATTGCTGAAAGAGTTCTTCTGAAATCAAGCAGTTGGAATTTTGAAAGTCAAAATTCAGCAGCTATGATGGCTTCTATGATTGAATAGATGAAGATTGCTCCCACAGGTAGACTAAGCAGAACAGGTTTGGGAGTGAGTGAAACTTCCTTAGTTTTGGTTTTACAGCAGAGCAGTTTGTGGCTGTTGGTTAATTTTTGATATCCTTTACTGCTACAAACATTGTGTATGTCAAATTACTGCTGGTGTATTTTTCCCAGCTGAATCTTCTTACAGCCTTCAGATGCTGTAATAATCCAGGAGTCTTATGATTCCAGCAACTGTAAATGTTCCTCCAATTATTGCATAGATTGTTGTAATGAACTTGTATAAGTTGCTGCCATTCAGAATATTTGAAATATTTGGTGATTGGGCTGAGGTTAGAGCAGAACCAGATGGCAGCTATAATATGCCCTGTATATGCCACATATTCTTTTGTGCTACTGTGTACTGAGGGGCAAAGCATTGTTTTTCCTTTAAATCTTCACACACAGTGAGGACTACCTTCAGTATATAGTTATGTGACACTAAAGCATTTGAACTTAGTTTATCTGTTCCGGCTAAGACATTAAAAGCATCTTGAATATTTCTAAGATAACAAGGTGTAGAGCTGGATGAACACAGCAGGCCAAGCAGCATCAGAGGAGCAGGAGAGCTGACGTTTTGGGTCTGGACCCTTCTTCAGAAAAACTGATACTGCTTGGCCTGCTATGTTCATCCAGCTCTACACCTTGTTATCTCAGATTCTCCAACATCAGCAGTTCCCACTATCTTTGAATATTTCTAACCTATGTTATTTAACCAAATGTCAGTTTGTTAATTACATGACTCATGCCTGGATTATCTGGTCGTGCGGTTGCATTGTGTGTGGAAATTGCCTGGAACTTTATTAATAGTGAATTGTCCCTCAAATCTACAGCCTTGTCCATTATTTAGAGGCTGTTTCATGGAGTTATTAACGTGGCCAACTTCATGCTTTCCCATTTTACCTTGTATGTCTCATCCAACTACACCACATGAAAGGCTAGGTAAACTGATATTTATACTCACTTCAGTTTTTCCTCCACTATGTTTGTCAGAGTCATCAACGTACAATTCATTAGCTTAGTTCAATACCGTATTCCTGGATACCGTCCTCTCTCTCCCTGTTGAAATGCTTGAGTGACTGCTTCAGGATGTTTTCTCATGGTCTGTGCAAATCATGGTTACTCACAGCCAGGTTTTTATGTAGATCAACAATTAAACTATCCAAAAACTTTTGCATCATCTTTGCATCTCTCAATCAACAAAATCAAAAATAGCTTAGCTACCCATTCATCTTACTACTGCTGGAGATCTATTGTGCCATATTCTTGCATAACAATCTGGACCATGAAAGAAAATAATTTTGTGGTGTACTTTGAGTTTTAATGTGATAGATTTTGGCCTGAATGTTAATATGTATATTACATTATATTTACAATTGTGCAAATCTTAGCAAGGGCCGTAACATCCGAGGAAAATCCGATTTCTCTTTTTGATTTACTTTTCAGACCATGGAATTTACAGGAGTACCATCTGTCCCACTGATGATCGGATGTGGAATTGCTTGTATGGCTCTCTTAACATTGCTTGCTGTATACGCTGCCTTTTGGAGGTACTATATTATCAACCTAGTAATGACATACAAAATGCCAAATGTTATAACTGCACAACAGCAGTATTGCTTTGTGTCTGATCCTTATCATCATGTTCTTGTTATAACCTGGTGCTGGAGTATTAATTAACACATTTACCAAAGATTATAGTGGCTTAGTTATCACCAAGACACTTGTTATTTGCTTATGATTACAATGAACCATTTATATCTTTGGTATTTCATCATCCAAATTTTACCTTCCTTCAAACTACAAGAATAAATGATATAGCCTGGCAAGCCTGGCTCCTCTGTAACAAATGTTAATGCGTATTGAATGCAGACTCAGTAGTTTTATTCGGATGAATAGTAATTTTTGATAGCTGTTGGCTCAATTTGCACCCATCATAGATTTTGTAGAAGTGATTGGAGACGAGCATGTTGGGCAATTGACCAGTGATGAATTACAACTAAAGTATTCAAGAAAGATAGTTTCTTGTTTTGTACTTTTTTCAGTTTGTGTATGCATATTTATGTATTCTGACTTTACCTCTGTCAGTCAGGGAATTCAAAGCCAACAGAAATATTGAATTAAGTCTGACCATAATAGTTTCCAGCCACTTAGCTGAGTGATCAAGTTTCAGTGATTAGTGTTATATTCAGTGGTACTGCAAGAGAACAATTAAACTCATAATTAGAGTAGGTAGACTGTTTGTACTGAATCCTGGTTACTTATATGCACATTAAATAGATTTGTCAGTAGCTTTAGAGTCTCTCCCTCAGTTTGACAGACAATTTATTCGTCTATCCATGAAGTCAGAAATGTATTGCAATAAAACAGAATACAGGGTCAGGATTCTATCTTCCATCTCTGGTGTTCACTCGGATGAAAGCAAAACACTGCTGAGGCTGGAAATCTAAAAAACATAGCAAATGCTGGAGAAACTCAGTAGGTCTGGTAGCATTTATGGAGAGAGAAGCAGAGTTAATGTTTTGCGTTTACTGTGACTCTTCTTCAGTACTGAAAAATGTTGGAAAATGTTTGTATATACACTTTTGACAAAGATGCAAGGATTGTTAACAGTGGAGAAAGAGAGAGAAGATGTAAAACTGTAACTTAAGGCATTGAAAGGGAGAGAATAGGTCCTTACCACGAACTGCAAAGTGAACAAAAGATTGGGAAGGTGGCAGTGGCACAAGATGAAAGAGACTTGGAGAACAGACATAATGCAGTCATTTTCTGAAGTTATGGAATTCAACATTGAGATCTTGAGGCCGTAAATTGACTTAGTGAAAAATGAGGCATTGTTCCTTGATGTTGCATTGTGCTTTGCTGGAACAATGCATCAGGCTCTGGACAGAAATGTTAGTATAAGAACAAAACAATTTATTTAAAATGTCAAGCAACTGGAAGGTCAGGGTATTCCGACAGACAAAGTGGAAGTGTTCTGCAAAGCAGTCACCTACTCTGCACAACACCTTCACTCTATCTGTAGTGATGACCTGACCTCCCAGCTGCTTGCTAGTTCAATAAACTACCTAGTTGTCATGCTAACATTTTTGCTCTGGGCCTGCTAAGGTGTTCCAACAGAGCACAACACAAGCTCAAAGAACAACACTTCAGCTTCTACTTAGGCATTTTGTAGCCATAAGATCTCAATATTGAATTCCATAAGTTCAGAATCAGACCGCATTATGTTTATCCTCCATTTTCTTACATTCTCTTCCCCACTAACCCACACAACCTTATTTGAGTCTTGTTCTCTTTACTCTTTGTAGAAAGGACATTTTCTCTCCCTTTCACGCCTTAGTCTTTATTGTTTTACATCTCCTTGTCTCTTTCTCCACTATTAACAACCACCTTGTGTTTTACAGTGGGCAACTACCTCTATCAAGAGTATATTTTTAAAAAATTCCAATACCTTTCAGTTCTGGGGAAGAGCCATTTCAGACTTGAAACATTAATCCTGTTTCTCTTTCCACAGATGCTGCCAGATCTGCTGAATTTATCCAGTATTTTCTGTACTTTTTTTCAGTTGTCACAACATGTATCTAAGCAGTTGTCATGACTCCAGCTGATGGAATACTGGACAAGTCAGATTCCAAATTGAATAAAAGCAAAATACCATGGATGCTGGAAATCTAATGCGAACCCAGAGAAAGTTGACTAAACTCAGCAGGTCTGGCAGCTTCTGTGGAAAGAAGAACAATTAACATTTCAAATCTGATATGACTTCTTCAGAATAGAACGTGCTGATACTGATCCACATCTGCTGTCTCAGCAGGTCAGACAGCAGATGTGGATCAGTATCAGCACGTTCTATTCTGAAGAAGTCATATCAGATTTGAAATGTTAATTGTTCTTCTTTCCACAGAAGCTGCCAGACCTGCTGATTGCTCTGGCATTCCCTGTATTTGTTTCAGATCCAAAACAAAACCTGGCTTGATTGATCATAAGTTTTATTTTTAGAATTTGTTTATTATGGTACTCACAATTGAACATTTTCCTGATAGGCATCAAATATTCTTTTCTTAAAAGTACAAAGTTTATTACTCATAAATGAAAATAAATGACTAACTATATCACACTACACAAACTAATTGAAATAATCTTGTTAAAAATATCCGAAATAAAATTCAACCCTTTTACTCTCGACCACCATCTTACAGATATTCTAAGGGTCATCCTGACTCCGCTTTAAGGCTCATTGTTCAGTTGACACAGCATTCCTTGGTCTCTTTCACCAAACTTCTGCCTTCACGCTATGCTGTGTTCTTTAATTAATGTCTGTTCATGAGACTGTTAAACAAACTGCTAATGCACTTCACTTAATTCTTCATATATGTTCCTACAACACCTTGTAGGATACATTCCTCTCCAACAACTTAAAGACTTCTGTTTTGAGAGTTTTTCTTTAAATCTCTTATTATCTTTTAGTCCATCCCGAACTTCCCTTCTTCTACCCTGACAGTTTGGGGGACTCATAACTGCTCTGCTGATCTTACAGGGTCTTTTCTCTCTGAATGACTTCCTCCTTTCTCAGAAAGAAACTTGCACACTCACTGACCTTCTGAACGGTTCTCTCTTTATAAATGGAAATTAATTACTATGAATGTCTCCCTGTGTCAGTGGACAGTTTCTTGTTGGACGACAACCCAATCTTTTTCCTCACTTCTGACCTTGTCTTCTAAAGCACTAGAACTATTCAATTTATTTTTTAAAAGCTTAAATCTAAATGTACGTGCACAAATAGTGGCAGTTTGAATTTAACCCTGATAAGTGTGAAGTGGTGCATTTTGGAAGGAGTAACAAGACAATGAATGGCGAGACACTAGGAACCTCAGAGGAACAGAGGGATCTTGGGGTGAAGTCAACAGATGTCTGAAGGTAGAAGGACAGGTTAATTGGGTAGTTAAGAAGGCATTGAGATCAGTCTAAATATAGTTTATGACAGCAATGAGATTATGTTGGAACTTTGGTCAGGGCACGGCTGGAGTGCTGTGTGCAGTTCTGGCCACTGCACTGAAGAAAGGATGTGATTGCTGTAAGAGAGGATGTTGAGGAGATTCAGCTGGAATATTGCGTAGTTGGAGTGCTTTTGCTTTGGAGGGAGGCAGGATAAATTTGGGTTGTTTCCTTTGGAGCAGAGAAAGCTGAGTGAGGACCTAATTGAGGTATATAAGATTATGAGGGGCAAGGATAGGGTGGATAAGAACCAGCTGTTCCCCTTGACTGAAGGGTTAGTAACAAGGAGGCGCATATTTAAAGTGAAAGGCAGGAGGTTTAGAGGGGAGTTCAGGAAAAATATTTTCACCCAGAGGGTGGTAGGGCCTGGAAAGCACAGGAAGGGTAGTTCAGGTGGATAACCTCACAACCATTAAAGGGTACTTGAGTGAGCACTTGAAATGTCATAGCAATAAGGGTTATGGGCCAATTGTTAGAAGTGAGATTAGTGTAAATTAAGCATGGTTTTGAGTTTTGATGGTATGCACTCGATTGGCCAAAGGGCCTCTTCTTTCCAGTATGTTTCCATGAAATTTCCATCGAACCCAGTACCATTCTCAGAATTAAAACATGAAACAATGTCTTCCCTTTTTTATTTCACATGATATAGAAATATAAATCAAACTTAAAGTTGTATATGGCTCTGTCAAATTGGAACCAAAGTTTCTAAATAATAACAATAATTATCATGAACCTTCATCAGAAAATGAACAGATAAAGGTGTGTTGGTTAATAGGGCACACAAAGTCCACTGTGGTAATGGTCATTGACATTAAATTCCAAATTCTTAACATCCATCTCACAATCAGGATTTGAATGAAAAGCTTTATCATCAGCCTCATTTAAAGAGTGGTTCATGCTATCAGGAGTACTGCAGTTCAGTATTCAGAATTCCATTTGGACAATCAGAAATGAGGTGATCTTAGCAGATTTTTGTTTTAGTTGGAACGTTCTTCTTTGAGCAAAATACTGACTGAGATTATATTATCAGAGGCAACCAACTGATGAGCTTGACCACATTTGTCAGCCTGAGAGAACTGAAACAATATGCAGAGAGAGAACAAAATTGTTGTTGGAGACTGGGATAAATAGTCTTCACTCTGTTGATGCTAATTAAGCTAGTTTTTGCTACTGGCATCAAGCAGTTGAAGTCATCTGTTAACTATCCAATCTTATCAAAAAAGTATGGAATTCTGGAATTCAAAGCCCAATGATATCAAATTAATATATCCCATAGAAACATAACAAAGAATTAAACCTGAGATCTTAATTTTTGTTGCAGAACTACCCATTTTATAAATATGGAGTGCTCAGTACGGTCCATCATATAAAATTCTAATGAAAATGTTCCATCCTGCAGCTTACTGAAGCAGATGACAGTAAATTACCTAATGGCAATTTCACTTCAGTCCCGTATCATGCTTGCCCAGTAAACACTAAAATAAAAATTTCCCTTTGGCAGGACAATGGGTAGTTTTCTGCTATATGGAGAGAGCAGAAGTCATCAATTTGTTGGAGAACCTCCTGCTTATTTAGAATTTGGCAAATTGTGAAATCAGCTTAAATCTTTATCTCCCATATATACAAGCTAATTTCACATTGTATACATACAACCCACTCTCACTTGCATATGTATATCAAAAGAAATGAAGTATTGGTCCAGATTTTGCTGTTAACAACAAATTTAAACACACTCAGCCTTATTCATGTGTAAATTCTCCAATATCTTCTGGTAGGGAAGACACAGCACTGTGAAGTGCAAATTGGCACAAGTTGTGAGATGATTTGTGCTGCTTCATTAACCTTGTGAAAATCATGGTTAGCTAATAATAGTCTCATTAGTTGCTTGAAATTGCTGCTTTTGCACATTGATGACCAATTAAGCTATCTGGAGAAAGCTAAGATTGATCCTTAACATTGGTAAGACCTTATTATTAACAATATTTGTTTTTGTGCAGTGCTACTTTTTTAGTCTCTCATTCAGATCTTTCTTCCCTCACTTTACGTTTTTCACTTTACCTGATTTGACACCAAATCACCCTTTCTTTTCACTTCAGTAACTCTGTTCTTTTTCAATCTCTGAATCTCTTTGGTAAGTATTTTCATTCTATTGTTCATTGAGGTCGCAGTCCCAGAAAAAGTCTAACTAACAGGGCAAATTTCAGAAAAATTCTGGATCACTTTTTCAGGCAGACTCTGCAATTCCATTCATTTCATTTTATGAAACATTCCATCAACTTCTCAAAGCAGAGGAAATACTTATTCTACTTACTTTCACAGGACAAGACAATTTGTATAAAACACTGGTTCATCTTTAACGTAAATTTTGTAACCAGTTCTAGGTATAACACTTTTGGAAAAATTTTAAGGCATTCGAGAGAATGCAGAAATGATTCATGAGAATAGTTTTATATGTGAGGAACTTCAGTTACATAGATAAATTGGAGAAGTTGGGATTGTTTTCTGTGGAGAAGATTAAGAGAAGATTTGATAGAGATGTTCTGGAGGGTTCTGGACAGAGTCAATAGAGAGGAATTGTTCTCACTTGGAAGTTACAAGAACAAAGGGGCACAAATGATGTGGAGGTGTTGGTGTTGGACTGAGGTGGACAAAGTCAGAAGTCACACAACACCAGGTTACAGTCCAACAGGTTTATTTTAAATCACAAGAGGGTACAAATTTCAGATAATTGACAAAAGAAACAAGAGAGGCATTATAAGAAACTTTGTCACATATAAAATGGTTAGGATCTGAAATGCACAGCCTGAGAGTGTAGTGGTGGCAGATTCAATCATGGCACTTGAGGGAATTGTATTATTATCTAAAAAGGGAGAATCCATAGCCAGCGCATCTTTTAAGATAAAAGTTGATTTGCATACATCAGGTCCATCTCAATGAATTCTCAAGTTAGCAAAAGCTACAATGAATTCTCAAGTTAGAAGACATCGAAATCTGACATACATCAACTAAGCTAAGAAGCTCCTCTCCCTGACAAAGTCAAGAATCCGTGCCAAAATAAACCAGAAATTTGCAGCATACCATGCAATTGCTAACTTGTCTATATTGGAGAGATAGACATCAGCGTATGAGAGTAAAGGAATATCAAACCTGCTTCACACTTAGTAAATGTGATAAGTCAGCTATTGTCAAGCATGCTCAGCTTAATAATCAACACATGCAATGATCAAATTCTCAAATAATCTCATTTCGGACTGGTTTACAAGAAACAAGGGAAGTCACGCATATCTACACTGATCTCAAGATAGCAGCCTTCTCATCAGTGTCATCTGGGTATCTTTGCTCAAGAAGCACATTATCACCCATTCTGCACAATCTAACCAATCGGCAGCAAGAAGATATATATTACAAATATAATAGCCTGACCAGCCTGCATTGGATCCCACCCATCTTCCTATCTTGCATTATATACAACTGTCTCTTTCATTTGTTCCAGTAATCCTTGTAGACAACAAGTAGAGTACACTGCCTGAAATGTAAGACCTGACAGTTCTTCTGGAGAATTCTTAAAGGGATGACTGTTCTTTTGAGAGCAGTTATACATGGTTTAACCAACCATCAGTTATCTTACTATTGCTCTTGATACAGCCTATTACTTAAAAGATTTATGTGCATGGATGTTGTGCCTCTTCATCCATGTTCACATTTCCTATATTGCCATCCTTACTGCTTATGTTAAAATGCATCACCACACACTTCTCTATATTAAATTCCATTTGTCACTTGTTTGCCCATTCTGCTAGCCACTTTATGTCCTGTTGCAGCCCACTGTATCATCCTCACTATTTGTCACATTGCCAAGCTTGGTGTGAACAATTTTGCTTTTTTTACAGATTAAAATTTCAACATTTCTAGCAATGAACCTTGGAATACCTCTGTCTACCATCCCCTGGTCTGAAATGCAAATGGTGACTGCAAATCATTGTTATCTGTTCTTAAGCCAAGCTGGCATGATCCTCCGATTCCACAAACCTGAAATTTTGTTTACGGAGCCTTTTACATGATACTTTGTCAAATGCTTTCTTAAGGCTTAAATACACATAAATAATGTCCATTGCTTACCCTTCATCTACATTTTCTACAAAATTTGAGGTTCATGGAATTGGAGGATCAGTGCCAGCTTGGCTTCAATACGTGTAAATAATGTCCATTGCTCATTCTTCATCTACATTTTCTGATATCTCATCAAAAAACTCATTTGAATTTGTCAAACATGAGCTGACTTTTACAAATCAGTGCTAGGTCTCCTAAATTAAGGGCCTGTTGATTCTTGATTATTGTTTAAAAGCTTACCCACTGATGCCAAACTGACCACCCTGTATTTATAAGGAATGTGCTCAGACTGTTTCTTAAATAAGGGTGACACATTTACTCCTCAAACCTCTGGCACCTCCCATATATCAAAGGAAGATTGTATGATTATGCTAAACCCTTCTGGTGTCCCCACTCCTACTTTATTCAATAGCCTGATGCAAGCCATGCAGGTAATATATCCACTTTAGGCAAAGTTAAACATTCCAGTAGCCCATCTCTCTAGTTTTCAGCCATCCATCACCTCTCCATTTCCATTTCTACCAATACTTTGTCAGCACCTGCTTTCTTAGTAAACATTGATACAGAATACTGATTAAATATTTTACCCTGCCTCTGTGCCTGCAATAGATATCACCCTTTTGTCGCCAATATATAGAACATGGAGTCATTGAGGAAAACATTTAAGATGAAGTTAGCTAAGTAAATGGAGGAGTATGGGAAATAATATTATGTTGATTAAGTTAAATGAATTAGGATGCAAAGAAGCTCACGTGGAATATAAGGACTAGCATGAGCCCATTAACCTGACTGTAAATTGTGTGTAATTCTATGTAAATGCTCAATCGCATAAAAAATTTTAATCACAGAATTATGTTGCATATATTATACAATTTTTATGATCTGTTTTAATTATGTTTTCACAGATTCATAAAATCAGAGCGATCCATTATTCTACTCAACTTTTGCCTGTCTATAATGGCATCGAACATCCTTATTTTGGTTGGTCAAACACAGATACACAGCAAGGTAATAGCAAAAGAGAGTATTTATAACACAAATAAATTAATTGGTGAAGCAGAACTACTGAAATTAATGATCCAAGGTCATTGAAAAATTCAGATTGACGTGATATCATACAGTTGAGGCAAGATAGTTTCCATTGTCACAGCCACACAGGATGGCATTTGTGACCTTGACAAGGATCATTTTGGTACTGTGGCAGGGTCAGAAATCAGATTGGTAGGATGAATACATGAAGTTCAAAGAGAAATGGACTTGGATTTGGGATGCTGCAACACATTTAAGCAATTTGGAAAGGAAAGGGAGGTGAAGATGAGGCAGTAATTTGCAAGGATTAATACATAAGAAACAAAAGCAGACTGCTGGAAAAACAGCAGGCCTGGCAGCCTGTGAAGAGAGAAGACAGAGTTAAAATTAAAAGTCCCATGACCCTTCACCGAAACATTAACTTTTCTGTCTCTTTCTCTCTCTCCAGAATTCTGTCTCTCTCCAGCACTATGTTTTTGCTTCAAATTTTCAACATCTGCAGTTCTTTGTTTATATTATCTGAGGTATTTTATCTTGACAACTTTAGCTTCTTGAAATCTATATCTTTCTTAAATATGAAGAATACAGTGACTTCACCTTGACAGCACTCTGTGGTAGGGAACTTCACAGTTCACCACCCTCAGTGAAAAGCTTTCTCCTTATCTCAATCTGAAATGGCCTATCACATATCCCAAGATTGTGATCCCTTGTATTAGACCGTCCGACAATGAAAATATCATCCTTCCATCCAGAGTGTCCAACCTGTCAGAATTTTATACGTTTCAATTAGATCACCTCTCATTCTTCTGAACACTAGTAAATATCGGCCCAGTTGACTCGACCGTTCCTCATGCAACAAACATGCTATTCCAGGAATAATTCTGTTGAATGTTCGCTGCACTCCCTCTGTGGATTACATGTCTTCTTTCAGGTAAGAAATCAAAACTTCATGTAATATACGAGGTAGGGTCTTGCCAAAGCCCTGTAGAAACTTCTTGCTCCTTTACTCAAACTCTGGTAATGAAGACCAATTTGCCTTTCTAATTGTTTGCTGCAACTGCATACATATTTTCAATGACTGATATCCAAGTTCCTTTTCCAACTCATCATCGTTTAAGTAATTCTGTGCCTTCCTTTTATTTCTTCCGAAGTGGACAAGTTCACATTACACTGCATTTGCTCACTCACTCAACTTATCTAAATCACCCTGCAGCCTCTTTATATCTTCCTAACCACTCATAGTCCTGGCTAATTTTATGTCATCAGCAAACTTGGAAAAATTACATTCAATTCCCTTATCCAAATTATTGACACATATTGTGATAAACTGATTCCCAAGCATAAATATCTGCAGTACCCCACTTGTTATTTCCATCCATTGCTGAAAATAACTGTTTATTCCTAGCCTATAATTCCTGTCAACCGACCAATTCTCAGCCCATGCCAGCAAATTATCCCCAATCCCATGTGCTTTGATTTTACACAATTACCTCTTATGTGGGACCTTTCTCAAACATTTTCTAAATATTCATAATCACCATATCCACTGGTCCTTCTTCATCCATTCCACTAGTCAGGGTTTTCAATAAACTCCAGTAGGTTTGTGAAACATGGTGTCCTTTTCATAAATCCATGTTGACTTTTGTTATACTGTGGCAATTTTTTAAGGGTCCTGTTATCACATCCTCTATAATAGTGTCCAACATTTTCCCTACTACTGATGTTAAACTAGCTAATCTGCAATCACAATGTTCTCCCTCCCTCCTTTTTAAAACAGTGGGGTTACATTTTCCACCCTTAAATTTGCTGGGACTATTCCATAATCAATTGGGTTTTGGAAGATGGCAATGAATGCAATCATTATTTCCATAGTTGCCTCCTTTAGTAACCTGGGATGAATATCATCAGGCCCTGAGGACCTATAAGCTTTCAGTCCTATTAATTTCTCTAGCACTTTGTCTATATCACACTAATTTCCTTCATTCCTCCTTTACAAAATACCCTTGCTTTCCTTACGCTTCTCGAATGTGTTTTGTGTCTTCATCTGTGAATACAGAAAGTACGTAGCTGTTTAATTGTTGTACCATTTCCTTGACCACCGGTATCAAGTCTCCTATTTCAGGCTGTAAGAGCCTACATTTGTCTTGATTAATCTTTTTCTTTTTTGTGTTCATCTAGGAGCTCTTACAGTCCGCTTTTGTGTACCTTGTAGTTTTCCTCTCGTATTCTATTGTATCCCTCTTAAATGACCACTTGGATTCTTTGATGAGTTCTAAACTACTCCATGACCTCTGACTCGCTCCTTTTTCTGGAAACTTTATATGACTTCTCTTCGGATCTACTAATTTTCTTCTACTAACTATGATTGGGCCACTTTTCCTGTTGTGTTCCTTCGCCCAAAAGGAATGCATAACTGCCTCAATGCATGCATAATAAATATTAATCATCACCTATACACCTTCATGCTGGAGTTATTCAATCTAATACAACCAATTCATCCCTCATATCTTCAAAGTTTGTTTTTCAGACTTAGGTCCCTAGTTTTCAATGGGACTCCTTCACTTTCTGACCTCATAATGAATGCTATCATTGTTATGGTCAAAGAACCTCTCACAACAATATTATTATTTAACCCTTTTCATTACACAAAACCAAATCTAGGATATCCTGCCCCAAGTTGTTTCCTCAATGTACTGGTCTAAAAATCTATCATAAACACCAGGGATCATTTTCCAGCTCATCCTCATCTTGACATATACTTCCAGAACTGAGGCAACCAATGGTGGATGAGGTTCAAAGTAAGGCCAGCTCAGTAATTTATTAATGCCATCACCCAGATTTTGAATGCTGCATTCTGCTTTGTAAAAGAAAGCTAGGCTCTAGTACACCTGTAGACATTTTTTTAACATCTTTCCAAACTGTATCCCACCAGGAGTTGGAGGTCAAGTGCCCCCAGAGGAGGTGGGGTCTCTCCCTTAGGGGAAGGTTCACGTCAAGCAGCCATAAGCAACAGACAACAGACAGTGTCCAGTGATGCTGGACAGGGATTAAACTAGCATTGGTCACCAAGGAGATGTTGGCAAAAAGTATTCCCATTTAGCTTCTCATGGAACTACAATAATAGTCAAGGCATTTGTGAGTGGGAGAGAGATATTTGGAGGGTGAGAACTGGTGAGCACCTTGTAATGGTTGCTTTACCTTCAATGAGTTTGTGAAGAAAATGTGAAGCCCTCTTAGTCTTCACCCTGTTGCCTTTCATGGTCTCCCTTGTTGATGCTGAGGTACCAGGACCGACTAGATTCCCATAGTTGGTACAGGATCGAAGAGCATGTCATGTAGTAATTCTCAAACATGGACTCCTTGAACTTGCATTCAGGTGTGAAGTGCTCCTGTGGAGTTTAAAACAAGATTAACTTCGCTTTTTGATCTCTGGTGTAGCATCTCTCCCTGCCTCCTTCACTCCGAGTTTTGGTTCCCATTGTACAGAAAAATCAAATTCTCACGCTCATGGGCTTTAACTTTCATACTGACAGGCCTCACTGTGTGTCTCTCACTCACAGGCCTCACTGTCCCTTTCACACTTACATCCCTCATTTACGCTTTATCCTTAAACTAAGGCCCCTTGTTCTAGACTCCCCCACCTTTGGGAAATTCCTTCCTGCATCTAACCTGCCCAGTCCTGTTAAATTTTATAGTTTTCTGTGAGGTCCCCACTCATTCTTCTAAATTCCAGTGAGTACAGTCGTATTTGACTCAATCTGTCCTCACACGTCAGTCCTGCTATCCCAAGAATCGATTTGATAAACCTTTGCTACACTCCCTCTATAGCAAGAACATCCTTCCTTAGAAAAGGAGACCAAAACTGCACACAATATTGCAGGTGTGGTCTTATCAACGCCCTGTATAATTGCAGCAAAACATCCCTGTTCTTGGATTCGAATCCTCCTGCTTTGAAGCCAACAAATATTTTGTGTTCTTTACTGCTTGCTGCACCAGTATGCTTGCTTTCAGTGACTGATGCAGGAAGACACACAAGCCTCATTGAGCATTCACCTCTTTCAGTTTACAGATATTCAAATAATAATCTGCCTTCCTATTCCAGCAACCTAAAGGCTAGCTCAGTGGTATGTAATAAAGTGCCACAATGATAGTATCCCTATATCTGATCCAGGAGACCTGGGTTCAAGTTCCACCTGCTCTAGGGGTGTGCAATAATATCTCTGAACAAGTTGATTGGAAAATATCTGCAGCAAAGTATTTATTTAAAATATATTAAGATAACTTGCAATTCTGATAACATTGTAAAAAATCCTTCAATATTGTATAGTTTTTTCCCAACAGTTAACGTGTGATAAAATTGATTTTTTGTATCCATTTGTGGTCTTTGGACCGGCAGTCTATCAAGAATGTAACATTTTAACACAAGGTGTTCCAATGCTGGTTACATTTGATCCTGCACAGAGCAAGTGCGTGCCTCGTTGCAATTTCTCTTAATGGGGTACTTTAATCAGTTCAGTGATTATTAAGCAGCAATTCATAGGTCACTCCGTTTGTCATTGAGAGAGTGAGTCCACGAAGATGACTCCATATTGCTAAAGTGCTGCTGTTAGCTGGATCCTTGCAGTTGGGACCATATGATCTAAGAAGTAGGTCAGCTCAGCTGGAAAAGATGACCAAAACATCTGATCAAGCTACTGACAAATCATGACCATATCTTCAGTTTGAAGTGTGCAGTGCAGTGTTCAAGCATAGCATGTCTGTTAAGTCATAGTTACCCACAAGTTCATATCATAGATTGTTTAGAATTTCTAATTTCGTTTAGTGAAGTTTTTTTTGTTTGTTCAAAACTGTGGCTTTGTTTTCTTGAAATTGTGAGATTTCAACCTTTAAACACAAAAAAGTTACTGGTCCTAAATTGATCATAATGTAAATTTGACAGTCTTATCCAGGATCATAACATGAGGTAGAGATGGGTGTTGTCAGTGTATATGTGAAATCTGAAGTTGAGCTTCAGTTGATGTAGCTGAAGGGCAGCGTGTGGTTGAGAAATAGGAGGAAGGCATGGAAGATTCCCTGTGGAGCTGCAGAGGTAATGGTGCAGGAACAGAAAGAGAAGCTATTGCAAAAGCTACTGCAGTTACGACTAGATAAATAGGAACCAAATTAGGCAAGGACAGTCACCCTCAGCTGGACAAGGTCAGAACTAATGTCATCCATTATTTTACAGATAAAATAATTTGATCAAAATCTGAAATGACCTTTACTCACTTTTTGTGGTTGTTGTCTTTTGGCCATGCTTTTGAAGCTACAATTAGCACTGCATGTTAGCAATAAAATAGCACAGCATCAGTACCTCACACACAGGCATGCTTGGTGCAAGTAAGCAGAGATTGGTTGTTTATCTGCAAAAAGTGAAAACTGGTTGGAGAGTTATTGCGAGTAGCTCTCAAATCCCTCCTTGAAGAATAAATATGCTGGGAAAGGCTTTTCAGGTGGAACCTGCATAAAGAGAGTTTAGCCTCAAACATTAGAGAACCAGACTACGAATAGTAGTGCTGTTTTACACACTGTGGTTCATTTTTCACATATAAAAACAACCAGGAAAAGTGTTGTCCTGCAGTTTTACTTTTGCAACCTGCATTACATTCTCTTTACAAAGATCCAGCTGACATGTGGTGAAGAACGTAGCTCCCAATGGAAGGAAACCCCTGGGAATTCGGACTAAAACAGATTTGCTACTCATTTAGCCAGTAGCATAAACTAGAAATCCAGTATTTCTAAATGTTCTTGAACTGTATGTTAGTGAATATTGCTTGTAGTGCCATTGCTTATCCCATGTAATTCCAATACTGTTTTTTACTATCACCTGAAATTAATTATTTCGTACAGATACCCCTCTTCAACATTGGTTTCAAAGAGCCAAAGTGGAGAAGTAATGAGATTTTTTTTGCTCCAGAATATTTGGAGAATGTTATATAAATGTGATGTGAAATCGTGGCTATTGAGTACTCTAGTAGAACAACAATAGTGTGTGTAGTCTTATTAAATTGACAAGCGGCTCAGGTTCAGATTGCTTGCATCCTTTCTATAATATGTAAGTGCTTCTCCAGGAGTGCTTGGTTTCTTAAACAGTGAGAGCTGATGTTCTAAATCATTGTTATTTCTTGCTTCTAATGGAATTTAGAACACTATGACCTGACTATAGTGTTAACCATCCAAAGCCTTGAGTAGTTCAATGCCTGAAGCTGCAATGTTCTTGACGAAATTTAAGCCTATGTAAACATAGATTGTGAAATTTGCAGCTCCTCTCTCTGATCTTCATCAATAAAGCTAGGGCTCAGGTGTTTCAAGAGGGTCATGGTTGGCCTCTTAACAAAGAATATATAATGAAGATTGGGTCAGGCTCAAGGATCTAAATAGTCTACTCCTGTTTCAGTGTTTCTTTGTATTTGTTTTTGGGCAGATTATCACGTAAAATAGAGGGCACAGCAAAAGCAAAATACTGCTGAACTTTAAGTGGAAGATAGCTTCATTTGGCAGCGTAGTTTCTTTGAATTTGGGAAATGTTGGCTTTCTTTCATGTCCTATATTGCAGAAATTTATATGTTTAACACTGACAGTGTGACCCACATATCTTAAGTTTTAATTTAGTCCAAAAACCCACAGAAGAGCAACTTGTCTGGTCACTACCCAGAGCAAGTTCTTAATCGTGTTGAAAATGGCATTGTTTGACATTGCATCTGAAATCACAAACTCATTGAAAAATGAAGTCAAGATTCCACCAATAATATCAACCAGAGAAGGTTTTCATCAATTTGTTTAAGTACAGTATATAATATTCTAAGTAATTCTTAAGGAAACAGCAAATTATTCTACATGGGGAGTAACCCTAAATTCACTTCGCAGTGCACTGACCTAAATATGCAGATTATAATAATCAACCAACAAAATTATGCTAGTATTACAGTAAAGGATGGTAAAGATTAATCTTGGTTATTCCTGCCTGTTTCATTCAGAACTCAACAGGCAGTATACTTTTGTTGGTTTTGTGAGGTATTCCACACTCTGCTTTATCTGTTCCTTAAAACTTTTTTCCTGCTTTTCTCCAGGGAGTGTGCATGATGACAGCAGCTTTTCTACATTTCTTTTTCCTCTCATCCTTCTGTTGGGTGTTGACAGAAGCCTGGCAATCTTACCTTGCTGTTCTGGGGAAAATTAGGACCAGGCTTATAAGGAAACGGTTTCTCTGCCTTGGCTGGGGTATGTGACTCTGTTTATCATTAAAATGCTCTTATCATGTTTGATCTTCAACTGAACTTTTAACATGCTGTCTTACCTAGCCTATATATGATTCCATTTCCACAGCAATATGTTTGACTCTGAACAACTGTGTGACATAGCTTAGCAAGCCATCCAATTGTATCAAATCAGTACAAAATTGTCTACCAATAAAAGTGGGCAGACAACTTCACTGTTAGACTTCTGGTATCTAGTTGGTGAAAGAGATCCGTCAATTTTCACTTAGGTTTAAGATTTATTCACAATGTTAAAAGTTACTAATAACATCAATAATATTCACACTATAGTAAATAACAATCATATTTAAGTGTGTTAAATGCTTCTAACTCTATAATACTCCACCAATGTCCTTTTTTATATAGTTAAGTAATAATACGTCTGTATCCACAGTTGTATGCACATAGCCTTAATTTATAGTTAATCCTGGTATCACTTTAAGCACCATTCATGAGAATGGCAGAACCAGCACAGTTGAATCTTCACTGATATTGCGAATTTGTAGCAAAATTGTTAAGCTGCCCCATAGACCAGGTAATCCATAGTATAACATTGTATAAAGGATATAGATGACAAAAACAGACAACTCAGTTCATCCAGTTTGTGTTCTCATTTAGTCTTTACATGAACCTTCATCCATCTCTCCTCATCTAAATCTATGATCATAACTCTTTATTTTCTTCTCTGTCAATGTTTGTATATCTTTACCTTACAGGAATTTATAATTTTTGCTTAAACATTCAACGTGTTTGAAAATTTCATGTTCTTAATATTCTTTGGGTGAAAAAAATTCCTCTCAATTCACAAGAGAATTTCTTGACGACTGTCATATATTGATGGTGTCTAGTTATACTCTTCCCCAGAAATTTAAAAATCACGCTGTACTTAGTCTCTTGAAACCTTTCAGAATTTTAAAGACCTCTGTAGAGTCACCCCACGGCTTCTTTGTTCAAGAGAAAAGAAATCTGGCTTGTTCATCCTTTCCTACCCACACATTTCTGGTACTTTCCTTGTAATTCTTCTCTCTAGTTCCTCGATACACTTTTTGTAATTGAGCAAGTAGAACCGCACAAACTGATCTAAATATGGCCTGTCCAGGTTTAAAACAGATCTTGCATTACATGGACAATGGAATCATACAATCATTACAGTATAAAGTAAGTAATTCAGCCTATCATATCCATTCTGGCACTTTACAACAGCAGTTTACCTGATGCTACTCATCTGTATTATTCCTATAGCCCTGAAAATAAATCCTTTATGGGTGATGATCCAATTCACTTCACTACTTTTCAATTATATCCCTCTAGAAATGAAATTTTGTATTTGAGTTGCTTTTATTTAATGGTCTTATTAACCTGTGATGTAATTTTTAATGAATAGTGTACTCGTTCTCCAAGATTCCCTTGTTCCTGTGCCCCATCTCGCTTCTCAATACTAAGTGACCTCCTTATTTCTTCCTACCAAATCTAGTGGCATATATTAATCTGTGTTTAACTTCACTTATTAATTATTTGCATATTCTGCAAGTTTATTAACCTTTTCCTGTAATATGTTGCTTACCCCACCAAGGTCTATATCATAATGTAAATTGAGAATAGAAGTGATCACAGCACATATCCTTGTGGAGCATCTTCTGCTTCTCTGAATGATTACCCTTTACCCACGTACACTGTTTTATGTCTTGAACTAAGCTGACAATCCATTCTGTCATTTGTCCCCACTCCACATTCTCTGGCCTTCTTCACTGGTCTGTCCATGTTAGTGTTAATAGGAGTGACTATCACCAAGTCCTTGTGGAGTTGAAACCCCCATCTTCATCCTTGTAACACCCTCTATCATGTGTAATATTATTATTGTGCTAATTTGGACAGTGTTGACACTGCTGCCTGAATTCTCTGAGCTTTAATAGATACCAGGCTGGGACAATATAAATGTAATATAGGGTAACATTTTGTGACAACCTATTACATAGTAGATAGAAATTCACAGCCCAAAATCTTCTGATGTATGCTGTTTCTGTAAAATGTTTATTCTCATATGTGGGAGTTAATGATATTGAAAATTGTTATGTCATTTTAAATGATCGTGGATACTAAAGAACACAGGTAGACCATGAGGAATGATATTGTGAGTTGATACGACTGTGATAGCCATCAGTTGTTAAAAATAAAGGTTGGGAAACGTGCCATTTCTTCATGCAGCTGTTAATTATTTCTTCTAACTCTCAGTTCCTCCCAGCGGTACTGCCCAGGTACAGCACAGAATTATCATCTATTCTTACGAGCCTTTGGTATGAAACAAAAACAGAAGTTGTTGGAAAAGCTCAGCAGGTCTGGCATCATCTGTGAAGAGAAATCAGAGTTGATGTTTTGGGTCCAGTGACGCTTCCTCAGAACTGATGGTAGCTAGGAAAATGTAGGTTTATATGCAGAAAATAGGGAGGGGGATGGGATTGGGAGTAAACAACAGGATAAAGGATAGAATCCAAACAGAAAGAAGAACAATTGGACAGACGAAGGACTGGATAACAATCTGGCTACGAGGTTGAATAGCTGTTAACGGACACTGTTAGTGGCTAACAATAGGTAGTATGCAATGGCAGACTATGTGATAGCAAGGCCGGGTGTGTGGGGTAGAACATGGGAGAGTTCAGGCCTTAAAATTATTGAATTCAATATTGAGTCTGGGGGCTGCAAGGTCCCCAAGTGGAAAATCAGGTATAGGTCTTATAGCTTGTACTGAGCTTTGCTGGAACACTGCAGCAAGCCTGAGTCAGAAATGTTGGCCAGGGTAAAGGGTGGTGTGTTTAAGTGGCAGGCAAGTTGAAGTTCAAGGTCTTTTTTGGGGGCAGAATGTAGATGTTCTGCAAAGCAGTCACCCAGTCTACACTTCGTTTCCCCAGTGTAGGAAAGACCACATTGTGAGCAGCGAATGTAGTAGACTAGATTGTGTCAAATCCAGGTAAAGTGCTGCTTCACCTGGAAATAATTTTTGGGCCCTTGGATATTGAGGAGGGAGGAGGTAAACGGGCAGGTGTTACACCTATGGCGTTTGCAGGGGAAGATACTGTGGGGCTATGGGGATTGTTGGGAGTGAATGAACAGTGGACCAGGGTGTCCCGGATGGAATGTTCCCCGAAGAAGGCAGACAAGGTGGGGGGGTAATATGTGTCCATTAGTGGCATCTCACTGGAGGTGGCAGAAATGGCATCTGATGCTCTTATGAATGTGGGTGTTGGTGGGATAGTAGGTAAGGATAAGAGAAATCCTATCACTGTTGCAGGACAGAAGAGAGGGGTGAGGGTGGACCCAGTCACACTGGTTGAGGGCCCTGTTGACAACAGTGCTGGGGAAAGCGTCATCTAGACTCAAAACGTTATCTCCATGGATGTTGCCTGGTCTATTGTGATCTCCAGCACTTTTTGTTTTCGGTTATGTTTTATATAATTCTTCTAATCCAGCTAATATTTTAAAATCTTTTGCTTGAGACTATAAAGGGACCCAGTGGTAGTGGATTATTCCATGATATCTGTCCCATAAGTGGTTGTTAGTGCTCTCAAATTCTAGCCTAAATGATGGTTAAGCTTGGTTTATTTATGGTGACTATTGATAATATGATACTGTATATGACTGTTTAATATTTATGAAATGAACATATAAAATGGCAAATAATGCAACCTGGATCCCAGGCCTGGAGAGATCACTTTCAGCTGTCCAGGCTGTTTGCATGACTTTGTGTTTAGCCTGTAGATGCCCCAAACCCCCCAAGATCAATGCATCTCAGAGTCCAGGCCAGGAGGGACCAGCTACAGACGTCAGGTTATTCGCATATGGTTTCCAACCATTCTGAGAACACTTTAACCTTTTAAAATATTCAATTCCTGACCATTCTGAGGGCACTGAATTTTCAAACTTTACATTTCTTATTCTGTTTGGCTACTTACAACTGAGTATATTTCTTTGCATCGGATAAGCAACTGCAGCTTGTGCTCAAATGTACCATGCAATGGAGCAATCAAATAAACTCCCTATCCTCGATGTATTAGCTGAGATCTCTGACAGTAGGATCTTAACTACCATCCACTAAAACATTCACGGTTAATATACGCATTGTGATTCCTACAGTCCAATGTGCTACAAGATCAATCTTATTATCAACCTTGTGAGTGAAGCCCTAGCTGTCTGCTCACTGTTAAAACTTGAAGCTGAGATGCTGCATATCAGAACAATCTTGACTGATAACATATACCCAGATCAAGTAATAATTTATTTTAAATCACAAAAATTCCAGAAAGTGCCTCTTCTGCCACCTTTCACTCAAAGTGGTGTTCAGTCTCTCTAAGAGCACACCAGAATGGGAAGGTATCTCAAGAATTTTGGCAACATGTGAAGCTAGCTATTTCATGCTATTACTGCGCAGTAAATCCTCAAATTGATTTCTCCACTAACGGATGCTATCATCAAGCAATGAAAATGTTTTGTCAATCGCACAAATCAGTAATCTGATATATGAGTTTCAGTGCTGGTGTAAGGCCAGGTATATATGCCATATGTTCCAATGACCGGTGGACCATATCAAATAACACCTCCCTTGACTACTGGCAGCAGTCAAAACATCAATCATGCTCAACCAGCACATACTTGCAAGCTCAGAAAACTGTATCCACCATTTGATGCAAGATTATGCTAAGAGTTACTTGGGAATCCAATTTAAGGTCATTAGTCGGGCTCACAGTGTGATGCATTTGTGCATGCTAGACATTGTATATATAAATAAGTGTGCAGGACCCTGTAGGCAAAAGGAAAGTAAAAGCCAAAGTTTTGTACTTTTACAAGAAAAAGGTATTGAGCCAGAGATTCGCTGCTGTATCCCGATGGCAGCACCCTGACCAATCAAAATCTACACATCTGGTCTGAGAATTAAGACCAATAGGTAACTATTCTTGCTGCATCTCTAGGTCAATGATGCCCAAATCATCTAGCAATCTTCTATCTCTTAAATAAAACAGAGAATTGCAGATGCTGGAAATCTGAAATGAAAATAGAAATTGCTGGACAACAAAACTGCTCAACAGTTCTGGCAGCATCCTTGGAGAGAAAACAGTTAGTGTTTCAGCTCCATCGAGTCTTCCTCAGAACCTAATTTCAACTCAAATATTAACCCTAATTCTAACTGTAATCATAATGCTGTGTAAGATTATATCCCTTTGTTCAAATCTGTTTCTTGATGCCTAGTCCTGATGAGTGCAAGATAAAAAAAAATGTAAGTTGTTTTCTTTTTGGCAGTGTTTTATTTGTGTATTTGCATAACAGCATAACTGCAAGTTTGATGAAGTCACTGATAAACTTTATTTAATTTTGACTGTTTAATGCTTTTTTTTTTTAACCATTGCACCTGAGCAATGGTCCTTTATCTTGGAATGGGCCGTCTCTTGCTCCGGATAATTATTCCTTGTCTAGTTTCCAAACTATCCTGGCTGATATATTTGTGCAGCAGTTATTTCATTAAAATAAATGCCAAACATAACATTCTGAGTTATTTTAATCAATGAATATTAACTGTGTTGACAGATGAGATATCTAATATTATCATTGTCTTACTTTGGTATTAAATGTCATTCCATTTTTCCAAAGGACTAATATGACTCCATCACCCAATTGAGTTGGAGATGACTCATATGTTAATTGAATTACATTCAACTGCTTCAAAAAGTGGGATTGTCTGATTGGCCTAGTGAGACTGGATGTGATTTACTAACTCGATGTATGATATATGCAAAATTAGATCTTTTATATTAACTTGCTTTCTTATTGCTAATCACATAATGGTGTGACAGTACGTAAAATATCTGGTCAAGGACATGGTAGGTCATTATTGGGAATTTCATTAGAATTTCACTTGGGAGAATTAAAATCCATTTTGTCAGGATAAGAAGAAAACATCCTTTTCTTTTCTGGAGTGGTGCTGTAAAATTGTGCAGCAGTTATTCAGCTATCAGTGTGTATTCAAACACAATGCAATCATGTGAAGTACAAGACCTGCTTTCAAAAATGTTTGCCTTATTACTCCTCAGGTTTACCCGCACTGATTGTGGCCATTTCCGTTGGATTTACTAAAGCTAAAGGATATGGAACAGCTAATTAGTAAGTATGTTTAGAAAAGTGCTCTTTGCAAAATTGCTTTGATACAGCTACACCATCCAGGACTTCACACTACATTATTTATTCCAACATATCACTGAGGCCTCTTTTTTCAACCAAATTAAGTGAAATATAACATACTGCTACAGTCCTTCTAAGCCACTAAATGTGGTTGGTCAGTTCAGAGACACCAGCTATGATCTCAAAATCTGATGGTGATTAGTTTTATTAAGAAAATGATAAAAATTACAAAGGAAGCAATGTAATGATTAGTGCCCATGATATTGTCAGTCTAATATCACAGGTTCTACTCAAATATTGAATTCGTCATTTTTTCAGTAGAACTGTTTTACCTTGTTTACTCATGCCAGTTATTCCCATGGTTACCAGAAACTGAGAGTCAAGCTTTTGGAAAACCAGCACTTGCAGCCTAAGTAGCCAGTGGTCTTCAGCTTTTAACTGCTCTGTGTTCTCTACCTCTAACCTTAGCTTCCTTACTAGTTAACGGAATTTTGGTGATATATGAGAGGTTTATCACTGGATTCTCCAGTTTGCTATCTGATAATATCAAAATGATAACATCAAACATGCAAATGACATCACTGTGTGTAAAGGAAGCAATGTGTTGCTGTGACTGAGGTTGGAGGATTGAATTGTCTCTTTACTCCCTGTACTGTCATTACTTGTAATGTGAACTTAAATTGCTTTACCCAGTTACTAATATGGCAGTTACATTACGTTATTAGATTGAGAATGAAAATTCCATCAACCAGATTTCTTTAATAAACAAAATTATTGAACTATTGTGAAAACAGGACTTATTTGGCCAAGATATAAAGCTGATTGAGACTGCTGGAAATGGGAATGCATAAATGTTTACCCTTTTGATCAATCCAACACACATACACACACCAATTAAAAGAAAAAAAGGACTTCCTATGCAGAGATTAATTTTGAAAAACATTTCAGCCAATAATTGTTAGATCTTGATAGGCTAAAGGATAGGGTATGAAATCTGGTTTTCAATCAGCATCCTGGCGAATGTGGATAGGTATCATTAAACACACAATTGTAATTATGACCTTTAAATGTAGTTCATTGAGGAGCTGTCAAGAGTTTAAAGGCTTTTCAAAACAACTGCACCAGCTTTTGAGGTTGTACAATGGACTCTCCAAAAGAGTTTTATCTCAAAATTAAAGGATGAGCTTGGTAGCATCTCTCATTCTGCAGGCTGTAACCCAATTGAACTCCAAACAATATCTAAATCAAATCCATAAACCCAAGCATGTGACTTCCAGATACAAGCCCAAGCAGTTAGCTTAATTCATGTGAGATAATAGGTACTGCAGATGCTGGAGAATCAGAGATAACAAGGTGAAATGTCAAGCTTTCCTGCTCCTATGAAGCTGCTTGGCCTGCTGTGTTCATCCAGCTCCACACCTTGTTATCTTAGCTTAATTCATGTGATTTCCAAGAAGTATGTTTTTCAAATATCCCAGTGTCCTTTTGGTGACTTCTTTTTTTCAAACAAGAAACAGGTTTCTCTTCAGCACTCCAAATGAACCACCATTCATGATCCTTTAAACATGAATAAAAAATGCATCTGCATAAGTGTGTACAGGGTTAAATTATGCAAGAACTGGCCTCCAGACTTATTTAGGGCAACAGACCAAATCCTTTTTTTTTTCAAATTCAAGTGATCCAAATCGGTTTTTCCTGACAATCAATTCACAGTCATCATTAGATTCTTAATTCCAGATATTTCATTGTTTTATTATTATCTGGGTCTCTGGATTAACGGTCCAGCAATAATACCACTACACCATTGCCTCCCCTCATTTTAGAGACTTTCAGACACATTGTTTAGTGATGAAGATCACAGTTTCAACTATGAGAGACTGTAACCTGATCTTCTCAAAAATGCTCTTTAATGATGGTATGCACAAAATAACAAATAAAGAGACAGCAAAGCGGAAAAATATGTTTCAACGCCCAACGTACAACAACATTCTGCATTTGTGCAGCACCATTAATATAATGAATAGCCCCAAGGTATTTCATATTAAAAAATGAAGCATGATAGAAGAAGAATCTCTACAGTGTGGAAACAGGCCCTTCGGCCCAACAAGTCCACACCGAACCTCAGAGCATCCCACCCAGACTCATCCCCCTACAACCCACTTAATCTACACATCCCCGGACACTACGGGCAATTTAGTATGGCCAATCCACCTAACCTGCACATCTTTGGACTGTGGGAGGAAACCGGAGTACCCGGAGGAAACCCACACAGACACAGGGAGAATGTGCAAACTCCACACAGATAGTTACCCGAGGATGGAATTGAACCTGGGTCCCTGGCGCTGTGAGGCAGCAGTGCTAACCACTGAGCCACCGTGCCGCCAACCACTGTGATACCTACCACATACAGTGAAATTATGACTACATCACCAAAACCGTGATGAAAGAGGAATGTTTTAAGGAGAGCCTTAAAGGAAGAAAGCAAAGTACAGAGGCATAGACGTGTAGAGAGGCTGGTTAATATTTTTAAACCTAGTTAATTGAAGGCACTTACACTAATAGTGCAGCAATTAACAACGGGTTTCACAAGATACTAGATTTGGAGGAGTGCAGATATCCCAAAGGGTTGTGGGAGTGGATGAAATTACAATGATAGGGGCAGGTAAAGTCATGGAGAGATTTGAAATCAAAGATGAGAGGTTTCAAATCAAGAAATTGCTTGACTGACAGCACAGGAGTGATAAAGAAGAAAACATTGAATTAAATCATGTACAGCAGAGTCTTGGATGACCTTAAATTTATGCACAGTAGAATGTGAGACCATCCAGAACTGTCTCAGAATAATTGAGTCTATAGGTACTGAAGGAATAAATGAAGATTCAGCAGCAGATTAAGTGATTGCAATGGAGCTTGGTATAGGTGATTTTAGCGATGTTGCGGATATGAACTTGGATGTTCATTTCGGAATCAAGAAGACAACAAGATTGCAAACACTAGGTGGAGAGACAAAGCAGGTAGCTGGGAAATGGTGATAACAAGACGTAGAGCTGGATGAACACAGCAGGTCAAGCAGCATCAGAGGAGCAGGAAAGCTGATGTTTCGGGTCGAGACCTTTCTTCAGAAATGGGGGAGGGGAAGGGGATTCTGAAATAAATAGGGAGAGAGGGTGAGGCGGATAGAAGACGGATGAAGGAGAAGATAGGTGGAGAGGAGACAGACAGGTCAAAGAGGTGGGGTTGGAGCCAGTAAAAGTGAATGTAGGTGGGGAGTTAGGGAGGGGATAGGTCGGTCCAGGGAGGACGGACAGGTCAAGGAGTGGGATGAGGCTAGTGGGTAGGAGATAGGGGTGAGGCTTGAGGTGGGAGGAACGATTAGGGAGGCGGGGACGAGCTGGGCTGGTTTTGGGATGCGGTCGGGGGAGAGGAGATTTTGAAGCTTGTGAAATCCACATTGATATCCTTGGGCTGCAGGGTTCCCAAGCAACTGTTCGCGACTGGGAGGTGCAGTCGTTTGTTGCGAACCGAGCATAGGTGTTCCACAAAGCGGTCCCCAAGCCTCCGCTTGGTTTCCCCGATGTAGAGGAGGCCACAACGGGAACAGCGGATACTGTATACCACATTAGCAGATGTGCAGGTGAACGTCTGTTTGATGTGGAAGGTCTTCTTAGGGCCTGGGATGGGGGCGAGGGGGAAGGTGTAGGGGCAGGTGTAACACCTGCTGTGGTGTAGCAGGGAAAAGTGCCAGAGGTGGTGGGGCTGGTGGGGAGTATGGAGCGGACAAGGGAGTCACGGAGAGAGTGGTCCCTCCAGAAAGCAGGTAAGGGTGGGGAGGGAAAAATGTCTTTGGTAGTGGGGTCAGATTGCAGATGGTGGAAGTGTCGGAGGATGATGCGTTGGATCCAGAGGTTGGTGGGGTGGTACGTGAGGATGACGGGGATTCTGTTTTGGTTGTTATTGTGCGTAGGGGGTGTGAGGGATGAGTTGCGGGAAATGCGAGAGACACGGTCGAGGGTGTTTTCGACCACTGTGGAGGGGAAGTTGCGGTCCTTGAAAAATGAGGACATCTGGGATGGCCGGGAGTGGAATGCCTCATCCCAGGAGCAGATGCAGCGGAGGCAAAGGAATTGGGAATTGGGAATAGGGGATGGCCTTTTTGCAGGAAGGTGGGTGAGAGGAGGTGTATTCTAGGTAGCTGTGGGAGTCGGTAGGCTTGAAATGGATATCGGTTTCCAGGTGGATGCCAGAGAAGGAGACAGAGAGGTCCAGGAAGGAGAGAGAGAGGTATCAGAGATGGTCCAGGTGAACTTAAGGTTGGGGTGGAAGATGTTAGTGAAGTGGATGAATTGTTCGAGCTCCTCGTGGGAGCATGAGGCGGCGCCGATACAGTCATCGATGTAATGGAGGAAGAGATGGGGCATAGGGCCAGCGTAGCTTTGGAAGAGGGATGGTTCCATGTATCCTGCAAAGAGGCAGGCATAGCTTGGGCCCATGCAGGTACCCATGGAAATGGTGTTTGGAATGGGGGTCACAAATAATGGGCTTCAAATCTTTCCAATTTTAAATTGAAGGAAATCTCTACTGTCCCAGTACTGGATGTTAGAAAAGCGTATTAATAATTTAGCAACAGTACAGGGATCAAGGGGGAGACCTTCTTCAGTGGTATCAGGGTAAATATAAAAACCAATGCCATGCCTCCGGATAATGTGTCCGAGGGGCAGCACATTGATGGGGAGCAGAAGTGGACCATGGATTTATTTTTGGGGTCACCAGAAGTGACGGTATAGGAGCATGAAGAGAAGTCATTGCAATTGATACAGTATCATACTAATTAGAATCAGAAATAGCACACACGAATAAAGTTTGACCTTACAGGAACTCCTTCTAAAATTGAAGTCTCCAGTGCGTCTGATCATTTGAGTACTTTTGAAAACCCTGTAGTGAGGTTCTCCAATGTGATACCACTTTTAAAACGCACCTGCCTCACTCATCCTTTTGAAAATGATTTTTGTCCTGTAGAACTCCTTCTCAGTTGGCTGCCTCCAGAGATGCACCCTTCTTGTTGAATTATTCATAGGGGCTGTTTTGTCATTGGAATCACTTTTAGGCCCTGTATCTTACCAAGGGGAACTTCGAAAATGCTCAGTGATGAGATCTGTTTTATTAAAGATGAAACTTCCTGCTGCCTTTCCTAGGCTTCATTATTAAGATACCCTGATTGTAAAGAATTATTATCATTTACTCCAGTAACTAGTTGCCATTGTAGAAAGGGCACTGTTAATTACCTGTGACCAGTCCACTTTACAACATTATTGTATTGCACAGTGCATCCCCTAAAATACTTTCAGCTGAAGACATTTGAAGTTATTTCCTTCGTTTTTGTGGTTTAGAAATGTGTGCTCTCAATTAGTTGCACTTGCTGTGAAGGTAGCACTGCAACAAAGTATTCTCCTCTCAGGGTAAAATTACCTGATTTAGTGATCATATCTTCTGAGGTGAAATTACTGAATGTAACAGCATAAGGGCCTCAATTAACACATAGTTCTGAAATGAAAAATCATTGAAGCACCCGGAGTTAACGATGGCATGTCCATTGTTACTGATTGCCAGAGGTAAAAAGAAATCAAAGAGGTACTTAGAAGTTGATTTTTTTTTGCAGCTATTTTTAAGAAAAGATCACTAGTGGCAAATTCTCTCCTTTAACAAGGAAATGTGCATTTCAGAAAATAAAACACTAACTTACTTTTGCTCAACTCCAATCAGATATCTTTCCTGGTCATTGATCATTGTCAAATCTTGTTAAAATTCTCTGTCCCCAATTACAAAGAGGGACTTTTATCAAAGTTCACAAATAAAGGCACCCAATTATATGTCATTTTAAAGGCACGACATTTTAAAGAACAACCTTTATTATTGTTGCTAATTTTAGGCACTTTCACTGCTGAATAACCAATTGTTCACAATGAACAAGAAAAAAGGACTGAAAAGAGACTAAGGAAGATGCTGCCTCTATTTTAAAATACTTTTTTGTTATTCTCCGTTTTTTTGGTAGTCTGAAGTGAATGAGAATCTGACTGTGAACCATTCACCAAGGCTGCTCGAGAGATTGAGGAGCATTGATTGGTGGATAGAAAGACACTTTCTCCAATAGTAGCGGGGCCAATGACCAGGCATTGTAGTTTAAAGATAAGTGATAGGAAGGTAAGAGGACCAGCTCTCGTTGTGCACTGGTAGTGTCCCTACCTCTAAGCCAAGAGGTCAGATTCAAATCCCACCTGCTCCAGAGATGTGTAACAGAAGGCCTAAACAAGTTGATTAAAAATATCTAGAGGCTAAGAGGAGAACTTTTTTTTTCCACTCTGAGGGTGGTGGGAGTCTGGAGTTCACTGCCCAGAAGAGTGGTCTGTCAGAAACTCATCACTTAAGCAGTACTTAGTTATACACTTGTATTGCCATAGCCTCCAGGGTCCGAAAGCTGGAAGATGAGATTAATGTCGTCAGATCTTTGCTGACTGGCACAGAGACAGTGGGCAGAATGGTATCTTTGTTGTAAATGTCAATGAGTCTATAAGTATGGGCACACAAGTTTGAACCCCACCATGACAAATAGTGGAATTTGAATAAAAATCTGGAATTAAAAAGTTAGCCTTATAGCGATCATGTCAGTTGTTGTAAACTGTAAGACATAGGAGCAGAAGTAGGTCATTCAGCCCATCAGGTCTACACCACCACTCAATAAGATCATGGCTGATCCAATAATCCTCAAACCCCTTTTCCTGCCATTTCCCTATTACCCTTAATTCCCTTACTGATTAAAAATCTGTGTACCTTGACTTTAAAATATATTTAATGACTCAGCCCCAACAGCCCTCTGTGGTTAAAAAAAATCCACAAATTCACATTCTTAGAGAAGAAATTCCTCCTCATCTCTGTCTTAAATAAGCAACCCCTTAGTCTGAGATTATGCCCTCTAGTCCCAGACTCTCTCGCAAGTGGAGACCACATCTGCCTTGTCAAGTCCTTTAAGCATCTTGAACATTTCAATAAGGCATCCTCTCATTCTTCTATATTCCAACAAGTACAGGCCCAACCTACTCAATCTGTCCTAATAAGACAGTCCCTCCATACCTGGTATCATTTTAGTGAACCTTCTCTGAACTGCCTCTGATACGAGCATATCATTCGTTAGATAAAGGGGCCAAAAACTGTTCATGGTATTCCAGCTGTGGTCTGACTATTTCAGCAAATCCTCACAGCTTTTAAGCTCCATTCCCTTTGAAATAAAGGCAATACGCAATTTGCTTCTGTATCACCTAGTGTATTGGGTGCTAGCTTTTTGTGAATCATGGATGAGGACTCTCAAATCCCTCAGTTCTGCCGCTTTCTTTCTCTATTTAAATAATATTCAGCTCCTCTATTCTTCCTGCCAAAATGTATAACCTCAGATTTCCCCATGTAATATTCCATCTGCCAAATTTTTGCCCACCTTATTTATCCTGTCCATATTGTTCTGCAGACTTTTGTGTCATCCTCAACACTTGCCTTGTCACCTGTTTTTATGTTGTCCACAAACTTTATAGTATATTCACTTTCCTTATCCAAGTCATTAATATATATTGAAAATAACGTGGCCCAGCACTGATCCCTGTGGCATACCCCTAGTTACAGGTTACCGTCCTGAAAATATCCCCAACACATTTGATTCATGAATGTGTTACAGAGAAAATAACCTGTCACTCCTACCTGGTCTAGTCTACATGCAACTCCAGACCACAGCAATGTGGTTGACTCTTTACTAGCAAGTTGTATCAAACTGCTACAAAATCTAGAGAAAGGATTTTTTGTTAAATTTTCATGGGATGTGGGCTTTGCTGGATATGCCAGTGTTTGTTGGCTATCATTAGTTGGCAGTCAACCAAATTGCTGTTGGTGTAGAGTCGCATGAAGGCCAGATCATGTAAAGTCAGCAGATTTCCTTTCCTAAAGGACATTAGTGAACCAGATGGGTTTTACAGCAATTAACAGTTTGTTATAAGATCACCTTTAGACTGGCTTTTTTACTCCAAAACTTCGTTGAATTTACATTTTGCCATTTACCATGGTAGGATTCAAACCCATGTCCGCAGAACTTCAGTCTGAGGGTTTGGATTACTACTCCAGTGGCATTACACCGTGCTACCACCTCCCCTGTCTGGCATTGGCCTGGGTACCAGAAACAACAGCAACAACAATAACTGTCAAACTTTAAATCCTTCTTATTAATCCCTTATTCCTAACAGACTGGTCAAGCAGAAACCTGGCATAGAGGAATCTTAGATAACAAGGCGTGGGGCTGGATGAACACAGCAGGCCAAGCAGCATCATAGGAGCAGGAAAACTTGACATTTCGGGCCTAGA
>JAHRHZ010000025.1:41251892-41290857 GCA_024137785.1 Ginglymostoma cirratum
CAATTTTAACCCCACTGCGAAGCCTCTTCTAAGGATGCCTACCCTGAAGAAGTTACCCTCCTCCCTCCGGACAAACCTCAGGGAATCTCTCTCCCACTGCAACTCTCTCATAATCTCTTCGGCCTTGAAACTGCTGGACCACGTCCTGAAGCAAACCAGGTACTACAGCCACATCACCTTTCTTAGTACCTGCCTACGGAACCAGATCATCCCCAATGGACTACAATCCACATTCAAGCCTTCCCAATTTGGCCCCAACCATGACAATATCTACATTCAGAACATTGAGACCCTCCAGAAGCGCTTCTCCCTGCGACTCCTGAAACACACACTCACAGCAATGCGCAGGCATCTCCAGGCACTACAATCGAGACTACCCCAGCTCAGAGCCTCCCTCTGCCAGACCTGCAAAGGACCTCTCCTGTTTTTTATTCTTCGTAGGATCCACAGCCTGAATTCACAATTCCATTTCTGATGAAGGGTCTAGGCCCTAAACGTCAAGCTTTCCTGCTCCTATGATGCTGCTTGACCTGCTGTGTTCATCCAGCTCCACGCCTTGTTATCTCGGATTCTCCAGCATCTGCAGTACCTTTTATCTCTGATAGAGGAATCTTACTCAGGTCTGAACAATGTGGTCGACAGTGTGGAATCTGACAGAATTGCATGAGAAGTCTAGTGAAGCCTATCTCATTTTTAGAGCAATTCACTGTATCTTTTAACTAAATTCCAGGCGTCAAGGCAAGACACTGAGTAGGTAGTTGCAACTTGCTTATTAAAGGGGTTAATTGCTTTTTAATGCATTTATGAACAGCACATCTCATCTTATTAATATGTAGCTTCCTATCCTACCACCATCACAAGCAAACCAAGAGTTGAGAATTCTTGATATAGGAGTCAGCAAAGGTATCTGGCATGCTCCACTCACCACTTGCCTCAATAAAAACCCGTGTTGGACACAGGCACCAATATCTTCAGGACAGACCACTGCATGCACACCACATCCATGGACATTTGCATTCAACGTGTGCCAGCCTATAAGAACCATCATGGCACATATCTGGTTCACTTACAGGCACTTCTATACTTCAATGCTGCACTTCAGGGTACAATGGCACCTATCATTTTAATTCTGCAGCAAGGATGCTGTAAGGTCAGGGACGTGGACCTAGTTCAGACAGTGGACCAGACTGCATCTCCAGCCTGTTTGCTTGCCGTCATAGCACTCACTTTATTTGAGCCGATCTGGAGGCTCACAGCATCCCCTTCTTGGACTTGCCATTTTGCACCTGCTCCTTAGCCAGAGATACCAGCCTCACAGTACTGCTGCCTTGCCTTGCTATTTATAACACGTACAAAGACAGGAAGATTGTCATTATTTTCAGGGTACTTTGTCGAGCAAGATTCCCTTAGGGTAGGGGTTGCCAGCCCAATATGTCAAGGGCATACTTGCGACTTTGGTGGAAGGTGGGTTCAGTAGCAGAGATAGAGTGAGTGGGTGGTACTGGAGAGAAAATAGCTGTACTTATGTTGACAGTGTGGAGAAGGTAGTGATCATCCACTATGCATTTTTGTGGACAGCTAAGATTGTACTGACTTGGAGACAAACCTCAGACCAGGCTGGCATAGTCTGGTTAATGACTTTCTCTGCTGCTCCAGAGGAAAGACAACATTCTACATCTGCAACATCCTGGCCAGCCAGACCTCCAGGACCCTGCCCATGAAGTGGGGTGCCAATTTCCCTTCTCTGCCATTTCCAAGGCAATTGGCAGGGCAGCTATTGACTAAAAGTGCTAGTCCACAAATCACCTCAAGGACATCTCTTCCCGAGTTCCTTAGGGTAGCATTCTTGGCCATATCATCTTCAGCTGCTTCGTCAATAATCTTCCCTTCATCGTGAGACCTGAAGTGGGGATGTTTGCTGACGACAGCATAATATTCAGCACCTTTTGACACCTCAGATATGAAAACAGTCCATGACCAAACATAGCAATACCTTATAACATCCATGTTTGGGATAATAAGTAACAAATAACATTCACATCACACATCTGCTAAGCCATGGCCGTCTCCAACAAGAGTGAATCTTTTAATGGCATTACTATCGTTGACATCTCCACTTTATCTGAGTGTTACTGTTGTCCAGAAACTGAACTGGAACAGCAGTATAAATACTGTGGCTAAAAGAGCAGGTTAGAGGCTCAGAAATATGCAATGACTAACTCACCTCCTTTTATCCAATGCCTGTTCTCCATCTACAAAGCTCAAGTCAGGAGCATGATGGGATACTGTCGACTTGTCTGGATGAGTGCAGCTCCAACACATTCAAGAGGTTTGATACCATCCAGGACAAAGCAGTCCATTTGATTGGCATGATTGGTACCTCACCCATCAACTTCAGTCTTTACTCCCATCAGTGCTGATGTACAGCAGCAGCAGTTTGCACTATCTGCATGATGCACATATTATTTCATTAAGGATATTCTGACAGTACTTTCGAAACTGTGACCACTAACACCTTGCACAATAAGGGCAGCGAATACATGGGAACAATGCCAACAATAAGTTCCCCTCCAAGCCACTCCACATCCTGACTTAGAACTATAATGCCATTATTTCATTGTTGCTGAGTCAAAATCCTTAAATTCTTTTCCCAGCAATGCTATGGGTGCCCGTACACCCAAAGGACTGCATTGGTTCATCAAAAATGGATGCCATCCAGAACTAAACAGGCTGCTTGGTTGACATGACATCCAGCACATTCACTATTCACTCCTTCACCAACAATGCGCAGAGGCAGCAATGTGGACCATCTGCAAGATGCACTGTAGCAGCACATTCAGACTTCTTTGACAGCAATTTCGAAATCTGCAACCTCTACCACCTTAAAAGTTAGGGCAGCAAATGCATAGGACCATCACCAGTTACCATTCAAGCCACACACCATCCTGACTTGGAACTTTATTGCTGTTCCTTCATTGTCACTGAGACAAAATCCTGGAACTCCCATACAGCACTGTGGATATACCTGCATCCCAATGACTGGAGCAATTCAAGAAATAGCTCACCACTGCTTCCTCAAGGGCAGTTCATAAAGAATCAGCAATAAATGCTGGCCCAGTCGGTGACCCTCCCACATCCTCTGAATAATTTTTGGAAAAATCACAATGTGGTATTTGTGGCTGCCTTTATGATTTATTCAGACTGGACAAATCAAATTGGCAAGGCACTCTCAAAGATGAGTTTATAATATGCTTTCATGACATTTCTTGAGACAACATGTTGTGGAACTACCTTCTTTAGATCTAGTATTGCACAATGATGAGTGCTTAATCTTGTAGTAAAATATCCTCCAGGAAAACTAAGTGTGATATAATTTAAGGTTGAAGTTTGAGAGCTGTATAGTCCCATTGCAAGCATGAATCAAAAACTTAAGCCAATTATGTAAGCATCAAGGTAGACTGACCAGTGTCGATCGGAAAATAGACAAAAGGATATTGTGGCAAATAAACAGTAGGAGCATTTTAAGAAGCAATTAAAAAATGTTCAATTAAATAATTAAAAACTCAATGAGAACGTTTTATCTGTGGCTTCCTAGAGAAATTAGAGATAATAATTAGATTAAGCCATATAATGTTGCAAAGTACAGCCATAAACTTGAGGTTTGTGAGAGTTTTAGAAGCAAAGTGTGACCAAAACGTTGCTCAAAAGTGATCAAGATAATACGCGAATAAAGTAACCAGGAATGTAAAAACAGATTGTAAGAGCTATTGCAGATTTCTAAAAATGAAAATAGCTAAATCAACATTAATCCCTATGATACAAGATAAATTATCGTGAGGAATGAAGAAACAGACTTTGAACAACAATTTTGTGTCTCTTCAGAACAGTAGACACAAATTTCAATGAACAACTTAAGATAATTAACGTTAGAAAAGAAAAAGTATTTGGGAAAGAAAGGAAACTAAAAACTGATAAATCCCTGTAGCCTAATGATCTAAAAGAGATAACTGCAGAGATAGGGAATGCAAAAGCAAAATCCTGCAGATGCTAGAAATCTTAAACAAATACAGAAAATCCTAACAAAAACTGATCAGAACAGGCAGCATCTGTGGAAGGAGAAAAAGTTAAAGTTCCAGATCAACGACCTTCCCTCAGAACAAACATAGTGGACAGAATTTTCAGAGCCTGACAACAAATGTTGATAAAATGCTGCAATAAAATGCTATTGGCGACATGGTGGCTCATTGGTTAGCACTGCTGCCTCACTGTGCCATGGGACCCAGGTTCAATTCCAGCCTCAGGCAGCTGTCTGTGTGGAGTTTGCACATTCTCCCCATGTCTGTGTGGATTTCCTCCGGGCGCTCCAGTTTCCTCCCACAGTCAAAAGATGTGCAGGATGGGTGGATTGGCTATGCTAAATTGCCCATAGTGCCCAGGGATGTTTAGGTTCGATGGGTTAGACATGGGAAATCAGGGGTAGGGGAATGAGTCTGGGTGGGATGCTCTTCAGAGGGACGGTGTGAACTTGTTGGGCTGAATGGCCTGTTCCCACACTGTAGGGATTCAATGATATTGTTAAGCAAGTGTTAACGATGCACTTATAAAATCATTGTATAATGAGACAGGATCAATAAAAGGGATTTTACAAAAGGGAAATCATGTTTCATAAATTGATTAGAATTTCTTGCAAATGTTACCTGTAGGGTGGATAAATGGGCATCTGTAAATGCGATTTGCAAATGGTACTGGATAAGTACCATATAAAAGCTTAATACACAAAATAAAGGCGCACAGAGATGGGAGTGATAAATTAACTGAATAGAAGATTAGTTAATGCACATAAACAGAGAGTTGAGGCATAATTAAGCATTTCCAAGTTGGCAGGATGTAACTATTGGAGTGTAACTGGGATCAATGCTAGGATGTTAAAATTGTTTCAGAGCTAGTAGGAACTGCAGATGCTGGACAATCTGAGATAACAAGGTGTCTTTTCTGAAGAAGGGTCTGGGCCCGAAACGTCAGCTTTCCTGCTCCTCTGATGCTGCTTGGCCTGCTGTGTTCATCCAGCTCTACACCTTGTTATCTCAATGCTAGGGTGGATGGAGGAGCATCAGCTATTTCCACTCTTAAGTTACCACTTCCAGATTTAAAAAAACAGACTGAGAGTAATGATGAAAATCCAGGATCCAAAGAACTGTAAAGAGACATAGATAGATTAAGGATATGTATATACATATGTAAGTGAGCAACAAGTTGACAATTGAAGAAGTGCAAGATCAATACCTTTAATAGTAAGAATAAAGAACAAAGAAAATTACAGCACAGGAACAGGCCCTTCGGCCCTCCAAGCCTGCGCCGATCGAGATCCTCTGTCTAAACCTGTCATTTATTTTCTAAAGATCTGTATCCCTTTGCTCCCTGTCCATCCATGTACCTGTCCAGATACATCTTAAAAGACACTAACGTGTCTGCGTCTACCGCCTCCGCTGGCAATGTGTTCCAGGCACCCACCACCCTCTGTGTAAAGAACTTTCCACGCATATCTCCCTTAAACTTTCCACCTCTCACTTTGAACTCATGACCCCTAGTAAGAATAGAAAAACAGAATATTTCTAAACGTATAAATGTTGATGTTTAGAAAGATTAGGGGGTTCTTGTATCAGGAACACAAGAAAGTTATCCTAATGTTGCAGCAAGAGATTAGGTAGGTAAATTGCATGTTAGCCTTTATTTCAAGGGGATTGGAGTAGAGCTGATGGACAGAATAAAAAACATACCCTTTAATGTAGAGGGAAAAAAAAGGAAAGTTCGGGTCAAGCCCTGTAAAAGCACGTGGGGAAGCAGCCCCAGAGCATCTCACAAGCAGTGAGCACGAACCGGTGGCGCGAGCGGGAGCAGACAGTCCGAGGTGGTGACGGATGGGCCGAGTCCCCGGAGCAACGGAGAGGCCGAGTCCCCAGAGCGCCGGTGGGCCAAGTTCCGAGTGATGGAGGTACCAAGGTACAAATCCCGGTAGAGCACGACTTACCTGGTTGCTGCTGAGTGCCGGTGAGGAGTGGACTGGAGGATAGAGCGATGTGGGAGAATTGCTGGACTTGGGCCTGGCGCCAGATGCTGAGCTGCTGTTATCGGACTGTAATTTAAAGCTTTTTCATTATGTTGTAACTACCTCTGTCGGTAATGCATATGCTTTCCTTTAATCCTCTTTGTGTAAGACCATTTTTTTTACTCTGTAAGATTTGTACTTTGGTACGTGTACCTAAGATGGTGCCATTAAAATGCAGCCATTGTAAAAACTTTTCACTGTACTCCTATACTTCTGTATTGTAGTACGAGTGACAATAAAGGATATTCTGTTCTATTCTATCTGCCATAACTCTTTGTAGTTTAACAAAACACCATGTATTTATTTCCCAATGACAAGTATGTCTCTCTGAAAATGACTCTTTTTTGTCCACTCACAGCTGTTGGTTGTCTTTGGAAGGAGGCCTCCTTTATGCATTTGTTGGACCAGCAGCAATAATTGTATTGGTAAATTTTACTTTTTAATGCAACATGTAATATTAACTGTATGATCTGGACAAATGCTAAACTTTACCTTGATGAATTCAGGAAGTCATAGTAATCAGATCGAGAAACTTACATTTATGCCTACCATATTTTGGATGCCATAGGAAGTTATTCAGTTTGCAATTCCATCTCCTTATCTTTGTTGGCTGTTAGCTTTTCTGGATTCGTTTATAGTGTATTCATTTATACACCAATGATTATATATTGCTCTGCATGCAATTTCTAACTAATTTTAAACAAATATCAAAACATTTTCTGTGCTCCAAGTTTCCAAAACAAAATTAACATGTTCAAGAAAAATAGGTTACAAAATTACAAATAACTGACGAGAGAAAATCTACCAGCAGCTACTTAGAATGTTTCTGTGTAAAGCAACCAAAGGAAATCTTTATACCTTTATTAGGATCTTTTAAAAGTGGCTGATACTTGAATTGACCTGTGAACTAATATTCTGGTCTTGTCAATTCAATTCAAAATAGTTGATCAATAAACCATCAATTTCATATCAACACCATCTTTGAGAGCGATCAAACGGCCACTTATCAAGCTTAACTTTAATTCCCACATTGGTTTACACTCTGAGAATTCTCAGACACATACTAAGACATTCCTCTAGTCGATGAACAGTCCAAACCTTTTCTTAAAAATTATAATCACGTACATGTTTTGTTTCTCAGAGAAAATGTAGCTTGCGCTATTAAATAGATATGAGGACTGCTGCTTGATGAAAACTGATTACACAATTAATTGAGTCCTTGCTAATTCTCTGTTTCTTGCACAAGGTAAACATGCTCATTGGGATCATAGTATTCAACAAACTCATGTCCCGAGATGGAATTTCAGATAAGTCCAAAAAGCAGAGAGCTGGGTAGGTATTGACTTTTTGCTGCTTCATTTAGCCTGCAATTAATTGGATATCATATTCGGTACGTCCAGTTCATTGGTCAGTTTATCCTTTTGCTATCTGAAATGTTTCCTAATTCCTAATTCCTAATTCCTAATTCCACTGGTTGAAAATTCCTCAGTATTCAGTTGCAACATCTGATTCATTTTAGGAGAGATTTTTATTACTGTCCTCCAGAATAACTCATAATGGCCTGACATTTTTAAAGTTCACTTGTTTCAGGAGGCCTGCATTTTCAGTAATGACAATCTCGACTGAATTCCCATTTGAAACTATGATAGAAAAATTGTGCCGCAATTTCAAGGTAAACAACTTACTGGAAGTTACCACTCACTTTCACCCAGCAGAGAGTAATGCAGATAAATGTTGTCAGCAAGACAAGATACAAACTGCCATGCAGATTACTGTCAAAGTAAAATATGACCTCCTCTAAAAAGATGCATGTTAATGACCTAGAACATGTTATGGATACTGGAAGTATCAGGAAAACTCTACTTCCCAGGTAGATTATTCATGCAGAAGGCACCTGGCAGTGATACTTTAGCAACAAAATAAAATAGCAGGAATATATGTTCACTATTAGTAAACTTCTTAAAAACTTTTGAAATGATGCCAGTAGAAAGGTTTTCTTGCCTGGAAGGAAGTACAGGGGTAAACCGTGACCTCTAGACAGTTTAAGTTCAGTTTTGTGGAGGAAGCTCCTGCTAAGTTAGACTAATCCAATAGCTCTGCACTATATCCTTTCAAAAATCTCAACATTACTAACCAATTTTTTTAAAGAAAAATTCATGGGTTGTAATCATCATTGGCGAGAATAGCATTTTTTTTGTCCATCCCTAATGGTACTTTAGAAGAGATAAACCGCTTTCTTGAACTGCTGCAGCTGGTATGGTATAACACCCACAGTGCTATTAGGAAGGGAATTTCAAGATTTTGACCTAGCAACAAGACAATGTAGTTCCAAACTTAGGTGGTTTGCTGCTATGCATCTTGCAGATGGTACACAATGCTGCCACTGACGGAAAGAGTGAATAGGATAGTAATCAGCAGTCTGCTTTGTCCATAGTGTTGAATGTTTTGAGAGTTTTGCAGCTGTGATCATTCAGAAGGGGGGAATATGCAACAGCTCTTGACTGGTGTTTTGGAGATAGTGGAAAGACTTAGTGGAGTCAGGAGGCGTGTCACTCTTCACAGAATACCCAATTTCTGGCCTGTTCGTTTGCCCCAGATTTTACGCGATTAGTCCAGTTAAGTGACCCTCCCTACCGCCTTCATGATGTTGGTGATGACGGATTCAGTGATGGGTTGAATGTCATTTTTTTTTGAAGCTATGTTGGATGTCCCTAATATGTTCATCTACCTACACCAACACTGTGTACATTCCAAGTGATTTCCTCAATCATTTTCCTTCTGATGATCAAAATAATGGGCCTACAGTCACTTGAATCTGCCTTGTCTTCTTTTCCAAAGACACTGACTGCATTAACTTAATTCCAGTTCACAGGAAATGACCGAGTTGTTATACCAATTGTCAAATTGTTAATTCTATTGAAGAATATAACTCAACCACGGTAATATTACCAGTTTTATTCTCAACATCATCATTAATTGTTAATAGTTGAGCATTGTCTTCAAGTGTGAATATTGATGCAAAAACTCGTTTATATTTACACCATACCCGTAAACTTTCCATAAACTCTTCTCAAGCATTCTTCATCAGTTCATTTCAGTCTTTGACAGCTCTGTGCCTCTTCAAATAACAGAAAAACCTTTCACATTACTTGCACAATTGTCTGCAAGACTGTTTTCTGTTACCCTTTTAACTGATCTGGTTAAGTGTAGTTTTAGGTTACTTCTCCTTAACAATGATCAGAGGGATTCTTGTCCCAGCAAGTATTTGTACCATGAATCTTAGCACATAAAGAATCCTCATCACCTCCGATCTCTGGAGGCTAGAGCATGCTGTCAACATTTGATATTGTATTGCCCATTATTTGGCATTACAGATAGCATTTTGGTTCTTGAATGGCTTGGGCCAGGACAGATGTCTTTCTGAATAGGTTGTTAGTCTGGGCACAGGGAGCATGGACTGGGTATATGCAGTAGGCATATTGTTGTGCCAGTCAGGCCCAATGTTCCTTTCATGCCAGTGCTACCAACTGGAGCTCACCACTGCAACTGACACATTGCCTTAAATGTACTAAACTCCAACTGAACACCAATTCAGCAGCAAGTAGATTCCCGCTACCCTGATTTTGAAAGGAACTGTTAACTACTTCCAACTTGATTGTTGATTGAATATGGCTCGCCACTGCTGAGTTTGTCAAAGTCATTGGTTTGTACAATTATTTAAAGTTGCTGAAGTCCACAGGGATTAGTGTGGCAAGTGTTAAAATACTTTGTGCTGGCTTCAAGGATCCTGTACATAGTGCTTGTACCCAGTTAAGAGTGCATGACCTACAGTGTGACAGAGAAAATGAGCACATGTTACACAGAGAAAAGGACAATCTGTTGGAAGAAGTAGAAGGAGGAGCAATATGAAAAACTCTCTGAGAAGTTGGTCACATCTCACCAGAGTGTTCAGGGAATGTTTTTCATACCTGAAACTCAACAAGAAACAGACATTTCTGCTTCATTGAGGATTACCTTATGTAAAAATGCCACATTCTGCCATCACAGCTACAACTTCAGAGCAGGGTAGACAGTCAATGCTAGTCACTATGAAAGTGGCTTTGAAGTTTTATGAAGATGACATTTATAACATTTCCCTGTTGCATTATTTGTCAGCTAGATAAGTGGGCCAAAAGCTACTTTCTGTGTTTTATGTCCCATTTCATTCAGAAAGGACGGCCAGATTTTTGCAGATCCTGCCGGTCTGCAGGTGGAGGAGTGGTAGGTTCATAGTTTGCACATCATGTCATTGGTAGGGGTCGTGTCGATCCATTCACTTGTGGTCCAATTCAGGCCTTTAAATGCCCAACTAACGATCACTTAAGAGTTTTCGTCCACTGCATCTGGAATATTACCTGCAGCAGGAAGGCCGATGGCTCCCTGAAGACTGGACGGTGTTTGGTACCTTTTCGTCAAAACTCCACTGTCCATTCGAGGCCTTATTCCAAGTATGCTTGCATTTCCCTTCCACCTTGCCCTGTCTACCCTGGCACCCACTGCCCTCGCTTCACTGCCTTTAAATGGTTGCAAGACATGCCAGCCAAACAGGATGTTTGGAAGTGGGCAGGGGGTGCAAGGGTTACAGGGGAAACTTCATCTTTATGCTTTAATCATTTTGCCACACGGTTAGCATAGAATCACTAATCTGTTGTCTAATATATATTGACTACTTTTCAAGTAGGATCTTACGTTGCCAATATTTTATCCTTGGGCTTCTGTTTTTAAAAAGAATTATTCTTTCATCGGATGTAGGTTAGCTGGTCAATGCCAATGTGTGTTGCCCATCCACAACTGTTCTTGAATTGAGCCACTTTTTAGGTCATTCCAGAGGGAGTTAAAAGTCAACCACACTGTTATGTATCTAGAGTCACATGTAGACCAGACTGGCTAATGGTGGAAGACTTCAATTCCTAAAGAACATTGGTGAATCAGATGGGTTTTTACAATAATTGCTGCTAACGACATGATATTGATAATTATAGACTAACTACTCAATTCTGCATTGTATTAAATGAATTCAAATTTCACCAGCTGCTGTGGTAAATTTGAACCAATGCCCTCACAGTATTAGTTTGGGCCTCTAGATTACTAGTCCAATAGCATTACCACTATGCCACTGACTCTCTAATAAGTGAGCTTTGACCGTGTTATGGCATGTGAAAACTGGGATCTAATCCATTATGGGTCTCCAGTGCTCCAAAGTCACTGTATTCTAATCTAAATGAGTAGGAACTCCTTGGTCTGAGATATTGTAAAAGCTACTGAGACTACATGCTGAATTAGCACATCTCTGTCATCAGAATCATATTAATAAAAACAAAAATCTGCAGATGCTAGAAATACAAAACAAACACAGAGAGTGTTGGAGAAATACAGCAGGTATGGCAGCATCTGTGGAGAGAGAGAAAAAGAGTTAATGTCTGAGCCTGTTAAGAATCTTCTTCAGAATGCTATTAAATTTGGTCACTATCACTACAAAATACTTGATAACAACGCCAATATCATAATATAGATTAGAATCATATTTGTTTGAGCTTAGGAAAAAAAATCAAGTGTAAAATGAATTTAAAAATCCTTTCACTTTACTTTCCAAGTGAATCAAGGAAAACAAATTTAGAATGGATATCAGGGATGTAGGTGATTTAGGTGCAAGGGTCTTATAGATGTTCTTTGTTTTAGGCAGCCAGTATTTAGTTCAATAATTATTAACTATTGCAGTGATTAATTGAATACAGAGTGTACCTTGCATTGCAATATTCACAATTCAGACTTGCTCTGACAGCAAAAACGATTGCATTTTTCAAACAGAGAGCTCTATTAATTAATTGACTGTCCCCTTGTCAGATGATTGAGTGTATAAATAACCATGTAATTGTGTGTGGGAACTTCTGTGGCTTTTTTACAGAATAAATTATGGATTTCTAATTAATGGTTGAACATTAAGCTGTGCCATAGGATGCTCGTCAGGGTTTTTATTGGATGAACTATTGATGAGAAATACATACTTACTGATTGTCCTGATAAAGTAATACCCATAAAGCTAACGACTATTAACATCTTAGACAAGTTGTGATTTCTGAATATAGTCTGAAGTATCAAAATAAACTAACCTCTCTGCCACATAAAAAGCACAATTACAGACAGAAGTTACCCTCTTGTTTTTTTGAATGTGTGCACCTGATATTGACCAATTATATCAAGATGATGCTTTTGCCACTCGGATATGGTGGGCTGAGTTCTAGACACATTCTCATAGATCACTCAAGTGAACATTGTTCTGTGTAAACAGAGATATTAAATGTTTTTAAATCGTACTTTTGTCACAAACGTGCAACTCCATTAAAACTAACTGAATGGTTTTAAGAAACAACAGCCTTGACTGATGATTTATCTTTACAGTCCTAGGGATCACTGAAGCCTAATGTAGGGCTATAACTCAAATCCCTGCAAGGATCAAACTAGGGATCATTCTAATTAATAAGGCCAACTTAGCCTAAATACTGAATAAAGAGTTGAAACATCAGGGAGCCCAGTAAATCCAGTTAAAGTAGAACGATTACCAAGGTAATTCTGTGACTAATAGTATGATAGTACATATGAAATAACAGTCACAAACAAAGTGTAAGTGATTGCCATGTATCTCTTTCAAATATCAACAGAGTTTAGTTGAAAAGGAATATTGCAGATAAAAGGTGTACAGCCCATGGGAAATGTGGCATATCAGTGGGGATTAGGAAAGAAGGAATGTGACGCATTTCAGAGTGACGTGCTAGGTTGGAGCCCTCTGTATTAAATAGAGATGCAGCTGAATTACATCAAAGAGCTCAGCTGAGACTGGCTGAAGTCTTGAGAATTTCAAAAATTGGTGGAATGTGGATGGTTGATGGCAGAAGAAGTTCAATGCAGTGAGGTCTGAGGTGATGCATTTTGTACAGAAGAACATGACAGCCAATATAAAGGAAAAAGTATAGTTATAAAGCCGGGGTGCAATGGCAGAGGGACCTAGGTCTATATATGCACAGATCATTACGCATGATAAGATGAGCAGAGAGAGCAATTTAATGAAGTACACAGTCTCATGGGTATTATTAACAGGGTTATATATTACAGTGCAAGAGCAAGGAAGTGTTACTGAACTTGTAGAAGACACTTGTTGGACCTCAAGAGTATTATGTACAATTCTGGTCTCCCCTGAATGTGAACATATTGGAGAGAGTAAAGAAGAGATTTACAAGAATGGGGATTCTAGAGATGAGAATCTTCAGTTATGAAGATAGATTGGGACTGTTCTCTTTGGAGAGAAGATGTTTAAGAGGAGATCTGTAGAATTTTTCAAAATCATGATGGGGCTGGATATGAAAGATCAAGAGAAACAAATTCTGTTTGTAAAAGGATCAGAATAGATTTAAAGTGATTTGCACAAGAACCAAATATGATGTGAGAAAAACAGTTTCACCCAACGAGTGGTTTGGGTCTTGGATGCACTATCTGGAAGAGTGATAGAGGCAGGTTCAGTTAAGGCATTCATGAGGACACTGGATGATTATTTAAATAGAATTAATGTTCGAGGGTATGGGGGAAAAGGCAGGAGATTGGCACTAGGTCATGGTGCTGATTTGGAGAGCCAGTGCAGACATGATGTGCTAAGTGTCTTTCCTGTGCACTGTAACACTTGGGTGTTTCTGAAATTGGAATGTGCTAATTCATGGGATTCCAGCATGGTTAATTTCAATGAGCAGAAAATACTGTGGTGGTGAGCTTACCCAAATTCGCACATATATTCTTGTTATTACAAATTTAAAAGAACATCCAACTTAATAAGAAACATTATTTTACTTCAACTAAATTATTTTACGTAAACAGGTATGCAGAGATGAAGGATGAGAGCCTGGGTCATTTCACTGATGAGGGGAATGAAAATTCAATTATAACTACTTTACTCATCCCTCATTAATTGAATGAGTGAAATTAGCAATTACTAAACTTGCTGTTTTACTTTTGAATTATGTATATATGCTGTTTTAGAATGGGGATTTTTTGTCCTCACTTGAGTAAACGATATTTAGTACAGCCATTTTTAAAAATTTACCCTTACAATTCCTTTGATTTTTCTCTGTATTCTACAGGTTCTGTAATTGCTCATGAACTGAGGAATGTATAAACACTTACTGATTCTCTTACGCCATATTATGCCAATGTGGGCAGCTACTCTGACACTAGAATAACTGTTCATCTGATTACGCTTCACAAACTGGTGTTGGGCAAACATCAATCTATGAAAGAATGTAACAGAAAATAATCCTTCCCCCATTCCTGTAGAAGGACTGTGAAGTTCGTAAAGACATCTGCTCGCAGACTGAGAGACAAGTGTCCCCCATTTTGTCTTCACTTATCAACTGATTAAAGAGCTAATTGGATGGCATGATAGAAAAATCATTTGTGCTCTAATCCACAGTTGATCACAGTGCTGTCACTGAGGTCCCCCAGGTTTCCTCTTATTGCACCAGAATTATGACAGGATACGATTTTCAGCTTTGCATCTGATCCTTCACACTTTCTAAGGTCAAGTGTATTTTAATATTTTGGGAATATGGGTCCCTTATAGGTAAATTTGGGAGAATGCCCTTTGGGACTGCAAGGAGAAGTCTAGAATAGTAGGACAGAGTAGAGTTGCTGTGTAACTTACCACAATATTGGTTGGTGCTATGCCAATTGATTTTTGGAAAATTAATTATCTGTTCTACACTTAGAAGAACTTCTGTATCATGCCTGTTGACTTATCTATCAGTTGAAGCAGGGAACTTCTCAAAATGAATCTCACTCAGTCTGAACCCTTAACAGTGATGGATAAAAACAATAGTTGGGTGTACCTTGCATCCATGAGACTGAGGACACAAAGAAGAGAAATACAGAATTGCCATTGAAAGCAATGTGGGTCACAGTTAGGGCTCAGGCAATACAGGTTCAAGGGATTGGAATTATTAAATTTACCAGCATATACTCAAGAAAAAGCTGCAAAATATTCCATCTTGCAAAAGAAAATGTCTTCACTTCAATTGTTGATTAATTAATCATTGTACTCCCAATTTCTTGCATTCTAATATAGCAAGATAATTACATCTGTGCTGTTTTTCTCAACTGTTTGTTTTTCTCTGCATTTAAACTTGGAGTCTTTATTTGTCCTCATTTTTGCTTTGCATTTGTTTCAAGTCAGGCAAATGAAGCCCGTAGCAGTTTGATGCTCAAATGTTCCAAGTGTGGAGTTGTTTCAACTACAGCATTATCTGCCACCATCACCAGTAACGCCATGTTAGTCTCATCCAATTGATCCTAACTCTTGCATCATGGGTAACTTTGAAAGAGAAAGTATCCCTTTCTTCTCAGCCGAAATAAGATTTTAAAAATGAAGTTAAATGTTGTACATTTAAAAGTGATGATGTACAGGTTAGACTTTTAAAGGTTAGTGGAAGCCTTACAGCCCATTGTGCCTGTGTAAGTTATTTGAAAGAGTCATTCAGTTAGTCCTAATCCCATCTCCTCTTCTTTCCCTAAGCGTCTATATGTGCATTTTTTTAAGTAATGTCTCCTCCCTGTCTTCTTCAAATGTACAATTTGTCCAAGGATGTCAGGAAAATATTCCTGCTTCATCACATTTACTCCATTTCATCCTTAAGCCATTGTTGATTCCTGCTGAAATTAGTGGCTGTTAACCTAGTTGTGTATTGTAATACAGCATAGCAGCCACACAAGTCACAAGTCACAAGGTACCAGATTTGATTTTCACTTAACAGCTGTTGAGTAGACTACTGACAGGAAGTAATGTTCTTCATTTAAATCAATCAGCATTCCTGTTCCTAATCACTATTCAGTGATTCCCATTAAAAAGTATGTATGCATGATCATCTAATGATGACAAGATTAGATTTGCATGTGATGCCACCCAATGTCAAATAGCTTGTGAAAACCCACTTGCTCACATGAAGAAGAGAAGTTTCAATAGCCAGATAATTGCCTATCCTTGTAGAACACATAGATCAGCATGACTCAGCACAGTCTGGAAAGGAGAGGTAAAAGGAATAAACCCATGATGTTACTGCTGTCTGGAAACAGGGCTGTGTTAATTATTCATCCAATTCTCTATTCCTGCGCTTCATAAAATGGAAACTTCCCATGCCCTTGATGACAAGGGCTGTACCTCCCTGGGAAAATCATATGAGATGTCAAATGAGGCCTTTTTCTTGACTTAAATGCTGCACTTTGGAGTTCATTGCAATGCTGCTGCAAGAACATACTGTACACAGGATCAGGCACCCAGCTCATGGACTAGATCAAGGAGTATCTCAGGACTGCCCACTCACTGTCTCAGCTCACACTCACTTCACATTTGCCTAAGTGGTTACAGCATGGTGGCTCAGTGGTTAGCACTGCTGCTTCACAGCACCAGGTACCCAGGTTTGATTCCACCCTCGGGTGACTGTCGGTGTGGAGTTTGCACATTCTCCCTGTGTCTGCATGGGTTTCCACTGGGTGCTCCGGTTTCCTCCCATAGTCCAAAGATGTGCAGGTTAGGTGGATTGGCTATGCTAAATTGCCAGTAGTGTTCAGGGATGTGTCGATTAGGTGGGCTATAGGGGGATGGGTCTGGGTGGGATACTCTAAGGGAGATGTGGACCGGTTGGGACGAATTGCCTGTCCCCACACTGTAGGGATTCTTAAAAAAAAATACAACTGTTTAACAGTTCCCCTGGGCCAACCAGAGGGAGGAGAAGAAAAGGGCATAACTCTGTGACCTAGAAGTCAGAATTCTGCCAAATAGTAGAAGTTGTGTTCTCCTCAGAATTCTGTTTCCAGACTGTAGGGATTCTGTGATTTCCTTGCCTTCTCTTTTTGCGCTTTGCTCCTCAGTCAGAGCTTAAAGGTGCACAGTGTTTCTATCTTGCCTTTGGTGTTCAACACTGACAGAAAGCTGGGCAGCTTATCATGGATGTTAGCAGTTATCAGTCAAGGTGGTGGGAAGTACAGAAGTATCCTGTCTTGATATTACAGCATGCACCAGCAGCCTTTTGCAGACACACAACATGTGCATCAACCAAATGGTTATGTCTTAAGGTCTAAGGGAAGTAGTCACATGTGAAATCCAGGGGGACTGACACTTGTCAGGGAGTTTCTGTGCAGTCAGTCAAGGGCTTCATCCAGGGAGGTGGGGACAGTTAGTCAGCCACTCGGGGAAATCATGATCAGGATCACAGAGAATTAGTAGCCAAATATTGGGCACCCCCAACACTTGTCTTGGCTTTTTTTGCCCTACAGTAGGTTGTTTTTTCCTGGAATTAGACAAAGGGAGGGGTTGAATGAGATGAAAGTAAATTGCATGGCTATTAGTGTTAAAAGCGGTGAGGTGTCCCAAGGGAGTGAGCAAGAGGGACAGAGGACATACACATTTAGTGGTCTGATTGAATCAGATGGGTGAAAGTGAGCAGGGATGATGTTGCAGGCAATAGTGAGAGTGTACAGCATAAGCCATGGTGGGAGGTGTGTGCAGTAGCAGAAACAGAGTGAGCAATGGTAGCAAAGTCAAGATGGTGGCACTTACCCCGGTAGAATAGAGAAGGTCCATGACCTTCCTTCGGCATTGCTGCACATTCCCCAAAGAGTTGAGAGTGCATTGATCCAGCTGGCAACCTTGTACCAGTCTTTCATGGTTTGATATCATGGTATCATCTGCTGATTCTGTGGGAAGAGGACAACCTTCCTATGACCTCATCCTGACCTACCAGGACCTCCAGGTGCATTTCACAAATTTCCTCATTTCCAGGGAAAACATTAGGAATCGTACAGGGAAGCTGCAGACTGCCAGCACTTAACCAGGAGCACAACAACCTTCTAAAAGACGGTGCTGGTTCCTGTAATTCTGGGATATCCCAGCGGCAGTGAGTAAATCCGACCACAATGGGTGGGAGAATCGGAAGAAGGGCTGTTTGGTGTGTGGCAGATGAGTTTGGGATGATCCCAACTAGAAACTCGATAGGCCTCGTAGAGAGAAACCCTCCATGAAATTTGATGAAAATTACATTTAGCCAAGATGTGGAAAATCAACCCATGGTGTTTATTCAGCTGAGCGTAATTTTACTTTTGTTAAAGAAACATCAGACTTAGCTAGGGATTTTATCATTATTGTTGTGTGCAATGGTACTGTCCATTTAAAAGGCAAGTTACCTCTTCAGGTTTCTTTGCATTCAGTTACTTGGGTGTATATCTTGGGATTGCAGTAGTTTCCCTTTTATTCAGTATCAAATTAATTCTTTTCCATTTGCTCAGGAATTGTATTACTTCTGTTTGCTGCAGTTGTTTAACAAATCATTTCCCTGAACCTTCGGGTGATGAATCTATCATCACTGACCATGATGCTCACTGAATGGTAACTTCCAATTCCAACTTGAATTGGCCAGTTTCTTTTGTCTAGCAAAGTTGATCATCTTTGTCTTGGGCATTGAATTAGTCACTTCTCAGCCCATATTATTTGGTTGTTTTTGTTAAATTTCTGGTGACCTCCAGGAATTTATTGATTCAGCAATAATCATGCCATTGAATGTCAATGGAGAGTTGGCCAGATTCTTTCTTGTTGCAGATTGTCCTTGTTTGGCAAAAATGTAACATGACTATTTCTTGCTACTCCTCAGCCAAAGCCCAGGTCATTAGTTTACAGACAGTGCTGGGAGAGAGGCAGACTGTTTGTGTGATACCCCTTCCCGCAGAAGGACGGTCATTGTTCAGTCATAGAGTCATACAGCGTGGAAACAGACCCTTCAGTCGAACCAGTCCATGTTGAACATATGGAAAAAAAATTGACTGAGTTCAACATCAAAGAGCCCTAGTAAAAGCGAAGTCACTGGCAATCGGCGCAAGGGAAGATTGTTGAGGTTGTTATAGGTCAATCATCTCAGTCCTAAGATAATGTTTCAGGAGTTCATTAGGAGCAGCATCCAGCAATCTTCATCTGCTCATCAAAGTCCTTCCCTCCATCGTAAGATCAGAAGTGGACCTGTTTGTTTATGATTGAACAGAGATGGGTTTTTATCAAAAGGATTGCCTTGTTCCCAGTTTTGAATCATTCCTTTATTCCTTCTCTAATTTAGATATTGCTTACTTTTCCTTCTTCCCAGTAACGAATTAATCACTGTTCCTTTCCTGAATATCATATTGCTCCCTTTCTCTTGTGCATTATGTTAGCCATATTTTTGTATCTCATGCAATTAGTTGTTTCTCTTTCACTACTGCAAAACTGTTCGGACAAAAATCTCAAAAAATCTTGCATCATGTTTTCTTTTCTTGATTGTTTTAATTTTGAAGTCAAATACACCTGACTTGAAAAGGTACCTGTAATTAACATATTGCTTGGAGAGGCAGGCAAATGGGTTGCTTAAGGCTTTTATTAAATGTATTACTTCCTAATTCTCTGTTTATCTAATACAAAGACTGGTGCAGTCCTTTTCAAAGGGATACTGGATCTTTGTTCTATAGGTCTATATGAAATTATAATAATACAAGATTTATTATTGTATGTTTTCAGCTGCAATGAAATGTGTTCTGTGGAGCTTTCTGTTGCAGTTTTTATGTACTCTGCAAAATGTGGGTGATAAGTTGCACATGTATATATCACACCATTTTCTGTTTATATTTTTATCAGTAAAACAATTATAAGTTGAACTTCAGGAAATCTTTGTGGTTCAGTAGGTTAACCACTGGTTTGGAAAACAGGAATCACTGCAAATCTGAACCAATGATCTCTGTGCCCTTATCAAATCATGATACGTAGAGTCAAATGTGGCTCCTCAAGCCTGCTGTTCTATTCAATACTAACATGCCTGATATTCTACCTCAACTGCACTTTCTACCCAGTGCCCATCTCTCTTGATTATGTGAAAGAACAAAAATCTATCTGTCTTAAATATACTGAACGACAGAACAGTCACAGCTTTCTGTGGAAGAGAATTCAAAAGATTCTCAACCCTTTACGTCAGAGAGATATTCTTTGTCTCAGCTTATTTTAAGGCTGTGTCCCATGTTCTAGATTCCACTGCAAGTGGGAAAATCTTTCAGTGTCAATTTTGTCAAGCCCTTCAGAATCCTTTGTATTTCAATGCAATCACCTCCTATTCTTCAAAACTCCAGAGAGTATAGACCCAGTTTTCTCAGTGTCTCATGATAGGAAAATCCTCTCAGTCCAGGAAGCAATCTTGTGAACTAAGTTGCATTCTATCAAAATAAACCTCAGCTGAATCTGAAAAGAATTTACCCTAATATTTAGTATTCCTGCATCAATATGCACAAAGAAATAGTGCATCATTTCACCACTTAGAAATTGCTGTTGGCATCAATTTGTGCTTTACTAAACCTTTTTGACAAAGTTTAGTGCTGCCGGTTTGTTCGTGATTCAGTCTAAATATGATCCATCTACCACACTTAGCTTGCCTTTGAAACTAGAGCAATTTCAATCTTCTGAATTATCTGTGAATTGAAAGAAGTTCCAGTTTTTGTGCAATATATTCTATGTTACAACAGTGACTACACTTTAAAAGTTAAGTACTTTGGGCCATCATAAGGTTGTGAAATGTGTAGAAATGCAATTTTCTATTTTCTTTTAAAATTGCTGCAAAGTTGTGTATTATTAATTAAGGAAAGACAGCTTTACAGGTCAGAAAATTACAAGCCCTCTGAGATCTCATTGAGATAATTTTCTGAACTGATGCTTTTACATATTTAAATTTTCTGGAAATAGATTTCAAAGTAGGACATTGCAGACTTTAGTTTACAGTCTTCGATGTGGCTGGCCTGTATGGAGAAGCAAAGCTTGGGAATATGTTGAGCCACAAGAATCTCAACAGCCAGCCATGATACCTCTTCCATCACCAAGATAAGTCCTTGTGATCAGAGATGGCAAGAACTGCAGATGCTGGAGTCAGAGACGGAAGAAGGGTCCTGACCTGAAACATCAACTTCCTTGCTCCTCTGATGCTGCCTGGCCTGCTATGTTCCTCCAAGTCATTGTGATCATTGGCTGCAATATATCACAGACATGAGGAGTGGAAAGCTTGGTGTTGCTCACCAGAAATTTTGCACAGCGTCAAAGAGCAGCGCCATGCTAACTCTGTTACCGAATATCTGGCACAGTCATGACAGATAAGGTCATTGCCTTGCACTTAATTTGAGTATTGTACTTAGCTTTTAGCAGAAACCCAGATATTAGTAGGTAGCTTTTAAAGAATGGAGCAAAGTATTCTTGGACAGGAAATTATGTAGTTGTTCCATTGCTTAGCATCTGAACTTCGTATCTGAGCTACTAATCCCTTCCTGTGATACAGCTGATTCCTCATTGAGTTTTTCATGCTCTGTTTTTACTGTGGTACCTTAAGTCTACCCTTCTTAGCTCAGATATACAAAGTTTTCCATTAGAATACTCGTGGTATGTTAGGGTATGATTTGATTGTGACGTTTGATGACTTTAAACTGTGTGCCTGTTCAATTCAAAGGGCAGTAAAATCCAGAGAGGTACAAAAATAGGTTTCTGGTCTGATCCCATCAGTTTTCCACTGAACTGGTAGGATTAAAGCTATCCCCTTGAACCAACTTGTTTGAACTTAGCGCGTGTTTCATAGTTGATACAATGCTGTCATGAGTTGTAGCTGTATAAGTGTGCTCCCCCAGTATCATCTTTACACTCTTCACCACCTCATCACAAAGTATAGCATAATCAATAGTTTTAAATAAAGACACAATGAGTACTCATTGTAAAGCATGATTTAATCTGAACACATTATCACTTTCAGGCCTTATAAAACACTGCAGTGTGCAGAGAGACTCAAGTAGCAAACTGATAGCTTTTCTGCTGACCCAATCAACTCAGAAATGCCTGTCCCATTGCTGCTGTGAATCACTGAGGAGGAGCTTGTTGGCCCTACTGGCATCTCATTACATAACCACAACCTGCAAATCAGCTGAAAACAAAAATGTCCCCAGTGCTGGCTGCAGGAGGTTCATCATAACATTTACTAACTTTGAAGGCTACTGACAGCAGTGTTTAAACATTGTGTTGTGCAGAGGCTGAACAGTTGCTGAAACTGTATCAAATACATCTGTGTGAAACCTTAGCCTTCAGCAACATCTACTGTGCCTTTTTTCAAGATTGTGCAGCTGAAGGAAATCATTGCTTTCATGGATTTTCACAACGCTTTTAATATAGTACTGTGTTCAGTCATATTGAAGAAACTGAAAACTCTAGACATATAGCGCAAAATTGTTAATTTTGTTCAGGAAACATGCACCTGCTCCAACTTTAATGTGAAGGTATAGGGAATCACACAAAACCTATCCAAAAATGATATAAGTTAAGTTTGCCTACTGTTAATGACCTCATTAGCAATGCATTGGAATCCCAAAACTACTGATTTGGAGTATCTATTATAGATATTTCTGAGACTTCGAGCACGTCTTTGTGCAGATGAATACGTTGTTGGAGGACTAGGCAGGAAGTTTTATGCACTCTACACACCGATTTGAATATTTGGCCAAACCACGGAATTTAGTTGAATGTTCCTTATGTGGCATTACTGCTTTCAAATGCCTAAAAAATAACTTTGAAGTGATCTTTAGAAGATAGAAAATGTATCCAATCTGTTTACTAATTTATATCTATATCTTTGGCATCTACTGGATGTCAAATGCAGCCCAAATACGCTCTTGCAGGACCAGGCTAAGCAGGGCCAATGGCAATTCAGTCTTATCTTTTATTCACTGCTAGCAGAGTCTCTTTGCAGGTTGAACTTGTGACAGTGTTCCTTTATAGTTCGGAACTGCACAGCACCTCTGGACTATTTTCAACATTCAGATCTGCTGTCTGATAAATCTTTGACAAAAGCTTCAGGAGTAAGAACTGTGGCTTTCCCCAGTTGGTCACTTGGCATAAGGATAGAGCAAGCAGCAATGAATTTGTGAAGAGAATCATATGTCACAAAAGAAGGCTTCTCAACCCATCACATCTAATATATATTCTAATATTGATACTCCTACTTCACACCTCTCCATCACATTGCTGTTTAAGTGGTGCATTTCCATCCTGATGTCAAGCTGATAGTATGGGATTTACATTTAGCATTGGGTTTGTCTCCATATGTTGGCTCTGATGAGATTCTGGCACCTACAAACTACTTATCAAGGGCCCAAATCTGTATTTGGCTGCTGCCTAATGAAAAATTGTGGAATAAAGGGTTACATGTAGCATTATTCTAATTATTGTTTCTGAGCATGTGCAGGAGGAGCCTAATCACACTAACATCAAAGCATATGGAATTGGGGCCTGAGTATGTCAGGTTCCAAAGATGTTCTGTCTTACTCTATCCTTTATATAATGTATGTACATAATGAAGGTTATCAGTTTTCACTGACTAGAGTGTGGACTGTCTTCTATCAACAATCCAGTCATTATCTTACAACATTGACTAGTGACTCCTGTTCAGTGGGAGGTGAAGAAAGTCTCCCTTGGTATCTGTGGTGTCAACATTATTAATTAGTTGATGTAAGTTTGAAATCAAAACAACTCTTGTGATCAACATGGTAAAATGATAGTTGGCTATGATTGCAGGTCAGGGAAATTCTCCATGGTGCTGTAAATCACTGTTTTCTAAACTCTTTTCCATTGTGAATCCATTGTGTGGTTTGAAAGTTGTGCAGTTCCTTGATGAACATTAGGGACAGTGACCTATCAGAACAGGGGTGGGATGTTGCCCGTTGCTGCCTCAAAGTTTGTGACCTGAAGATTTCAGCTAGTATCCAACTTTAGGAAGTCCTAAACTAGTTGTATCATTGTTGCATCTGGACGGAATTAATTTACCATAAAGTCAATCTGAAAACCAGGTGCTTGTTAATTAGGATAGCCTCAAGTGAACAAGGATCAAAGATAGTTTGTGCAATTTTAGCTGCCTGAATTACAGCAACATGCAACAAAAACTCAATGCCCACTCCCAGCGCACTGGCTCTGCTAATCTGCTCCCAGTCTCTGGGGTAGGGGTTGTTGTTTCTATAAAGAAAGAAAGTTATTTAACTGTCAGGCAAACAAAATCAAAATGAGTACATTTCTCAAAAGTTTTATTCAGAGACTCAGTGATAATAAAGGAGTCCCAGAGGTCCGACTTTGAACAACTGTAAAATGCAACTCATCTGCACTACCGGTGTATATAGATTATTGGCCATTTCAGAGACCCACTATGTATCATCTTATTGTTCAGTTACATGCATTATGCACGCACATACATAACCATGCAGGATTTGGTCTAGGAGTCACAGATTATGTAAAAGAGGTTGAAGTAACAAATCATGTTTTAAAGCAGTTTATTAAGAAGCCACTGCTGAAACGGACGGAAAAGAGATAGGACTAGTAGCAGATAAAACAGTTTGCAACTCTCATGTGTACAAAAGAATTAATGAAGCTGATTACTGGTGTCAGCCTCTTCTGTTTTCAGTCTTCTTGAACTAACCAAAGTTTTAGTCTGGAGCCAGAATGACTGAATTTCTGGCAACTTTTCTCTGTCGAAAGTGATTGTTCCTTCTTGACTGCCAATAAATGTATTTCATTTCGAGGGAACTGGTGGATCTCTCATGCCAATCACTCGTTCAATCATATCTTCCTATTGAAATGTCCCTCTACGAAGATTGATATTCAAAGTATACCATTGATCCAGTTTCCTCTAGTCCTGAGGTCATATTATTGCTTAACCCCTATAAGAACATCTAATTTGTTAAACTGACAACAACCTTCATCTAATCAGGCACAGGAATATATCTGTCAAGGCCTGTACCTAAAGGAACTTGTCACCGGTTATCTGTCAACTGGAGAATCAAGGCTCCTCAGGGTCGTGAATTTCTTCTGTGCGTCTTCTTGTGACCGAACAGACCAATTCTCCATAATTCTGGCACATGGGGCGAGATAGTGGTATCTGAAGTGCAGAGTTTGCTTCTTCTTCTGCTTTCCTTGTCTGACACCTCTCTGCTTCATTGTTAAGGTGTTTGGACCATAAGCATATGCAGCTTAGTGGATAAGTTGTCACTGTTTTAAACTATTTGTAGCATGCTCTTCCAAAATCATCAATGTCAATGCTACTGTACTTCAAGGAAATTTTCAGAGTGTCTTTGTAGCATTTTCTTTGTCCTCCCTGGAATGTAGGTCATTTTGTATTTGAGAAAACACAATCTAAAAGGGAGACACTTACGTAAGTAATCTGGACACTGGCTGACCTAAATGCTTGTAATGCCAACCTTCAAGAAGAAGGCCACTCAGAAGGAGCTGTGTAACACAAATAAAGTCCTTCAGATGTGGAATGGACAACCAATTCTTTTTTTGTTATCTCCCACATATAGAATTTCTTCTCTTTGGACATAGACAGAGAGAGTGAGGGAGTTATTGTTAAGAAACCAATGCTTCCAAATTCCTCCTCAAGCATTGATCTCTAGCAATTCTATCATAATTCATTTTCAAACAATTATGTGTGTATACATATACTGTGTATGCAGTTTTGCTGAAAAGGCTACCTGTAGCGTTATGCATGCAATGTTATACAGTACAAATGCCAATGAAACACATGCACAGAAAGAACTTGTAAAACGCTTTATCGTGTCCTCATAGTATTCCAATGCATTCCACAGCCAATGGAATGTTTTTGAATTGCAAACATTATTATATAGTAATCATGCCAGCCATTTTACACAGCTAAATCAGATTAAGATAAACGAGATAAATTATCAATTAAATTTACTCTGATAATACTAAGAAAGGGATGTTGACCAGAATGCCAGGATAACTCCCTCCTCTTTAGTGCCATGAAATAGTGTATGTAGACCTCAGAAAACATCTCACTTGAAAGACAGTGCTTCCAATAATGCAGCAGACTCATCATATTGCACTGAGGAGCCAGCCTAATTATCCATCTAAGCTCAGTCTTGGGATTTGCAACCACCATATTTTGAATCAAAGTCCCAGAGTTCTATCTGTTGAACCTAGCTGACACTTACTACAATTATGCATTTGTCCAAGTTGGCCCACTGTCCACAATAGTCTGTGCTATACCTTCATTCATGAAATTTGGCACATTTACACTGTTCCTGCAGATTTGGGGCTGTGCTGTGTAGCAGCGGAATCACAGAAAAATTAAGATGCATTTGCTGCATAGGAGAAGTTTAAAAGCAAAACAGATTTTTGAAGCTCCTTCAGAAGAAACCACAGAGAAGCCTATCATATTGGCAATTTACCTGAGCCCATTGCACAGCTGTTAGAATTACTGCAGGATTTCCTGAACACTTTGAAGCAAGTGCGTTATTAAAGTGGAGATTTTAAGACATCTGATCTTTGCAAAACACGTGTCTTGACTTCATGAAGCTTCAGAAACCAATAACACTTTGGATTTGTATGGTGAGATATAATACTGAGTCACAAGAAGGAGATATCGGACGAGATGACCTGAAGATGGTTAAGAGGTAAGAAGTATCGTGAAGGAAGGAATTAAGACAAAGAGGTGTAGAGGTTTAGGGAGGGAATTACAGAGCTTCGGGCCAATGAAGTTGCAGATATGGCATCTGGTGTTGGAGCAATTAAGATAAGAACATAAGAACTAGGAGCAGGAGTAGGCCATCCGGCCCCTCGAGCCTGCCCCACCATTTAATAAGATCATGGCTGATCTTTTTGACACTCAGCTCCACTTACCCGCCCACTCACCATAACCCTTAATTCCTTTAGTGTTCAAAAATTTATCTAGCCTTATCTTAAAAACATTCACGAGGTAGCTTCAACCACTTCACTGGGCAGGGAATTCCACAGATTCACAACCCTTTGGGTGAAGAAGTTCCTCCTGACCTCAGTCCTGCTCTTGCTTCCCTTTATTTTGAGGCGATGCCCTCTAGTCCTAGTTTCACCTGCTAGCAGAAACAACATCCCTGCCTCCACCTTATCGATTCCGTTCATAATCTTATATGTTTCTATAAGATCTCCCCTCATTCTTCTGAATTCCAATGAGTATAATCCCAGTCTACTCAGTCTCTCCTCACAATCCAACCCTCTCAACTCTGGAATCAACTGAGTGAATCTCCTCTGCACCTCCTCCAGTGCTAGTATATCTCTTAAGTAAGGAGACCAAAACTGCACACAGTACTCCAGGTGTGGCTTCACCAGGACCCTATACAGCATAGCTTCCCTGTTTTTAAACTCCATCCCACAAGCAATGGCGGACAAAATTCCATTTGCCTTTTTAATTACCTGCTGCACCTGCAATCCTACTTTTAGCGATTCATGCACAAGGACGCACAAGGACACCCAAGTCCCTCTGCACAGCAGCGTGCTGCAATTTTTTACCATTTAAAACGTAGTCCATTTTGCTGTTATTCCTACCAAAATGGATGACCTCACACTTATCAACATTGTACTCCATCTGCCAGACCTTTGCCCACTCATTTAGACTATCTATATCCCTCTGCAGACTTTCAGTGTCTTCTGCACACTTTGCTGTACCACTCACCTTAGTGTCATCTGCAAATTTTGACACACCACACTTAGTCCCCAACTCCAAATCATCTTTGTAAATTGTAAACAAGGTTTCTGAAGATCAAGGATCTTCAAAAAAGATCGGAATTAGAGATATATAGAAATCTAGATTATGACGCTGGACAAGATTTCAGAGATAGGAATGACCCAGGAGAGGGAAGGATTTGAAAGCAAGAATGAGAATTTTAAAGTCACACGGTTGGTAACCTTGAACCAGTGCAGGTTGATGAGTATAGAGATAATGGTATTTGGTATAAATTGTCACCAGATCAACAGAGTTTTGGACAGCCTCAACTTTGCATCGAATTGAATCTAGACCATAAACCATAAGACATAGGAGCAGAAATTAGGCCATTCGGCCATCGAGTCTGCTCTGCCATTCAATCATGGCTGATAAGTTCCTCAACCCCATTCTCCTGCTTTCTCCCCGTAACCCTTGATCCCCTTGATAATCAAGAACCTGTCAATCTCAGTCTTAAATGTACTCAATGACCTGGCCTCCACAGCCTTCTGTGGCAGTGTTAGAACAGTTAAGTCTGGAGATAACAAAGGGCTTCAACAACATAAGACCTGAGGAAGGAGTGGTGATGGGCTTTGTTGTGGAGGTGTTATTAGACAGTTTTAGTCAATAGGTAAGTGCAATCCCTGCAAGACATACAGCACTAATTTGTAACAGTTGTTTAGAAATCACTGTCAGGCTCTGTATCAGTAACAACAGTTATCAGGACTGCATGTTAATTGTGACATACTCTCAGGAACTTTTTGCTATTGTTCAACACTCAGGGACCTGAGTTCATGTTGTCACACCACAAGAACACTGCAAACATTGACAACACTTTAAGCAGCTCTTGGAAATAATCATGCTTCCTCAGGGATTCTTACTGGTATTGATATGTGGTTGAGGTAGGCCTGGGAGCTATACCAATTTCTTGAATACTGCCTCAGCTACACAATGGGAAATCATGTTTTTGCAGACAGTATTCTTCATTAACATAGACTGCAACAGAAATAATGAACAAGGAAGTCAACAAATATAACAACCTGGGCCTCTTAAATCATCTTACAGAGTCCTGGCCTCTGAGAATCCCCATTTGAAAATCCAGTTTGATGTGTGGTTCGAATTAAGAACTAAGCATTACATGTCAAAAAACAAATTGAGGCACAAATTCAAAGAAGACCCTTCTAAATTATGAGCTTGTGACTGTCTATACTGAATATAACTGATCACACTTACCAGTTTTAATTAAGACTGCCATTGTTCTCTGTTCCTCCAGGGCATCCCTGTGGAGCTCGTGTGTTGTTCTCCCATTGCTGGCTCTGACCTGGATGTCAGCTGTTCTGGCGATGACTGATAGGCGATCGATTTTGTTTCAAATACTGTTTGCAGTTTTTGACTCCGTTCAAGGCTTCGTTATTATTACAGTCCACTGCTTCCTGAGGCGAGAGGTATGTGCAGTCAAATCAAATCAACATCACTGAGCGACGAACCCCCCTCTTATCATGGGTGTCTGTGCTTCAGTGTAACAATTTAAGCAACATCCTTGAAAAGTACCTATGTTGAAGCTGTCTGTCAGTAAGTTGCTGTGATACACCTACTTAAAGACGGTGAATATGGATTGGCAGCTGGGACTGTTTGTCTCATGTGAGTACCTAGGCACAGAGTCGGAGAGTTTCTGAATCATGCATGAATTGGGCAAGTGACACCCAATACCCTGTTCAAACATTTAAACCTGATGGAGATCAATATTTATGAATATGCTACTCAACCACATTGGAACATCATAGTTATTGCATCCTCATTTGGCATCTTTATGCATGCTTGGCACAGAGGAGCCAGTTGGCAGTAATCAGGTGTGGAAGCTCAAAAGACAGCAGGTTAAATGTCATTAGAGGACCTCTTTTCTGGTCATTTAACAACACAGCAGATGCTGAATTATGTTTTTCTGCTTTGAATGACTGTCTGAGTGCTTGCAGGAGTTTTCTCATTGTAACCTGGACACTGATCAGTAAAAAAGTAAACCAAAACAAGTTCCAAATGTGTTGGCAAATGACTGCATGATTCAGCAAGGGCTCAAGTATGTGTGAAGCTAGGACCACTGAAAGTTCAACTGCATCATCTAAAGCCAGCCTACTTCCCCTACAGGGAAAGGCACTACAAATGGTCGGGGAAGACTAACCTACAAGGAGAATGAACATGCTTCAAGGTTCCATAATGCAAAACTGGAGGCCTCGAAGTAGGATGTTTTCCACCCTCTAGGGTTCACATAGACACTGTGGAGGCAGTGGGAACAGATAACATCACAACCAATGTCAGCAGTGTAGCTCGAGGGCAATGTGGCAGTGCAAGACAAGGTTTAACGTGAGTGGTGATGATCAGTGAATGCATTTCCCAGTGTCATTTGTTTACAAATGAACCAGCAACTCCATACACTGCTCAGTTTAATCACACACACACAGCACCCGCCCCCCCCCCAACTCCCTTATGATAATTATCAATCAAGCATGATTTCTCCCTCCCATTCAAGGGGTTGCTTGACTGGAGACTAGTGTCTGAGGAAGAGTGATGCTAACAGCATGGGTTCAGTTCCTTCTCCCTCATCCCGCAATCGCATCTGATTCCAAATCTGCACTATGTGTAAACATGCACTTCTTGCTTTCTCTCCTACCTTATCTCACTGCAACCCTGCCCTTGAGTTTTCTCTGTTTAGATATCTAAAAAATATCACCTCCTGAGGCACAGCCGAAGTCTTAGGAAACTGATGATGATAAAGCACTAACATTCAATCTCATCCTCTCAGCCTTTCAAATGCTCGAATAATGCACACCTGACCAGCCACCACACGATAATATCATAAATCTTTATTCGTACATTTTCTAAAAGCTACATTTTTCAAAGGTGGAAAGTGAAGATTCCAAGGATCATCAGTCATCTTTTGGATATTAAAAAACTATCTTATTACCAGAGAGGACAAAGGAATACTCCTTTGAACGTGATTTACTTCGGGCCAGACCTCAAGGTAGACAAGGCCCCTGAATATCTTAATTGTAACGATGCTGATGTGCTACTGTGAAAGTGTGGGTAAGTTGAACAAATTTTCATTAACCTCCAGGGTAAATGGTAAGAAAGAAAATAACCTTTTTTTATTTTAAACAGACAAACGCTTGATACTGGATTATTTCAATTGAGTCAATCACTTCAAGAGTAATAAAATGTACACATCCACATACAATGGTCACATAAAGAGGCACACATAAAATTTGGCAGTATTAGAAAGAGACAGGACTGCATGTGCTGAATCTCAAGGTATGAGTGACTAGTGGCCAAGGTAGAAGGAAAGGGTGTCATAGCTGCCAACTCCCCACATATGTAGCCTGTTGCAGGGGACTTAAATAAAGACTTTAATGAGATAGCACACAGGAAAGGGCTGATGATATCCATTCAGAGAAATGTGGTAAATTGACAAGCCTTCTAGAAAGTTTCATGTTCCTGTCAAAGAGCATGAAGGAGTCCAATACTAACTTGTCTGCAGATTTGTGCTCTGAACCCATCCTTTCTAGCTCAGGAGTGGTGCCCAAATCCATGAGAAAACTTGCAGTTCCAAACATGATGCACCACCTGATATTTTAGCTTTCAGTGTCATGCAAACAGCAGCCAGCCAAAATCTGTCTGTAGTGGAGATTCAGGCTGAGAGTTTGACATCAGTGTTTGTTTCTGTATAGGCTCCAACTGTTTTCATATAGCTATGAATGTCACTGCTCAAAAGGACCAAGCATTATTTTATAGCAGTGACAGATTATCAGGATTGCTGAGGTGTTGCCCAGAGGGAAGTGCAATGACTTGATGAGAGGAGGCAATGACCTAGAGGTATTATCACCAGACTATTAATCTAGATGCGCAGGTAACATTCTGCAGATCTGGGCTTGAATCCTTCCACATAGCAGATGGAGTAATTTGAATTCAATAAAATTCTGGAATTAAGATTAGAATGATGACCATGAAACCATTGTCAAAAAAAACCCCTCTGGTTCACTAATGTCCTTTAGGGAAGGAAAGTTCTGTCCTTATTGATCTGGCCTACACGTGACTCTAGAAACCACAGCAATGTTGTTGACTCTTAACTGCCCAGTCAATGAGGGATGAGTAATAAATGCTGTCCCAACCAGTGGCAGTCATATCCCATGAATGGATAAAAAAAGGATTGCATGTTCCTGCTTTGAGCACGGCATTATTTGTTTCACCACTGCCACAACAACTGTGCTCTTGCTACTGTCTGTCAACTGTCCAGCCTGCTGCCCATGACAAGGTTGTGGCAGCCCGGCTGGATCAGTACCCTATTCACCAAGTGAAACATTCACTTTCTCCACCATTGCAGAATGGCCTTAGTATTTGCAGAAAAGAGACCGAATAATCAAAATTTCTTAAGCAGCACTTTCAAACCCACAGCAAGTGAACATGTGAACATCACTACCTGCAAGTTTCACTCCAAGTCACACAACATCCTGACCTGGAAATATATTGCTGTTCCTTCACTGTTGCTGGGCTAAAAATGAATCCTGATATGAATTATGATCTAAAATATTGGGGTTATGAGATCTGAGGATGTAATACCTGCAGTGGAGCTCGGACCAAGTTACAACAGCCATGCTCCCATTCTAACGGGATCTCACTCTCAGCTCTCACTGGGAGGCTGACCAATTTTCAAAGCTCAATATAGGTTAGAGTGAGACAAAGTTTAGGAAGCACCGGTGTAGAAGCTTTCCAGCTGTGGTACATCTCCGCATTTATATGCAGCAGTACGATTGTGCAGCGAATGATAATGCACCATCAGAAATTCTGCTGTCCTGCACACTTCACCTGCACCAATCTGATCAGAAAGTAGATAATGTACTCACTTCTCCTGGTATAAAGAACACCAGGTACCTCATTTGTGTAGTAACACATAGTGCTATGGGCTTTGGTTAGTTGGCTGGGCGATTGATTTATAATGCAGAGTGATGGTAACAGAACAGATTCAATTCTGGGCCAGTGGGCCGAGGAGTGGCAGATGGAGTTTAGTTTAGATAAATGTGAGGTGCTGCATTTTGGAAAGGCAAATCAAGCCAGGACTTGTACACTTAATGGCAATTGCAAAGGAGTGTTGTGCAACAAAGACACCTTGGAGTGCAAATTCATAGTTCCTTGAAAGTGGAGTCGCAGATAGACAGGGGAGTGAAAAAGGTGTTTGGTACCCTTGCCTTTATTGGTTAGTGCATTGAGTATAGGAATTGGGAGGTATGTTGCTGTTTAAAGGACATTGGTTAATCCATTTTGGAATACTGTGTTCAATTCTGGTCCCCCTGCTGAAGGATATTGTGAAACTTGAAATGTTTCAGAAAAGATTTACAACGATGTTTCCAGGGTTGGAGGGTTTGAGCTTTAGGAAGAGAATGAATAGGCTGGGACTATTTTCCCTGGACCGTTGGAGGCTGAGGGGTGACCTTGCAGAGGTTTATAAAATCATGAGGGACATGGATAGTGTGAATAGCCAAGGTCTTTTCCCTGGGTTGGGGTAGCCCAAAACTAGAGGGCATAGGTTTAAGGTGAGAGGGGAAAGATTTAAAAGGGACCTAAGGGGAAATGTTTTCGCACAGAGGGTGGTGTGCGTGTATGGAATGAACTGCCAGAGGAAGTGGTGAAGGCTGATACAATTACAACATTTAAAAGGCATCTGGATGGGTATATGAATGGAAGGGGTTTAGAGGGATGTGGGCCAAATGCTGGCAAATGGGATTAGATTAATTTAGGATATCTGGTCGGCATGGACTAGCTGGACCAAAGGGACTGTTTCTGTGCTGTACATCTCTGTGACTCTAGGACTATAATTCCCACATTAGCGGTTGCCATGAAGGACCCTCCTTCTCTACCTCGCCTGAAGCATGGTGATCCTCAGGTTAAAACAGCACCACCAGCCCTCTCTCCATAATGAGAGCAGCCCCACAGGACTATGGCAACTTTACTTTTACCAGTGCTGTGGAAGATGTTAGCGATGTTATCAGCTCCAACCTACAAAGTTTGCATAGCCACAGTTGCCTTCCCTGTCACCAGTAGTACAATATTCACCCTACTTGAAGGCCAAAGATTTGTGAGAGATACCAGATTTCAGTGAGTAGCTCCTCCTCAGGTTGAAAGAAGAGAAATGCTTCCCAAGATCCCAGGTACATAAGGCTGTTCTTTAATGCTACTGGCCAAAGAGGAAACTTGGAGCAAGTGATCCAACTAGAATCTATGAAGTCAGAATCAAAGCCTTCACCCCCCGGATTGCTAGCTGCATCAGTGGAAAACTCACAGTATCTCTACAAACTCAGCTAGACATAATAGAAATCAATCAAAAACTAACATATTTAGTGATCCTTTACAATATCACTGGTTAGTTGGCCCATCTTGCTGTTGAATGCTTGCTCAGTTATGGAAGTTTAAGAGAAACTTCAGCTGAAGCAGCAAAGTCAGAAGTAGCAGCACTGGTGTCAAATCAGAACTCACGAAGATGGCATCCAACACAAGTCATGCTAAAGATGTGCATCCGCATTGCATGTTCATTTTTGAGATTAAAAAAAACATGAGCTGCTGAAAAACAGAACCAAATTTTACAGCCATTGGAGATGGTCACAGAGCAACTTTAAAAAGTCAGTATAATGTACTTCTCAGTAACTAAACAGAACAGTGGGAAGTGAAGACACAGGTTCATAAACCCATCACCGACACACTCTGTGGATCACTTTAGTGAAGCCCTCAACCATGTGCTCCACATTCAAGAGAAGAGAAGGAGAAACAGGATAGAGTGTATATTGTACAGACCATAAAAGAAACTTGCTTCTTATGTTGTTTGGCATGCAAGTAGTCCTGTTTTGGTAGCTTCACCAGGTTGACACCTCATTTTTAGGTATGCCTGGTGCTGCTGCTAGCACGCCCTCCTTTACCCTCCACTGAACCTGGGTTGATCCCCTGGCTTGATGATAATTGTTGAGTGGGGGACATGCCGAGTCATAAGGTTTCAGATTATGCTTGAGTACAAGTCTACTGCTGCTGATAGCCCACAGTGCCTTATGGGTGCCCAGTCTTGAGTTGCTAGATCTGTTCAAAGTCTGTCCCATTTAGCACAGTGATAATGCCGCACAACACCATGGTGGTATTCTCAGTTTGAAGGTAGGACTTAATCTCCACAAGGACTGTGCGATGATCACAGATCTGCATCCAACAGATTGGTAAGGATGAGGTTAATTATGTTTTTCCCTCTTGTTGGTTCCCTCATCACCTGCTGCAGACCCAGTCTAGCAGCCATGTCCTTTAGGGCCCGACCAGCTCATTAATCAGTACAGCTGCTGAGGCGCTGTTGGTGGCGGACATTGAAATCCCTTAACGAGTACATTTTGTGCCCTTGCCATTCTCACTGTTTCCTCCGAGTGTTGTTCAACATGAAGGAGTATCAATTTATCAGGCAGGGATGATGATACGTGGTAATCAGCAGGAGGTTTCCTTGTCCATGTTCAACCTGAAACCAGAGGGTCTGGAGTCCTGAGGACTCCCAGGGCAACTCCCTCCCACATCTAACACTGTGCCACCACCTCTGCTGTGTCTGCCCTGTCGGTGGAACAGGACACATCCATGGTTTGTGCTGCTAGTGTCTGGGACTTTGTCTGTGAGATATGATTCCGTTGGTATGACTATGTCAGGCTGTTAGTTGACTAGTCTGTGAGACAGCTCTCCCAATTTTGGCACTAGCCCCCAGATGTTAATGAAGAGAGCTTTGCAAGATTCACAGGGCTGTTTCTGCCATTGTCTTTTCTAGTGCCTAGATCAATGTCTGGTGACATCCAGTTTCATTTGTTTGAAACTTTGTAGCAAGTGACACAATTGAATGGCTTGCTCGGCCATTTCAGAGGGCAGTTGAGAGTCGACAGTGTTGCTATGGGTCTGGAGTCACATGTAGGCCAGACTAGGTGAGGATGGCAGATTTCCTTACGTAAAGGAGAGTAGTGAATCATTGATGGTAATGCCATTGAATGTCAAAGGGCTATGAAAGAATCTCCTAGACAAAAAAAGGAAGCTGTTTATCATAGCTTCAAATTTGCTGCCAAGCTCTGGTGTCCATCCGTTACAATATCTTCCCTGGAGGGCTATATCCAGACGAGGCTCCTCCTCTAGTGCTACCTGCTTTTGGGACTGTAACCATGATTGTTGGCTGGCAAAGGTCCTCCTTTATGACATCTTCCCCTCCTACTCCCAGAGTTGCAATGATATTGATTAAATGAGATGAACAGATATTCCAGAATTGAACTGTGTAAGCAGGGCAGATGGTGTTATGAGAACATGTGTTCGTGGAATTCAACCACAGAGCTGGTAAGCAGTGAACTTTCCACTCTTTCCGTTGTCTACACCCACCACACACTGGGTTTCTCCCACTTGGGACTGTAATTCTGGCATAGTTCCTGGAGAGATTGCAAAATATGGTCATTATGGAATCTGTGATAGAACCCATATCACTCCACCCTCCTCCTGTCATCCTCATAATGCTCCAACTACCACCCTCACAGCACATCCAAAACAGTAGAACATTCCCTCTTCCACTCCTCAAAGCCTCTAGCCCCACTCCACACAACAGTCTTCCCCATTCCCTGACTTGCTCTTGTTGTCCTAAGGCTCTGTGCAATAGCTATTCTCCTGCTTTCCACCTGCCACAGAGTTCATCAAAACAAACCACTGATCTCAGATACAGTTGCACAAAGTTGACAGGTGCATTCCATCTTTAAATGAGTGTGAACCAGATGCCACAGGATTGTCTCGTGCAACTGATTTTAATTTCAAAAGTGTTATGTAATTATAAACAGTTTTACACATTTAACTATCTCTGGCATGCACATGTCGTCCAACTTGGGACACACCACAAACCAGCATGAAGCTCTGCATGCCACAAATATGACACTGACTAAATCTTGGCAACTCAACTAGATGTGAGAAAATCAAAATTCTGACTCCGACCATATTCAGTCACCTCACATTCTGTTGTTGCAGGCTTCACGGAACCCACCACCAACCCCAACCCCTCCTGAAAGTCTCTGATCTCAGCTTTTAGTCATTTCCCTCTGGGATACTGTGAAAGTTAGGAAACAGCCAAGTCTAAGCTATATCTCCTCAGAGCTGATTTTAGACTGAATGAGCTATCTGCAAAGATGCGGATAGTATTTTGCAAAAATGGTACAGGTAATGTGCTTTTAAATAAATGGAAAAGTTTAACTTTTCTTTCAGCCCTTACAGCTGATTTAAATTGTATAACTCAATAAATGTAAGTGAGTCTTCCAGCCTGATGCCAGTGGGAGTGACAGTGATGATGAATTGAAGTCAAATCTATTGTGACGTTCATACTTTTACAACAATCCTTTTTGCCAACTCAGTATATACAGATGTCAAATTCATGTCATCCTAAAAGTCCCATCCATCTCAAGATGGATATGCAGAGAATGGTTGTGTTGCTTACCAGTTTAATCATGAAGGAAAAATCCAAAGATTTCCATTGCAGCAGCTAACACTAACACTTTCTTAAAGAATTCAACAATTTACATCTCCACTACCTTACCCAGGGATTCATGAGTCAATCACTCACCTGTGAAGAGCTTCCTGACATCCATCTTAAATTCAATGAACATCAGTTTGAGCTTGTGTCCTTCTCCCTTTCTGTGCTATCAAGCAGCATCTATTTAGCAACAGTCTGCTCACTGATGCCCAGTTTGTGTTCAGCCAGGGCTACAAAGCTCCTGACTTGTCAGCCGGTGTTGGGTTTCACCAATGAAAAGATTGTCCTCCACAGAATAACAAGTGTTTTCCCATTCACATTTGGTTTTTTTAGTTAGAATTGGTGAAAAATGGGAAAGAACAAGACAGCAGAAGTGGCACATAATTTGCAAAGGGCACCCCACAGTTAACTTTTGCCCACAGTGTGGTGATGTAGATCTGTTTCCTCCAACATCCTTATGCAATGCCTTGGGTCATCATGATGTTGCCTGGAGAGGCCCGAACCAATAAAAAGATGAATAAAGCTGTGCAGCAACAAGACATGCAAGAACTAGCACCAACAAAGGCAACTCGTATCAAATTAGTGCTTTAACATAGTAAAATGTCCCAAAATTAGCTATCTAACCACACAACGAAATATTAGGACCGATGATTGACAACTTGATCAGAGAGATAGGCTTTAAAAAATGTCTTAGAAGGAGGGAGGTTGCAAAGTTTAGGGAGGAAATTCTAGTGTGGCAGGCTTCACAGCTGAATGCACAGCCGCCAATGGTGGAATGATGGCATTTGGAAATGCACAAGATATCAGAATTAGAAGAGCACAGAGATCTCCTGAGAGTTTTACAGATGGTCAAGACTACAAGGATAGCAATGGCTGAAGCCTTTGACAATGTGCAAACAAGGATGAGAATTTCAAAACTGAGGCATTATCGGTTGAGGACTGAACTTAGTTTAGCAAGCACAAGGATGAAGAGTGAACAGGAATTATGTGAGCAAAGGTACAAACTTAACTTATAGATGAGTTCAAGTTTATGTTGAGTGGTAGACGGGAGATGTTGGCCAGGAAATCTTTGGAATGATCAAGCCTTCATGAGGGAACAAGGGGTGAGACTAATGATCAGGATGAGCTCAGATAGAGTATGATAGAATATAGAACAGATACTAGAGAAAGCAGTGAATTCAGATCAAGGAATACTGAAGAGTCAGTTTGCTTTGGTGCATCAGGGCAGCTGAATGGCTGTCCACAATCTCATTAACACAGATATTCACATTCTCCTCAAAGTACCGATCTGAGGATAAAGAATGCAGGGGATAAGGGAGTGAGAGATGGTTTGATTTGGAGAGGAGATATCCAGGATTATCTTTCAATTCCAGCATGATTCTGGGATAATGAGTAGTTTTCTCAGAGACTAGGACTTGACAGTGCTTTTGATTGTTCAGCATGATTTGGCAGTGGATGCCTAAAGAAGTTGATCACCATAAGCTTTCAAGTCTTCATACCTGGAACTTTAAATGGTGGAGGTGAGATCTGTACCATTGTGCATGCACAGGTGAGGAGTATTAATCATGTGATAGAAGGTACTGCAGATGCTGGAGAATCCGAGATAACAAGCATGGGGCTGGATGAACACAGCAGGTCAAGCAGCATCATAGGAGCAGGAAAACTTGACGTTTCGGGCCTAAACCCTTC
>JAHRHZ010000025.1:41291257-41311723 GCA_024137785.1 Ginglymostoma cirratum
ATGTGAGCGAGAAAGGATATAAGGAAATGATCAAGGATAAATGGCCTTTTCTCTGATTGACACAATGAATATAGACATGTGAGATGAGTGGACAGTCATGAATATGACTGGAATGGTTTATTTGGATAGAGAGATTAAGATTAGAAACCAGAGACTGAGAAAAATGAGAGCATGATCATTGAAATGGAGGTTGCAGTCAACAAAGGGGGAAACATGAAGATATCGCAGAGAGCTGTTTGGTATGCTACATGACTGGGTGATACGGAACAAAAGTTTAAATGCGAGAGAAGGGTAGAACAAGATGAGATGGTCCAATGGTTTGGATTGGGTCAGTTGTGTATAGCTGATTTTTCCCAGTTCCATTTTCCCTTCTGACCTCCCACATCCCTTGAATTTCTTGGTGTCTAATTTGTATTTATTCTTTTCATGAACATTGTCAATAAGTGAACATCCGTTATCCTCTGAGCAGGCAGTTCTGAAGATTTGTAATCCTGAGAGCTAAGTAATTTCTTTCAATGTCTCAGCCCTAAAGGAATCGGTCCCTTGTCCTACATTAATGACCCCGAGTTCCATACTCTGCAGCCACATTTTCTCAACATCTATACTGTCATGCCCTTGAAATCTTTAATGCATTTCAATTAGACAATCTGTGATCCTCCTAATGCATGATGAACGTATGCCTATTCTACTCAATCTCCCCTTCTCGGACAATACCCTCATCTCTAGAAATCAACCAAGCCAAGCTTTTTGCTCTGCCTCCGAGAAAAATATGTCCTATGGAAAAGAGATTGCAACTGCACAGTATTTGTCAGGTGTGCTTACATAACGTCACAAAAAATAGGAACAGGAGTAGGCCATTCAGCCCCTCAGGCCTCCTCCACCATTCTATAGGATCATTACTGTTGCGATATCCATCACATCCACTTTCCCGTGTTTTTCCTGTAACGCTTGATTTCCTCTACTGATCAAGAATCTATATATGTCGGCCTTAAACATACACAAGGACTCTGTCTCCACAGCTGTCCATGACAAGTCGCTCCAAGGACTCCTCATCTCAGTCTTAAATTGGTACTCCTTTATTCAGAAAATATATAGACTCATCCTGTCAGCATTTCCCTGTCAAGATTCTTAAGAATCCTCTGTGTTTCAATGAGATCACCTCTCATTCTTCTAAACTCAAAAGTAGAGTCCACACCATTTACCCTTTGTTCATAAGACAATCCCTGCATACCAGGGATCATCCTAGTGAACCTTCTCTGAAGTTTCTACAGTGAAGTGATCCCGTTCCTTAAATAAGTTTTCAGGATGGTGGCAGAGTAGGGGAGCTGAGCCTGGGGCTCGTCCACTCCTGCCGGTTTTCTTACATGTTTTTTCTTCTTTACACTTTTGCTATTTCTCTTTATTTTCTTTTCTCTAAAGCCTAAAGAATGCTGGGTAAAGGAGAGGCCTCCAGTAGCAGTGGCAACAATGCCAGGATGAGCCAGACATGGCTCCAACATAGCTCGGGGTCTCCCATCAAATGAGGAGCAGGTCCTGGGCTGACTCGCAGGCTGAGCCAAAGCTCCAGGTCCCTTGCTAGGCCCAGGTACCTGAAGGAGTGGAAGCATTGGCGAAAGGGATGGACAGCGGATTGGCAACAGCGTCTGGAGGAGTGTCGGATGTGGAACAAGAGGCTTCTCCTGGCCCAACAACAGGGTGGTTTCCAGCAGCCCGGTGTGGCGGTCTTGGCCCAGCATGGCAATCTTTTCTATTTTCTTTGGCAGAGTCTTCCGACCCAGTATTCCAGCGGCCTGGCATCCTGCCCAGGCTTGGTTGTCACGTCCCAGAACAGCGGTCTTGTCCCAGCTGCGTCTTCAGAGTATTCCAGTGGCTTTCTTTTGGCTTCTCCACTACAATGGGCATCACTCCCACCTTTGATCTAGCTGTATCGTTTCCAAGAACAAACTTCATTCCTGAAATAGCTACTCTTTCAAGCACTCACACTATCACTTCCTCAGCGTTGATTGGACTTTCTAGCCTTATCTTACACAGGGGTACACTAATTCTCTTTCCATTTATTCCACAGATTATCACTGTCTTGGGCAACATTTCAGAAGGAGTGCAAATGTTTTTATCTCATTATTAGAGACTGACCAGCTCCTGTATCTCTCAATATTTTAACTTCTTTACCTACTCTGCCTGTTCTACCTGAGTAAACCTTACCCACAGAGGTAATGTCACAGAGTCATGGAGTCCTACAGCATGGAGACAAGCCCTTCAGCCCAAACTGATCCACGCCGACCAAAATGTCCATTCACGCTAACGCCATTTCCCTACACTTGACCCATATCCTTCTAAACCTTTCCTATCCACTTATTTGTCCAAGTGCCTTTTAAATGTTGTTAATGTATCTGCCTCAACCACTTCCGCTGGCAGCTCATTCCATTTGCGTACCACCCTTTGTGTAAAAAAGTTGCCCCTCAAGTTCCCATCTATTCTTTCCCCTCTTATTGTAAACTGATGCCCTCTAGTCCTCAATTGCCCAAACCTGGGAAAAAAGATTGAGTGCATTCACCTTATCCATGCCTCTCATGATCTTCTACACTTCTATAAGATCCCCCCTCAGTCTCATACACTCTAAAGGGAAAAAGCCCTGGTTTGTCCAACCTCTCACTATAACTGAGTCCCTGTGTCCTGACAAGATCCTTGTTAATTTCTTCTGCACTCTTTCCAGCTTAACAACAGCCTGACCAAAACTGAATGCAATATTCCAAGTGCAGCCTCATCAATGTTCTGTACAACTGCAACATAACTTCCCAACTTGTGTACTCAGTGCCCTGACTGGTGAAGGCCAGTGTGCCAAAAGCCTTCTTCACTGCCCTGTCTACCTGTGACTCCCCTTTCAGAGAACCGTGCATCTGAATTCCAAGGTCCATCTGTCCACCACACTCTTTAAGGCCCTACCATTCACCATGAAACTCCTACATTGATTTAAGTTTCCAAAATGCAACATCTCACACTTATCTATATTAAATTCCATTTGCCATTTCTCGGCCCATTTTCCCAGCTGATTAAGATCCTGCTGCAATTTCTGATAACTTTCCTCACTGTCCATGATACCACCTATTTTTGTGTCATCTCCCTGGATTCCATGCAATCTAACATTCCAGAGGAGCCTACCATGTGGAACCTTATTAAAGGCCTTACTGAAATCCATATAGACTATATCTACCGCTGTGCCTTTGTCAACCTTCCTGGTCACTTCATCAAAGAACTCTAACAAATTTGTGAGGCATGATCTCTCACGCATGAAGCCATGCTGACTACTCCTCATCAAACCCTGTTTTCACAAATGCACATATAGCTTATCCCTCAGAATCTTCTCAAGTAACTTACCTACCACAGATGTTAGGCTTACTGGTCTATAATTCTCGGATTTTTTCTTTGCAGCCCCTCTTGAATAAGGACGCAACGTTCACTACCCTCCAGTCTCCCTGGACTGGCTAATGATGATGCAAATATGTCAACCAGGGCCCACGTAATTTCTTCGCAAGCCTCTTGCAGGTTTCTTGGATATATCTGGTCAGGACCAGGAGACCAAGAGATTTATCCACCTTCATACATTCTAATACTTCCAACATTTCCTCTACCGTGATATGGATTGTCCCATCAGATATCGCCACCAACTTCCCCAAGTTCCCAAGTCTTCATGCCTTTCTCCACGACAAACACAGAGGAGATATATTCATTCAAGACCTCGCCCATCTCCTGCAGTTCCACACATACTTATCCACTTTGGTCATTAAGGATCCTGTTCTCTCTCTTTTTTCTTTAATATACTTAAAGAATCTCTTTTGATTCGCCCTAATCTTCTCAGCCAAAGCTATCTCGTGCCCCCTTTTTGCCCTCCTGATTTCCTTCTTCAGTAGACTCCTATATACCCTGTCTACCTCCAGGGATTCCCTTGATCCCAGCTGCCTGTACTGGGGAGATAATGGCCTTGTGGTATTATCGGTGGATTGTTAATTCAGAGACTAAGAGAACCCCGGTTGGAATCATGCCGCGGCAGATGTTGGAATTTGATTTCAATAAAAGTCTGGAATTAAGAATCTAATGGTGACTGTGAATCCATTGTTGGTTGTCAGAAAAACAAATCTGGTTCACTCATGCACTTTAGGGAAGGAAACTGGCATCCTTACCTGGTCTGGCCCACATGTGACTCCAGACCCTCAGCAATGTGGTTGACTCTGATCTGCCCTCTGGGCAATTGGGGATGGGCAGTAAATGCTGCCTAACCAGCAATGCCGTCATCCTGTGAATGAATAAAGAAAAAAAAAGCCATGCCTCCTTTTTTCTGGTCAAAGCCTCAATATCTCTTGTCATCTAGGGTTCCGTACTCCTGCTGATCTTGCCATTTACCCTCATAGGAACACATAGATCTTGAAGTTTTTGAGAAGATTTGTAGCTTGGGTTGTGGATGAGGTTGTAAACTTGCTCACCAAGCTGGTGTGTTTGCTTGCAGATGTTTTGTCACCCTGTTAGGTCCTCTTGCCAGAGGTCCTTTTGTCTGCAAACAAACTACTCCAATGAACCCCTGCAAGCTTCTGTCTAATTCCATCAAAATTCACCTTGCCCCAGTTTAGAACTTGAACCAGTTTTGTCCTTCTCCATAATGATGTAAAAATTAATAGAACTATGATCACTGGTCCCAAAGTGCTCCCCTTACCCTTCAGCTCAGTCACCTGTCCTGCCCTATTTCATAAGAGTAGGTCAGATTTTGCCGCTTCCCGAGTAGGACCCTCTATATATTGCTTGAAGAAACTTCCCTGAACACATTTAACAAATTCCACCCCGTTTAAGCCCTTAGTAATTTCGCAGTCCCAGTCAATGTTAGGAAAATTAAAGTCTTTCACTTTGACAACCCTATTGCTCCTGCAAGTCTCCCCAGTCTCCCTACGTACTTGTTCCTCTAATTCCTATTGACTATTTGAGGGCCTATGGTACAACTCCAATAAGGTCACCATCCCCTTCTTATTTCTTAGCTCCACCCACAACGCCTCACTGGATTGACCCTCAGTTATTTCATCTGTGACTACTGCTATGATACTACCCTTAATCAAAAATGCAACACCCCCTCTCCTCTTTCCTCCACCTCTGTCCCACCTAACGCACCTGTACCCTGTCACATTAAGCTGCCAGTCCTGTCCGTCCCTTAGCCATGTTTCTGTAATGGCTATAAAATCCCAGTCCCAGGTACCTATCCATACCCCGAGTTCATCGGCCTTACCTGTCAGCCGTCTTGCATTGAAATAGGTACAACGTGCTCCAACAGACATTCCTTGCTCCCTGTTCTGTTCCAGCCTGACCTGTCTGTTCTGATTCCTGATTACTGTATTATGGTGGCTCAGTGGTTAGCACTCCTGCCTCACAGCACCAGGGTTCCAGGTTCAGTTCCACCCTTGGGTGAATGCCTGTGTTGAGTTTATATGTTCTCTCTGTGTAGGTGTCCTCCCACTGTCCAAAGATGTGCAGGCTAGGTGGATTGGCTGTGCTAAATTGCCCATAGTGTTCAGGGCTGTGTAGAATAGATGGGGGGTAGGGGTCTGGGTGGGATGCTGTGAGAGTTGGTTTGGACTTGTTGGGCTAAAGGCCATGTTTCTACACTGTAGGAAGTCTAAGTTTCTCCTTCTTGCCTCACTGATGTTGAGGATCCCCTCCCCTCAAAATTCCAATGGAGTTTAAATCTGCCTGTCAGGATATTGGTCCCCCTGCAGGTCAGGTGCAACCCATCCCTCTTGAACAAGTCACCTCTGCCCCCTAAAAGATCCCAATGATCCAGGAATCTGAATTTCTGCACCCTGCACCAATTCTTTAGCCATGCATTCATCTATCATATCCTCCTCTTCCTACTCTCATTAGCACATGGCACTGGAAGTAACCTGGAAATTACCACCGTTGAGGTCCTGGTTTTTAATGTTTTTTCCTAGCTCATCCCTATATCTACCTATGTCATTTGTTCCAACGTGCACAATAACTTCTGGCTGCTTACCCTCCTCTTGAGAACATTCTACAGCTGCTCCAAGACATCCTGGTCTGTGGCACCTGGGAAGCAACACTCCATCCTGGATTCCTGTTTGTGGCCACAGAATCTCCTGTTTGTCCCCCTAACTATTGAGTCTGCTATCACTAAGGTCTTATTTACCTTTATCCTTTCCTGCTGTGCCCAAGAGCCAGTCGTAGTGCCACTGACTGGGCTACTGCTGCTTTCCCCTGAACGGTTATCTCCCCCCAACAGTATCCAAAATGGTATACTTGTTTTCGAGGGGAATGGCCACAGGGATTCCTGCACTCTCTGCCTACTCCCTTTGCCTTTCCTGGTGGTCACCAGGTACTCTGTGTCAGCACCTTAGGTATGAACACCTCTCCAGAATTCTTATCGATGATACACTCAGCATCTCGATGATCCTGAGTGCGCCCAGCTACAGCTACCGTTCCAGCTTCCTAACACAGTCTTCCAGGAGCTGCAGCTGGGTGCACTTCCCACAGGTGTAGTCAGCAGGGTCGATGGAAGTCTTTGAAGGGATCAGGCTCTACATTATTATTCAGCCGTGACTAGGCTGTGCACTGTCCTGCAGCTCCTTGACTTCTCTTGGGATTTCCTTCACTACCCCAACTAATCCCACTGGTTTAGCTTCTTGCACCGCATCTTTTTTTCTAGTGCCTCTCTTAAACCAGCACTGTGACTTTGTGTGTCTCCCCTTATTACAGTGAAAACACCTATTATCCACCCTCCTGGGCTTCTTTTTCCACATGCGGTAAACTGTTCCTAGTGTGATCTACTTTTTGTTTTTCATTGAAGGATCTCCCTTTTTCCCAGTTTCTATCCCTCACAAAATGAAATTGCTGTCAGAAGCTCGATTTCGATTTATGCAGTAATGTGTATTCATCTGCCATCTCTGCAGCTCCTCTCACTGTTTTAACTCTCTGTTCCTCAACATGAGTTTTTATCACTTCTGGAAATGAGTTTTTAAACTTGTCCAGCAGAACAATCTTTTTAAGACTTTCATATATCTCCTATCTTTAATGCTCTCACCCATCTATCAAAGTTGCTCTGTTTAATTCTTTCAAACTCAATATAAGTCTGACCTTGCTCCTTTCTTATATTTCTGAACTGTTGTCTATATACAGGCACTCAATGTAGCCTGTTTTACTCCTTCATATTCTCTGGACATCTCCTTTGACAGCACTACAAACACCCTACTAGCCTTGCCTACCACCTTGGCCTGAATTAACATCACCTGACATTACTATTAATGGACTCTGGCCAGTTCATCTGTTTAGCCAATTTCTCAAAGGAAATGAAAAAGGCTTCTACATCTTTTTCAATGAATTTTGGTAATGTTTTGACATATTTGTATATATCCCTACCAGGTCTTTGGCTACGATGGGTCTGCTCATCATCACCCTCCTCCTCACTAAGCCTACCTTCTGCCTTCATCTCCGTCATTTTAATTTGGCTAACCTGTCTAACTTGCAACTTCCAAAGTTCAAACTCTCTCTCTTTCTCCCTTTGTTCTCTCTCTTTTTCTTCTGCCCTGGCTCTTGTTTACTTTTCTTTATCTTCTAACTCCACTTGTCTAATTTGTAATTTAAATTTTGCTAACTCCACTGCACCTAACTGTTTTTCTGGTATACCTAAAAGCTTGACTAACTCCTTTACAATTTCAGCTTTCTTCATATACCTAATTAAACCCAATTCTAACCTGTCTGCTAATTCTAAAAGTTTCTCCTTTTTCTGTCTTTCTAAACATTTTTGGCAAATTTGGGAAGCATCTTTGACTCTCAGAACCTCTTTTGCAATGTTAAGAGCCATTTCTCAGTTTTCAGTTTAACCAACAACAAGCAACTGGACTTAAACAGATATTCCTCTTCTCATTTAAGTTTTATTTAAACTTAATAAAGTTTAAGTTTAGGACACTAATCTCCAAATCTGTTTAAATCTGCCGGGACCTTTCATTCCCCAAATCTGTCCACATCCGTTCACATCTGTCCAAACTGTTGAAATTCCGGATGCGATCTGTCCCGACCTGTCCAAATCCTAGATCCGAGCTGTCCAGATCCCAGATGACCCACCAATAATTTATAAAGCAGAGGTCAACTCCCCTCTGATAACTAAAACTGAAGCGCCCAAAGCTCGCCTCGCCCTATACTCTGTTAAAAGAAGTGTGAAAGCTAGTATAACCTGCCTCTCATCCCCAATATATTGTAAAGGAGTGGTTAAATGAAATAAACTCATGACGCTCACTCTATAATCAACAAGTAACAATTTATTTATCTGGCTCTAACGCGAACAAATTAACTGAACTACTAACAAACTGAACAATCTCCCTCTAAGCACTAACTATTCCCAAATAAAACAAAATTCTAATGGTATGCTGTTCCAATAAATATATGTCCCACTTATATGAACTAAAATTTTTAAAAAATTAGAACTTAGCCTCTCAAAATTACAGCCAGGTTATGTCTTCCGGAATGTTCTGTGTGTTCTCCGTTGATCGTCAGTCAGGAATGCATCCTTCATCCAATTTTTAACTAAGAGTGCCGTGTTACCTTTATTTAGATGATGCTTTCTCTAAGAGCTGAGAGGGCCGATCTCTTAGCAACTGTCAGTCTATACACAATTACTCTACCCAACTTTGCAACAACTGTCTTAGCCATGTTGGATTACACTGGGGAGAATTGGAATAATCTTGAGTTCTACTAGCCTAAGAGGGCAACATTGCTATGAGGAGGTTGCTGGACCAGCACAGAATTGTTCAACCTGGTGACATTTTTAAGAATTCATTTATGGGATGTGAGCATCACTAACAAAGCTTGCATTTATTGTTCATCCCTTATTGCCCTTGAGTAAATGGTAATGCATGCTGAACCACTGCTGTCATATCATGTAGATGCCTTCAGTACTTTAAGAAGCTTCATGACTTTGACCTAGTGATAGTAAATGAATAGTGATAAAGTTCTTGGTCAGTGTAATGTGTGACTTGGAGGGAAGCTTGCTACCCATGTTCTTCCAGGTTGGGGGTTTGGATGGTATTGTTGAAGAACCCTTGGTGAGTTATTACACCACCTTGTAGATAGTGTACTCGGCTTATTCTGTATCCCAGCGGTGGAGAGAGTGAACATTTATTTTGGCAAACGGGATGTTGATCAAACAGACTTTTTTCTGGGTAGTGCTGACTTTCTGGATTGTTGCTGGAGAAATGCTTATCCAGGCAATTGAATACTATTTCAGCTGAATCTGTGCTTGCATCTTGTAGATGATAGGCAGGTTTTGGAGAGACAAGAGATGAGTTACTGTCTGGAGTATTCCTGGTTTCAGATCTGCTGTAGCAACCACATTATAAGTGTGAATGGTCCAATTCAATTTCTTATGAAACCTGTATGAACTTTAGCAAAAATAACCAGTTAATGCTCACAGTCTGGAGCACATACTTCAGAGTAGCATTAACGGAGGTACAGCTACAAGTTGCCTGGCAGCTTCAACCAAAGTGCAGGAGGCATAATGAAAGAAACAGCAATGATCATTGCAGAGACTAGTGTCCTCTGAAATTCGAAGGTCAGATATTGCAAAATAGACAAATGGGCAAATGTAAACAATGGACTCAAAATGAGACCAACGTCGGCAGGCTTTGAGAAAGCAAGGGACATATCCACTTTCAGAAATAAATGTGAAGACGTTCACAAGCAATTTGCATTTGTATAAGCATCCCTCCACAGGAGGACAATCTTATTGCAATTTAAAGTGGAAAGAAGAGAACACGGCCAACGCTGGGAAAATTAACAAGGTAATGAAACAAAAACAAGGCCACAGAAAGCCAGAGAAGAGCAACAAGAAACATAGGATCAGCACCTGCATTGCTGGTTCTTAGAATTACACTTTGTTTTTATCACTGGTTTATATTGACATTTTTCCAGACCTGCTTTCTGAAATTATTTGCAGATTCAGGATGTTGTAAAATGTCGGACAGGAAGCTGCAAAACTGAAGAGAATGAAAACTCACCAGATTCTTACAAAAATGGTCAAGTCCAGATTATGGTGAGTGAAGGATCAATTCACATACAGCAGAGCAATTTTGTTTCTTAAGGGAAACTTAAATAAATATTTAAAGCAGAGAAAGATGCTGGATTACGAGGACAGATCAGGATTAGTTTTGGATTGCTGTAGTAAAGGAACAGAATAGATTTTTCATACAGGCTTTCCTCTGTCATATTCTTCAATGTGCTTTAGCTTCAGAAGAAATTGAGTAATCTCTATCTTCACTTTGACTGCTTTGAGATATGCCCAGCAATTTCAGCTTTTAAGGTCAGGCAATGTGTGAGATAAATATTAGAGTCGAAGTTTATACTAGAATGGTTTCTGTATCAGTCCTTTAAATCAGGAACAAATTACAGAATGCTTTTGACCAAGTATATTCATATTCACATTCATATCATTTACTGTTGCTGAGAGGGAAATAACCTGCTGGCTTCACAATGCGCAGGAGGATTTTAACCTGAAGTGAGAAATGCATCTGTGGGTCAACACCAAAAATGACTGACACTGATGGTATAATGCGACTTTAACTTAAAACAATCAGGATTCGGCAGCTAGCTCACATTCCAACGTAGAAACTTAAACATCAGGACACTGCCAGTAAAACAGTAAGATATTCTGAGGACGTACCACAAGAAGGAAAGGGAGATACCCAGCCTGGTTAAGGCCTAATAAACTTGCCTTGCAGTGCATGGAGGACAATTTCTGCTACTCCTGTCTCTACAGACAAAGAGAAAAAAGAATTTACTCTTGCAGCTCTGTCTGCTGCCTTCCTACTGGCCAATTGAACTGCCTGGCCAACAGAAAATAGATAACATCAGCTACAAAATGAGACATTCAAACAGTCCAAACAAGATTTTTGGGAAGAGTCAGTAGTTGGGACTGAAGTGATGGAACGGTTGGTGATCACAGATTAGGAGAGACAGAGCTTGTGACCAGGACTGTCAAGAAGCTGGGTGATATTTGAGGTTGAGGGATTGGCGAGGCTGGATATCAGGATCGGGAAAGTCAAAGGCTTACTAGAAGTCAGATTACAGCTCTTCTGTTGCTCCTGGATAGAAGAGTGCTAAGACAGGTAATTAGCTTCTGGAGCCAGCAACTCTTACTTTCCCTTCACTGTCGAGTGTCCTGACCCCTGGGAAACCCACAGAACAGCAGTCACTTTTGAACAAGACTTCCCGTTGCACCTTGCAAGTTCAAATTTAGTCTGTGACCTTGACACAGCAGGTAACTAGGACATCCCAATATCCGCAGACATCTTAAATGGCTGCCTGAGCCACCAGTTGGAGTAGGACTCACACAGTTCACTTTTTTACACTACAGCATCTCCCAGGTCATATGCATGGAGGCAGGCAGGATATCAAGACTGTTTCAGCAATCAAGAACAGTATGAAGTTGTCAGAAAGACTGTTCTAAAAGCTCACATAGTCCATTAATGTGAATATCTGCTCTGATCTATAGAGAGCGATTCTAGTCCCTAATGTATCTGATTGACTCTGAACTGCCATCAGTTGTGACCTCACAGCCAATCAATTGTAGCCACTATAAAGAAAGAAAAGATCACAAGGAATTCTGGAATCTCCAATCTTGCAGTGCTGTAGGAATACCTTCACAGCACTTCACTTATTTCAAGAAGGTTCACCTTATCAAGACAATAGAGTTTGGCAATAAATGCCAAGAAAAGCAACATCTGCTTCCTTAAAATGAATGAAAAGAAATATATCAAGCTATACCACCTACTAAATTGGCATCCTTAAGTTAGATACTGGAATTGATGCTAATTATGTCACAAATATGCTACCGCTTTCATCTAGAAAACTTGTATTCCACATTTGACATATTATAATTTATACACACTGCACAAAATAGAAATTATATGCACCTATCGCCCAGTGGGTCAGAGCACCAGTAGCATAACACAAAGCCGGGTGGGCTGTGTTCCACAATCAGAGGGTGGTCCATGAGTTTCTTAGCCAGAGGTAGGGACTTAGAGTTTCAAATCCCTCAAATATGAGTGGACAGATTGCTACTAGCTTTTCATTTAGGACCTCGGTGTCCCCTTTTACTATTTAGAAACTTTAAATGAATGCTTCAAAACAATCTAATTTCATTCAGCAGAAAACTTCTGTTTCTGATTTTTTTTTCCTTGTTTCTTGCTGCCTTTTTATAGACAGATTTTGAAAAGGACGTGGACCTGGCCTGCCAGTCAGGTGAGTGCTTTAGAGTGTTGTTAATGGTGAATCCTGTTTTCACCGTTAATCGTTCATATATTGTCCTACTCTCATTCTGATTAATACTATTCATCAGGAAAATCAGGAGTCCCAGCCCTGCCACCAGTTGAGGTCCTACAATGGACAGTTAATGCCCACGTAATGCCACAAACTCCACATCAATTCTAAGTACTCTAAATCTGTCAAATACTCACAACCCACTGAACACCCTTTGTGTCAGTTCTCTCTTTTGACTAACCTTCCCTCACCAAAACGTTCAATTCTTTGATGTCTCAGCTACTCACAATTTTCTCATCTACCCCATAACAAAAGTCAATTAATGTTTTGAGTCCAGTGACCCTTCGTCAGAACTGTTCTGATCTTGAGATTACTGTTCTTGAGGTCCTGCTTTTAATTTCTTTCTTAACTCCCTGAAATCTGCATTCATGACCTTATCACTCTTCCTACCTATGTCATTGGTGCAAATGTGGACTATGACTTCTGACTGATCCTCCTCCCCAGAAGGATGTCCTGTAACCACTCCATGACATCCTTGACCCTGGCACAAAGGAGGCAACACATCATCCGATGCCCACGTTTCCTGCCCCGAAATGAATATCTGATCCACTTTTTTCTGTTGCGCCATCCCCTCCCAGTTAAGCTGCACACCTTCAGTGTCATAGATTTGTCTCTGTGGTCCCTTCAGGAACCATCACCTTCACTATTTTCTAAAATGGAATACCAATTGGCAAACAGGAAATCCTCAGGACTCCTGCACAATTTGCCCATTTTTCTTATTCTATTAGTTACCCATTCCATCTCTGCCTGTACCTTCCCAACCTATAATGTGAGCACCTCCCTACGTGTGTTACCCATGCAGTCCTCTGCCTTGCGATGCACAACCAAGATACCAACTGCTGCTCAAGTCCCAAAACCAGGAGCTCAAGCTTGTGGGGGTCAGTAACACTTCCTGCAGACCTGCTTGCCTGGGGCACGTGGCATATCCATGATTTCACACGTACAACAGGATGTATGTTCCACTTGTCCCTGCTGATTTGTCATCCTGTAACTCTGAAAACTATTTGGTACTTTTAGAATTATATAAACTGACTAAACAAACTTACTATTAATTTAATCGTACTTCATTTATGTATAAACTTTGTCTTCCTTTGGTTTTAATTTATTTCACCTTGACTTGATTTAATTTTACCTCCTTTTTGCTAGTATACCTTACATAAAACCAAAGAGTTGCTACTTCTTCATAATTTTTTTTTAGTTTCAGGCTATTTAGACTGATCCCCTAACAGCAGCTCTTCACTAACCAATACATTTACAGATCTCCTGTGACAGCACTTTTGGATTATCTTTTCCCAATTCAGCCTTTCCCTGCTCTCCAATCTCTCTTAAAACCTGCTGCCTTCTGTCTGTGTGCTGTGTTCAGAATGAAGCCACTCTCTGCTCTCCGCATTCACTTCGAAACCTGCTGACTCCTTTCCCTGTGCTGTGTTCAGAATGATATGTCTGTTGTAACAAAATGGGAAATTGCTGGAAAAACTCAGCAGGTCTGGTAGCATCTGTGGAGAGAAAGCAGTATTAAAATTCTGAGTCCAGTGACCCTTCTTCAGAACATTTCTGTAGTTGATGGTTCAGGGTCTGGGGTCAGGACAGTATTGTGTCATTGGGGGGCAGTCAAGTGTCAGAGAATTGAGGTCGGGGGTTGTAGTCACATATCAGGAAGGTACAGTTGCATATTGGGGCTTTTCACGTTGGGTCAGAGTGAGTCACAGCGAGTAGTCAGGGAGTCATTGTAGTGTGGGATCAGGATTAGGAGTTCTCCTGGCAAGTACCACATAGTCACTGCATCAGGACTTCTGAGTGGCCATCTGTAAGGGACATCCAGTGTCTGACCATCTGTAGTTTGGAAGATCTGCATCCATCAGTGTGGTTAGCACTGCAACCTCACAGCGCCTGGGACCTGGGTTCGAGTCCAGCCTCAGGTAACTGTCTGTGTGGAGTTTGCACATTCTCCACGTGTCTGCGTGGGTTTCGTCCGGGTGCTCCGGTTTCCTCCCACAGTCCAAAGATGTGCAGGCTAGGTGGATTGGCCATGCTAAATTGTTCATAGTGTTCAGAGGTGTGTGGGTCTGGGTGGGATGCTCCAAGGGTCGGTGTGGACTTGTTGGGCCAAAGGGCCTGTTTCCACACTGTAGGGATTCTAATTCTAATTGTAATTCATACATAAAGAGCTTGCATCATGCTTCAGCCTCTGCTAGTACTGGAATATACAGGCAATCCAGCAATACAACACAAGAGCGAAAGACCTTGATATATTTAGAACCATTCATGATTTCAGGTTGTCTCAAAGTATCTTACAGCCAATTAATTACTTGTGTAATGGAGGAAACGCAGCATGATGTTTACACATATCCTACAAGCAGCAATGTGATAATTATCCAATAATCTGATTTTGGAGATGTTGTTTGGGGGACCCATATTGACCAAGACACTGGGAATATCTCTTCCACTGTTTTCATAGGCCTGAGAGGGTAGAGGCAGGCTACAATATAACACTTCATCAGTCCCTCCTCCCTATCTCACTGACGTGTCAGCCTGAATTATGTGCCCAAGTCTCTACGGAGAGGGTCTTGAACCTCTTCTGCCTCCCAGGTGAGGATACAGTAAAGCACAGTCGACCCTTGAACTGTACATATCTAGTCAGCTATATCCAGTTTTAAATAATTTTATTAAAAAAACTTAAAAATGTAACAGACTGAAAAAGATCTAAAGCAGTTTTTAGTAACTTACATGTCTTTCATTGTTTCTGTATCCCTAGTGCTCTTCAAGGAGGTTAATACTTGTAATCCTGCAACTATTACTGGAACACTGTCTCGTATTTCATTGGATGATGAGGAAGATGAGAAACTGAATACAAACAGTGAGGGGATGAACTTCACAACCCTTCCTGGAAATATTCCACCAGGAAATGTCTTGGTTCAGTTGCCTCCCATGCACCAGTTGCACAACATGATGTCTGGTATGAATGAACTTAATGAGCAACCAGCCAAAAAAGAAACCAACAATGAGTTGAGGGGAACACTGTATCTGTGCACAGAGAATACGTTGAAACCAGTGGATGTGAAGTGGAGGCGGGCACAGGAGCAGCCACTAGAAGGTGACTACATGGTACTCCCCAGGCGCACAGTCAGCTTAAAGCCTTTCATCAAAGAGGACAGCAAATTAAACATCAATGTGGATGACAACAGGCACAATATTGGCGGAAACCAACCAGTCGAGTCAGAGGTTTATCCTAACTTTGCATCACTTGATCAGATCAATATTAACTTAAATCAACCTTATGGTACACTTAATCATCCACGGAATGTACCCATCAAACAACACCCTTCAGTGAGGCATATTCTAGCATCTGAACTTGCTGACAGGAGCAGAACCATGCCACGCAGCAAACCAAGTGCAACAAACTCCACGGGTTCCTTAGAAGTAAGTTAAAGTAATGATATTAAGCTGGCCGTATTTGCTGTCAGAATATTACAGAGGAAGGAGGCATTGATAAAGGCATCATGTCCATCTCACATTGACAGTGAGACAATGATCACATTTAGACTTATCTGAGCCCTACATGGTATCAGCTATGCACAAAACATAATTCTTTTGTGATTTTCACATTAAATTGGAGTAAAAGAATGGTATTTGCCAATGCCTTCAAATTCCCACAAATAGCACTGCAGGAGTTTGAGGTCGATTTCATCTGGTATCATGGAATCTCTGTAGTTGCAGATAGAGGCCATTTGGTCCATCAAGTCTGCACCCACTCTACAAAAAGCAAATACCCAGATTCACACACCATCCCTCACCCAATCTATGTGACCCTGCATTTACCATGGCTAATCCACCTAGCCACACATCCCTGGACATTCGGGGAAAGCAACAGCGTGGTGATATTATTGCTGGATTAATCCAGAGAGAAGGCAATGTTCTGAGGACCCAGGTTTGTATCCTGCCATGGCAGATGGTGGAATTTGAATTTTATATTTAAAAAATCTGGAACTAAGAATCTAACGATGACTATGAATCTGTTGTCAATTGCCAGAAAAACCCATCCAATTCACTAATGCCCTTTAGGGAGGGAACCTGCTTCGTTACCTGGTCTGGCCTATGTATGACTCCAGATCCACAACAATGTAGTTGACTCTTAACTGCCCTCTGGGCAATTAGGGATGGACAATAAATGCTGGCCTAGCCAGTGATGCCCTCATCCCATTAATTTTTTTTAAAGTCTGGGGCAATTTAGCACGGCCAATCCACCTAAACCTGCACATCTGTGGATTGTGGGAGGAAAAAGGAGCACCCAGTGGAGACCCATGCAGACACGGGGAGAATGTATAAACTCTACACAGACAGCCACTCAAGGATGGAATTTAACACACTGGCACTGTGAGGCAGCAGTGCCAACCACTATTCCACCTTGCTGTACTTAATGACATTTCTCCATTAATTCAGCCAGTTGCCTGTCATTAATGAGTGTGACAAAACCTTTAGTAACCTCCTGCCTGCGGCCTGTATAAAACCTCAGAATGAAATTTGCTTATGTTCCTTGCCCCTCGGTCATTTACAGCAACTCCTTAGAAAAGTCGTACTACCTTTCCTATGGATTTTTCATTTAATGACTCCTAACTTGTTGCCTTAACTGTGCATTTTCAGACTATGAGAAGCCTATCTAAACTCCATTGTGTTTGCAGTTTTTTTCTCAACTCCCATCTTCAGGTTTTTTCCTTAATTTTGGCTCCTAACTTGCAATATCTCCATTTAAAAATTCTCATTCTTGTTCATTCAGTTCCCTCAGCCATCCTATCCCTGTGTTGTGTTCCAGTCCTAAAACCTTCTGTGATCTCCACGTAATTCTAGCCTAATAGCAAGTCCAATTTGTGGGCATGGGCTCGATTTTACAAGGACATGCTGTTGTTTCCCTGGAAGAAAATTCAGTTCAAACTAACCTTTGAATAAGTTCGCTGTCCAGCAATCAAACATTCTGGACAGCCTAAGTAAGGTGAGGATCAGTCTTCACTGTTGCGGGAGGAAGACTTGCCCTCAAGTGCAGCCAGCCACCTGATTTGTCAACAGCTCTAACTGTTCCACAGCACCAGAACTCATTCATGGTCATAGCTGGGACTGCAAGTCAGCCCACAGAGACTGGGATGAACACCAGACCCAGATAAGTCCTGAGATTTTGGGATGGGTAGGAATTGGGCATTTCCAGGGAGTAGTTTGAGGTACGTACTTTGAAGGCCTGGTAAGAAGCTCGAAATGGGGGACATAGCAATGGACATTACCCCACAAGGTATCCCCCAAATAATACACCCCTCTCCTTCCAGCCTTTTCACCAAATTTCTTGAAAGAAAAAGCCTTTCTGCTGTCACCCGTCTCCGATGTTCAGGGGGTTATGACAGCAAAGGCAGATTAAGGGCCATAAATGGACAATAATTGATCAGTTAAGGCTTTCAGTTGGTCTGAGAGCAGGTGAGCTATAGAACGCTTTGTACACCCCAACCGCTCCTCTATTATAGGGACCAGGTCCACAGATCATGGGTTAGCCATGGAACTCTGGAATCCACTCTGAAAACCTCTCCACCTTTGTATATCTGTTTTCTCTTTTAAGCTTCTTCTTAAAACGTGTGTCAGAATGTACATTGGTCATCTATCCCAGCTTTTCTTTGTGTATGGTGACACTTCCTTGAAGTGCCCCAGGGTGTTTTCTACATTACAGGAGTTAAGTAAATGCAATTTCTCTCTTGTGCTTTTTCAACAATGAGATCTAATGCAGAATCACATAAATAAGTCCAATTAATTTGAGTGCATGACCTTTAGTCCTTAATATTCAGTCTCTTTCTTTTACCCGAATTCTATTACTTCTGCGCATCTCCTAACTTATATAAAACACAAAGTAGTTTCCATATTTTATGATGTGATTTGTACATATCAGAAGAACAATCTTAGCTGGAAAGTTAAGCTTAGATGTTCAGAGACTGGGATGCAGTGCTCATCTTGAGGCTACGTTGCTGTTGATATAGTTTTTAAGTTTACCTGAAATAGTCCCAGTTTATCAGTTACTGGTGATTCAAGATGACTATGAGACTCTACCTCAATTGTTTGTGCTCCATAACTCAAGGCAGGAAATTTTCCCCACCTTTCTTGACAATTTTTCTGACTTTGAACTTTGGATTTTCCCCAATTTTGAGTAACTTGTAACTCGATTTAGATGACTCTGCTTTAGACTCCAGGTTGAGTTAATTTTGGAGTGACTTTTTGAGACAGACGCAGAATGTTGATTGTTTAAAGTATGAGTTGGGTACTGTAGCTCCATTGGTGAAGTTAGGAGAATGTTGTAGATATTGTCAACATGGTCTTCTGTCAGGGATTTCACAAGGCCTCACTTGGCAGACTGGTCAGAAATGTGTAAAGGGATACAAAAGAATGTGGCAAGTCAAATCCACTGCAGGAAACAAAGGTTATCAGTTGATGGAAATTTTTGCAAAGGAAAGTGTTTTGACAGGAGCTTTCCACAGGATCATTATTGGTGCTCTTTATATTTGCATATATTAATGATTTGGACTTAAATGTGGGAGGCATGATTGGAAAATGTGTAGATGATACAAAGATTGGCCATGTAGTTGATAAGTGAAAATGATAGCTCTCAACTCCAGAATGATAAAATGGCTTGTTTGAATGGGTGGTAAAGTGGCAAATGCAGTCTGGAGGAATGTGCGGTAATACATTTAGAGAAGGCAGACAAAGCTAGGGAGTACACATTAAATAGAAGAATATTGAGAGAGGGAGAGGAGATGAGAGACCAAAGAGTGCATGTCCACAGGTACCTTAAGGTAGCAAAACATTTGGTTATGGTTGTAAAGAAAGCATATTAAATGTTTTCCTTTATTGGACCAGGTTTAGAATACAAAAGCAGGACTGCACTGTTGGAACTGTATAAAATGTGATTTGGCTGCAGGTAGAATTTTGAGTACAGTTCTGGTCACAATGGTAGAAAGGACATAATTGCTCTGGAGACAGTACAGAGGAGATTTTTAAGAATGTTGTTAGGGCTTGAACATTGCAGCTATGGGGGAAACTTGGATAGGCTAGGCTTGTTTTACTTAGAACTGAGAAAGCTGAGCATTGACATAATGGAGGGTACAAAAGATTGAGACCCATTTCCTCTATTTGAAAGATCAGTTACCAGGTGACATTGATTTAAGATGATTGGTAGCAGGATTAGAGGGGACTTTTCACCCAGAAAGTGGTGAGTGTCTGGAATTTACCACCTAGATTAATGGTTAAAGCAGAAATCTTCAACTCATTTAAAAGGTACCTGAATGTGCACCCAAAGAGCTGTAATATTCAAGGCTGTGGACCAGATGCATGAAAATAGTAATAAAATGAATAACTAGTTCACTTTCTTCTTTTTCTCCATTGGTGCTGGTGCAATGGCTAAATGGGCTGTTTCTGTGCCATAACTTTGCTGTGGTTCTGTGGAGGACTGCCTTCCAGGGGGTGGCATGGTAGCTCAGGGTTAGCACTGCTGCCTCACAGTGTTAGGAACTCAAGTTTGATTCCAGCGTCAGGCAGCTGTCTGTATGGAGTTTGAATGTTCTCCCTGTGTCTGTGTGGGTTTCCTCCCACTGTCCAAAGATGTGCAAGTTAGATGGATTGGCCATGCTCAATTTCCCCACAGTGTGTAGTAATGTGCAGGCTAGGTAGGCTAGCCATGGGAACATACAGAGTTACAGGGGTAGGTAGGTAGTGTAGGATAGGTTAGGGGAGTGGATCTGGGTGGAATGCTCGTTGGAGGGTTGGTGTAGCCAAATGACCTGCTTCCACACAGTAGGGATTCTACGTAAAAAGAAAATTCTATGGGAGTCCAGTTGGACTCTATTCTGTCTCTCTGCAGTTGGAGAACATTGCCTAGCTTTGATGTTCTGAAGTTCAGGTTGGCCACCCTTCATTACTGTCCTACCAAACACATGACACCTTGCCTGGGATTTCTGATGAGGACTGTAATCAAGTGGTTGGGTGGATGAAATTTCTAAATCAGTGCACTTGTGATATTTGAATCACCTCCCAAGAGAGATAGTAGGAACTGCCGATGCTGGAGAATTTGAGATAAAACGTTGT
>JAHRHZ010000025.1:41312123-41337866 GCA_024137785.1 Ginglymostoma cirratum
ATCAGAGGAGCAGGAAATCTGACGTTTCGGGTCGAGACCCTTCTTCAGAAAAAAAGGTCTCGACCCGAAACTTCAGCTTTCCTGCTCCTCTGATGCTGCTGGCCTGCTGTGTTCATCCAGCTCTACAACGTTTTATCTCACTTCCCAAGAGACTTTGATTCCAGTGAGTTTGAGTAGAAGATGATGGAGTAAACCTTTTAGAATAATCTGTTAACTGGCTCATTATCCAAAGAATTATTTTGTATATAATTCATTGAAACTGAGAGTAAAGCCATTGGAAGAATTGAATTTGGCACTCTGAGTTGATTTTTTTGTTCTTGTCAGGCTCATTAATTTTAGCCATACAAAAAAATTTATATAAAAAGGTAAAGAAGGTGATGAGATTTATTTTCTTTCTAAAAATCAGCCTTTCTGCTGCACGGGTTAAAATTCTAAATTTATTGAAAATGGGTGATAACGAATGGGCACCCACCTCTTTTCCATTTTCTGCAATACTGTTGAATCACTGTTTTGTGTTACCTCAAAACTGAATTTGCATCCTGCTGCAGTGAAGGATAATAAAGTAACCATAGTAGCCCAAGCCAAACATAGATATGCACAGGAATTCCTAGAGGCATTGTTCTCCACCCATACTTCAATCAACGAACATATAGAATTGGACCCCATATATAAACCCATACAGATCAAAACCGAAAATGACAATACTCACCATAACGCACCAGGCTGTATAAATTCCAAGTGGAGCAAAATAACATCACTTCATCAGAGGGCTCCACTGATGATGTCACCTAGCATGGTGACAAAATGTCTGAACAAAGACAAGCCAGCTTGGTGAGCAAGTCAACAGCCTCATCCACAACCCAAGCTACAGATCTTTGCCAAAACTTTAAATAGCCTTCTCCAAAATGCTGTCATTCCCATTCTGAACCTCAGCAGTTCACACAGACCTTGGCCTTTTCTTTTTGCTCTTGAAATTTGGACAACAATGATAAGGCCATATGTGTTATTCATTTGTAGTTGCTGTAAGAAGGTTTAAATGGACATTATCCTTGAACTACTACAGTTCTAATAGTAGTGTTCAACTCCTGCTAACAGCAATATAAACCGAAAGAACTGCAGATGCTGTAAATCAGGGACAAAAGCAAAGTTGCTGGAAAAGCTCAGCAGGTCTGGTAGCATCTGTGAAGGAAAAAACAAGAGTTAGTGTTTTGGGTCCAGTGACCCTTCCTCAGAACAGCAAGGAATTGAACCCTGGTCTCCCACATGACAGGGAGGGTTAGTGACCACTATACTATAGAGAAGGCCAGAACAGGCTTCTAACAGTAGTGTTCAATTCCTCATTAAAATTCCTCGATCATCTCAACCTTCAGTACTTCTTCACCACCAGCTCCACAGCCCTATAAATCTAAACTCTGCTTTAACTTTTGTCTCTATTAGACCCTACATTTTTTGCTTCACAATGGACGGCAGCCCCTTCAGCTATTCTAGATCCTAAACTCTGGAGTTCTCTTTTTAACCCACTTTTGTTTCTCCAGCTTTCTTCCTGTACATCACAACTTAAAGTATATTTCTTTGAGCCACCATTTTGTCACCTTTCCGAGGTGTCATTTTTTTTCAGATTACACTCCTGTAAAGACGTTATGTAAATGCAAGTTGCTCTTATTAGAGAACATTCTAGACAATTGATCTCTCCACGTAACTAAGAAGCTATCCAGAGACATGGATGTTGTCATGTAATGTCAATTTATGCAGATCAGTGATAGCTCAAATTTAATTCCTGATACATGTGTAAATAGCTGATCTTGATATCACTGAGGATTCTGCAACTAGTCTCAGTGTTAGTGATGTGAAGTGGGAACAAAATTAATCACAGTTGGCAGCTTTACTCATTATTCAATGATCCAGACTGGAAAAATTTATTTGAGTTAATGTCTGTTATCAGGCTTTCTTGTGATACCGGTCACTGCCACATAAACTTCAGCATACATAGCAATACAAATGGGAAGTGGTTTCATAATCGTGGAGCTCATGGTCTGCTTGGAACAATGTCCCATCACCAATCAACAGGGAGGAAGTAAACAGATAGTTGTTTACTGTTCTTCCCTGAGTCTGTCACTTATCTTTGCTATCGAAAATTAGTGGGTTGCCTCAGAGGCAGTAGTGGAAAAAGTAATCATAAAAAAATGGAAGTTCCGGAGGGCTACAGTTCTGTCATAGTAAGGCTTTGTAAACATCAATGATTAGGTATAGTAATAATATCATAGAAATCACAGGAAGAAGTATGAGGAAATGATGGATGTCTTTAATGGAGATTAAATTACCAATATTTTACTGTCCTCTGTCATAGCTGTTATTCATTCTTTCCTAGCTTTTTACTTACTGCATTCACAACTGCCTCATTTTCTGTGTGCCTCCCTTTCCTGTCATTACTCTACAGTTTTCTGTTTTCAGTTTGTGCCTAAAAATACAAGAGGGAAAGACACTACGCTGTGTGGTTAGAGTGGAGAATGTCTGGAATATAGCGAACATTTAAGAAGAGATTGAATATATGGACAGATTCTATTAATAGGAAGGAACATGGTGAGATTAGCACAGATCCCCACCACTAACCCCCAACCTGTCCAGATGATGCCCAACTCTTGTGGTTAACCTGTTTAATACTTTTGATCAATAATGCAGTCAGCAGCGTTTTCACGAGCTTGGCCTTTGTAGAGGGAATTGACGGAAAAGGTACAGCTACAAGAAATCAAAGAGAAATGTAAAGACGATCAAAAGCAGTCACAAGCTGAAAGTGAGAGAGCACATGCAGGGGAGAAAACCAAAAGAATGTAATTTAAGCTATAATATTTTTGGGGTTGCATTGTTCAATGGGTTAGTACACACTTCTTCGGGTGTTGAACTATATCTTGTCTCTTATGACATTGCTAAACATTTAATAGCTCATCTGAAGTCCTGATTTTTCCCACATGAAACTGGAGCATTAATTCAGGTTTAAATCCTGCTACAGCAGATGGTGGAATTTGAATTCAATAAATATCTGAAATTAAGAGTCTGATGATGCCTGTAAGTCCCTTGCCAATTGTTGGGGAAAAGTCCCATCTAGTTCACTAGTGTCCTTTGGGGAAGGAAACTGCCATCCTTCCCTGGTTTGGCCTACATATGACTCCAGACCCACAACAATGTGGTTGACTCTGAACTGCCCTCTGAGCAATTAGGGATGGGCAATAAATGCTAACTGGCCCAGTGACACCCTCATCCTGTGAATGAATAAAGTTTTCCTTGTCCATTTTAAGTGTGAGATTTTGAACTTCAATAAAAGTCAGTAACTGTACCTGAACAGTGATTGTTTAAGTCTTCATGCTGGAAATTCACAGTTTTCAGGAAGTAAATGTCATTATCCCTTTCTGTACTGTAATTTGAAATGTTTATTATAAGCTGCTTCTTTCCTCCTCTGCATCTAGTTTCCACTTCCAGTGAATTACTATGTTTAGAAGTCCTTATTTTCATTCTGTTCTTATTTGCTCTGTTATTGGCTCAGTCTGATGTGCTCTAGGCTTGAGCCTGTAAATCACACATCCATCAACATATTCATAGAATCCCTACCATGTGGAAAGAGGCCATTTGGCCCATTGAGTCCACACCAACTATCCGAAGAGCATCCCGCCCAGAATTCCCCCCCAACACCCACCCCATAACCCTACATTTCCCATGGTTAACCTATCTAGCCTACATATCCCTGGACACTATAGGCAATTTAGCATAGCCAAACTGCCTAACCTGTTCATCTTTGGACTGTGGGAGGAAACCAGAGCAAACACACAGACATGGGAAGAAGGTGCAAACTTCACACAAGCACTCACCTGAGGCTTGAATAGAGCCTAGGTTCCTGAAGCTGTGAGGCAGCAGTGCTAGCCTCTGTGCCACCATGATCTCAAGGGCTTATGTGTTTTTATGACGGAGTGCAACAATGGTTCTTGAGCCAATGAGTTTTTACAAGCTTTGATTCAAGTTCACATGAAATTGTAAAAGACTATAATTCTGGTATGTTTAAGTATCATCCTCCGTCATTTGATCCTGGAACTTGAGACCTGGACTGAACCCATAAACAAGTTCAGCCATTCTATAGCTGCTCTGTATTTTAACTCCAGTCTGCCTGCCTTGATTTTGTGACCTTTATTAACATTCCCTTACAAAAATATTAAGCTTCTGGGATAACCTAGCACAGAAGGTTTCAACCTATTGTACCTGTGTACAGTATGACACTCTCAGATTTGAAATGTTTAACTGATTCAGACATCAATAGTTTTTGCAGGAGAAAGTTCAGATTCACGGTCATACAGTAATACAGCACAGAAACAGATCCTTCAGTCCAACTATCCTAAACTGACCAGCTATCCTAGATATAATAGGTACTGCAGATGCTGGAGAATCCGAGATAACAAGGTGTGGAGCTGGATGAACACAGCAGGCCAAGCAACATCATAGGAGCAGGAAAGCTTGACGTTTCGGGCCTAGACCCTTCATCAGAAATGGGGGAGGGGAAGAGGGTTCTGAAATAAATAGGGAGAGAGGGGGAGGCGGATAGAAGATGGATAGAGGAGAGGATAGGTGGAGAGGAGGCAGACAAGTCAAAGAGGCGGGGATGGAGCCAGTAAAGGTGAGTGTAGTTGGGGGTGTAGGGAGGAGATAGGTCAGTCCAGGGAGGACAGACAGGTCAAGGGGGTGGGATGAGGTTAGTAGACAGGAGATGGGGGTGGGGCTTGAGGTGGAAGGAGGGGATAGGTGGGAGGAAGAACAGGTTAGGGAGGCGGGGACGAGCTGGGCTGGTTTTGGGATGCGGTTGGGGGAGGGGAGATTTTGAAGCTTGTAAAATACACATTGATACCATTGGGCTGCAGGGTTCCCAGGCTGAATATGATTTGCTGTTCCTGCAGTCTTCAGGTGGCATCATTGTGGCATTGCAGGAGGCCCAAGATGGACATGTCGTCTGAGGAATGGGAGGGGGAGTTGAAATGGTTCGCGACTGGGAGGTGCAGTTGTTTGTTGCGAACTGAGCGCAGGTGTTCTGCAAAGCGGTCCCCAAGCCTCCGCTTGGTTTCCCCATCCTAAACTGATCTAGTCCCATTTGCTAGCATTTGGCTCATATCCCTCTAAACCCTTCCTATTTATGTACCCACCCAAATGCCTTTTAAACATTTTAATGGTACCCACGTCCACCAGCTCTCGTGGCAGCTCGTTCCATACACACACTGCCCTCTGCGTGAAAATGTTGCCCCTTAGGTCCCTTTTAATACTTGCCCCTCTCTTCTTAATCCTATGCCCTCTAGTTTTGGACTTCCCTACCCTGGGAAGAAACCTTGGCTATTCACCTAAACCACTGGCTGTCATGATTTTATAAACCTGCATAAGGTCACCCCTCAACCTCTGGCACTCCAGTGAAAAAAAGCCCCAATCTATTCAGCCTCTTCCTATACCTGAAACCCTCCAGTCCCAGCAACATCCTTGTAAATCTTTTCTAAACCCTTTGAAGTTTAACAACATTTTTCCTAAAGCAGGGAGACCAGAATTGAATGGGTTGTTTCCTGACATCACTTATGAAGGGCATGGAACTCATTTTATGGGTACACCCCCTTGTTCTGATTTCTTTATTTTATCAATCCTTTAACCGACTTAAACACTCTTAATAGACCATTCCTTAACATTCAACATTCAAGGAAATACACATGTGAGGGTGGCCCGTTCATGAAGAAGTTGTGTGACAAGGAGAACAAAACAACATGTAGAACTGCCGTCAGGTCATCTGTCAACATTTTAACATCTGGTAGTGCACATTAATATGCCAACATGAGGCAATTGGCTGCACAGTCAATCGGGGCAAGTGATGAAGTGCTTCCACAAGTTGCATTTATCCACATCCCAGGTATCAGGGGTTGCCCTTCTGTTGCTGTGGATTTGATGTATTGTGCAAGGAAAGCTAAAAAAATGTGGGAGGGGAATTGCATTAATAAATTCGATAAGTTCCTTCCCAAAAACTTATGTGCTAATTAATTTCATCTGTTTGTTGTTTTCACAGAGGAAAAGAGTGAGGTACTCCGATCTTGATTTTGAGGTACGAATCATCATATATTATCCACAATTAGTGAAGTAACTTGTTTCTACTCTCTTGGCAATAATATCCTGAGTTATTCTGAAACTGTACGGAGTAAGGAACTCAAACTGAGTATCATGTATGATCAGATCGAGTCTCACAGCTCATTGTCAATCAGAGATTTCAGAATGTCTCATGAAGCAGCGGGCACAGCTCAAAGTTATGAACCTCTGTTGAGTTTACATAGCTTATTAGCAGTTTTATGTCAAGCTAACTGTGATTTTAGTCCTACAGTGTACAGATAATGTACAACACACTGTTCGTGAAATGGATCAAAAGAATGAGTTTTGAATTTCAACCTTATTGAATTCATTGCAAAGGTAACAGAATAGACAAGGATAGTGTAGAAGATAGATCTCCTGGATATAAAGGCCTGAGGGGTTACCTAATAGAGAGCTTTAGAATTCTGATGTCTTTTGACAGGGTAGATGTGACTCACAGACTCATAGACATTTACAGCACAGAATAAGGCCATTCGGCCCATTGTGACTGTACTGGTCAACAATGATCTGACTACACTAATCCCATTTTCCAGCTCTTGGCCCGTAGCCTTAGAGACTATGGGAATGCAAAAGTTATCTAAGTATCTTAAATGTTAGGGCAGCAGTTGATTCAGCCATCATTTCAAGTAATGAGTTCTCTCAGTGAAAAATTTCCCTCAAATCCCCTCTTAGCCTCTACCGGTTATGTTAAATCTATGCCCCCATTACGAGCCCTTCACTGATGGATGAAAACATTTTTCTATCCATCCAATATATTCCCATCATTACCTTACACTACTTTATCATGTCCCCTCTCAATCTTCAAAGAAAAGCAAAATACTGTGGCTGCTGGAAATCTGAAATATAAACAGAAAGTCCTGTAGAAACTCAGCAGATCTGACAGCATTTGGGAAAGTTCTGAAGAAGAGTCTTTCTGGACTTAGAATATTAACTCTGTTTTTCTTTCTCCACAGCTGCTGCCAGTCCTGCTGAGCTTATGCAACAGTTTGTGTTTTATCTCCTCTCAACCTTTCTATTCCATGAAAAACAACCCTGGTCTTCCAACATTTGCTCACACCTCAGACCCTCTGGCCCAGGCAGCATTCTGGTCCATCTGCATCCTTCCAGTGCAGTCATATCCTTACTATAATGTCGTGTCCAGAACTGCATGTACACCTCAGTTATGTTCTAAACCAGTGTTTTTTACAGTTCCAGCATAATCTCTATTCTCTTATATTCTGTGGTTCATCTAGGAAAATCAAGTATTCTGTAAGCCTTCTTAACCACTTATCTATCTACCTGCTACCTAAATAAAAACCAAAAGAACTGCAGATGCTGTAAATCAGGAACAAAAACAAAGTTACTGGAAAAGCTCAGCAGGTCTAGCAGCATCTGTGGAAGAGAAAACAGAGTTAACATTTCAGGTCTGGTGACCCTACCTCAGAAAGCTCTGTTTTCTCCTCCACAGATACTGCCAGACCAGCTCAGCTTTTCCAGCAACTTTGTTTTTGTACCTTGCTACCTACATGAATTTGCAGATGTGCATACCAACGGCTGTCTGATCTACAGTACTTTCCAGACCCCTACTAATCATAGTGTAATCCCTTGCTTTTTAGCCCTCCACAAATGCATTACATCATACTTTCCCAGGTTCAATTCCGTTTGTCACTTTTTCTCCCAGCTGCTCAGTTTGTTGGCATCCTCCTGCAGTTTACAGCTATCCTCCTCACTATTTACTGTTCCAGAAATTTTCAAGTCATTCACAAACATCTTGATCATGCCATACCCCCTATATTTAAGTCCAAGTCATTAATGTAGACGCTGAGGGATGCAACACCAAGCCCAATGGAACCCCACTGGAAACAGATTTTCTGTTACCGAAACATCCCTCTATCATGACCTTGTACTTTCTGCATCTCAGCCAATTTTTGAATCAATGTGCCACATTGCTTCGGATCCCGTAGGCTCTTACTTTCTTGACCAGTCAGTCATGGCAGACTTAAAGCCTTGCTAAAATCCATATGAACCACATTAAATACAGTGCCCTCATCAACATTCCTTGTTCCCTCCTCAAAATATTCATTTTGTTACATTTATTTAATTTGAATTAAATTTCTGAGATCTGCCACTGGTGGATATTTGGTGAGATGGCCGGGAGGGTGTTAGGGCAAAGCGTGTTTCAGTAGGTTGCCATGAATTGGCATTAAATTAACATAGGTGATAAAGGTCATAAGTTTAACATGGTGATTATGAGGGGCCATTCGGAGTGGGTGAATGCATGGGTTGGCATGGATGATATGAGGACCAACAAAGTAGATAAGCTCACATTTCACCAAGTTATATTCTACCTGCCGTGTTCTTGACCACTTACTTAACCTACTTGTTTTGTAGCTGCTTTGCATCCTTAAAGCTTTCTTTACTACCTTATTTTAAAGCTTACTTTTTACATTTTTATTCCTATTTCCTGTTTTATGTCCATTAAACAAACTTCAATACACAGTAATTATTTTTAATATTGGCCATTCCTAATTATCCTTAATGTGTTGAGCTACCTTGAAGTACTATGGTCTAAGTGACATACGTATACTCCAGTGCTACTAGGGAGGCAAAGTTCTGATGAAAGGTCTCAACCCGAAATGTCGACTTTCCTGTGCCTCTGATGCTGCCAGACCTGCTGTGTTCCTCCAGCTCTACATTGTGTTGACTCTGGTCAGATTTTCTCTTGTTAGAGATGGTCGTTGCCTTGCATTTCTATGCTGCAAATGTCACTTGCCACTTTTCAGGCAAAGCCTGGATATTGTCCAAGTCCTATCGATTGGACATGTACTGCTTGAGAAGTTGTTAATGATGCTGAACATTGTATAATCATCAAGGGCCAGCACGGTGGCTCAGTGATTAGCACTGCTACCTCACAGCACCAGAGACCTGGGTTCAATTCCACCCTCAGGTGACTGTCTGTGTGGAGTTTGTATGTTCTCCCCATGTCTGCATGGGTTTCCTCCAGGTGCTCTGGTTTCCTCCCACAGTCCAAAGATGTGCAGGCTAGGTGGATTGGCCATGCTAAATTGCCTGTAATGTTCAGGGATGTGTTGATTAGGAGTGCAGGTTTGGGTGGGATGCTCTGAGGGTTGGTGTGGACTAGTTGGGCCAAAGGGCCTGTTTTCACACTGTAGGGATTCTATGATCTATGATCAGTGGACATCACCACCTTTGGCTTTATAGTAGTAGGAAGATCATTGATGAAGTAGTCACACATGATTGGGCTTAGGACAACACTCTGAGATACTTATGTGCAGATGTTTGCAGAGGTGATCTGTGACTGAGATGATTGACTTCAAACAACCACAGTTTTTTTTTGGGTTAAATATGACTTCAACCAGTGGAGAGTTTTAACCCCGATTCCCAATTACTTCAGTTTTGCTAGGGCTCCTTAATGTCTCAAGCAGTCAAGTTCTATCTTGATATCAAAGTCAGTCACCCTCACTTTATGTATTGATTTCAGCTCTTTTTGTTCATGTTTGGACCACAACTTCATGAGATCATGAGATAAATAGCCCTGGTGGAACCCAAGCTGAGCATCTGTTGGCAGGTTATTGCTGAATAAGTGACACTTGGTAACACTGTCAACAATCCCTTCCATCAATTTAATGATGACCTAGAATAGACTGATGTTACAAAAGATTGTCCTGTTTTTTGTGGACAAGACATGCCTGGACAATTTTCTGCATTACTGGGTAGATGCCAGTGTTGTAGCTGTACTGGAACTGTTTATCCAGAGGCATGGCTAGTTCTGGAGCATGAGTCCCAGGAGTCTTAATTTTATGTAATAACCAACTTAACAACATCCAAGATCCTTGGATGATATACTAGTTATGGCAAATAGGGAAGAAGGTCTACAAGCAATCCTAGGCACAGTTGTAGCAAACGGTAACAAATATTGATGATCATAAAATTGTTGCAAAACTGTGTGCATTACAATATCAAAGAAAAGAATTACACTTAAAGCAATAGGAAAATCATAAGAAATAAAACACGTTATATCATTTACTTAGCATTTGATAGGGAAAATGGTTAAGACATCAAGGATCACATAACACTTCCAAAACAAACATTAACAAAAATGTCAGAGCTCTTCAGAAATAAAAACACCTCCATTGAAAACCAAATGAGATTAAAAGCTACATCTAGCTAGTATTCTATGTAGTTGGGGAAGCTGGAGCATAGACAAAACAAACATAAAGACAACATAAATGTGGGGCTAGATCTTACTGTATTTTGGCTGTGCAAATTTCACTGAGTTTCAAGGAGGGCTTTTCTCCACGAGGCCGGTTGAGATTTCTCAGGGCATTGTATCAAGCTCACCTCATTAACTACCTACTCCACCCCATGACATAACTCGCCTCCTGATTCTACTGTTCACCCTACCCAGAAGAACTTCCACTCACCGGTTATCCTAGGATAGTTTGGAATCCCTTGCACCCATGCCATATTTGAAAAGCTGTTGTGTACCTGGAAACACTGGAAGCATTTTGAAGCTGCCCTGCTTAGAACCAGACTAATTCAGAAGGATGTCAGACCAGGGGAAATTGGCACTGTGATTCTCTGACAGGAAGTTAGAGATCCTTGGACATGGTCAAGTAAAGGCCATCATCTTCTGGAGGACTGGCAGAGAACACTGTACCAGATCCTGCCATCCTGGGCTGAGGCCACCATCTGGGTCAGTGCCATCTGTGCAATCTGGATGGATGCCAGGTATGCAGGAAGAACTTCAATGACCCTCTTGACCCCACCACGGTAAGTGCCACACCTTCCTGTCTGGTACCTGACACCCACTCCACCTCCCAGTAAGACTCTTGCTCTATGACTCCCAGTGTTGTATACAACAGCTTCCCTCATCCACTCTCACCACCCCAGTATCCCAGATTACTAACCTTATATACCCTCTGCGCTGCCTGCTCGCTCACTCACTCAGGACACGTCACTGCTTTTCCACCACCTGCACCAGCACTAACAGCTGCATCAGCCGTTTTATCTCACTTAATCCCTCCCTTTCTGTCATTCCAGGAAAAACCAGCTCTTAATAGAGCAAAAATTGCCTGGCTCAGTGGTTGTGCGATGCCTGACATTATGTTCCTTCCGCTCCATGAGAAATGAAGCCTGCCCCTAACAGGAGAAAACCAGGACTGCTCTTGTAGCAATGCCAAAACATCCATGTCCCATCAACTGATTAAGTCCCACTCTTTACTCCACTGCAACTCTCACTGTAACCCTGCTGTCAGTGTGATTGTGCACCACTTCCAATCCACAGCCGTGTCATCTTCTCTGTTTTGCGTCTTGTAGAGGGTCAAGTCCGATTTCCACTGTCTTGCCAATCAAGAGGGCAGGCCCACAAGAAATGCTTTTGTACACCGAAAGAATTCCAAAGCTTCAGAGGAAACACTGGCATTGCTGTATCCTGGTACCCCCACCAGCTTAGATGTTTGCAACTGGCTGGGTACTTTGCTAAATCAATCAGGCACAGAATCTGCTGAGCACATCACCACCAAGTTTCTATACCTGGCTAAGGAAGAAACTTCCCATGCTGCTGGCACTTGGATAACTGCCAGAGTGTAGGCACCTGCTGAGCCTCAGACAGGAACAGGATCCTGTGGTGTCTGAAGTCAGGGATGTCATGGACATGCACTAGGAGACGCAGGAGCATGAGGCAGGTATGTGGGAAGCAATAGCCTTCACAGTCCAGAGGCTGCAGGATTACAGCTGTCATCTGGGAGTGCCAGCTGCCTCAAACATACAATTTTCTGGCTGCCTTCGAATTTAAGACAGTGGCTGCCACATCGAGCAGCCTCAGGATTTGTTAGATACGTGCATGGGCCTACTCTCTATCACTCCAGTCATTAGTCCTCATCAGCAATGGCAACAGGGTGTGGGGTGGTGGGGGGTAGTGGTTATGGGGCACTTGACCTTATACCAGGTGCCCCTTCCTCACAAGGAGACAGGACAGTACCATTGGGCACTCAGCTGGAGGACGAATTACACACAGCTCCTCAGAAATCTCCTCTCAGGATACCCCAAAGGGTAGAGGGGCTTTCCACCTCGATATGTGCATATGAACCTACACCTGCACATCCTTCCTCCCAGCCCCTGGCATATGAGGGGACCGTGTAAGAGCCCTGGAAGTCAAGGTGATCCTTACTGTGGACAGATTCCCCCCATTCACATGACATTTTCTCATCAATGTTTACCATACCCTCCCTGACATGTACAGTTGCCTCCTTTCACAATTGTCATTCTCCCCTGCATCCCAGCCTGTAGCACCCAATTCCTACGATTAGATTCCCCAGTCTTCTTCCTGAAGCAGGGATATCTGTTTACCCCAGCCCTCCTATCCCTTGCCTTTGTTGGACAGACCTTATAGACTGACTGGCCCACCTCCTTGAGCAACCCAACTGGACAGCTCCAAACAAGAAATGCCCGTAATCCTGATTGATTCATTTACATCTCCCCAACCACGTTGGCGCTAATCTTCAGACTGGGTGCTAAGGAGCCACAAGGCTGACTGTGATCCACTACCCAGGCTGTAGAGGAATGGACCCCCCCCCCAACCGACTGAGAGCACGCCGACTGGACACCCAACCTAGCCCAGCTTCTGCTGTGGTATCAGAGATTGCCCTTGATTTATTGTGCTGGGAGCACTTGACTGATAGGTATCTCCATGACGTTAGGTATCTCCATGACGTTATTGAAGACAACTCTACTTAGTCTTTGACATGTATCTATCTACATACCGTAATTGCAGTGTCTTTGTCATATAAACATGGGTATCCTGGAAAGTGGTAAGCGAGCGTGCACTCAGAAACTGAACAAGCAGCCTTGAAATGCAGCCTAATCCAGTCCATGACACAGAGCGTCCTTGCAGCAGTATATCACTGAATTGTATCCCAAAATGCTGATTTGAAGTGCAAAAGTGTCTTGCAAGTGGATCAGAGAGGTGCCATGAGGTTCTAACAGGCTGGAATTTGTCAAGTGCCAAGCTTCGTGTGTGTGCAGCCAGTACCCATGGAACATGCCCTGTTGTTACCAAATTTTGAAAATGGCAGCCAGGAGGGGCAAGCAGTGAGCTGAAGTATCAGAAAGTTTACATTTTACCTTCATGTTGGAAATTGACATCCAGTTGCTTGCAGCAGGCAGTAGAATAAGAATGTGCATATAAAGAGGCATGATTCTTTGCAAGCGATGCTGTTAACAAGCAATAATCCTTGTTAGAAGGCATCCTGCCACTGCCTAGTGAGAATCTCATTTTGACACCTCAAGCTTGAAATTGCAACAAGTTGCTCCCGCCTTCGAGAAAGCCATAGCTTCTGATATGTGCAATGAGGAAGAGATGAACAATAGTCAACTAATAAGAATATTTTGAGGAAATTGGAACATAAGAAGTAGTTTTACAAATGATTGTTAAGAAATAACTAAATTCCTTGCGTAATCAACTGTAGAGAGAAACAAGACATCTGTTGGTGATTGGCAACACCAAGAGCAAGACAAGAGCACCATAGCATTTGAGCACACTTGCACCTTTTGTCTTGCTGTAAAAGTGCAAATGAGAGGCAATGTAGTAAGTAAACAAAGGATTCATCAGCAAAGAAAGCTGAATTTTAAAAAAAACTAGCAGGAAGCAATAGCATGAAATTGTAATACACATCGTTAAATTGACTGCTGGATGCTGAACACAGAAGATTAGAAAGATATGCATGCAGGCCCTTATTGACTAAAGATTGGTTTGTCCCAGTTTTCAACAGCAGGGATCACAATTCATGACTTACCCATGCTGGTTCTGATAGAAATAGACAACAGTCAAATTTTGTGCTCCCCCTTCATTTAAATAATTGCTACTCATAGCCCAGCATGATCCACGATACTGGCCAGCTGTAGGAACAACTGGAGCTTAATGTGATGTGAGGCTAGTACAAGTTCTAACTAGACTTCAGCTCTTAAAGTCAGTCTGACCCTCTTAAAAGACAGCTGCACTGAATAACAAAAGGCTGAAAATAACTCATAATGACAAATTGAGGGAATTGAACATTGGGTCAAGAGAGGGCTTCAAGATTCATGGATGCCACACTGAATACACTGGCGTTGGACACGAATTCAAGGAGAGACACCAGGTTTCCATGGACAGGCCAGAAGAGCCCCAAAGGGAGTGGGAGAATGGCAAGCAAGGTAAAAGGTATGGGCAGCATGGTGGCTCAGTGGTTAGCACTGCAGCCTCACAGCGCCAGGGACCTGGATTCGATTCCAGCCTCAGGTGACTGTCGGTGTGGAGTTTGCACATTCTCCCCGTGTCTGCGTGGGTATTCTCCAGGTGCTCCAGTTTCCTCCCACAGTCCAAAGATGTGCAGGTTAGGGTGGATTAGCCGTGCTAAATTGCCTGTAGTGTACAGTGATGTGTAGATTAGGGGGATGGGTCTGGGTGGGATGCTCTGAGGTTCAGTGTTGACTTGTTGGGCCGAAGGGCCTGTTTCCACACTGTTAGGATTCTGTGAAAAGCCTTAAGTCGAGCCTTGTGGATCTGACAACTAGAATGCAAATGTTTAATGACTTCACATGTCTGCTCAAGGGCAGTGAATGTACTTATCCATCATACTACCAGCTTATCATGTTGACCAATACATCACTTACTCAGCAGCATCACATCTAATATTCGCATAGTCTACTTTGTATTGCTGCCAGCCTCAGATGTCAACCTCCCACTGTCCCCAGCTATTCCATGATAAGCAACTTACCCAAACTCAGTTCATGCAATGATTGTCATTCTGTGCTTTATCTTCCAAGACATGATTGCCCATAAGAGGGAGCAGTAAAGAGATGGCGTCTGGGGGAACGCTATTATGAATTCATCCTCTCAGGCTGACAGAGGAGATGTTACTCTGAATCAAAGGGCATAGGGCTAGTTGCAACACAACTGGTGGCAACCAGCATTACTGAGAGGAGCAAATATAGTTATTGATGTCAGTACCTTCCCATCTCTATCCTCACATCCATCCTGAGATCTGACGTGACGTGGAGGCCGCAGACGTTGTGATCATGAAACTACTGTTTTCCTCCTCAGCCTACAATGTCAACCTAACTTTCTCCTTCTGCTTTTATGCTTTCAATTCCCAAATAACTTCCATCAGTTAATGCAATGAACATCACATTGGACAAATGAGGAAGAAACTGACGACCAGGATGCACAAATACCAGCTAGCAGTAAGAAGACACAACCAATATTCAGAGATAGTGGGAACTGCCGATGCTGGAGAACCTGAGATAACAAGGTGTAGAGCTGGATGAACGCAGCAGGCCAAGCAGCATCAGGGGAGCAGGAAAGGTGACATTTCGGGTCTGGACCCTTCTTGGTCTACACCTTGTTACAACCAATATTCACTTGTCTTGATACATACAGACAATGAAGGCCATCAGTTCTACTGGGACAAAGTGACTATTCTGACAAGTGAACGACAGACATGCAAGTGAATTTCTGGAAGCCTGGTTCTCAACACGGGACTCCATTAACAAACACAGTTTGTTATCGACCCCATATACAGACGCTTCAAAAAAAAACAGAATTGGAAGTGACAAGATCCACCACACCAGAGGATCATATAAATTCGGAGCGGAGCAGACCACCAATGCTTCGATTCGAGGTCGCACAGATGATGTTGCTTAGAATGGTAACAAAACATCTGGTAACAAAACTCCATGGAAAAACTGGCTTGGTGAGCTAACAAACTACTGAATTTCCACCAGGGTAGACACAGTATCCAGGAGGAAGAGAGAGAAACACCATCCCATTTATGATGAAGAACCATTTCTGACACTCACAGCCAGTACTTTTTATCTCTGATACAACCTAAAATGTTGACCTTGTATCAAAGGCTTTACATAGTTAAGAGGCTAATGTAGAATTGGGACTTGCATGTGGTGAGTTTCTGAGAGTAAGTGAGTTGCAGCCAGCCCCATAGGAAGGGGATGAATCATGTCCCAGACCGCCAGAGGACAAAATCCTAATTGAGTTCTGCTATGGAAGATTTAGATAAAGACGTCCATGGGGGAAACACCCTGGAGAAAACTGATGAACGGATCCACCAAGATGTTTGGTGTTCTAAGCAGATCTGTGACAGAGCCTCCTGCCACTGTTGAAGAGAGAATGGTGAAATCCAGTTCCAATGTAGCACAGCAAATTGAGCCCAAATTGAAGCCCATCCTTTCCACTGCAGAAGTGACAGCTACATCAATTACTTGTAGACCAAACTGTGTAAGTAACATCAGGTGGGTGGTGCCTCAATTCCCTTTTTGCTTTCTTGAAAAAGCATCACAAAGAAGATTATCTGGTCTTCAAGGCAGTGCCATTTGTGGGAGCTTAATGTATTCAAATTGACTAGCATGTGTTCTGCTTCAACGCACCTAAAAAGTACTTGACTGTAAAGCAGTCTGTAAAGAAGTCTGCATAGTCCAGTATTTGAGCATTCATACTCTCCTGCAGAATGGATGAGGTGCTGCACTTTCACAGGTGTTGTCCTTTCAAGCTTTATTAAAGCAAATGCCTTCTTGCTACTCTGGTGGTTCAATGTTATGACACCATTTGCAGAAGAGTATACATTCCAATGTCTTGGACTATCTTTCTTTCCCAAATCATAGTCCCAAAAACAGAGTAGCATGCAATTTATGTAATTTGTAGATATTACTATGCACATTATGAATGCTACAGAAGTGTCAGCATCTCAGAAGAATACATATCTGCAACATACTTTGAGACATTTTGGAGAAGGTGATAAAGTGCTCCATTAAAGAAAACATGTTTTTTTCTGAAAACATTTAAACATTGTTCAGTTCTACCCCAAAGTCCTGTCAGTGCTTCTCAGTATGCATTGAGCACTGTACTATGACAAAGATTTGTGGTCCTGCAATATATTCAGCGCAACAAGCCTAGAAGAAAGGGACAAATATAGGGAAATACAATTTATATATTCAACACATTCAGTAATTTGGTTCATTCAATAAATGCTATTTTTAGATGGTTGAGTTAGATTTGCTGTTCTGAACTAATATGCATTTTTTATTGCATGATATTCAGGATCACAGTTTAAAATATAGATTAATACTTCATGCTACTGCCCTGCGCTAGAGGTTTCTTTCTAAATATTTTATTCAGCTTGTAAACAACATAAGAGTAATAGCTGCAGTCCAAGGAAGTTAACTATTTGTTGAACTCTTCTCCTGAGATGCCATTGTATGTTTATATTACTGTCTAGTGAATTGAACAAAATAAAGGACAGGCAATGACTCTGTAACACCACAGATTAATGTATCAGCCTTCTTCGTCACATTAATTGTCAGGATTTAAGAAAACAAGGAAGAAAATGTTATATTCAAGTCATTAAGACCCCATCTTTACACAGACTACAAGTCATACTACCTATTGCCATCCAACTAAAATTCTTAAAGGCAAGTTTGACAAAACTTTCCCCTGACCCCTCAAAGGTATTCCACCATTTTTCCATTTAGCCTCAACTGATTACTCTTCACAAATGACAGTTCCAGAGCCACAAGAACTACTATCTCCCTGAAAGAATTTAATTATTATAATGTGCACTTACCTGTATACAGTCTTCAATTTCATTGCTTCAGCTCTTATTCGACACATGACATGCACATTTAAGCAGCTGTGATTTTACTTTTATTGGAAATGTGTGTCATATTTTGATTGCTCTCTGTGGTGAGCCATGTACCTCCTCATTTGTGGATTCCTTTCATAGCTGCAGTCTCCAGTTCTGTACTTACAGTGCAAACCATGTACATGTAGGTTTATGCAATATATTTTATAATATCTGATTCATGTTCTACCCTACCCAACACCTCACGTATCAGGACATATGTTCAATAACCTTTTTCTTTGCATGGTCGTTATTGCCTTTGGCTGGACTTTCAGGGCAAAGTCTTACAGCAATTTTTGTTTAATATGCAGGTAATCATTTTTAGATAGGAAAAATCATTTGTGCTGAGCTTCTAAACAGAAGGGTGACATGCCATTTATTGCTAGTAAAAGCTACACTATCTGTTACTTTCTGCCTTAAGGAAGCAGAGCTGACCAACAGTCATTAACTGTTATGAGAACATTCTTAAATTGCCCATTCAAGTGTATGTTGCTTCCTTGTAGGATATCACAGATTATAACAGTTAATCCTTTCTGTAATTTAATCTAACACACTGCATTATAATAAATGTCCACCCTCGTCTGTGCAACACTGACTCCGCTCTCAAGTCTCTATTCAGAGTTCAGTTTTTTCTGACATTCCTGGAAGTCCAATGTTTACAGCATTTTAGTCATTCAAAATATTTTCTTTGTTTTGAAGCCTTGTCGGAAATGTAGCCTTGGTGTGCTCGTCTTTCTGCTTCCTTGTATTTTTTTGGAGATTCTCACTTTCTCTTCTGCCAATATGCATTGTGAGCCTTTATCAGTCTGCTGCTAATTTGCTTCTCATTTCTAAGAAATAAAGTATTCTCATTCTGCTGTTGATCAGCTGATTCAGTGTTTTCTTCCATTTCTTCTGATTGCAACCTCACTGGCCTCTGATTGCTATCACTCTGTTACTCAATTGCAATGAAAACTCTTCTGTTTATTTGTATTGTGCCCTGTTCCTGTGGACAATGCAAGATATCAGGTGTGGCGATTTTTCAACTGTTTTTCCAAATCTCCACTGATCTTTGATTTCATTTGATTTATTACTGTCACGTGTACAAAGATACAGTGAAAAGTATTGTTTTGCGTGCTAACCGGAAAAATCATACTTTACGTAAGTACATCAGGGTAATAGAATAGTATGCAGAATATGGTGTTACAGCTACAGAGAAGGTGCAGAGAAGGATCAACTCGAATACATGACAGGTCCGTTCATAAGTCTAATACCAGCAAGGAAGAAGCTTTTCTTGAATCTGTTGGTACGTGTTTTCGAACTTTTGTATCATCTGCCTAATGGAAGAGGTTGGAAGAGAGTATAATGTTGATTATGTTGGCTGCTTCCCCTAAGTAGCAGGAAGTGTAAACGGACTCAATGGAAGGAAGGCTGGTTTTTGTGATGGACTGCTCTACATTCACAGCTCTCTCCTACTTCTTGTGGTCTTAGGAAGAACAGTTGCCATACTAAGCTGGGATGTGTCCAAAATCTATGGCGCAGCTACAAAAATTTAAAAGAGACATTACCTGATCAAAAATCTATCTATATCAGCCTTAAATATACACGAGCACTTTGTTGCCCCAGCCCCCTGTGCAAGGAGTTCCAAAGGTTCACAGTCCTTTGAGAGAAGACATTCCTCCTTATCTCAGTCTTAAATTGGTACCCCTTTATTCAGAAAAACTATAGACTGTCTCATGAGGGGAAACATTCAGCATTTACCTTGCCCGGACCCTTAAGAATTCTCTATGTTTCAATGAAATCACCTTTCATTCATCTAAATTCCCCTGAGTAGAGTCTCAACCTGTTTAGCCTTTGCTCATAAGACAATGCCTCCATACCAGAGTTCATCCCAGTGAATCTTCTGTGAACTCTCTCTTTAAAGCCTGGAGAGTCGCAGGTGAAGGAGGAGGTCTCCAACAACAGCAGCAGCAATGCCAGGACGAGCCACACACAACTCCACCCTAGCCCCGGTCTCTCTAGTTGAGCAAGGAGCAGGTCCTGGGCTGACTTGCAGGCTGGGCTGAGGCTCCAGGTCAGCAGCTAGGAGGCACCTGAAGGAGCGGAAGCATCAGCGAAAGGAATGGACGGCGAATCAGCAGCAGCATCTGGAGGTGTGTCGGATGGGGAACAGGAGGCTTCTCCTGGCCCAGCAACGAAGTGGCTTCTAGTAGTCCAGTATGGTAGTCTTGGCTCAGCATAGCAGTCTTTATCTATCTTTGCTGGAGTCTTCTGGCCCAGTATTCCAGCAGCCGGACGTTCTCGTCTTGGAATGGCAGTCCTGTGCTGGCTAAATCTTCACGGTATTCCATTGTTCCTTAATCATCTTTCCCTGAGCCCAGGAGCCATTAACTGAACTGTGATGAAGTTTGTCTTAATTATACTTTTTAAAATTATTATACATGACTTCTGTCATTAATATAAGCACCGTGGTGTGGCAACTTATAACATTTTTCACTGTATTTTTCAAGGAGATGCACACATGACAATATATTTCTGTTTGATTCTGTTCTGTTGTGGATATAGAAAAAGAGAATCCCTATACTGCAGAAGGAGTTCATTCAGCCTGTAGAGTCTGCACTGACCCTACCATGAGCATCGCATCCAGACCTAGCCCCCCCCAACCATAACCCCACATCTACCCTGGCTAATCCACCTAGCCTACACACCCCTGAACACTAAAAACAATATCAGCACAGCCAATCCACCTAACCTGCACATCTTTGGACTGTAAGGGGAGGCATCACATTGTGAATACCAGATCTTGCTTGGGATCATAGCGTGCCAATCCTTAAAGGAGGACAGCTGTTTCTTCACTTTCCTGAAAACTATGGCTTGGCTGCATGACCATTTCCAAGACTGACCCTTTTTTAAGAGTTGACGCAAAGGTACCAGAATCAAGGCCAGGTTATGTATGGACTTTCTGTAATAACTCACCAGCTCAAGGAAAGACCTAAACTCCATTACAGATGTGGGAGATGGGTCACCTTTGATTGTCCTTGCTTTATCTTCCAATGGGTGTAACCTGGTCTTGTCGATTCTATAGCCTTAGTAGGTCACACAGGGTGGCTGGAACACATTTTTTTCCCTTCTAAGGCATATGCCTGCTTGGGAGAACCATTTAAGAACTATGTCCAAGTTCTCTAAGTGCTCCTTATTGGTCTTCCCTGTTATTAGCACATCATCTAGATAATTGTTACTTTTCTCTGCCCCAATGTCATCAGCCTGTAAAAATTAACACATTATTTACACAAACAAATTTCTTCAGGAACATTCTTTTCTCTCGTCAATGTTGAAATAACTCCACAGAGGCCAGTATCCTGTCACCAAGTCACCATTTAGTTACACGTGGAGAGTCCTTGACACTGATCCAGGTCCCTCAGGGCCAGCCCTCAGAATGAACAGAACCTCTGACACTCTTGTTCTTATCTGTCAGCCAGGAAGCCCTGATTGAACCTGGTTAACAGCCCCAATCAGGGAACTCATATTCTTTGCAGTCCACCTGGCTGATCTTATTACAATCACTGCACTAGTCAGCAAATTTCTCACATACACATGCAAATGCTAGTGCTTTCTTTTCAGTTACTGCATATCTTGTTGCTATCTGTTAATGACTATGATGCGTATTAGATGAACAGTAATCGGGAAACAGTTCAGATTTGCTTTCATTCTGGAAAATGGCTGTATCAAAATTCCAGTTTTGTACAGGAGTGCATTGTTGCCAGTTTGACTTATTGGAGTACAGTTGCTTTGCGATGCCAGTCTGATGGTAAAGCTGCAGCATTGCAACTGGCAGCACTGTGAAATACCATGGACAGGCATGGAAATTAATTATAATTTAGGCCTTAAGAGAAATCTGCAAAGGATTATTTACGTGCAGGGAGTTTCACTCTCATATTATACCCATTTCATTATTCTGAAAGTGCAAATGATGTGCCTGTTTAGGCAAAGCAGTAGAAAAGCACTCAGCTTCAGATCATTCACTTCCTGGAGAACCAGTGGACCTCTGAATTTTTCAATAATGTGCTGGATTTGTATTTCTCTACGCAATGTCTATAACAAAATTGTGACTGATATGTTAAATTTTCATATTTACATCTCCCTTACATATAAAATATAAGGAATATCTTCACTGCTGTAATGTCCAATAACGAGAGGTGGCCATAAGAGAAAAGTCCATTTTGCATATCTCACCCAGCCTATCCAATCAGATCTGACTCCAGACTTATGGGGGCAATTTTAACACAACCTGCTCTTTGATATTTACAGGATTGGGTACAGTGCTCATCTTACACCACACCTGGTTTATTCTGTATGATGTTATTAGAGAGTAATTTTGGAGGGTTAATGAATCAGCATTCCAACTAATCCTATGTGTCATCTACACAGCGAGTTCAGATAAAATGATCTCACACTGCCATTTTTGCATCATAATAAAACTGTACTCAAGGTAAGAACACAGTTCTCCTCAATGGTTCCATTGATTTACAGCTATCATTTTAATTCCTGTTTAACATTCTGTTTACAGAAAGTCATGCACACAAGAAAACGTCATTCAGAGCTCTATCATGAACTAAACCAGAAATTCCACACCTTGGACAGATTCCGAGATTCCGAATCCTCAGGATTTAAGGTAAAGTTTAATTGTTTTTTGAGGAAATTTAATGTGTCTTAGAAATTAGTGTTACTCTTGTTGTACTCTTGTTCTTTATTTTGAATATTACTTAGCAGTGTTTAAAAAAGTGGTATCAGAGACCTGCTGTGAACTGTGATCATTGTGATTTCTATCTAGATTGCTAATTGTGACAAAACCTTTTTAATATTAGATTGGTAAGGCTAAACATTACAGTAGGTTCTGTTCTTCAACAAGTGCTTCAATTGCTCATACACATTGATTTCTTTGCTCTTTTAAGGCAGAGGTGAAAATCTATAATATATTAAAGATTTGTTCATACTTCATACCACCTTTTCCATTTCAAATTTCTTTATCTACATTTATAATGGATGCTATCCATATAATCCTGTCACAGTATAATTACACCATCTCACAAGTGGTAACTAGAATCAGTTTTATGTCTCCTTGAAGTTCAATTTGTATTCTCTGCTTCAACCAATTGTAGCTATCCATTTCCCAAATTGTTTAAGGTTTTGATGCTTAACTTAAATAACAATGTAAAATCACAGCATTATACGAAGACAAGGACAAATTTATGGCATTAGAATTGGGAGTAAGTTACATCTGTATGCCCTGGTCTGATGTTTGCTTCACTGGAAAAGTGAATGTAATGAACCAGTGTTGAAAAATAAACAATACACATAAGGCATATGGAAAAAAAATTATTCACATGGTTGGCCCAAAAAGTATAACTGGCCAGTCACCAGTGGATATTCATTTAAACCCTCTGACTCTGCACTGGTAAGTTTTCTTTTAATGTCAAGAGCCCCTTGTGCATATGTATATTGAAGCCTAACCACTGAGCGATAAGATGAATATAGAGTGGTCCAGCCTGCTGGAACTCCACCCCAAAAAGCTAAAACATCCTCCATGAGTTTGGATGATCCACAAGATGCTCCAGATGCCTTTCACTATCTAAAAAGTGAGTGTGAGAATCACTGATCCACAAATTAGTTCTTACATACTTTCCAGCAGTTCTATTCACTGAATTTGACCCTTTGTGAATTAATTTTAACTCACTATAGTTCAATTTTAACATAGCGTAGTAAGAGCATTTATAATGTTTTGAGATTATATTTAACTTTAAATGATCCCCAGTTCATTTTCATACAATCCTGTTAGCTGATTTGCTGAACTAGGACTATATTAAGTCAAAATTAGTTCACAACGGCAAGTTATTTTCTCTTTTCATTCATATCCTATGACCAATGGACTTTCCACAGCCTCTTTGCAGGGAATGTTCTGAATTCCTTCTTTATGCAAAACGTGCATTATGATTTCTCTCTAAAATTACCTAGCTCTATTTTCCACACGCCCCATCATTGTCGATGCCCTTCCAAAAGAAAAGGTTTTGCTGTGTCTACTGTTTGTATTCCAGACCCAGTATAAAAGCCTTTTTAATTAGATTTAAGGAGGTGAAACACTACAGGCTTTGTCCTCTCCATTATTTTTCAACCACCGCTGCAGACTACATGTGCAAATATTGGCTGTGATATCCATTATAATTGAATATCCTTTTATATAAATTTATATTACATATGTCTAGATTCATATTGAGAACAAAGAGGGAGAAATTTTAAAAATTACCATGTAAGTGTGTGATAAACAATTCCAATTGGCTTGTGGCATTCTGCAATATGATTCTAAATGTCAATATCTTCTGTTTTTTTATGCAGCAAGAGAAGCAATGTAGCATTTCCCCAGCAGGAGCTGAAAAGAGCATGCCAGCTGTAAGTGTAACATAGCACCTATTCCAGCTACAATATGAAGATACTGAGCACCTGTTGATTTGAAATAACCCGATTGGATATTCCAAGCTGTTTGCAGAACAGAAATACAAATGCAAACATGCCGGAGAATATGGAAACTATTTATGTCAAGTATTCTAGCTTCAGCGAGACTGCTGAGTTATTGATATGTTCAAACAACAACAGGTTCTTTACACATTAAAAAGACATTTACAGCACTGTATAACTGTGATTCTCACTCAGTCATATTCTCTTACATCATCATGGGATGTGCTATTTACATAGACAAAGACATGAACCTTTACAAACTGTCAAACTGGATCTCTCCCAAGTCTTCACCCATATCTTTTTTTGTAGTCACGTACACATACTACCCCATTTCAAACCCCCTTCCCCCACCACCACACCTCCACCATCGCCACCATCCCTGATATCATTGATTTGATCTTTCAGGAGGGTTCACAACTCACCCTGATCGTGTCCTTGTCAGAATTGGAAGATTACTAATCACTCAGTGAACTCCTATTTCTTGACTTGGATGGCCTTCATTGAGATTTGTAATATTTGGTTCATTGTTAATTTCTGGCTCTAAATCTAATTCTTCCAAATTTGTCACTGAAAGCATCACAAATTCCTACTGATTTACATTTATTACCTTCTGAATTATGCACTAAATAAGATGTCTTGATTAGCATTTCTCTGAACTATTACTCCTATCCCTTTGCATCATACCTGTACCTGTTCTCCTTCCATCAACAGGGGTATGATCCTGGTATGGTACTTCTAGTTATTTTCAATAAAACTGTTCCCAGTCTTGAACTCCTTGATAATCCTGGACTGAAAGTAAGGTTTTGGATAAGACAAGAAATTATGTTTAAAGTTTCCTACCCATCAGCAGTTCTCATGGTGTCAACCCACATTGTTGACCTGTATTTTAGGAGTGCAGTCAGAACGTCTTTATTCTTCCTTAATAGTACATCAGGTGAAATTCTCTTTATACATCCTTGTTAAATTGAGTTAAGTCCACACAAATACTAAGAGTTATTTATGTGTGGGAATTGGTACATTTCTTCGCACCATGCTGCAGACTTGTGCCTCTCATCTTAATCATTTCTTCCAGCTGTAGTCAGACTTGTTTCATTAATGAGTATGGATTTTCCTAGGTTTGAAAAGACATACAAATTTTCTGTCTTATCACAGAGTAATGCTATAATGCATGTTAAATCTTCCCAGACTAGTAAATAATTTTAGAAAGTCTTTTTTGAAGTCATTATTGGATTTTTGCTGATTTGACATCCACTTTCGGGGTCAGATTAGGCATTATACAGCTCTACCACTTAAAAGAGAGAATTCCTGATTCTGTAAAACATGCAATGTTTCTATTGATAACAAGCATGGGGCTGGATGAACACAGCAGGTCAAGCAGCATCATAGGAGCAGGAAAACTTGACGTTTTGGGCCTAAACCCTTCATCAGAAATGGG
>JAHRHZ010000025.1:41353839-41375198 GCA_024137785.1 Ginglymostoma cirratum
GTTTTTTTTTCTGATGAAGGGTCTAGGCCCGAAACGTCAAGTTTTCCTGCTCCTATGATGCTGCTTGACCTGCTGTGTTCATCCAGCCCCATGCTTGTTATAACCTATATGCCTCTTTAACTTGATCTGGCATCTAAGATCTCTGCTCATCGGTAGCTTTCAAAGTATTGCCATTGTCGTTTCCTGCCCTTTTACATTAATCCCTCAAAATTCTTTGCATCGAACTCTGTATACCATGTTTCTCTCCACTTTATCGTATTATTGGATACATCTAGGCAATTAAAGGTGTACAGAAAACAATCCTGATTCACTTTCACTCTAAATCTTTGCCTTTACATCGTCAAATGGTCTAATTCAAATCTGTTTTTGAGCTGTCAGCCTTGTTAAGTGTTATCACATCATTGTTTATAAGCTGATCACTTTTTGCTTAAATTCTAAGTTGGAATGGATGAGATAAATATAGTTATCTTGTAACGTTTGTAATGCTTTCTGCCTTTTTTATGTCACAAATGCTATTGATAGGGCTAAGTTTCTCAACTCAGTCAGAAACCAGGATAATACCCAAAGGGTATATTTCTGTGGCAAGTGGTTCACCTGCTGACACTCCAGAACCCTTTTGCATCTACAAAATACAAGTCACAATGTGATAGAATGTCTCTGTTTGGCTAGATATTTGCATCCACAACAACATTCAACAAGCTTGACAGATTGAAGCAGCCCCATCTATTGACAGTCTATCAATCTCCTTAAACAATCAGTCCTCCCTCCACTGATGCACAATGGCTGCAATATGTATTATTCACGGAATATCTTTCAGAAAATTGAATAAGCTTCTTCAGCAACAACTTGGAAAACTGGCATCTGTATCATCTAAAGTAGCAGGAGAGCAGATGCATAGAAACACACTGTAAGTTCCCCTTTAAATCACATCATAACAACTTGAAAAAATGTCACCATTCCTTCAACATTGTCGGGTCAAAATGCTAGAAGTCCCTACCTTCCAAGCCTGTGGAACTACGTTCACCACACAGACCTCAGAAATTCAAGAAAACTCATCTCCTCAAGGGCAACTAGGGGTGAACAGTAATTTCAAAAAATATCATTTTTATAAAAACAAACATTCTGATGCACTCGTTAATGCTCCTTTATCCTTGATAACTCGAGTGTCCACAATTGTTTGATAGACAATTGCCTATGCTGTAACTGTTGTGTCTACATTTGTTTAGCACAGTTCCTACCAATTAAGTTATGTTTTGTTGTTTCATGAACATGAAATTTGGCACAATCAGGTTTAAGTACAACAGACGAGTGCTGATGACAGGCCTGACATGTGACACCCAAAGTGTAACAGAGAAATTGTTTTTAATATGCAAGACCTCTTCATACATACATATAGAAAGAGATAGATTTGATGTCAAGAGCACATTAATGTGGAATGAACGACATTTTTGGTACGTTTCTGATCATTTTGAAGAATAAGTAAACTAGATTGCTCCGACATATTGTTTGAAGCCTGGATAATATTAGGATATTGACTGTGTGGTATTTTAGATTTCCTAATGCAATAAAGTAAATTGGATCACTACTGGAATAGTGTTGATTGTTTTAAAAAGAAAATATGATGTCCCTTGGGAAATATCTTAGTACCAATGGAACATCTTTCTATATGCATTAAGCAAATGCTGGTCTCCCTTCTAACAGTCAAATCTACATAAACCTGTATGACATTTGTACACATCAGGGATATAGTAGCACTGTGTTTATATTACTGCACCAGGTCCAGAAATGTAAGTTAATAAGCTGTACAAGACAGCCGGGGAATTTAAATTTAATTAAATAAAATTGAAATATGAACGTAAGAAATAGCAACAGGAAAGGACCATGTCCGCGAACCTACCATACTATTCAGTACAATCATGAATGACCTTCTTGCTTAAATTGCACTTTCTCACCCACTCCTCCTAGCTTTTGAATCACTGAAAGTGAAAAACTAATCTATCCCAACCTTAATATAAATTCAGTGATTGACTATCCAAAAGCATCTTGGCTAAGAATTCCAAAGATTCACATCTCAGACTGAACAATTTCGACTTACCTCAGCCCTAAATGTTCTAAACAGATTTCTGTAGTCAGCAACTAATAACTTTTATTAATAAAACCAAACGAAGATGATGTCACCATGTATCCCATCCTCCATCCAGGGAAGCAGCCGCTCATTGTCTACCATGTTAAGCCTTCTGATCTCCTATGCTTCAATTAGCTCACCTGTAATCCTTCTAAACTCAGAGACCATAGACACAACTTAGATATTTTTGAATCAACCTGTTCAGAGATGTTATTACACACCTCTGAAGTAGGTGGGACTTGAATCCAGGACTCTTGGCTCAGAGATAGGTACACTAACACTGCAGCACAAGAACTGCTCAGAGGTAAAATTTTTACCTCAGCATCCCATCAGTAGATAAACCTGTCATCCCAGGAGCGATATAGTGAATTTTTACTTTACTATTTTTACTGTATCGTTACTCAAAAATACAGACCAAAACTGCACAGGGTGCAGTTGCAATGTCATTGAAGCATCATACAATGGCAGTAAAATTTCTGCCCTTGTACTGCAATAATGGACAACATGCCATTTGCCTTCTGACTTGCTTATTAAATGTTACTACAGTCAAGGTTGGAGGGCCCACTGTTTCCTTTTCTAGTCCCTCGCCTCCTGGTCACAACAGATTTTAATCTTTTTAATTCATTTGTGGGATGTGGGCATCGCTGGCTGGCCAGCATTTATTTCCTGTATTGCATGTAGATACATACATATACATATATCTTCCCTTAAAAATGCTTCCATACATACACACATGTACACCATCCAATATGATAAAGCAGCCCACTTGATTGGGACATCAACAAACATTATCTCCCTATACCATCAACATTTGGCCACAGCAATGGACACCATCTATAAAATGCACTCAGAAATTCATCAAGGCTCCTTTAACAAGACTGCCCAAACCCACAACCACCACCATCTAGAAGGACAAGGACAGCAGATACATGGGAACACCACCACCCCCTCCAAGCACTCACTATCCTGAATTGGAAATGTATCACAGTTCTTTCAGTGTCACTGGGTCAATATCTTAGATCTCCCTCATTAACGACACCTACACTAAATGCAGTGCAGCAGTTCAGGAAAACAGGTCATCATTACCTTCTCAAGCCTGCCTAGGGATAGGCAATAAATACTGGCTGAACTAGCGATTTCCACATCCTATGAATGAATTTTGAAATAACACAAACATGAAGAGAAACAAAAAATTGAAACCTCTGCAGAGTGTCAAAGTATTTTGGCAATTATGAAAAAGGATAAATCATGGGGTGTCATAAATGATGTTTCCAAGCTATTTCACCCATACAAACTGCTGACACTGGATTGCCTTCCTGTAACAGTTGCAGTTAGCTGAATTCCTTTGCTTCAGATGGCAGGGTAGATTCCAACAAATTATCTCCAGGAATCCTCCATGAGTGGTAAGGATAAGCAATGGTGAGTTTTCATCTCACACACTTTGCTGAGAGGAGTTTCAAGAAAAGAGAGAATGCAAGTGGCTATTGCTTTACAGGTAGGTCTCAAATTCTCTCTCACAAAGATCAAAAATGCAATAATGCTATCTTACTTCCAAACTGAATCATGTGACCCTTATGCAAAAATTCTCCAGACTGTATAACTCCATCCAAGCTCCCTCTTTCCTTAAAGATGCGTTGCTGTTGTACCGAGTGTCTTTTCCTTTGCAAAAATGTCCTTTATTTGGAAGTTCAACATATGTCACTCAGTTCAAAGACAGTTCAAGATAGGCAACATGGCCCTGACAGTGACACCAATATCTTACACAAAAATTTAAAAAACACAATCTCTTGAAGATATTTTGATAAGCATTTGAATAGGAAAGGTTTCGAGGGATATGGGCCCATCGCAGACAGGTGGGACTTGTTGAGTTTGGGAACAAGGTCAATGTGGACTAGTTGGACTGAAAGGTCTATTTCCATTTGGTATTACTCTATGACACTATCTTTTCATAACACTGCATACTGTGGAAATTTTTGTGTTCCTTTTATGGGTACACTTAAATCTCTCTGAGTATCAATGTTTTAAAGTAACTTCCCTTTATAAAATTATTTTCCTTTCTCTATTATTAGCATTTTGTAATGTTTGTTACCTTGTTGCCATTGTCCTACCTCTTTCCAGCCTCTGTGTTCTTCTCACAGCTTACATTCTCACCCAGCTTTGTATCATCTGTAATCTTGAATCATCAACAATCTGTCTCTTCATCTAAGTCGTTCATGCAGATTGTAAATAGCTGAGGCCCCAGCTCTGATTCTTCTGGCACTTTGCTGATCATGATCTTCAACTTGAAAAGGCTCTATTTATCCTATTCACTTTCCAGTCCATGATGCAATCCTCAGAATGTTAATATATTACCTTTTGTGTGACATTATATTGAATGCCTTTTAGAAATCCAAGTATCAGTGACTCTCCTTTATCTTCCCAACTAGTTAAAAATCTTTTGTGAAATCATTGAGATAGCAAGAACTGCAGACGCTGGAGTCAGAGATAACAAAGTGTGGAGCTGGAGGAACACAGCAGGCTAGGCAGCATCAGAGGAGCAGGAAAGCTAAGCTGCCTGGCCTGCTGTGTTCCTCCAGCTCCACACTGTTGTTTTTATGAAATCATGTTGACTTTAGTCACTTGCTGATTTTCTAGTACATAATTAAGACACTTGATAATAGATTGCAGAATTTTCCTAACAATTTATATGAGGATATCAAGTCTGTAGTTCTGTTTTCTCTCTCCTTCTTGAATGCCAGTGTTAATTTCTTAACTTCCAATCTGCTAGGATCAAAATCCAGGCCATTTTGGCAAAGCATAACCAGTTCACCCAGTATCTCTATGGTTACCTCTTTGACGAAATTGGAATGTACACCCTGTATCCTTAACTTATGCCCCCTTTTAAATTCCACAGTCAGGGGTAACAACCTTTCAGTATAAACCCTGTCAAGCCCCTGCAATAATATTCTAAGTTCCATGTAACCCTTTTCCATATGTATAAATTCATGGGATGTGGATATCACTAGCTCGTCCCCAATTGCACAGAAAGCAATTAAGTGTCAACCACATTGCTGTGGGTCTGAAACTACAAATTGGCGAGACCAGGTAAGAAAAGCATTTTCCTTTCCTAAAGGACTGTAGTGAACCAGATGGGTTTTTCACAACAAGCATTATTAGGCCCTGAATTCCAGATTTTCACTGAATTCAAAATTCACCATATGCTATAGTGGCAATTGAACCCAGGTCCCCAGAACAAAATACCTCCCCAGCAAGTTCAGCCCCTTTTCATGGGTATATGGTCTGATCCAGTGAGCCATTCTAGTCAACCATCACTGTACTGCTTCCAATGTGAATTTATCTTTCTTTTAATATGGAGATCTAAATTGCACAGAATATTTATAAGTGGTCACATCAAAGCCCTGTACAATTGTTGCAAGACTTATTTATCTTTGTACTCCAAACTGTTAGCAATAAAGGCCACTGTACGTTTGCTTTCCTTTGTTGCTGTACCTGCGTGTTAACAGTTTGTGTTCCTTGTATGAGTACATTCCCTTCAATCCTAATGCTTCCTGCAGTAGCTTTGTCCCTACTTGGTACCAGAACGTATTGTGTAAGCTATTCTCAATAAAACATTAAACAAACCCATTTTCCAGACCGCTTTTGCCAACAAAATGGGCTGGATTTTATGACCATATATCAAGTGGACCTAAAACAAAGTAGCTGGAAAAGCTCAGCAGGTCTGGCAGCATCCGTGGAGGAGAAAACAGAGTTAACGTTTCGGGTCCGGTGACCCTTCTTCAGAACTGTTGGTGGCTAGGAAAACATCAGTTTATATGCAGAAAATAGGGAGGTGGGTGTGGTAGGGAGTAAACGATAGGATAGAGCCCAAAGAGAGAGAAAGGAGTTGGACAGACAAAGGAGTTGCTAACGATCAGGCTGGGAGGGTGAATAGTTGTTAATGGGGAATGTTAGTGACTAACAACAGGGAGTGTGTAGTGGCAGGCTATGTGGTAACAAGGCCTGGTGTGTCGGGTGGGGGGCTGGGACAAGGGAGAGTTTAGGCCCTAAAATTATTGAACTCAATATTGAGTCCGGAGGGCTGTAGGGTCCCCACACAGAAATGAGGTGTTGTTCCTCTAGCTTGTGCTGGGCTTCACTGGAACACTGTAGCAAGCTGGAGACAGAGATGTTGGCCAGGGAGCAAGGTGGTGCATTGAAGTGGCAGGCAACAGGTAGTCCAGGGTCTATTTTGCGAGCAGAACAGAGATGTTCTGCGAAGCAGTCGCCAAGTCTACACTTCGTTGCCCCAATGTAGAGGAGACCGCATTGTGAGCAGCGAATGCAGTAAACTAGATTCTTGGAAGTACAGGTGAAGTGTTGCTTCACCTGGAAGGTACGTTTGGGCCCTTGGATACTGGGGAGGGAGGAGGTAAATGCGCAGGTGTTGCACCTTCGCCGGTTACAGGGGAAGGTGCCGTAGGGCTGTGGGGAGGTGTTGGGGGTGAAGAAAGTGTGGACCAGGGTGTCCCAGAGGGAACAGACCCTGCAGAAGGCCGTCAAGGGAGGGGAGGGGAATATGTGTCTGGTGGTGGCATCTTGCTGGAGGCGGCAGAAATGGCATCTGATGACCCTTCCAGCCTGATCGTTAGCAACTTCTTTGTCTGTCCAACTGTCTTTCTCTCTCTTTGGGCTCTATCCTATCATTTACTCCCTACCCCACCCACCTCCCTATTTTCTGCATATAAACTGATGTTTTCCCAGCCACCATCAGTTCTGAGGAAGGGTCACCGGACCCGAAAAGTTAACTCTGTTTTCTCCTCCACAGATGCTGCCAGACCTGCTGAGCTTTTCCAGCAACTTTGTTTTTGTTCCTGATTTACAGCATCCACAGTTCTTTTGGTTTTTATCAAGTGGACCTACCTTACACCTCACAGGAATGATAAAAATATGCAAAATAACTTCGCATCAGCAATACAAAATCATTAGGACAGTTTCAAAAATAGAGGGAGGTAAATCAGGAACCCACTCATCAACTTAAAATGGCCAATCAACAAGTTACTGAGTTTGTTGAAGAGCCATGTGTATGCAGAGATGGGTTTTACCTGCTGAATTTTTCAGATGAGAAAACATGTTAGTGCTTCATATGCCACATTACCTCCTTTCATTTCAAAAATTTGCACAACCTGGAGTATTTATTTCCACGTCTTTGTCAACTTATAACCGCATGGGCTGGAGGCAGCATCCTCACCCCCTGATGCAAACATCAGGATGAGTTTTCTCCTGATTACCCAGCTCACTCCACAGCCACTGATATGTCATTAAATTAAATTTAAAGCTCAGTAGGTTAAATAGCCTATCCTTGATCGTAATTTATATGAATATGAATGTTTTGCCACCATCAGGGGTAGAACATCCTGCCTCTGAAAGCTGCCAGTCAATAAAATAGCCAGCTGCTGTGCAATGCCACAATTTGCCCACTTTAATTGTCTCCTTAAGTCCCTCAAATGGCAGGTTCCCATCCTCCACCCCCCCAACTGATTAAATTCCCTCCAATCTGGTGCCAAGACATGAAGGAGGAGGTTGTAAGATTCTTCCCTCTGTCACCCAGCATCATTCCTGGTTCTGTCTTTATTTATGGTGGTTTGGTGGTGAGCACTGCGAGAAGAAATTTCATCATTCCCACTTCCGCTTTCTTCTGGATGAAAAAGTTCTTCCTTAAATCCTTCCTGGGCCTCCTGTCTTTTACCTTAAATCTATGACCCATTGTCCTTCAACTAAGGGGAAATGTTTCTTTCAATCTAACTAGCCATGCCCTTCATAATTGTGTATGTCATTCAAGTATTTCATAAGTTTGTAACTAATTAACAAAACAAAATTAAGGTTACAGAAACATGGCAGGAGAGCTGGTGTACCAGAACTACAACAAGGAGCAGCTTCTGACAGCACGGTGATTCCAGACAGTTATATCTGTGGTAGGTGTTTGCAGTTCAAACAACTTTGACGTAGCTATTGAGCTAGAGATGGAACTGCAGACAATGCAGCCCATCAGAGTGGGGAGAGATACCGGGACACTTTATTCCAAGTGCTAAAGTAGAACTTCAGAACTGATCAATAATCAGGACAGGAGGGTGTGAAGAAGTGTTAGGTAATCTTTGATCCAAGATGTTGTGATGGAGGAATTTCTACCTGTGGCTTTAACCAACATCCATAATGTACTTGTTGATGAGAACAAAGACTGCAGATTCGCTGATCAAACAAACAAAAACACCATAGTGCAGAAGCCCATTCAAGTGCGGAAAGTGGAAGGCAAGGTGGCGATAATAGTGTAGTCAAAATGATAAATTTTGTTCTCTTTCTGCACTTGTAAGTTCTGAAAGTCCTGTTGTCCACCCTATATCAGGATTAAGAATGTCTCCTCACAACTGGAAACACACTTAGAATGAAATGGAGAGGATTCAGTTGCCATGGTTTGTGTGGGCCCAATGTGAAGGTGTTGAAGAGAGTGAGAAAAGTTACAAGAATAATCTTGAGGATGGAGATGTCAATTAAGTGAGTAGATTGACAAAGTGAGGGCTGTTCTCCTTTGAGAAGAGGGGTTGACAGATTTGATACAGCTGAACAAATGGGGAGAAACGGTTTCCAATGGTGGATTGGCCTCTTTCTGCACTGTAGGCATTGCAATGCTACAGTGCTTCTATTGGTGAAGAAGTCATGAGCTAAAGTGATTGGCAAAAGAACCAGAAGTGACATGATAAAGATTTTTTTTTTGCACAGTGAGTGGTTAGGATGTGAGAACTGCCTGAGAACATGGTGGATATAGATTATATTATAACTTGTGAGAGAGAATTGGATAATTATCAGATAAGGAATGTATTTTGCAAGATAATAGGAAGAAAAGTGAACGTCCTTTTCACAGAATACCTGTGTGGTTGCAATGGGCTAAATGTCTTTGTTCTGTGCTGTAACCAATCTAGAATTCTATATCTAGATAAAACCAGGCATCTGGAACTCACTGCCTGAAAGGATGGTCTAGGCAGAAACCCTCATAACATTGAAGAAGTATTTAGATGGTCACTTGAAATTCTGCAGTAAACAAAGCTATGGGTCAAATGTTAGAAATTAGTCCCAGATAGTTACTTGATGATCAGAGTGGACAGGATAGGTCAAGTATCAGAGATAAAAGGTACTGCAGATGCTGGAGAATCCGAGATAACAAGCATGGGGCTGGATGAACACAGCAGGTCAAGCAGCATCATAGGAGCAGGAAAACTTGACGTTTCGGGCCTAAACCCTTCATCAGAAATGGGGGAGGGGAAGAGGGTTCTGAAATAAATAGGGAGAGAGGGGGAGGCGGATAGAGAATGGATAGAGGAGAGGATAGGTGGAGAGGAGGCAGACAAGTCAAGTAGCCTCTTTCTGTGCTGGAATACTCTGTGACTCTGTGAGTCTAAATTAATGGCAAGCTACAGTTTGAGACAAAGGGAGAACACTCACTGCATGCTGCAGGTAAAACAAAAAGAGGAAGTAAAATCATCTCTTTCCCTCGACCCCACATCAAATTCCCAAATTTAGCACTTTACCCCTCTGTTTATGAAAAGCTCCACACTGGAAAAGCTAATCTGGATTGTCCTAAAACCCACCTGGTGCATTAATATCCTGCAGAAAGAAAAAATCTGATGTTCTGCCACAATTTGGGCCCTAGATAACAATATAGTGTGTGATTAACTTTTAATTGTACTCAGAAAGGGGGAGGCGATGGCCTAGTGGTATTATCCAGAGATCCAGATAATGTTCTGGGGACTCGGGTTCGAATCCCACCATGACAGATGATGGCATTTGGATTCATTAACTATCTAGAATTAAGAATCTAATTGCCGGTTGTTGGAAAAAATCCACCTGGTTCACTAACCCCCTTTAGGGAAGAAAACTGCCATCCTTACCTGGTCTGGCCTACATGTGACTCCAGACCCACAGAAATGTGGTTGACTCTTAACTGTGCTCAGTTGCCAGCCAGTGATGCCTTCATCCTGTGAATGAATAAAGGAAAATAAAATGCTGCAGCAGGCCTCAGTTATACTCAAGCTGGTGGCATATTGACCCCTACTCGAGGGTAAACAAGGATGGACGATAAATGTGGCTTTGTCAGTATATTTACATCCCGTGATTAAAAAAAGAAACCTGGCATATTGCACGCCGTTCTGTGTGGGTTGGGGTCATTTATCATTCAGACTTTCTCTGCTGGATGCCTGGTAGAGCCTCTCTCAAATACCTGTGTGTACCTGTATCCTTTGACCCCCTGCTTTTGTTGTTTATTGCAGTGAAATCCTTAAAATATTTTTAAATGTAACAAAAATAGGTAGGCCAATAGGCATATCTGAAAGAGCTTATACCACCAACATTTGTAGCTTTTTAAAAACATTTTCTCACATTTTATCTATCAAGTGTTGGACCAACCATTGACTTTCCTGTTCATGTGAAATTAAAGTAGGATAATAGGTCAGCACAACATCGTGGGCCGAACGACCTGAACTGTGCTGTATTGTTCTATGTTTTCAACCGGGCTCTTTCCATTACATTTCCCTGAGTTGCCAGTGTTAAGATTGAAAGTTCGAAATTAATTTTAATCAACCTGTTTCAGGCATATCGTGACAAACCTCTGTGGCTGGTGGGATTTGAGCCTTGATCTTCTAGCCCAGAGAGAGGGATATTACTACTATGCCTCTGAGGCTTTAAGTTTGATCTATGCATCAATCAGATTGCTTGTTGGGTTATCTCCCTGAGATGTAGTGATGGTTAAATTTCCTCCTGAAGACTTTGACAGAGAAAGAGAAAGAAAATTTCTTTGGTGTAGAACAAACACAGCAGAGTCCGATTTAAAGACTGGACAGCCAATGGTCAATCTTCCACATGGATTTCGGCTGCTGCTAAATTTGTCAGGGGGCACCAGCACTCACAAGTGTGAGAGTAAATGAGGGACTGAATACACTTTTAAAGACTTTTTGTCACTGTTTGTAGCAATGGATAAACAGGACTTGGTCTTAACCTGCTAAGGATCCTTCAATTATTCCAGCATCAACCAATAAAATATAAGTTTATCTTTTAAAATAAAGTTGAGAAATCTTTGTGGTGAAACCAGGAGAGATTCCCACCACACTCCCCAAACCGCTCCGCTCCCCCCACCCCCACCCCCAGCATCATTATTCTTACCCAACAGTGGCTCCCTCCTGGGATTCGTCTTGTAGTTATTGCTGGTGAGATAAGCAGCACAAGACACAGCTTCTTAAAATTGGCTGGTTGCTTGTGGAGGTACAGCAGTCCCCTTCCAGCTCACCCAAAAAACATGTAAATGAGTCCTGAGGACCAATTTCAGGCCAGCATCTGGCCTGCTAATGGGGAGCAGTCTGTCCACCTATTGCTGGTCTTGGAAAATCCCCATCCCTCTGATTCTCCACTTCAATCTTAATTATTCTTGCTCACTTAACTTCCAAGTTCTTCTTGCTCGTCCTTTGGCAGTAAAAAGGGATTTGGATTATGGAAAAGGAATTTTCAATTTGCATTTCTGACCAGTTACATCAGAGTGTTGCAAATTGATAGTGTCTATATTAACAACTCATTAGCAAACTCTTAAGGATACTTTTCCCAGAAAACTATTATGGTGCACACCAGGTAACTAGACCTCTGCATCTTAGTGGTATCAAAAAAAGAAACTGAGTCTGGTTGAAGACAGACTTGAAACTGAGATTGAGTCTATCCTCCAGCTCTCTGTGGCAAGTAGTTCCAAAGACTCACAATCCTGAGAGAAGAAATTTGTCTTCATCTCAGTCTTAAATTAGTACTCCTTTATGCTGAGACTGTGCCCTCTGGTCCTAAGCTCTCCCATGAGGGGAAACATCCCCTTAATGTTTCCCCTGTCAAGTCCCTTAAGAAGCCTATATGTTTCAATGAAATCACCTCTCATTCTCCAGTGGGTAGAGTCCCAACTTATTTGCTTATACAACAATCCTTCCATCCAAGGATCATCTTAGTGTACGTTTTCTGAACTGCCTCCAATGTAACTGTGGGGAATCTGAAAGTGCATTCAATGCATGGGACATGACTCCATATTTTGGTGTAAAATGTGAGATAGTTCAGGAGGTTCACACTGGGAGGTATTCACTGCTCATGTTCACAGCCATGAATCTTATACACTGTACACCGATATCTTTTCAATCACAATAACCTATTTTTATTTCCATATGTATTCAAAATAGAAAAGAAATTAAATTAACTTCTGTCAGAGTTCAAAGGGACAGGAAAATTAGAAGCGTTATTTTAATGTGAGCTTCTCTGGTTCCTGTGAGCGTGACTGTGCAGATCAGATTGAGGCAGAACCATCAGTCTGTTACTACGGCTCAGCACAGGATTAATAGGCTTAAAGAGCCTGAGTGGGCTTCCAGCTGCGGCCAATGTTATGAATAAATTTTCATTCAATAAACATTATATGATTATGAACTTGCACAAGTTTTTCTTTCATTCCCCAAAAAATTTCTGGTCTAGCAGTGAATTCTCAGAAGCACCAATAATTATTTGTTGGATGGAGGCCGGAGGATAAGAACACTGCGTAGCAGATGATACGGTTTGCAATGTGTTAGGCAGCATAACATAGACTAAGAGAGAGGTAAATTACTGCAGCTGCTGGAATCTGTACTGACTCGGGATGCGGGGGGCGCAGTGGGTGGGTGGATTGGAGTGCTGGGAGACAAAGGGTATTGATAGTTCAGATTAAGTGTGAACTATCAACATCCTTTCTTCCCCAGTACTCCAACCCCTCCCTGCGCACCCCCACTTTAGCATAAATGCTGCCCCCTTCACACCACTTCAGCTCTGATAAAGACCATCTAGACTCGAAACATTACCTTGCTCTCTCTCAATGGATGTTGCCTGACCCGCTGTGATCTCCAGCATTTGTTGTTTCCTATGTGGCACGGTGGCTCAGTGGTTAGCACTGCAGCCTCACAGCGCCAGGTGACTGTCTGTGCGGAGTTTGCACATTCTCCCCGTGTCTGCGTGGGTTTCTTCCAGGTGCTCCGGTTTCCTCCCACAGTCCAAACGTGTGCAGGCTAGGTGGATTGGCTATGCTAAATTGCCCATAGTGTTCAGGGGTGTGTGGGTTATAGGGGGATGGGTCTGAGTGGAATGCTCCAAGGGTAGGTGTGGACTTGTTGGGCCGAAGGGCCTGTTTCCACACTGTAGGGATTCTATTACCAAGAAAATCAGATTCTTGTTGAGACAGCTGTTTTGAAGTTTATTTACAACATTAATTGTTCACACAGCTACAATATCATAAGGTTACAGACAGTGTGGGTTCTATGCTTACAGACAGGACTGTACATGACGTATATATAGGTGGCTGAAGGCAAGGCAGGTACCTTTATAATGGCATGTCAGTTGTCTTGATGTCATGTAACTGTCTTAAAGGCGCTGGAGTATCTGGTCTGGAATCTGCTATTAGAGGACCCACAACAATTGACCTATGAAGGTAAACCAGAGGAAGATTAATGACAAACCTGGTAGTTAAAAAAAAAGAACCCAGGTCACACAGTTGCACTAATACCTCAGTAAGTCTTTCTACCTGCAATATGGTTGACTGTAATCAGATTCCCCTTTGCCTTTTGAGGGATCTACGCAATGCTCATCTAGTTTGGATTCTATATGACTCCAAACCCAATGCAATGTAGTTGTCTCTTAGTTGCACTCTGAAGTGGAAAGCCATTAAGATGCGTCAAACCGCTACAACATCAAAACGAAGAAATGCAACCAGACAAGCACTCAGCATCAACTTTGGCACTGGAATTAGCAACGGCAGAAATAACCCTGTTGACCCTGCAAAGTCCTCCCTGCTAACATCTGGGGACTAGTGCCAAATTTGGGAGAGCTGTCTCACAGACTAGTTAGGCAACAGCCTGACGTACATTCACAGAATCATAGCCCACAATGTCCCAGACGCCACCATCACCATAGGAGCAGAAAAGCTTGACGTTTCAGGCCTAGAGAAGGGTCTAGGCCCGAAACGTCAAGCTTTCCTGCTCCTATGATGCTGCTTGGCCTGCTGTGTTCATCCAGCCCCACACTTTGTTATCTCGGATTCTCCAGCATCTGCAGTACCTTTTATCTCTGCCACCATCACCATCCCTGGTTATGTCCTGTCCGAGCAGCAGGACAGATCCAGTGGAGCTGGTAGCACAGTAGTATACAGAATCTCAACATTGACCCTTGACTGCATGAAGCCTTACAGCTTCAGGTGAAACATTGGCAAGGAAATCTGCTGATTACCACGTATTGTGCTCCCTCAGCTGATGAATCGATACTCCTCCATGTTGAACAATATTTGGAGGAAGCACTGAGGATGGCAAGGGCACAAAATGTACTCTGGGTGGGGGATTTCAATGTCCACTGCGAAGAGTGGCTCAGCAGCAGTATTACTGATCAAGCTGGTCGGGTCCTAAAGGACATAGATGCTAGACTGGGTCTGCAGGAGGTGCTAAGGGAAATAATGAGATGGATAAACATGCTTAACCACATCCTTACCAATCTACCTGTCACAGACATATCCATCCATGACAGTAATAGTAAGAGTGACCACCACACTGTCCTTGTGGAGCCAAAATCCTGTCTTCACATTGAGAATACCCTGCACTGTGTTGTGTGGCTAAATGAGACAGACTTTGAGTAGATCTAACAATCCAAAACAAGGCATCCATGAAACATCGTGGGCCATCAGAGGCCAAATTGCATTACAAAACAATGTCAGAAGTCACATGACACCAGGTTACAGTCCAATAGGTTTATTTGAAATCACAAACTTTCAGAGTGCTTTCTTTTGGCAGGTGACCTCCCCCAACTGACGAAGGAGCAGCGTTCAGAAGGCTTGTGCTTTCACATAAACCTGTTGGACTATAACCTGGTGTTGTGTGATTTCTGACATTGTCCACCCCAGTCCAACACCGGCACCTCCACATTCTGATGACAAAGCAAGGAATGGCTAACCTTCAGTGAGTGCAGTTACCATAGTAACTGTTGTTGTGGATACATTTCTGTTGCTGGGGTACATTAGAATTCTGGAAATAGTAGCTTTTCTTACTTTGTGCAATTGGTGACATTACCTCTTCCTGATCCACTGCCTGATGTGGAGACTCAGCATTTCTATAGATTTTTGTGTTTGCGATGATATTTCTGGTCATTTGTATTCACCGATCTACAAAAGTCCTAAGTCATGGTACAGGCTGCCTTTAGTTCAGAGCGTGTTTGCTGTCTGATTGACTCTCCTACATCGCTCAACTCTGGCAATGATTTGGCATTCCTATCACACTGAAATTTGACATTCTATTATTTAAGCTTGATTTTCTCACTCAGCTTTTACTACTTCTGGTTTCTTTTGTTTTTGTTTTGATATTGGAAGAGTTGTTTAGGTGTGACATGATATCAGTCTTCGAGTTAAACCATCTTCCATACCTTCAGGCATTGTATTTCTCCACTTAAGAATGACCTTGATCAAGTCTGTGCTGGGCTTGCTCAGTAATTTATAATCCCTTTGCCTAGATTCACTGCTGCCTCAGTCTACTACTTGCATGGGACAAGTGTGGAGATGCTGCATGATGTTGAATGTCCCAATCATTTATGAAATGGCTGAATTGCCCATTTGTGAATTGAAAGCCATTGTCACTTATCACAACATTTGTAATGCTATGAAAACTAAAGCGTGCTTTCAGGCATTCAGCAATCTCTCTCATCGACGTTGACATCAGCTGATCTAACATACATCATAAGGATAGCGGTCCGTGGTGACAAGATGAGCAGTTCTGATGATAGTGATGGGGTCTACTCCAAATTCCATCCTTGGACTGTCTAGATTGTCTTACATATGTGGCTATGAACGTGCCTAGCTTGGTGTTTGCTACGAGCTTTGCACTGAATAATGTGGTCCTAAATCTTATTTCTGTTTGATCAGCAGATCACTTCTGAAGAAGGGTCTCAGCCTGAAACATCAGCTTTCCTGCTCCTCTGATGCTGCTTGGCCTGCTGTGTTCATCCAGCTCTACACCTTGTTATCTCAGATCACTTCTACTGCCTTCTTTAGATTTGACATTATTTCTGTGATAACTTCATTTGATATGTTTTAGCATCTCTTTTCTCATCTCCTTTCAGAACAAAAGCTCAATTTTCTTTTGACAAGGTTGCATCTTGAGCTGTCAATTAATCTCTTTACGTCTAATACTCTCTTATACATTCAAGTGTGTCCTTGATGCTTCCTGACCATCCTTTGGTCATTACTTCCTACAGCATTGGGGAGATGAATCTTGTATAATTTTGCATCATTTGAACAAAATGGTTGGTCTTTCCAATCCTGTCTCCACTGGATTGATGACTTTCAGAGCTTGCCACACTCAATCACAGCATCTTCGATGTTCTTCATAGGGAGTTCTCCTCTTGACAGCATGTCAGTTGTGTACGTAGAACATAGAACATAGAACAGTACAGCACAGTATAGGCCGTTCGGCCCACAATGTTGTGCCGAACTTTTACCCGAAACCTAAGGTCTATCTAACCTCCACCGCTACCTTATACTATCATCCATATGCCAACCTAATAGCTGCTTAAATGCCCCTAACGAGGCCGACTCCACTACCCTCTCCGGCAATGCATTCTACGCCCCTACCACTCTCTGAATAAAGAAGCTACCTCTGACGTCTCCCCGATATCTACCTCCTTTAACTTTAAAACTATGTCCCCTTGTAAAAGCTACCTCCAGCCTAGGAAAAAGTCTCTGGCTGTCTACTCTATCTATACCTCTGATCATTTTGTACACCTCTATCAAGTCACCTCTCATCCTTCGTCGATCTAAAGCGAAAAGCCCTAGCTCTCTCAACCTTTCCTCGTAAGATCTTCCCTTAATTCCAGGCAACATCCTGGTAAATCTCCTCTGCACCTTTTCCAACGCTTCCACATCTTTCCTGTAATGAGGTGACCAGAACTGGACACAATACTCCAGATGTGGCCGAACCAGGCTTTTGTATAGCTGGAGCATAACTTCACGGCTCTTGAACTCAATCCCTCTATTAATGAAAGCTAACACACCATACACCTTCTTAACAACTCTATCCACCTGGGTGGCAGCTTTCAGAGAACTGTGAACATGAACCCCAAGATCCCTCTGCTCCTCCACACTGCCAAGAATCTTTCCGTTAACTCTGTATTCTGCTTTCAAGTTTGTCCTTCCAAAATGAATCACCTCACTCTTTTCAGGGTTAAACTCCATCTGCCACGTCTCAGCCCAGCTCTGCATTCTATCAATGTCCCTTTGTAACCTAGAACAGCCCTCCGCACTATCCACAACACGACCCACCTTTGTATTGTCTGCGAACTTGCTAATCCACCCTTCCACTCCTTCATCCAAATCATTTCCAAAAATCACAAATAGAAGAGGACCCAGGACAGATCCTTGTGGCACACCACTCGTAACTGAGCACCATGTTGAATATTTTCCGTCCACTACCATCTTCTAAGGGTCAGCCAATTCTGAATCCAATCTGCCACATTTCCCCCTATCCCATGCCTCCTTACCTTCTGCATGAGCCTACCATGGGGAACCTTATCAAACGCCTTACTTAAATCCATGTATACCACATCCACTGCTCCACCTTCATCCAAGTGTTTGGTCACCTCCTCAAAGAATTCAATAAGGTTTGTGAAGCATGATCTACCCCCACAGATCCATGCTGACTATCACAGATCAAACTGTGCCTATCCAAGTGAACATAAATCCTGTCTCTCAGAGCCCTTTTGAATAATTTGCCCACCACTGAAGTAAGACTAACTGGTCTGTAATATCCGGGGTTATCCCTGTTCCCTTTTTTGAACAAGGGAATGATGTTTGCCTCTTTCCAAACTTCCGGCACTATACCCGTGGACGGTGAGGACGAAAAGATCATCGCCAACCATTTAAGCAGAACCTTTCCCTCACTTGTGTGTCATGTCCAGACAACAGCTCTGTAAATGAAGTAACGTTTCTTGGAACAGACATAAATGGTTTAAAGAAAATGTGGTGAAATTGTTCATTGTTTGCCCCCATTGTTGCTTTGTCTCTTCCAAACAGATATTGATTGAAATGTTCACAAACAAATTCAACAGCCCAGCTCCTTTTCTCAATCTGAGCACAGCATCATTCAATCTGCATTAATTCCCTGGATGCAAATGCAACTAGATGTGTTAGCTGCACAAGGGTTGTTCCATATCCTGCTTCACTGGCATCGCCACTGCAAGACGTCTTCATCATTGACATCATAGACCTCATTAGTAGCATTATCATTAGCAAAATATGTGATAACAAATTCACTATGATAAATAATGTCTGATATTCCCTTCTCACAACTTCAAAGGAAGTAATAATTTGAAGAGATGTGAAATGACTGCCAGCTCACTCTCACTTGCCCATCATTCTTGTACAAGGTTACACCTAACCTCACATTCTACACACAGAGCCTTCCAGAGAAAGCTTTCTCTCATGTCAGTAACCACCATTTATACCAATGGTAGTGAAAACCTTTGTCTGGATAGGTTGTGGCTAAATCTCTTCAATTGTTAGTATGGGTTAATGAGATGTCTTCAAAGATTTATTCTTATCTTTTGTATATGCTCAATTTTCCAAATCATTTCGCTGCGAGCTTCCCACTCCTTTAACCTGAAGGAGATGGCACTTTCATGATTGCTCCCTTCTTTGCTGGCTCTCTGTCCTGGTTTTCAGGCTGGTCATGAGGGTAGCTGGATCTCTCTTCAGCAAGTATCACATTTCCATCCACTTCAAGATAATTTCCACCAGAAAGACACCCAAGACCTGTTCAAAGCATTTATAGTAGAGGTAAAGATCACATGAATGCAACAAGTACACTAAGCATAAAAGTACATTTCTCCAAATAGAGCTTAAACTCATCAGAAAATGGGAACAGCATAATCAGGTCCAGTGACCACTCATGTTAAACCAAGCTCATTTATTTCCTTTGAAGTTGTGAGATAGGAATATCAGGCATTGTGTATCACAGTGAATTAGTTATCACGCATTTTACAACATTGCACAAAGTCACGGTCGGGGTCTCTAGCCACAGGAGCGTTGAGGGTCATGATCCATATCCAGTTTTATGTCTCAACTAGTGTCTCCATTCACAGTTCTAAAGCAGAGCCATATCAGACTCAAACATTAACTGTTTTCTCTCTCCATAGATAGCACCAGACCGGCTAAGTTTTTTCCAGCATTTCCTGTATTTTTGCCCCATTCATGATATCTGCTTCTGTTCCAAATGAAAAAGTAAAGAGACAAGTGCAATAATTTCTACAAAATTTCAGTGTAACTAGTAACCCATTGTGAGAAACTTCACCCAATAACTTGAGCACAATAGCATCAGCAGGAAGGGTTGTGTGGGAGGACAGCTGAAGAAATAATGAAACAAATTTCTTCTTCCATATATCACGTTAAAGGTTAATACAAGCAACACAATTTACTGCAGCCAGCATGCACTGCACTAAAGCATCCTTTGTCTGCATTCTGGACATGTTATTAATCTTCCAAACAAGAGTCAAAGGACTTGAAAAACATGAACTCTGTTTCTCTCTCCACAGATGCTGTCGACTCTGATGAGTTTCTCCAGAACTTTTTATTTTATTTCCAATCTCCAGAATCTCCTGCATTTTTCTTCGAGAAAAGTCCATTGCCAACGAACCGATTGTTGCAATTTGGTTTGCGGCTCCATGGAAACGTCACTCATTTACATTTCTACAGATACTTTATTGTGATCTGAATGTAAAAATTTAAATCTTGAACATGAATGTGTTTGAAGTATTGGCAATGATGTTTGATGCCAATAAACCTTTGTCTACTTATTCATTTTGACTACACCACTTTTTTATTGTTTATAATTAATGAAGGTCAGATGCAAAAGCCAGAGGCATATTCTTGCTAAAACTACAACTGTTCATCCACACTGAGACCTGAAATGATTTCACCCTCTCCAGAAAAGGTCACTGCCTTCCAGTCGTTTTGTAAATTGGCAATAATGTTTTGTCATTGGGGAATTTTTATCCAAGTGAAGAGACTTTGATTTTGCTAAACAACTCAGGAATGGGAATGGTTTCTAGAGCTAATTTCTCCTTCTCTCTCTTTGCTGCTGGCATTAAAATGAGAAAAAGAACATGAAGATACGAATAAATAACATTAATTCCAACATGTCTGTTGACTATCCTCAACCATGCCTACTCCCACACTCAGTATTCACTGAACTTATTCTCCTATCAGACAGTGGTTTCAAAAAACCTTCACCATCCATTAAAAAAGATGACTAATTCCATTGTTCCTCACTCAGTACAAGGTTTGATATATTTCTTTCATAACTTTTCTAAAACTGTGACGCAAAGTTGGTATAGTACTTAAGGATTGGAAGGCAGTATGTTACGGTTTGTTTGTAAAATGATGAGGGGTAAAAGTGTGTGATCCCTTTAAAAGATATGTTTTTTAGGCTTGTGGATTCAAGAAAATGTCTGCAGGCAGCAGCAGATGCAGAGAGTTCTACAAACTGGATCTGTATTAAAAGGCTATACTGTTAACAGGCAAAGCAGCACTTTTACCAAGACAACAGATTTTTGAATTTAGCCAATTAGTTGGCCAATTAAATTTAAATCTGATGGTTTTCACAATCTCAGACCAATCTTATCATAAGAAATTAATAAGTCATCAAGGGTATAAAAGAAGAGGACATTTGAAAATCAGTGTGAGAACAAACTGCCATCTGTTAAGAGAACAGCTCTCAACAGCCATCAGCTCTAAAGAAAAAGAAAATCACTGGCTTTCACAGAAACATCTGAGATCTCAAAGTAAGGACTATCTAAATAAAGATATTATGGAACTCTTAGCTAATATTCCTGACACAAGAATTCAATGGAGAAAAGCGGTCCTAACTAGATGACAACAGAGAAGGCAAAGAACATTCCAGAAGACTTATCCTGGCTGTAATTTGGAGAGATTAAGCTTTAATTTATTTTTTATTAATTTGGTTTATGTAAGTGGAAGTCATATCTATTGGAAGAGAATACCATTAGAGTTTTGTTTTTTCAGGAATGTTTGTAGTTAAGGGGGAATTATTCAGTTTAGTAGTTCTTTTAATTTGTTAACTGTTAGAGTTAGATAAATAAACTGTTAGTTGTTGCTTATAAAGTGAGTATCACTTATTTA
>JAHRHZ010000025.1:41377626-41402480 GCA_024137785.1 Ginglymostoma cirratum
ATTCTGCAGCTCCGGGCTATACTGCAACACTGAGCTAGACGGTTACAATGACCTATACTGCAGCTCCGGGCTATACTGCAACATTGAGCTATACTCTAACACTGAGCTAGAATGCAACACTAAGCTGTAATGCAGCGCTGAGCTAGACAGCGACACTGAGCTAGACTGTAACACTGAGCTATACAGAAGCACTGAGCTGTACTGTACCACTGAGCTCTGCTGTAAATCTGAGCTTTACTTTAACACTGAGACATACTGCAAGTATAATACAACACTGAGCTTTACTGTGACACTGAGTTATACTGCAACATTGAGTAATACTGTAACACTGACCTATGCAGCTGCACTGAGATATACTGCAGCCTAGAGCTTTATTGTAACACTCAACTATACTGCAACACTTAGCTAACCTGTAACACTGAGCTACACTGCAGCACTGAGCTATACAGCAGCATTAAGCTCTACTGTAATACATACCTATACTGCAGTAATACTGCAATACTGAGCTAGACTGCAGGACTGAGCTATACTGTAAAACTGATCTATAATGCAGCACTGAGGTATACTGCAACGGTGAGCTGTACTGTAGCACTGAGGCATACTGCAACACTGAGCTATACTGCAACACATAGCTAACCTGTAACACTGAGCTATACTGCAGCACTGAGCTATGCTACAACACTTAGCTGTACTGCAACACTGAGCTGAACTGTAACACTGTGCTGTACCGCATCACTGAGTTATAGTGTGACAATGAGCTATTCTGCAGCACTGAGCTATACTGTAATGCTGAGTTGTACTGCAACACATAGCCATCTTTTTACACTGAGGTATACTGCAGCACTGAGCACTGATAAACTTTGCTGTACTGAAAAAAGTGCAGCACCGAGCTGTACCACAGCACCGAGTTATACCATATCATTGAGTTATACTGTGACAATGAGCTATACTGCAACAATGAGCTATACTGCGACACTGAGCTGGAGCGCAACACTGAGCTGTACTGCAACACTGCGCTATAATGTAACACTGACCTACTCTGTGACAGTGAGCAATACTGTGTCACTGAGCTGTACTGCAGCACTGAGCTATGCTGCAATACTGACCTATACTGTGACAATGAGCTACGCTGTCTCACTGAGCTATATTGCAGCACCAGTCTATACTGCAACACTGAGCTATATGGCGCTACTGACAATGATACTGACCTATGTACTGCAACACTGTGCTAGACTGCAAGACTGACCAACACTTCAACACTGAGCTATACTGCAGCATTGAGCTATACTGCAGCACTGAGCTGCATTGTAACATTGAGCCATAACACAACACCAAGCTAGACTGCAGCACTGAGGTATACATTAATGCCGAGCTATGCTGTAGCACTGAGATACACTGTAACACTGAGTTAGACTGCAACACTGAGCTATTCTGCAGCTTTGAGCTATATCGTCACACTGACTTACACTGCAGCACCAAGCTATGCGGCAATACTGACCTATACTGTGACAATGAGCTATATTGTGACACTGAGCTATACTACAACAGTGAGCTATACTATAGGATAGTAAAATGTAGGGTATGCAGGGAAGATTGATCTTGGTAGGATAATAGGTCAGCACAACATCATGGGCCGAAGTGCCTGTACCGTGCTAAATTGTTCTATGTTTTGTTCTATGTACTACAATGCTGAGCACTGTGGAAATGCTGCTGTACTGTGAAATACTGACTTATACTGTGACAATGAGCTATACTATGTCACTGAACTATATTGCAGCACCAACCTATACTGCAACACTGAGCTATATGGCGCCACTGACCTATACAACGACACTAAGCTATACTGCGACTCTGTGCTAGACTGCAACACTGCGCTACGCTGCAACACTGAGCTATACTGCAGAACTGAGATCTATTGCCACACCAAACTATACTGCAGGACTGAGCTATAATGTAACACTGAGTTATAAGCAACACCTAGATACACTGTAACACTGACCTATACTGCAGCACTGAGCCTTACTGTAACACTGAGCTATCCTGTAACATTGAGCTATGCTGTAGCATTGAGCAATACTATAAGAATGAGCTATACAGCAACACTGAACACTGAGAAAAACCTGCAGTACCGAGAAATACTGCGGCACTGAGCTATACAACAGCATCGAGCTATACTGCAATACTGAGCAATGCTGCAGCACTGAGCTAGATTGCAACATTGAAAGATGCTGCAGCAGTGACTATTGGAGAGAAGGTTTCACAGCTTTGGGCAAGGCTGTTGGATAGACTCCAGTGACTTTGCTGTGGGTTCAGGGAAGATGACATTTCCCGTTCAGGCACTAGGTTATCCTTCCTCTGCAGCAAGGAATATCCTAAAAGGTAGGCCCAGGGCCTATCTGGCCCAGCATTATCTGTGACCTGCCTCATTGGTCCCTGTGTTCCCCAAGCATTTTTACCTGTCTTGCATGTGGGCTCTGTGGTCCGCAGACTGTTACAGTTCCAGCGGTGGCCACATTTCCCACTGATCACATTTGTGGCACTGAAGATTTGCTGAGCCCCTGACTGTCCACAGGCAATCCTGACCTTCAAAGCTGGGGTTACAAGTTTGCCGTTGTTATACGTATTGTTGTTCAGCATATTGTTAGGTATTGCATTCCTAATAAATCAGTATCCTCCAATGTAGCAGACTCCACTAATTTGAGGAGCAAATTTTACCAATGAGTTATAAGAATGCAAACATTTACCTTGCCCACACACTATGTTCTATACACTATGCCCTCAGAAATGGATAGCAGTAAGATGACTCTTGTCCCAACTGCCCTCCCATGTTCCCCAGCTTCACCATGATTACATATTTTGGAATTAATATTGGTTCTTAGGCCTAAAAGGATCAAAGAGTATTGGGAGAGAGTGGAAACAGAGGACTGAGTTGGTTGATTATCTCTGATCATATTGAATAATCGAACAGGCTCAAAGAGCCAAATGGCCTACTCCTGCTCCTATTTCCTATGTTTCCTTTCTTTGTTCACTTGTGGGATGTGGGCATTACTGGCTGGGTCAGTATTTATTACCCATCCCTAGTTGCCCTTGAGATGGTGGTTATGAGCTGCCTTCTTGAGCTGCTGCTGTTCATTTGGAGTAGGTAGACCCACAATGTTGCTGGGGAGGGAATTCCAAGATTTTGACCTGGCTTGTCTATTGTTTCCAACTGTTTTGAATCTGTTAATGCATTTCTTGTGATTTACTGGTAGTATCTCTATGTCTGAACCAGAAGGCCTGGCTCAAGTCCTACCTGTTCTAGACGTGTGTAATTGCCTCTTTGAAATAGGTCGATTAAAAAGTAGGTTAAAAAGAAGTGATGACCTTGTCATTAATGCCAATGGCAATGTGACATATTTGTCATTTGCCTGGGATAGACAATTTTTGAAGGTAATGGGTTACAGTAACAAAGGTGGAGAACTGAAGTTTAATTCAGTAACCTTTGACTGACTTGTTAATGGTCAGCCAGATAACATGGCAGCAATTGCATAAATACATCAAGGACTTTCCCATCTAAACCAGTCTTTGTTTTTCCTTGAGCTGCCAATATTCGTTTCACTGTAATACATTTCCCCTGCCACTGGGAATACAGAGCTGACCCTGTGTCTGATGTCTCTTGTAATAAAGAATCTGGTGAATAATCTACTACAGACTAAAGGGCGTCATTTTTCTTCACAGGATGTAAGATAAAAATCAGTCTGAGATACTGAACAAAGGCACTTTTCCCTGTGTGAGTTTTATGTTCATCAAAGTGAAATCTTCTATAATAGGAAAATGAAACACACTCCATTTTAGGCACACTAGTTCATTCAACTTTTAAATACTCCTGAGACAGGTACAACACAGGGTTAGATACAAAATAAAGTTCCTCTACATCGGCTCAACCCCAGTCTCCAATGAGGTCACCGTTCTGCATTGATATATTTTCCCAAAGGGCAGCTGTCATTTTTATCACAGACAATGATTATAATATTTCTTCTTTTAGACACAGGATTAGAAATTAGATTGAGAGAACCAGGTTTATTTCACATGAGTTGACAAAATCCCTGACAGCAATACTTCAATTGCATTTTAATTTGATTGCAAACTGCCAGAAATTTAGAAATTAAGAAAATTAGAAATTTAGAAAATTAGAAATCTAATTGCCTGCATAAACGACCATCAAGCTATGTGTGTGATTTATATATATTTTAACTTAATTTATTTTGAAGTTTTGATGTTAAACAAGTGGCTTATGGGTTTTCTATACATCTGAAGGGTTTAATGATTAACTTGTAAGTATTTCTGTAGCCATGGTGATATCTTTGAACAAGCAATCTGAGAGAGATGGTTTTTGATGCTGATGGTAATTTGTTTATATTGTGACAGTCTACAAGTGAACAAAGAAAACACTGCAATGAATTAAGCTTTTAGTCCTGGAATTATTTGTAGGCTTTAGAAGAATATCCAGAGCTTGAAAAGAATGAGCTTTTTCATTTCAGTTTAGTCAATTTTGCGGAGTTCTTAGCTGAAACTGAATGTATGAAGCAGAGAAAGTGAAAAGATTGTTCAGAAATGTTCAAAAATAACTTATGCTAGTGTAACATCATAATCTAGCAAAATTCTATATTCTAATAAAATTTCCAGACCTGATATGTTTGAATAAAACTCAGAGGGGTTATTTAAGACTAAGAAAGTTTAAGCTCACTTATGTGATAAATCAAGCAAAAGGCTCTAAGGTTCTCACGTCCAGCAATTAAACCCGCAGCTAAGACATACCTGAAGTGGGATAGAGAAGGCCATTCTCTCTGGAGTACTAAAATGGACACCACTGGGGTAACTGAAGTTGCTTTTTTACCAAGTGTTTCAAAATATTTTGAATTATGTTCTATGTAAACAGTAAGGTTGCTTCTACCTTATCTTCAATTCTTTTGCATAATAAAGTTTTGTTTTATTCTTAAACCTGAGTCAACAGCATTGCGTGTTTTTGTTTCAGTAAATGATCAGCTTGGTAAAATAAGAAAAGAACAAAAATATGATTTATCAAGACTGATAAGAGTCAGGGATCCAATTTGTCCAGTAATAGCAGCAGCTGGATCATAACAGCAAGTATTTGACAATTATTCTGTGCAAATAAATCACTTCCAACTGAGAAAACCCTTCCTCAAAGTTATGATCTAACATCCAATTATTCATCTCTACTTCCTCGCCGCAACTATATTCATTATTAATAAGAGGAGCAGCTAAAACAACATCAAGCGATCTTCGCACTTTTTTTAGTGCCATTGAAATAAATGGATTAGCATGAGCCTGGGATAGAAGCTTAGTCTTAAAGGCAAAGAAATCCCTGATAGGTGCAATCATTTCAAATATTCCTCTATATATTGAGGAAAAATGGCAGAATTTTTTTTGTCAAGTAAAATGCCTCACTTTCAGCTGAAGCAGACTATTTGGGACTCCCCTCACCTAACCTTCTCTTTTACATTTTCCCTACGCCAGCTAACACCCCTCCCCTCTCACCCCAATCACCCAATCTTGTGCTCAGAATAATTCTTAACTTGTTAGAATGGCCTTGGTGTTGAAATATATAAAAGAGAAGTAGAGTAGTAATCTGCGTCTGATCACCACTCCTCAGAAAATCTACTCACTGTGTTTACTTACATCATATGGACTGCAGCAGTTCAAGAAAACAGCTCAAACTCTTCTAATGTTTGGTGCCACTGCAGCCAACATTTTTTGAACGGATTCGCTGCTACAAGTTTTTCTTACTGTTATTAAAAAAACTACTGGTAGCAAGTGGGGAAAAATGTCCAAGTCACAGAGTCAGAGTCATACAGCTTGGAAGCAGACATTTCGGTCCAACCAGTCCATGCTGAACATAATCCTATACTAAACTAGTCTCACCTGTCTGCTCCTGGCCCATATCCCTCCAAACTTTCCTATTCCTGTACTTATCTAAATGTCTTTTAAATGTTGTAATTGTACCCACATCCACTACTTCCTCAGGAAGTTCATTACACACGCAAAGCACCCGCTGCGCAAAAAATTTGCCCCTCATGTCTTTTTTAAATCTTTTTCCTCTCACCTAGTCTTGAAATCTCCCACTCTAGGGAAAAGACAACTATAATTAACCCTATCTATATCCCTCATTATTTTATAAACTTCTATAGGGCCACCTCTCAACCTCCTGTGCTCCACTGAAAAATATCCCAGCCTGTCCAGCCTTTCTTTATAACTCAAACCTTTGTACCTGGCAACATCCAGAAGATAGGCTCAGTCTTCATTAAGCAGTAAGGTGTTATGGCATATCACTTGTTGGCAAGTTACATTGCATCCAAAATAAATGATTTTCTTTTGTGAGAAATCAGGCTGAACTTAAGAGTAAATTGTTAACATCAAAAACAATCACTGAAGCATTGGTAGGATGCAGGTGAACACATAGGAGAACTTGCTGGGACATCCAGATATTCAGGTTGGCTCTTCCCAGTAACCTGATGGGTGGAGCTTATATTCTGATATCAATTAACCCTTTTAGGTATTAACAGTCATAAATAACAACTACTACCTTCTTAAGGGCAATTGGGGATAGGCACTAAATACCAACCACACCCATAGCCCAAAAAAGAATAAACATCACTTGAATATTACAGGACATTAATCTTGAAATATTGCATAATCTTGTGAATAATTAATTGCTCCATTCAACATTTTCGTATGTAGCTTATAAAATGCTCATTTGCTCTAATTACTTTTGATTTTAGCTTTGAATGCTATCATTATCTGACAAACATCTCAATGGTTGTAATAACAATGACATTAATAACAGCACTGGCCCAGTCTCCAGTTTATCTGGGGTTCTGAAATAGTGGCACAGGCACAGAAAGTAGAGCATCATTGGGAATTCTGGAAGTCAAAATGGGTCTGCTGCCTAAATGTGAAAGCACAAAACTCAACATAATTGAGGTTGAAGCCCCACTTACAAAATTGTTAGTTCTTCAATGTAAGCCGGTTTCAAAGAAACGTTCTTTGTTCAGATGTTAAAGTCTTTCTTCAGAAAGATATGACAGAAATGTCGCATGCCATCAAAGTCTTCTTTAATGCCACCGTTTCAAAGAGCCTGGAACTGATGCAGATCTCATCAGTCAAGGACAGGCTCATTTGAAATTATTTATATATTGAAAAGGAGAAGGAGAAAATGTGTGCATTCCCAACATTTTCATGGGTACAATGTGTTCTCAACATATTTCACAGCTAATGAACTTAAATGAACCCAGGAACTGGAGAAAGATGTTTATCCCTATGAGTCTGTCCTGCCATTCAGTTACATCACTTCTCAAATACAAATTAACTCCATAAAACTTGCTTTGGCTTATATTTCTTTACACATTTTGTTAAGAGTCCATCTTTTTTCATATTGAAAATTAGCAAATCATTTGCTGTTTGCGGAAGAGAGTTCCAAACTTCTTATGAGTAAAAGTGTTTCCTACTTCCCTTTTGAAATAACACAAAGAAGCACGGATGCTGGCAATCTGAGACAAACATAGACTTTGCTGGAGAAACTCAGGAGCTCTGGCAGCGTCTATGGAGAAAAAACAGAGTTAACATTTCAAATCCAGTGACCCTTCTCTTTGTCTGTGCTTGAACTACAGCTGTGATGAAGTTAGGAGATAACGACTGTTGGAAAACAAACTAGACATCATTGCCCAGGTTATTGTAAAACAGGTAGTGCTTGATAGTACTAAGGATGACACCTTCCGAGATGATTGAAAGCAACTGATGGGTGTAAATTGACCAGATTGGGTTCATCCTACCTTTTGTGTACTGGACTTTTTGGATGGATGCCAGTCTTGTAACTGTCCTGGAACAGTGTGGCTAAGGGCACAGGAAACCCTGGAGCACACTTTTTCAGTCCTATTGCTGAATGTTTTCAGGGCTCATAACCTTTGGAATATCCAATGCCCCTGCGCACTTCTTGGTAGCATACAAAATGAATTGAATTGGCTGACAATTGGTATCTGTACTGCTGGGGACCACTGGAGGAGGCCAAGATGCATCACCCAATCAGGTTTTCTGGCTGAAGATTGTTGCAAATGCTTCAACCATATCTTTTGCACTGATGTGCTGGGCTCTTCCATCATTGAAGATGGGGGATATTTGTGGAGTGTCTTCCTCCAGTAAGTTGTTTAGTTGTCCACCACCATTCATAACTAGATGCCACAGGACTGTAGAGTTTAGATCTGATCTGTTCATTAAAAGATCATTTAGCTCTGTCTATCACTTCTTGCTTATGTTATTTGATATTCATTTAGTCCTGTTTGGTAGCTTCACCAGGTTGACACCTCATTTTTTAGGTGCTGCTCCTAGCATGCCCTCCGGCACTCTCCATTGGACCAGGCGTGCCCTAGCTTGAAGGGAATAGTAAATTGGGAGATATGATTGATCATGAAGATGCAGATTGTGCTGGGATACAACACTGTTGCTGCTGATGGCCCACAGTGTTACATGTATGCCCAGTGTTGAGTTTCTAGATTTGCTCGAAGTCTGTCCCACTGGGCACTTGATGCAATGATATAATATAGAACACAACGAAGAGGATCCTCAATATGAGGGTAAGAATTCATGCCCACAAGGAACGTGCAGTGCTCATTCCGTCCAACCTCCAGCTGGCTCATTGGTGGGGACGGGGCAAGTATGTTTTTCCTCTTGTTGGTTCTTTCACCAACCGCAGCAGATCCAGTCCAGCAGCATTATCCTTTAAGACTTAGCTTGCTTGTTTGGTACTACTGCTGCTGAAACACTCTTACTGCTCGATATTGCCTTTGACATCCTCAAAATAATGTTTGACATGGAGGAGTGCTGACTCATCAGCTGAGGTAGGGGATGTGGAGGGGCGGGGTGGGCCACAATACATGGTAACCAGCCAGAAGTTTCATTTTTGACCTGTTGCCATGAGACTTCATCCAGTGAAACTTCCTCTGACTGTATACCACTGTGCCGCCATCTCTGCTGAGTCTGCCCTGCCGGTGGAACTGGATGTGCCCAATGATGTTGATGGTGGTGGTGCCTGGGACATTGTCTGTGAGGTATGATTCCATGAGTATGACAATTTAAGCTGTTGATTGACTAGTCTGTCAGACAGCTCTTCCCTTTTCAGTACTTGCCCCCAAGTATTGGCAAGGAAAACAGCACAGAGTTGACAGGGATAGTAGGAACTGCTGATGCTGGAGTCTGAGATAACAAGGTGTAGAGCTGGATGAACACAGCAGGCCAGGCAGCATCAGAGGAGCAGGAAAGCTGACGTTTCGGGTCTGGGCCCTTCTTCAGAAAGGGTCACAACCACTATGTTATCACTTTGTCAGGTCAAAAAGGTCATTAAAATTATGTGTCTTTAAAGTTGGCTAACGCATACAACTTTTGTTGAAGGTTATGTACTTGAAGGGACACAAATGTGTTGATAGTGTTTTCCCAATTTCTTTTAACGTAGTAAATTCTGTAATTGTATGTTATCTTATCTAATCTCAGCAAGTCCCCTGAGGTCTTCCCATCATAGACACTTGATGAATTGGCATGGAAGGTGAAGATCATGGAATCATACAGGACTTAGAGCATCTCTTCCTAATGGGGCGCACTGAGTTTACCACTAAAAATGTACTACTCCCTACATTAGCTCCACTTTCCCTTCTAGGTCCATCACCTTGAATGTTATGACAGTTCAAAGCTCATCCAAGTACTTTTTGAAGGTATGAGGTTTCCCATCTCAACTACACTGTCGGGCAATGTATTCCATACTCCTATCAACCTGTGGGGGAAACATCTTTTCCTCAAATCCTCCCTGTCTTTCATTTAAAATTATACCCCCTTGTTATTGAATATTCAACTGAAAGGAACTATTCACCCTGCCCATGCCCCTTGTAATCTTATCTATCAGGATTCCCTTCAGCTTTCTCAGCTCCAAAGAAAACAGTTCAAGCTTACCCAGCCTCTCTTCATTAGTTTAACTGTTGCATCCCAGGCAGCATCCCGGTGAATCCCCTCTACACCCTCTCTAGTGCGATCACATCCTATCTACAATGTGGCAACCAGAACTACACACAATACTCCAGCTCTGGCCTCACCAAAGTTCTGCACAGTTCCAACATAACCTCCCTTCTCTTATATTCTACGCCTTGACAGACAAAATGTATGCCTTCTCAACTACTCAATTAACCTGTCCTTCTGCCCTCAGGGATCTGTAGACAAGCACCCCAAGATCCCTCTATTCGTCTGAGCTTCCCAGTGTCCTGCCATTCATTGAGTACTTCTCTATCTTATTACTTCTTCCAAAGCACATGACCTCACATTTATCAAGGTTCAATTCTGTCTGCTGCTAATCTGCCTATCTGATCAATCTGTTTACATCCTTCCATAACCTAGAGGTGCAAGATCTAAGGATAGTGAATAGCAACATGAGTTTGCAAGATTTCTCACTCAGGAGCATAGGGGCTACAGGGACGAATGGAGGCCATGGGTTGGTATGGAGAGTATGGTTGCCATTGGAGAAGTGTGGGAGGGCATGGAAATTTATGAATCAGCAAGAGAATCAAAGGTTAGAGGGAAAAGGCAGGAAAATAGAGTTGAGGATTATTAGATCAGCCACAATCTCACCAAATGGTGGAGCTGACTCAATGCGCTGAACAGCCTACTTCTGCACCTATGTCTTATAACCTTTAGTTTGGCATGTATGGGCATAGGAACTGGTCAGGGGAAGGTGAGTAAGGAGGCAGAGCTAGAGGGCCTAATGTTTAAGAAAGGAACTGGCCACAGCAAGTCTTTTAACAGCCTGCCTCAGCACTTCGTAGCCCCGTGGCTTCCCCTGATCTGCATCTGGAGACAGCCAATCTGATTCCATCCTGTACCCTCTCCTCACCTGCATCCCCTGTTACTTGAGGCACCTCTTCCTGCTGCGGGTGCACTGAGTTGGGAAATTTCCTACCTTGGGTCATTTGCCTCAGAAATAAAATTCCAGGTTTATAGTACAGAACCTTGTGAGGCCTCCACTTGTCACATTTTGTCTTTTGTCTACGTTTGGACCAAAGGTGAGGTCTGGAGGTGAGTATTAATGACAGAAGTGAAGCTAAGCCCTCTGGTGCTCAGCATAAGTCAAAGACAAGCAGGGAAGTTATCCCCTTTCTCCGGCCAATATCTATCCCTCAATCAATATCCATAAGTCAATAAGCTTTTCATTCTCATTGAAGTTTGTGGGACCTTCCTGAGCCCTAATTGGCTGCCACACTTCTAACATTACTATATTAATCACACTTCATGGCTTGTAAAGTACTCTGGGATATCCTGAGATCACAAAAGGCACTATATAAATGTACGTCTTTCATTTTTTTTCTTTCAAACCTACATCTTTGTAGCTCTGTTTAAACTCATCTCCAGTATTCACCTTTACTCTGAACCATTACACATGAACACATAACCTTCCTCTGGGAGTAGGGATCATAAAAGGCTTCATGAACTCAGCATAGCGTTCACTCTGCAGTCGGTGGTTGAGAGCCTTTGCGCCTAAATCCATACCTCAACTGGAAATAACTTGAGTAGACCATTCAGAAGCAGATTTCTGTAGATGTACCAACTGGTTCTAGCTAAACGTCTATAGACAGGCACGGCACAAGTCTTCAGAGGTCTTAGGACATTTCATCCAGGGGTTGATACTTTTAAACATAGAAATACTGAAATTGAAAACTGCTGCCTGAAATACCTCCACAGAGACCAGTGTCCCATCACCAAGTCACCCTTAATTTACACGTGGAAAATCCTTGACACTGATATAGCTCCCTCACAGCCAGCTCTCAGTGTCAGAACCCCGACCCGCCGGTTTTTATTTTTCAGCCAGGGCTCCCTGATTGGACCAGATTAACAGCCCCAATCAGGGAACTCATATTCTATGACCTTGTTACAATTTCTACAGTGCAGGACTGTGTTCTCCTGCCACATAATGAGTAGTAATTAGCCAGACATCATGAAGTTTAAAATGGCAATTAGGATAAAGCATCCTTTAGGAATTCTGTACCAGGAACAAGTTGGGAACAATCCAACTATTATTCTGTTGATGCAGATTGAAAGGAACAGTTACATAACTTGAGAATTTATCTTTTGAATTGAGGAGATTGAGCAACAATCATCTGGTTGAGCCTTTAAAGATGATTAAAAGGTTGATCCGGGGATACAGAGGAATCAAAAACAACAGGAGGTCATCTTCAAAATTAGAGCCAAGCCAAAAGGAGCAGAATCAGGAAGTTGTTCTTTTCATACAAAGCCTGGGAGGAATCTGGGGCTCTGCTTTCCAGAAGTTTGTGGATTCTAGGTGCTGGTGGGGAGATCTTGGGGAGTTCACATCTGACGTTCATAGATTTTGTTAGGCAATGGCTTCAGGGATAGGGAACACAGCAGGTAAATGGATATAATGTGAAAATTGGGTACTATTTAATGTCATTGACGTATTGATGTTTTTAATAAAGATAGGATCTCCAGTTTATGAGCTAGCATGAGGAGAACTGTGATGGGCTGAGTGGTCTGAAATCACTATTTTTACTGAGATAACAAAGTGTAGAGCTGGATGAACACAGCAGGCCAAGCAGCATCAGAGGAGCAGGAAAGCTGACGTTTCGGGCCTCAACCCTTCTTCAGAAATGGGCACTATTTTCACTGTTTTTCTAACTGGCTCTGTTAAATTGGCCATTTATTGATGCCAGTTTCCACTCTGATCTAACTTAAAGGAAGAGAGGAGGCTGAGTGAGAGCTGAGTGCTGGTGGTTAGACATGGGCTTTGACCAAATACCAATCAACATCACAATATTAGACATCCTTCCATCCACTGAATGGTTCAGGTCTTAAATTGGAGCTCCTCTGTTCTAATTAAAGCTTTACTGGTGCTAAGCTGTTTTCCATATTTCTACCAGATTTGCTAAACACTGCAGTTAAAAGTTTGCAAATCTATATCCCACAGCTCACTTAATCTTTACCCAACCATTCAATTTAAACAGAGGCAGAGGACAAAGAGCGCAAATGCTCACATGGCTGATTATCATTCTAAAAGCAACTGCAATCTGTAGGTGGTGTAAAGGAATAAACTAGATACAGTTTTGTTTCGGAATACTTAATGTACTTCACCTAATCTCTCCTGGAACTCTGTCAGTCTTGAGAGTAACATAAAATATTGGCATCTGTGAAAACCTGCCAAGATAATGAAAAACATCAGATGGATGCCTTAAAAGAGAAACTGCATTAGTATATGAAGGAGAGGGGAATGGAAGGATATAATAATCAAGTTAGATGAAGGAGAGTGGGACGGAGGCTTGTGTATAAACAGCAGCATGGACTAGTTGGGTGAAATGATCTGTTTCTGTTGCTGTACATTCCAAATGATTTTAAGTCACATTCAGGGAAGTTTAATGCAGGGGAAGATGCAGATGGGGGCAGCAGATATCAAGTGGGTATCAGTGTACTTGCAGCTTGTTCTGATGAGGTGTCACTGGACTCAAAACATTAATGCTGTTTCTGTCTTCACAGAACCTGTAGGACTAGCTGAGGTTCTCCAGCAATTTCTGTTTTTGCTTACTTTACATCCCACAGCGAGTCCAGCATAGCCTGATTGTGACATAATTCCTACAGTGCAGAAGAAGCCATTCAGCCCATCGAGTCTGCACTGATCTTCCAAAGAATGTCCCCCTACACTTACTCTATCCCTGTAACCTCCCCATTCCTCATGGCTTAACCCACCAGTCTTGCACATCCCTAGACACGATGGCCAATTTAGCATGGCCAACCCACCTAACCTACACAACTTTGGCCTGTGGGAAGAAACCAGAGTACCCAGAAGAAACCCATGCAGACCAGGGGAGAACGTGCAAACTCCACACAGACAGCCAACAAAAGATGGAATTGAACGTGGGTTCCTCTTGTTGTGAGGCAGTAGTGGTAACCACTGTAACAAACAATTGTATGTCACCAGTGAGTAGCCTGCTCTTCTCCACAGCTCACTGGCTTCATGGAAATTGGGCCCCAGTCCCAATCTTGGGAGTGCAACCTCTACATTCACGTGTAGGTCTTTCTCCCACACATACACCTTCTAACCCACCCAAACCATCACCTCATGTCTGCAAAGATGCCTGAGTTTGAGGTTCAAGCCCACTAGTTCTGTGCCAACTCCTGGCCTAACCAACCAGAAACTGATCCCATTGCACTGTGGCTTCGCCACAGCATCAAATCTCACCCAGTCTCCTGGTGAGATACAGTTAACAATATGCAGCTATGGTCAGACAGAGATGACAATGCCTCTTTGAGATGTTTCTGTAGCCGGGCTTCCCTTCTGGTTATTTCTGCCCCTGCCATCTCTGATATTGGGAAAGCTGTTGGGATGTGAATGCCTGGTGGCACGTGATACAGTGGGTTTTTTCAGAAACAGGCATCTTGGGACTCTCACTGGCACTGAAGTCCTCTTGCCCCCTTAGGGTTCAGGGCCTGGGATCCCTTAAACACTTAACTTTCCTGGTACTTACTTGTAGCGCAAGATTTCTTTAGCAGCTATTACAGCAGCAGTGAACATTTCAAAAATGCTAGTGAGGGAAGAATTATAAAAAACACAGAGGTCATGATGCACATCAGACAATTTATCTGGTATCAATTTTGCCTGAGTATCAGTGTATTGTTTATAAAAATAGAGCGTTTTGTTCGGAGAAAGAAACAAAAACCAACTTTCAAATATAGTTGGGCAAGGGGGTCAATGATCATTCACGGTCACGAGTGGCTACCCCACTGTCATTAGCCAATAAGGTTCAGACAATTGATTGACATAGTGTTGTTATCTGTCCTGAGAAATATGATGTAATGATAGGTCCTTGGGGCAGAGAAGACTTCTCTTCAGAGAATGCTTCTCACCTGATGATCCCCATGGAGCAGTCTTCATTGAGAAATGTCCATCAGGCAGATGGAAGACAGAGCTGAAGAAATACAGGAAGACAGAGAGAAGAGATCGCTAAGATCCCTGCTAGAGAGCAGGATGCTACTCCCACTCCTGCAATCTGTAGGTGATGTAAAGGACTAAACTGGATACAGTTGTGTTTTCAGAAGACCTAATGTACTTCATTCAAACTTTCCTGGAACTCATTTTCCGCTTGGGGACCCTACAGCCGTCCGGACTCAATATTAAGTTCAATAATTTTAGTGCCTAAACACTCCCATGTCCAAGGCCCCCACCCCACACACCAGGCTTTGTTACCACATAGCGTGCCATTACATACCCCCTGTTGTTAGTCACTAACATTCCCCATTAACAACTATTCACCCTCCCAGCCTGATCGTTAGCAATTTGTTTGTCTGCCAACTGTCTTTCTCGCTGTTCGGGCTCTATCCTATCGTTTACTCCCTACCCCACCCACCTCCCTATTTTCTGCATATAAACTGACGTTTTCCCAGCCACTATCAGTTCTGAGGAAGGGTCACTGGACCTGAAACGTTAGCTCTGTTTTCTCCTTCACAGATGCTGCCAGACCTGCTGAGCTTTTCCAGCAACTTTGTTTCTGTTTCTTTCCTGGAAATCTGTCAGTTCTGTCAGAGATCAATAATAAAATATTAGCATCTGTGAAAACCTGCCAAGATAGTAAAAAGCATCAAACAGATGCCTTTAAAGAGAAATTGCGTTAGTATATGAAGGAGGGAGGAATAGAAAAATATAATAATCAAGTTAGATGAAGGATAGTGGGAGGAGGCTTGTGTATAAACAGCAGCAAGGACTAGTTGGGTGAATTGATCTGTTTCTGTTGAATCAGACAGAAACATTCCATGCTGTTTGTCCTCTGGTATCAGTGAACCAGCCCCAATTGTCAGGTTTGCATAATGTCCTTTATCTAACTAAAATATCATATCTGAACTGCTGCTTTCATAGAATCCCTACAGTGTGGAAACAGGCCATTCAGCCCAACAAGTCCACTCTGAATCTCTGAAGAGCAATCCTCTCAGACTCGCCCACTTCCCTCTCCTTGTAACCCAATGTTTCCCATGACTAATCCACCTAAACTACACATCCCTGGACACTACGGGCAATTTAGCATGGCCAATCCAGCTAAACTGCAAATCTTTGGACTGTGGGAGGAAGCCGGAGCACCCACAGAAAACCTACACAGACATGAAGAGAATGTGAAAACTCCACGCAGACAGTTCCCCAAGGCTAGAATTGAACTCTGGTCCTTGGCGCTGTGAGACAGCTGTTAACCACTGAGCCAGCATGCCGTGCTGCTCCTTAATAAATTCAATAAACAATCAGAAGATTACTTAAAAATTGTCAGTTGCCTCTCTTAGGTAACAGTGTTTGAAATCAACAGGACTGTAAGAGTTAAATTATGAAGATGATGTGACTGGGTGCCCAAGAGGTTCATCTGACAGATTGCTAATCCATTATGTTGTGCACAGGAGAGTTCCAATCCCTCCTGGTGAGTTACAAAAAAGGTTCTCATCATGCGTTGATTGGGTCTCTCCTTCTCAATGAGACGCCCGGATCATTATTCCATCTGACTCCGTGGTCTGTCACACCATGGCCAAGCAGGAAGATTCAAGATAAGGAGAGGATGCACAAGTGATGGTTTTATTCCTGTCAATGTAAATGGTTTAAAGGTAATTTGATTCATGTTTTCAAGAATGTGAAAGTGAACAAGTGTTACAAGAAAGAGAAAAATGATTTCCATTGGTTTGGGACTAGGCAGCATAGTCCAAGAGCTGGAGAAACACACCTAAACTTAAAGGGGGACAGAAATTTGGGATTTCTTTTCATATATGTCAATTGGCACTAGCTAAGTTGATAATTTTAAATCAAAGATTGATTGGTTTTCTTTGCCAAGCACAGGTATTAAGGGATATGGAGCAACATGTGTACTATACATGGAATAATGTTACCGACGAACCATAATCTCATTGATCTCATGGGCAGACTGGACTTGAGGGGCCAAATGGTCTATTCCTAGCACTATGTTCCCATATGCACAAGATTTATCTTTCAGCAATACTTGGACAGCATTCGTGCTCCTCAAAGTTATTCTTTAATGCTGAACATTTCCCATTAAACTGTTTACAGCGTTGTGCTTGGTTCAGCATTTTACACAGATTACTTTGAAAAAGAAAGAAAAATGATCTATTTGTAATGTCTCTGGCTGAGTCTATTTAATCACTGGAGCTGCCAATCAATCTCAAGTCAAACAATAGAGGATCTTTTACAAAGAGCAAAGAGCTGTTAGTGTCACATTGAGTGAGTTGTTCTGCGCTCATGGAAATCACTGCTGAGCTAGGGAAAAATAAACCACAAAGTGTTGGCAACCATCTGATAGTTTGATCAAGAATTCTTTACAATGGAAATAAATAGGCATAGGTTTGATTGATCGGAGTTATTGTTGCACAGAAAGGCCTTTAACACAAAGGATATAAGTTTACCAACAGGAACACAAGCAGATTTGTGGTTTAGCTCTGAATACAGCAACAATTCTGCCTGAACTGGGAAGATTAGAGTTAAACTCAAATGGTGGATTTTGTTATTGCCAATTCTGAACATTTTCTTTCAAAATAGCTGTAATTTTTGGTCTCCAAATATCTTGTTCTTTTTCCTCTTGGTCTTCCCTCCTGTGCTTTCTCTTGGCCTTCTGCCCATCTCCGTCTGTTACGGTCTGCCTCGATCAACTCTACTGTTGCACCATCATTTCTGACTCATTGAAGGCCACCCATATCTTTCTTGTAAAACAGACAGAGGAATATCTGGGGATGAGCTTGGACACTGATGTTCAATAAGGGGGGGTCTTCTGCTTCTGCCCAGAGGGAGATAAATAAGCCAGTTGTTGTCCTATGCCAGTTGCAGAACTTTAAATGTAATTTTCATTGAGACTTCTCAATGCTTAAGCAGCTGATTGAAAAAAGAAACCTGCATGTGTCAATTTCTCCATTGTGGGGGGAATATATATCTCTGGTCATAGACATTGTCAAAGAGTCATAGAGTCACAGAGGTAGACAAACAGGAGGCTGGAAGAACGCAGCAAGCCAAGTCAACATGACTGCTCCTTTCCTCCAGATGCTGCCTGGCTTGCTGTGTTCTTCCAGCCTCCTGTTTGTCTAATTTGGATTCCAGCATCTGAAGTTTTTTCTGTCTCTAAACAGTCATAAGACATGGACACAGACCCTTCAGTCCAAGCAGTCCATGCCAAACATTATCCCACATTAAATTAATCCCACCTGTCTGCTCCTGGCCCATATCCCTTCAAAACTTTCCTATTCATTTATCCAAATGTCTTTAAACATTGTAATTGTACCCACATCTACTAATTCCTCAGGAAGTTCATTCCTCACATGAACCACCATCTACATAAAAAGATTACCCCTCATGTCTTTTTTAAATCTCTTACCTCTCACCTTAAAAATGTACCCCCTAGCCTTGAAATCCCCCATCTTAAGGAAAAGACACCTACTGCTAACCATATCTACACCCCTCATGATTTACCTGCCCTGAAAGGTAGGACATTGGAGATTTGGAAGAAATAAGAATCTGTCAGGGCAGTTTTGTTGCATAATAAGTAGCTCCCCTTTCTCTGAACCAGAAGATGTGGGTTTGATCCTCCTCTGGGGCTTGATGGCCACAGAATGTTCATTCATGCCATGGCCAAAGAGATTGTAAATCCTTCCAATGAATCAATGAAGGGTGGTAAGAGAGGGAGAGACTCCCGATCAGTTAAAACCTGTAGAGAGAAATGGCAACCACTGCAGCACTTTGTTACACATAGCCATGGACCTGACCATGGAAACCCATGGCTGCCAAAGTTTTTTAAGGGCATGGTGTCTGAAGACAGAAAGGGGAATCCATGTCCAAGCCCAGACTAATCTCCCAACTCATTGACCATTTACTGTTATTTCCTGGTTGCTGTACACTCTTCCTTCTCCCTTAAATAGCCAGCAGTGGATAAATGTAACATCTCACTCAAAAGCCAGTCTGCCTGACATCTGTCTCAGTAGAACCTGTGTCCAGAATTGGGACAGGGACTCATCACCTTTGAACTCAGATTTAGAGTGTAACTCAGTGAGCAGTACTGACACCTTCCCTCAGCCCTGACAGTCATTGATTACATCAGAGATATTGCATAGAATCAAACTATTTGTTTCAATAAGTCTGTTCCTGTGTTAATGCTCTACTAGGCCTCCTCCATAACTTCCTCATCTATATCTACCACTGTAACCATAGACAGTATTGCCTTCTCCCTCAAATATTTGTCTAGCTTCTAAATAAATGTATTGATGCTATTAGCTTCAGCCACTCCCGTGGTAGCAAGTTCTACATGCTCATCAAATGGATAAAAAATATCCTTGTCAATTCACTGCAGAATTTCTTGATGACTGCCTTATGTGGGTGGTCTCTGGTTATGCTGTTCCTCAGAAATTTAAAAGTGTGTTCTATATTTAGTCTCTTGAACCCTTTCAGAATTTTAAAGACCTCTGGAGGGTCACCCCACATGTTCTTTCTTCAAGAGAAAAGAGATCTGGCTTGTTCATCCTTTCTTATCCACACATTTCTGGTATTTTCCATGTAATTCCTCTCCCAAAGTTCGTCTATAATTGAGCAACTAGAACTACACTCACTGTTCTAAATATGGCCTATACAGGTTTCAAACAGGCAGTGGAAGTAGGTCATTCAGCCCATCATACCCATGCTGGCACTTTATAAGAGGGATTCACCTGATGCCTCTCACCTATATTTTGCCTGTAGCCCTGAAAATATTTTCTCAATGTGTAATGATCCAATTCCCTTCACTACTTTTCAATTGTATCCCTCTAGAAATCTCATGCTTGAGTTGCTTTTATTCAATGATCTTATTAACCTGTGGATGCAACTTTTAATGAATGGTGTACTTTTTCACCAAGATTCCTTTGATCCTCTACACCCATCTTGACTTACAGTTTTTAAAATATAAGTGAACTTCCTATTGCTTTTGACCTGCATTCAGCTGCATTTAACTTCACTTACTAATTATTTGCCTGGGCGTGACAGGTTGTTCATCCAAGCAGATCCTGATACCCCAAACTGATCTTGAGCTGAGATTCCCAGGAATTCCCTCCCTAATCTTGATATTCGCTTCTGTTATGAGCCAGGGAGAGACTAACAGGAGTCAGGATTGAGTCTAGGATTTTCATGTCCAGGCAGTCTCCAGATTACAAACATGTTCTGTAGGTTGATTTATATGCAGAATACAATGCAGAAGATGTTTGTATGTCAGGTTGTTAAATTACACCTCTATGTGGGATCGCATTTGCAAATCTATGCATTGATAGGCTGCGTGTTCATATATTGGAGAATCCCTGTTATATACTCACTGAATGACCTTATGACCCTCCAGTGGTCCATGCCTGCCCTCTATGTTTATTTGTCGGTAATGTATCTTTGAGGGAACTACAGAACACACTAGGTATCAAGCATCTTCACGTCTCCAGAACAATGGAGAAGGGGAAAACAAACTTTCCACATCACAAGCTGCCTCAGTTTTCAGTTCCACAATGTTTTTAAAAGCATAAAGTGCCATTTGAGCCTGGTGACGCCCTTTAGCACAGTTGTCCTGACTTTATTCAGCTGCTCACATTTGATGTTTTCTTTCACATAGTATTGGAAAGGGAGCTGTGTTTCAACTTGGGCTCTCACCCATTAATAGTAGGTTGCAGTTAAACATACTGACAGCTACTGATTGCTCAAGGACTAAGCTTTAGCTGTTATTTCTTTTCCAAACATGAAATGACTTAAATTCAACAAAATTCTCTCGTCAGCAGCAAATTCACAATTGTTGCTGGGGGAGTTGTACCTGAAAGCTGAGTGTGGATAATTGATGGAAATTATTACAGAAAGAAAAATAAGAAGCATTTTTACTAAAGCTTTATTGTTCTCAGAACTGTCAAAAGTATCTCACGTCCAGTGAATTAATTTGGTCAGGGCAGGAAAGAGTACAGGTGTGGTTTGAAAGCCATGCTCTAATGGGACCCACTAGAGCCTATTGTCTGTGGAACACAGTGTTCAAAGGGAGGGCAGGAGGACAATTCTAAAGCTTATATATCTCCCAGCGTTTGTTGAGTTCACTGATGAGCTTCTTAACAGCGCCAGAGGAGGAGTTTTGACTTTTAGTTTCAGGCATGGGGAATACTTGTCTGGAAAATGCCACACAGCAGCTGGCAGGAACATAGGAACATAGAAACAAGGAACAGGAGTAGGTCACTGGCTCAGTGAACCCATTCAACATGATCATTGTTGATCCTCTACCTTAATGGTATGTTGCAGCTATCTCCCCATACTCTTAACATGGTTAGACTTTAGAAATCTATTTCTTTCATAAGCATATTTAGTACTTGGCCTCCATGATTTGCTGTAGTAGGGAATTCTGCATTAACCATCCTCTGTGTGAAGACACCTCTCCTCATCTCAGTCCGAAATAACCACTGCCAGATATCGTGACCAAATAACCCAAAGAACTGCGGATCTGGAAGTCAGAAAGAGAAACAGAATTTGCTGGAAAACCTCAGTAGGCCTGGCAGCATTTGTGGAGAGAAAGCAGAGTTAACTTTTCAGGTCCAGTGATCCTTCTTCAGGGGTTCTGAATTTCAGTTCACAAGAAAGAAACTGAAGTGAATCAGTTAAGCAGAACCAGAAAGTTTTATACAGATGTGTAATTTCTTCAGACTTGAATTTCTGTAAATTGATGTGGTGTTTGGAATAGCTTGAAACTTTGGTTTGCTGTGTGTTTTGTTTTTTTTCTTAATGAGTTCTACATTTCAGTAGCTTGATTTTAATTATTCCTTCTTTTGGAATATAAATTTCTGTTCTATTGTTAATGGCAATCTGCAGCCTTATATGAATATGTATCAGTGACTCACCACGATGTTAACTAATTTTTTTTGACAATAATTTTCAAGTTAAGTTTCAATCTGGGGTCTGACTTGTCTAGTCGTGATGTCAGCTGGGATCATGGATCATGATGGAACTCAACCTTTTCTGATGTCAATAAGTTTAAGAGGTAAATGTTGGTCACAAGAACTCTCCTGACTTCCTTTGAATAATGTCATGGAATCTTTTACATCTGTTCAAAACAGACAATTGGGCTTTAGTTAAATCTCTCAACTAAAACAACAGCGCAGGACTCCCTCAGCAATGATCAAAATTGTCAGCGCAGAATTTTGTGTCCAACACTCTGTACTGGGGATTGCACCCAGCATAAAGGTGAGTATTCTTCTCATTGAGCTAAGATGATTGGAAATCCTACTCTTATTCGGCCAACTGCTCCAAATGTGTAAGTTCTGCTCATACCAGTTGGCTATTTCATCATAGTGGGCATCATTGCTGAGTTAAATCTTGCCTTTCCACAATGTCTAAATACAGCTGAGGTCAATGGATAGTGATGAGGAATGAAGATGCTGCAGACTCTTCCTTTCCTTCACTGAAGAGCACCAAGGTTAAGACTATTTAAGTTTTTTCTCTGGTTAAAGTGGAATATGAGAAATACGTGGGTTTGAGAAATTAGGATACATCCCTAAGAGATTAACCTTCCAAAACAAGATTCTTAAATGGATTAAATTTTTAGGTACGAAACAAGACTACTTGAATGCATTTTCTCTGAGAGTTGGAAAGAAGCCAATGATTCTAACAAGATTGTACTTATCCTCATTATAGAGGTATAAGTTATTCTTGTATTTTGTCCAGATCAAAGAAAAGTTGGAATGCAACCGGTAAATAGAGGAAGTTCTTAAAGTATCCGGATGCTTTTCAGATTAAGCAACAGCTTTGAGAGTTTTGGTTAATTTGTGTAAATTTCTATCTGGGACATCCTAATTACTCCTTTTCAGTGTGGAAATAGGTTATTGGGAGGTCCCTTTTGGTTTGGGTTTATCTGTGCAAAGACGTAGAGAGGTTTAACTCTGGACCTGAAACAACTTGGAAACAGACAGAAAGAGGAAAATCTCACCAGTTGATGTTTGGAAGCAACTGAGAGCAGAAGCAAAATGGACAAATGGAAAACAAAGGCTGGCTTTTCATTTTGAAGTCATTAGACAAGAAAGCCTTGACATCCATACTTGAGCTAGCCTTTCATAGCCAAGAGGTGCTCAAAGGAGTGTTGCCTAGTTGGATGCTAATAAAAGGGTCCAAAGAGATGCCATACCATGGAGAATAGGGAGAAGACATTGAAGAATCATTATTGAGATTTGAAACATGTAAGAGACCTTGATTTGCTCTGAGAAGAGAAGGATGCCTCAAGATCCTGTACAGCACAGAGAAGCTCATGATGAGAGTAGCAGTCAAACGAAAAGTGTTCTGCTGAACTTCTTGGGTTCATAGAGAAAGTGTTTGTGAAAGATAATGCTAAATTAGTAGCATTTGCATTGTTTAACCCTTGTATAGTCAAACCTTTTGCAGCAAAATGTGAAAACTGCATGGAGAGAGAGGAGATATTTTCACCTTAGAATTTGCTAGATCTCTTGTTTAAGTGCACAGCAAGCGTTCTTGTATTACTGTTGATTGCAACTCTAGTCCTTCATTTTTTTCAATACCTTTCACAAGCTCAAGACTCTCCAAACTGCATTAGAATCACACCATCCATGCTCAGTAAAAGCCCCTATCTCTGGATAATGGTACTAACAATTTCCTTTACTGAAGGGTGCAGTTATTGCTTATGATATTAAGTGCTGATTAAGTCAGGCACTTCAGTAAGTACTTACCAGTTTAAAAGCCTACACTGATTTCAGCCATTGTCAGGTTTTCAAGGAGTTCAAACAACTCTTTGTACTTGATTAAAGTGTGATTGCCTTCATGATAAGACAGTCATAAAATCATAGAGTCATAGAGCTGTATTGCATGGAAACAGACCCTTTGGTTCAACTCATCCATGCCAACCAGATAACCGAAATTAATCTAGACCCATTTGCCAGCATTTAGCTCCTATCACGCTAAACCCTTCCAATTCATATACCCATCCAGATGCCTCTTACATGTTGTAATTTTACCAGCCTCCACCTCTTCCTCTGTCAGCTCGTTCCATACACACACCATCTGAGTGAAAAAGTTGCCCCTTGGATCCCTTTTAAATCTGCCCCCTCTCACCTCAAACCTATGACCTTTAGTTTTGGACTCTCCCAGCCCAGGGAAAAGGCCTTGGCTATTCACCCTATCCGTACCTCTCATGATTTTATAAACCTCTATCAGGTCACCCCTCAGCCTCTGACACTCCAGGGAAAATAACGCCAGCCTATTCAACCTCTGCCTACCGTTCAAACCATCCAACCCTGACAACATCCTTATAGATCTTTTCTGAACCCTTTCAAGTTTCACAACATCCTCCTCATAGCAGGGAGACCAGATTTGAACAGTGTGTTCCAGAAGTGGCCTAATCAATCCTTGTACAGCTGCAACAAGATCTCCCAACTCCTATACTCGATGTACTGACCAATAAAGGCAAGCATACCAAATATCTTCTTCACTCTCCTGTCTACCTGCAACACCACTTTCAAGGAACTGTGAACCTGCAGCCCAAGGTCTCTTTGTTCATCAATGCTCCCCAGGGTCTTACCATTAAGTGCATACATCCTGCCCCAATATGGCTTTCCAAAATACTGCACCTCACATTTATTTAAATTAAACTCCATATGCCACTCCTCGGCCCATTGTCTCACCCGATCAATGTCGCATTGTATTCTGAGATAACCTTCTTTGCTATCCACTGCACCTTCAATTTTGGTGTCACCTGCAAACTTACTAACCATACCTCCTATGTTCACATCCAAATAATTTATATAAATGA
>JAHRHZ010000025.1:41402880-41423250 GCA_024137785.1 Ginglymostoma cirratum
TTCTGAAGAAGGGTCTAGGCCCAAAATGTCAGCCTTCCTGCTACTCTGATGCTGCTTGGCCTGCTGTGTTCATCCAGCTCTACACTTTGTTATCTCAGATTCTCCAGCATCTGCAGTTCCTACTATCTCTGGACTATAGCCTGGTGTTGTGTGACTTCTGACTTTGTCCACCCTAGTCCAACACTGACATCTGCACATCATCACAAATATGAATTCAGTGGGGCTTTTAGAACTTTAACAGAGACAGGTTAATCTGTTCATTTAGGAACACAGCTTACTGTACTCTTGCACTCTCCAGATTAGGGCTTGGCAGCCACCTTAACCTGTGTGAATTGTCTATATCACCTTTGTGCTGTGTAATACTCCTAAAGAAACCTGTCACTCATTCAGGAGTAATCATGTTTGGCTTAAAATGTACCATCTATATGTCCAAAGATTTGCAGATTAGGTGGATTGGCCATGCTAAATTGCCCATGGAGTCCAAATATGTGCAGGCAATGTGGATTAACCATGGGAAACGCAGGGTTACAGGGATAGGGGTGTGGATCTGGGTGGGATATTCTTCGGAGAGTTAGTGTGGACTTGATGGGCCAAATGACCTGCTTCCACATTTTGGGAATTCTATGATTCTATGATCTGAAATATTAAAGTAATAATTTAATGTCTGTCTTGGAATGTGCAAAAGGCCTCTGGGTATAGATTATACCTCAAAGGTCCTTCATTAAAGGAACGTTAAAATCCCACTGAGACATTGTTATTCATTTACAGAGAATGAATGGTTCAAATCACTTCTTACCATGCACAAATTTGGCAATGATTCTGATCCTTTAGGCATCTGATTTTGTAATTCCGTGTATTATATAGCTTTGAGGCTGGTACAATTACAACAGTTAAAAGGCATCTGGATTGGTGCATAAGTAGGGAGGGTTTAGATGGTTATGGGACAAATGAAGAAGGGCCCAGACCCAAAACGTCAGCTTTCCTGCTCTTCTGATGCTGCCTGGCGTGCTATGTTCATCCAGCTCCACACCTTGTTATCTTAAAGCTAGCATAGCTCTCCTCAGATATGGTCACTGTTGCGATGGAGGAATTTGTTCATTTATGGGATGTAGCTGGGCCAGTATTCATTGCCTATTCCTCATCTGCCTTGACAATGTGGTGGTGAGCTGCCTATTGAAGAGCTGCAGTCAACTTGCAGCAGATAGTTCTACAATGCTGTTAGAGAGGGAACTCCAGCGCAATGTGGCAGTGAAACTGAAGGAGTGACATTGTGACTATTTATTGATGTGATGCGAATCAGGTGCTTTGTTCTGGATGGTGTCAAGTTTCTTGATTGTTTTTGGAGCTGAGTTCATTCAGACAAATAGAGAGTGTTCCTTCATATTCCCAACTTGTTCCTTGTTGGTGGTGGACAGGCTTTGGGAAGTCAGGAGGTGAGTTACTTGATGCAGGATTCCTAGTCTCTGATCAACTCTTGTACCCATTTTATTTAAATGAATAATACAGTTCAGTTTCTGGTTAATGGTAACTCTTAGCATGTTGATAGTGGGGGGATCAGTAACGGCAACACCCTTGAATATCAGGGGCAATGGTTAGATTGTCTCTTGTTGGAGATCGTCATAGCCTGACACCTGTGTGACATAAGTGTTATTTGTCACTTGTCTGGATATTGTCCAGCTCTTGCTGCATTTGAACTTGAACTACTTCAGTGTCCAAGCAGCCTTGAAAGGTGCTGAACATTGAGTAATCATCAGTGATCATCCTCACTTCTGACCTTATCGTGGAGGGAAGGTCACTGATGTAGCAGCTGAAGATGGTTGGGCAGAGGACATTACTCTGAGGAACTCCTGAAGAGATGTCCTGGAGCTGAGATGACTGATGTTCAACAATCACAACCATCTTCCTATGTGTCAGGTATGACTCCATATCAGCAGAGTTTGACCCCGATACCCATTAAATACTTCAGGAGTAGAAAGGTCTTACCTCGCGTGACTGCGGCCTTTCAGTCGTTTCGGCGGCGGGAGTCCGGAAGGAGGAGCGAGGGCAGCATGGGAAGGTAGGCTTGTCCTTTAAAAACATACCTCGTGAATAGGCGGAGTGCGCGTCGAGCAGGAGCAGACAGGGGACGGTTGAGTAAGTGAGGTAATATATTTGGGCGGTTGCTTTACCCGAAACACTACTACAGTAGTGTCTCCCACCCATCCTCCTCCTCTAACCAAAAAGGGTCTCAGCGCCGATTTGGTAAGTTACTAGTGTTTTCTTTTCCAATAGTCTGTTTTTTACAATTCAGAACAATGGCAATGGATGCAAGGGCAGTTGCATGCTCCTCCTGTAGGATGTGGGAGGTAAGGGTCACCACTAGTGTCCCTGCTGACTTCATCTGCGGGAAGTGCACCCAACTCCAGCTCCTTGGAAACTGCGTTAGGGAACTGAAGCTGGAGCTGGATGAACTTTGGATCATTCGGGAGGCTGAGGGGGTGATTGAGAGGAGTTACAGGGAGGTAGTCACACCTCAGGTACAGGAAAAAAGTAGATGTGTTACAGTCAGGGGACAGAAAGGGAACAGGCAGACAGTGCGGGGATCCCCTGCGGCCGTTCCCCTCAATAACAGGTATACCGTTTTGGATTCTGTTGAGGGGGACAACTTATCAGGGGGAAGCCGTGGGGTACAGGTCTCTGGCGCAGGGTCTGTCCCTGTTGCTCAGATGGGAAGGGGGAAGAGGAGGAGAGCATTAGTCATTGGGGACTCCATAGTTAGGGGGACAGATAGGAGATTCTGCGGGAACGAGAGAGACTCACGGTTGGTATGTTGCCTCCCAGGTGCCAGGGTCCGTGATGTCTCGGATCGTGTCTTTGGGGTCCTGAAGGGAGAGCCCCAAATCATGGTCCACATAGGTAGACATAGGTAGACATAGGTAGAATGACATAGGTAGAAAGAGGGATAGGGATATAAGGCAGGATTTCAGGGAGCTAGGGTGGAAGCTGAGAGCTAGAACAAACAGAGTTGTTATCTCTGGTTTGTTACCCGTGCCACGTGATAGCGAGGCAAAGAACAGGGAGAGATATCAGCTGAACTCGTGGCTGCAGGGATGGTGCAGGAAGGAGGGTTTCAGGTATATGGATAACTGGGGCTCATTCTTGGGAAGGTGGGACCTCCACAAACAGGACGGTCTTCACTTGAACCAGAAGGGTACTAATATCCTGGGTGGGAAATTTGCTAGTGCTATTCGGGTGGATTTAAACTAGCTCAGCAGGGGCATGGGAACCTGTGGTGTAGTTCCAGTACACAGGAGGATGAGAGTAGGGAGGACATGGACAGGATTTCACCATCACAAGAGTGAGCTGGCAGACAGCAAGCTGGTTTGAAGTGTGTCTACTTCTACTTCTACTTCAACGCCAGGAGTATCCGGAATAAGTTAGGTAAGCTTGCAGCATGGATAGGTACCTGGGACTTCGATGTTGTGGCCATTTCGGAGACGTGGATAGAGCAGGGTCAGGAATGGATGTTGCAGGTTCCAGGGTTTAGATCTTTCATAAAGATCAGGGAAGGTGGTAAAAGAGGGGGAGGTGTAGCTTTGTTAGTCAAGGTCTGTATAACGGTGGCTGAAAGAACTTTTGACGAGGACTCGTCTACTGAGGTGGTATGGGCTGAGGTCAGAAACAGGAGAGGAGAGGTCACACTGCTGGGAGTTTTTTATAGGCCTCCGCAAAGTTCCAGGGATGTGGAGGAGAGGATCAGCAAAACGATTCTGGGCAGGAGTGAAAGGAACAGGGTGGTCATTATGGGAGACTTTAACTTCCCCAACATTGACTGGAAACACTATAACTCTCGTACGTCGGATGGATCGGTTTTTGTCCAATGTGTTCAGGAGGGTTTCCTGACACAGTATGTCGAAGGGCCGACAAGAGGGGAGGCCACACTGGATCTGGTACTTGGTAATGAACCAGGCCAGGTGTTTGATTTAGTGGTAGGTGAGCACTTTGGAGAGAGTGACCATAATTCGGTTACGTCTAGTTTAGCGATGGAAAGGGATAGGAACATGCCACTGGGCAAGAGTTATAGATGGGGGAAAGGCAATTATAATGTGATTAGGCAAGACTTAGGAGGGATAGAATGGGGTAGCAAAATGCAGGGGATGGGGACAATAGAAATGTGGAGCTGGTTTAAGGAACACATATTGCGTGTCCTTGATAGGTATGTCCCTGTCAGGCAGGGAGGAAGTGATAAGGTAAGGGAATCTTGGTTTACAAAAGAAATTGTATCTCTTGTTAAGCGGAAGAGGGAGGCTTATGTGACATTGAGACAAAATGGTTCAGATGCGGCGATGGAGAGTTACAGATTAGCTAGGAAGGATTTAAAGAGAGAGTTAAGAAGAGCAAGGAGGGGACATGAGCAGTCATTAGCAGGTAGAATTAAGGAGAACCCTAAAGCTTTCTCTAGGTATGTGGGGAATAAAAGGATGACTAGGGTAAGAATAGGGCCAGTCAAAGACAGAAGTGGGAAGTTGTGTGTGGACCCTGTGGAGATCGGAGAGGTGCTAAACAAATATTTCTCATCTGTTTTCATTCAGGAAAAGGAGAATATTGTAGAGGAGAAGACTGAGATACGGGCTATTAGACTTGAAAGGATTGAGGTTAGTAAGGAGGAGGTGTTATCAATCCGAGAAGGTGTGAAGGTAGATAAATCCCCTGGGCCGGATGGGATTTTTCCGAGGATTCTCTGGGAAGCTAGGGAGGAGATGGCGGAGCCTTTGGCCTTGATCTTTGAGTCGTCATTGTCTACAGGTTTAGTACCAGAGGACTGGAGGATTGCAAATGTTGTGCCCTTGTTCAAGAAGGACAGTAGAGATGACCCAGGTAATTCTAGACCAGTGAGCCTTACATCTGTTGTAGGAAAAGTTTTGGAAAGGATTATAAGAGATAGGATTTATAATCATCTAGCAAGCAACAATTTGATTGGAGATAGTCAACATGGATTCGTCAAGGGCAGGTTGTGTGATAAGGTTCCACATGGTAGGCTATTGGAGAAAATGCGGAGGCATGGGATTGAGGGAGATTTAGCAGTTTGGATTAGAAACTGGCTTTCTGAAAGAAGGCAAAGAGTGGCGGTTGATGGAAAATATTCAGCCCGGAGTCCAGTTTCTAGTGGTGTGCCACAAGGATCTGTTTTGGGACCACTGCTGTTTGTCATTTTTACAAATGATTTGGACGCAGACATAGGTGGATGGGTTAGTAAGTTTGCAGATGACACTAAAGTCGGTAGAGTGGTGGACAGTGTGGAAGAATGTTGCAGGTTGCAGGGAGACTTGGATAAACTGCAGAATTGGGCTGAAAGGTGGCAAATGGAGTTCAATGCAGATAAATGTGAGGTAATGCACTTTGGGAAGAATAATAGGAAGGCAGAATACTGGGTCAATGGAAAGATTCTTGGTAGTGTGGATGTGCAGAGGGATGTTGGTGTCCAGGTACATAGATCCCTGAAAGTTGCCACCCAGGTTGATAGTGCTGTTAAGAAGGCATACGATGTGTTAGGTTTCAGTGGTAGAGGGATTGAGTTCCGGAGCCGTGATGTCATGCTGCAACTGTACAAAACGCTAGTGCGGCCTCACTTGGAATATTGCATACAGTTCTGATCGCCCCATTACAGGAAGGATGTGGAAGCATTGGAAAAGGTGCAGAGGAGATTTACCAGGATGTTGCCTGGTCTGGAGCGAAGGTCTTATGAGGAAAGGCTGAGGGACTTGGGTCTGTTCTCATTGGAGAAAAGAAGGCTAAGAGGGGATTTAATAGAGACATACAAAATGATCAGAGGATTAGATAGGGTGGACAGTGAGTCTTTTTCCTAGGATGATGACGTCAGCTAGTATGAGGGGGCATAGCTGCAAATTGAGGGGTGATAGATTTGAAACAGATGTCAGAGGCAGGTTCTTTACTCAGAGAGTGGTAAGGGCGTGGAATGCCCTGCCTGCCAATGTAGTTAACTCAACCACACTAGGGGCATTTAAACAGTCCTTTGATAAGCATATGGATGATGATGGGATAGTGTAGGGCGATGGGCTTAGATTAGATCACAGGTCGGCACAACAGCGAGGGCCGAAGGGCCTGTTCTGCGCTGTATTGTTCTATGTTCCATGTTCTATGAATGCAAGCTGCTTGATGCCACACCTTGGTGTTAAGGGCAGTCACTCTCACCTCACCTTTGGAATTCAGCTCCTTTGTCCATGTTAGAGCCATGGCTGTTATGTTGCTCTCTCCATTATATGCTTGGTGTTTAATCTAAAGTAATTGCTAATTTTTTCTGCATATTAAAGGTATCAGTGTCCTCTATTATGCTGTGTCATTTTAAAACATAGTCTCTAATAGCTCTATGGCATAAAGAATTGTTTGTACTATTCTTCTCTGGGCTTTTTGTGTAATCCTGAAGCAATTCTGTATCTCAGGAATTATTTCTTCCATATAGTCCAGTTTATTTGAAGTATTTGAAATTTTAATTCTGCGTGGATGTATAATATCCTTCTCCATTGTCACTGTATGTAACTGCTATTGGTTGATTTATTTAACTTATTTACTCAAACTGTTGAAGGATTATTTTTAGAGAGTTAGCTGATTTCACTGTTTAGAATTGCATAATTAGTTCAATTGTTGTAAATATTAAATGTTCTTCAGCAGGTTTTGAGACTTTTAAAAATATTACAATTACAGTCTTTACTTATAAGATGTATTTCTGATTGTGTTTATCTGGCAGTATCTGCGGAGAGAGAAACAGAATTTTGGAGAAGAGTCATATCAGTATTAAAACATTAACATCCGTTTCTCTCCCCACAGATGCTGTCAGGGACCTGCTGAGTTTCTTTTGCATTCTCTGTTGTTTGTTTCAGATCTCCAGCATCTGCATTTATTCATGCTAATAAAATTTTATCATTGTGAAGTGCTTTCATTTCATGAGTTTTTTTCACTTCTGTCTTATAGTCCTTGACAAAATTTTCCTTATTTTCTGTAAATTAAAGTTGAATACCTACTGGATATTTCACTATAATCTTCATATTTATGCTGAAAAGGTTATTTCCAATTGTTAAAAACATCATTGAAATCTTTAAAATCAAAACAAAACACCCACACTTTTCATGTTGTCAAGGTAAAGAACACTGTTTTGAACTGTTTTCCTTTTTTTTAGTGTTTCTTTTATCCTTTGCAGTAATATAGACAATTCATGGCATTTTTGCTTTTTCTACAAGATATACGTGTCGTTCTGGACTGAAACAGGTAACACTATTATCACAGCTTTAAGAATTCTTTTTATTGGTTAGTAAAACATTTGTTTTTCACGAAAGAAAACCAAGGAGTGGCGACCTCAAGCCATTCTACCCTTTCTCTTTTATGAAAGAAGGGAGCTCTGCATCTTTGAGAAGAGTTTCTACTCAGGACTCCCTCAGAAATGCAGAGCCATACTTCCATTCTTTTGTAGTATAGAAGGTGAGTCACATCCCCTTTTCACCGCAGCCAGCTGCTGTATTGTGATATTTAAGGATCCTGATTGTCACTTTGACAGCTGCTGTGAAACCACAAGTATATGAGGCCAATAAGATATTAAAGTGCTGGGAGGGTAAAGATTCAGATGGGTAAGTGGGGTAAGGTAACTGATAAGTAGGGTGTCAGGTGAGTAGGGTATCAGGGTACCAGATATGTAAAATATCAACTGAGAAGAGTGTCAGCTGGGGAACGGTAGGATACCAGAAATAGTATGCCAGGTGACTAGGGTATAGAGTTCCAGGTTAGTAGATCTGTGGATAGGGTGCCAGGCAAGTAGGGTGTCAGAAGAGGAGGTAGTAGGTTGCCAGGGTAGGATCCAGAAGGGTAGAGAGGAGGGTGATATGTTATACAGGTGCCAGCTGGGTGGAAAGTAGGGTTCCAGATGGGTAAGATGACAATGAGGAGAAGAGTAAGGGTGGTAAGTGCAAAGTGATGCAGCATTTAGGATAAGGTTAGAGTTGATGGGAGAGGTTGGATCTTATATTTAGGGGTTTTGGGTCCACTGGTGCAGGAGGTTGCTGGGTCAGGCCCAGTGGGAAAGCAAGAGGATTTGAGTCACGTCCAGAAGGATGAAGGGTTTGTATGGTTGATTCCAGTGACATGATCTCGGAGTCAGGGGGGTGGGGAGGTGAGTCATGTCAGGTTAGGTCTGGAATGGTGGAGGTTATCAGAATGAGTAGGGGTGGCAGACGGATATGGACCAGTCAAAAGGGGCAGGTTGAGGAAGGGGTTTGGACCCTCATGGGTATGTTAGGTCAGAGTTTGGGACATGTAAGGGTATGAGAAGGAAGAGTAGTTGGAGGTGTGTGAGCTAAGTATGGGGCCTGTAATATTTAATTGCCTAACATTTCCCGGGTAACTATTTTACTTATTTTCATTGGAACTACCAATATTTCTAATTCTTATGGAGACTTTTGAAGTGTTCCAGATGCACAGGAGTTGTGCACCGAAATCTTCACTTCCCAAGCCATTCTGCTGGAGTCTAGTTCCAAGGAGCAATTCCCATGCACACAGGAATAAATAACTGCTTGGAATTGGAAGATCTGGACTATTTGCTTTTCAATAATCTCTTCTGCATTCAATTCTTTTCATCCTCAATTAGACTTTTTGCAGCAGACTTTCTGAATTAATGTTCTTTTCATCCAAAAAAAACTTCTTTTGCAGCTTTTCCCGATAATTTGGAGAAGCTTTTAAAAACAATATTCTTGGGTAGAATAGTACCTTGGATTGCAGATGCTGTGGTTGGTTTGCTCACCGAGCTGGTTCGTTAGTTTGCAGACGTTTCATTCCCCTGCTGGGTAACATCATCAGTGCAGCCTCCGATGAAGCCCTGCTGTGTTTTTCTGCCCGGTATTTACATTCTGGGGTCTGTTGGAGTTGATTACCTCATTTCTGGTTTTCCTTTACAGTGGTGTGTAGAAAAGGTCTAATTCTATGTGTTTATTCATGGCCTTCTTGATGGACAAGACTAAGCATCTCATCAACAACTCAACTCACTCAGTCCAGGAGTTCCTCAAAATCCTCAAAGGCATAAGAATAGATGAGAATGGTGTCCTTTGACATTACTGCCCTATTCACATTGATCAACATACCACTAGCAAGAAAAACATGAACAACACTACTGAAAGACCATCTCCACAAACTTCACGACCCATTTTACCTTTAATGGCTAGATCTACAAGACACCTATGGGATCACCCATCATTGGACTAATAGCAGAAATAGTGATGCAGGGATTCGAAAGCACGCCCCCCCCCACCCCCGCAGATCCAGCCCAACTACGGATCCGATACGTGGATGACACTTTCGTCATCATCAAACGGGGTAAACGAGAAGAAACACACCAACTTATAAACAACATTTTCACCAGCATCAAATTCACCAGAGAGGAGGAAAAGAATGAACAGCTCCCATTCCTGGATGTGATGGTAGAATGCAGGGCCAATAGGGAACTTCTGATCAAAGTACACAGAAAGGCCACAGGCACACGGATCAAGTCTTAAATTTCAATAGTAACCTTCCCCGGGACCCACAAACGGAGTTGCGTAAAACCACTGTTTAATCGAGCCACAACACACTGCAGCAACCCAGAACTATACCCAGAAGAATACCTCCACCAAGTATTTACAGGCAACAGATAGCTGGGTCTGACGATTCCTGTCACACAAACAACAACAGCAAGATACAGTACGTCCCGACGCACTTGTCGCGTTACTGTACATCAAGAACATATCTGAACAGACCACAAGACTCCTACTGCCACTGGACATCAGAGTGGCACACAAACCTGCATCAACCCCACACCAACTGCTAACAAGAACCAAAGAGCCCTTCCCCACTATGTACAGAACCAACGTAATATACAAGATTCCATGCAAGGATTGTGACAAACATCACATTGGACAGACAGGAAGGAAACTGGCTACAAGAATACATTAACACCAATGAGCAATAAAAAGACATGACCCAATACTCACTCGTCTTCATTCACACAGATAAGGAGAACACCAGTTCAACTGGGACAACGTCAGGATCCTAGGACAGGCCAAACAGAGATAAGTTTCAGGAATTTCTAGAGGCCTGTTTCTCCATCAAGATGGCCATCAATAAACACGTAGAATTAGACCTTATATACACACTGCTGCAAAGAAAAACAAGAAATGAGGTAGTCAACTCCAACGGACCCCAGAGTTTAAGTAACAAGCAAGAAAACGCAACAACGCTTCATCGGAGGCTGCACTGATGATGTTACCCAGCAGGGGAATGAAACGTCTGCAAGCTAACGAACCAGCTCGGTGAGCAAACCAACCACATCTTTTTAAACAATGACTGTTTCCTCAATATTGCAATATAAACTTTGTTTTAGTTTATCAGCTTGAAATTTCTCCTTAAAGTTAAATATTTTCATCTTTCCTCTCGGGTCATAGCTTACTTTGTGCGTCCAATGCTGACTTTTTTTTACATTTTTCTGATCTCCCCTCTATCAAGAAGGAGTTTGACATTGTTCTTGTGGCTAAAAGGGATCAAAAGGTATCGGGAGAAAGTGAGAATAGGGTCCTGATTTGGATGATCAGCTATGGTCATATTAAATGGTGGAGTAATTTCTAAGAAACCTCCTGCTCCTATTTTCTATCTTTACATATTTGTATGAGACTTTCTGACATATACACACACTTCTTCATTAGTTTTCACCATTTCCAACTGTTTTGAGGGTTTACAGGCAAGGCTAGTACTGCCATCAGAAACAAGAACAGAAGTTGCTTGGAAAACTCAGCGTGTCTATCACTGGACCCGAAATGTTTATTTTGCTTTCTCCCCACAGATGCTGCCAAACCTGCTGAGGTTCTCCAGCAATTTCTGTTTTTGTTTATAGGTTTAGTACATGTTATTTATCGGTTAGTTACATTACATCTTGTGATATACAATAGAATCTTATGAAAATCAGGATCAACGTACAAGTACGCCAACACAGAAATGACGGGTCAACTTGACGACTAGTCAGTGGACAGTACTTTATATCCAGATGAGTGGAGTGTATCTCGTTTTGTCAGTTACTCCTCTCACTGCTTAGATAGATAGATAGCCTGAAAACAGAGTTTTCAAGGGCTTAAAATCACAGAATAGAATCCCTACAGTGTGGAATCAGGCCTTTTGGCCCATCAAGTCCACACAGAAGACAAGACAGCTGAAGGAAACCAGAGCACCCAAAAGAAACCCACACGGACACAGGGAGAATATGCAAACTCCACACAGACAGTCATCCAAGGGTGGAATCGAACTCCTGTTGGAACCTGCTTTAACCCTACACCAACTGCTAACAAGAACCAAAGACACCTTCCCTACTATGGGCAGAACCAACATAATATACAAGATTCCATGCAAGGACTGTGACAAACATTACATCGGACAGACAGGAAGGAGACTAGCTACGAGAATACATGAATACCAACGAGCAACAAAAAGACATGACCCAATATTCACTGCAAGCCAACATGCCACCTCTGGTAGCAGTCTAGGTGTAGGGCAGGTAGAGGGTGTGCAGTACCTGTGGCACTGGGGAGAAGCCAACTGGAACCAATGGGCGAGGTTGAAAGGCAAATCTAAACATCAGGCAGTTTGACCATGACCTTACGACAGTAATGTGCACAGCTGTCATGACCTTTGACAATAGACAATAGGTGCAGGAGTAGGCCATTCGGCCTTTCGAGCCAGCACCACCATTCATTATGATCATGGCTGATCATCCACAATCAGTATCTAATTCCTGCCTTATCCACATAGCCCTTGATTCAATTATCTATAAGAGCTTTATACATCTCTTTCTTGAAAGTATCCAGAGACTTGGCCTCCACTGCTTTCTGGGGCAGAGCATTCCATATATCCACCACTCTCTGGGTGAAGAAGTTTTTCCTCAACTCTGTTCTAAATGGCCTACCCCTTATTTTTAAACTGTCTCCTCTGGTTCTGGACTCACCCATCAGCGGAAACATGCTCCCTGCCTCCAGAGTGTCCAATCCCTTAATAATCTTATATGTCTCGATCAGATCCTCTCTCATCCTTCTAAACTCAAGTGTATACAAGCCCAGTCGCTCCAATCTTTCAACATATGATAGTCCCGCCATTCCGGGAATTAACCTCGTGAACCTACGCTGCAGTCCCTCAATAGCAAGAATGTCCTTCCTCAAATTTGGAGACCAAAACTGCACACAATACTCCAGGTGCGGTCTCACCAGGGCCCTGTACAACTGCAGAAGGACCTCTTTGCTCCTATACTCAATTCCTCTTGTTATGAAGGCCAGCATGCCATTAGCTTTCTTCACTGCCTGCTGTACCTGCATGTTTGCTTTCACTGACCGATGTACAAGAACACCTAGACCTTGTTGTACTTCCCCTTTACCTAACTTGACTCCATTTAGGTAGTAATCTGCCTTCCTGTTCTTGCCACCAAAGTGGATAACCTCACATTTGTCCACATTAAACTGCACCTGCCATGCATCCGCCCACTCACCTAGCCTGTCCAAGCCACCCTGTATTCTCATAACATCCTCCTCACATTTCACACTGCCACCCAGCTTTGTGTCATCAGCAAATTTGCTAATATTACTTTTAATGCCTTCATCTATACCATTAATGTATATTGTAAACAGCTGCGGTCCCAGCACCGAACCTTGCGGCACTCCACTTGTCGCCGCCTGCCATTCCGAAAGCGACCCATTTATCACTACTCTTTGCTTCCTGTCAGCCAGCCAATTTTCAATCCAAGTCAGTATTTTGCCCCCAATACCATGTGCCCTAATTTTGCTCACTAATCTCCTATGTGGGAGACTTCTGACCAATTGTGGACTTTGAATTTTTCAAGAATGAAATGAAATGGATTGTCATGATCCCTCTCTTTCTCTGAACTGGATCAGTACTTATCATTGTCTACCCATGCTGGAAAGCACTCATTTCAACCAGTGTTTCTACTCAGAATCACAAACTGATGACTGGTCATCTCACTGGCCAGTTCTGAAGTGAGCAGGAGTAGAAGAATATATTTAAGAGGACATACAGCACACCCTTTAGTCAGAGTAATGCATCATAGAAGCAAAGACTAGACCTGCAAGTGGACCACACGCAGTATCATTAAAGAGCAGATTGCACTGAAGCTGATCTACCAACAGGGATGGGAGTTGAACGGGGTGGGTCAGATGAAAGCATGCCAGTATGGTGAGCTGCAGGCAAGATATTTAAGAAGATTCTGTTACTTTCCTGGATAATTCTCTTTTTAGGTATTTTCTCAGGTATTGGTTCTGCTGTCCCAATGTCCAAGGCATCACATTACCCAACCGACATCTACATCATTTGAAGCGTCTTCAAAAACTGAACAAAATTCTTCCAGTGTTATTTCAACTCATTATTCCCATGTCCTCATGTGATCTTCCTTTTCTTCAGAAGTCAACAGAATAAGCAATTTGCAGGAACATAGCTTTGACCAGTGATTTATTAAGTAATAAAGCCTTAAGTGAAAATTACCAACAAAACACGGTAGATTTACAGAATTTGCAAAGTTAATTATCTTCTGGGAATTTATTGGAAAAATAAACTTAAACTTTTACATGTTCAACAATAAACTGCAATACAAACTGGATCAAATAGAATATTCCTGAATATAAACCTTCATGCGATATAGTATTCCAGACTGTCTAAGGAGTCTAACTCTCTATAAGATTTTCAAATGAACTACTCAATTTTCACACAATAGTGTTATGATCCAGTTAGGGACCATTAACATTTCAAAAGGAATTTAAACCTCAGTGATTTCATCAATATGCAATGAGATTGCACATTTTTCAAAGAGAAACACAAACTTTATTGTATTTAAAAAGAATTATATTAAACAGTCTTCAATTTTATCCCTTACTTTCCCCAAACCTTTTCCTTACAAGACGCATCAATCTTAAAGTTATTAACTTATCCTGAGATTGCCCAAAAGTATGAAAGACTTCCAGTCACTATCTCTAGACTGTGAATACCTCAGGCTTTTATTCTGGTTGCCTTTTTAATACTTCCAAAGTAATAGGCTGATTGTTTCTTTTTGCCAAAATTCTCCATTTGGACCTCTGTAGAATTTCTCCTGGTTTCAATCTGAAATGAACCTTCAAATTTCTGATTCCCCATGAAATCCAAATTACGATTAAGCCTCACCCACAGTCGATGTGGGAGATTATGGAGTTAATATTCTTTTTGCTCACTCTAAAAGCTAACCAATTACTTCAGCTACCTTCTCTGAGTGAAAATCAAACTCTCTCAGCAAACGCTCAGATAAAAGGAAACAGAGAAAGTCATGGACAAAGGGGGAATGGGAGTAAATTTTGATTATGATTGCTTTTCCCCTCTTAAGCCTGTTCCTTTTTACTGTTTATTCTTACTTACAAAAGGGTATTCTCCAAACTCAGGTCTTGGATTACATTGTTTTAAATAAATCCCCAGTAAGATCCTTTAAGATAGATTTTAAAAGCCTTCAGCATTTACCAAATGTTTTTAAAGTGTTGCAGTTCTGACTTCCCAAACAAAAACCTCTCTCTGGACTGCGATGAATACAGGTGCCATGTCTTTACTTAAGGGCCTACAGATAATTGATGTTTCTCCACCTGCTGCTTTCTGACCTCTGATCTTCCACTATGATTATCTAAGTTGACATGGCCCAAGCTTTTGGCAAAAATGAGCAATTGTTTGAATTTTAATTAATTTGGCTTTGTTTGAGTTGCATTTACATCAGACATTTAATTTTCAAAATTTTGTTTTTCTCTGCAAACCAACTTTAATACCTAAAACTACAATAACATAAAACAAAGATGCTGGAGATCTGAAAAAGAAACAGAAAATCCTTTGGAAACTCAGCACATCAGAACCAATGAATCATCGTCAACATGTTTTCTTCAGAAATGGCAAAAGGTCATTGGACTTGAAATGTTAACTCTATTTTTCTCCCCACAGATGCTGATAGGCCTGCTGTGTTTCTGCAGCACTTTCTGTTTTTGTCCTAAAACTACAAATTATTTTCTCAAACACATAACTTATGAACTAAATATTCCTGACAATAAGCTGGGAAATGTATAGAAAACAAGGTAAAGAAAACTTGAACATTAATTTCTTTAGATGTAATAAAAATAGCTGACAAATGCTTACATTGGAATTAAATAGGTCCCTCTGCGTCTCTCCATAACAGCATCAGAGAGTCATACTGTCATACAGCTTGGAAACAGGCCCTTTGGCTCAACGTGTTCATGCTGGCTAGGCTCCCTAAATGGATCTAGTCCCATTTACCTACTTTTGACCTATATCCTTCTACACCTGTCCAAATATCTTTCAAATGATTCAATCGTAGCAGCCTCCATCACCTCCTCTGGCAGCTTTTTCCATATATGCACCACCCTCTGCATGAAAAAGTTGCCCCTCACATCCCTTTTAAACCTTTCCCCTTTCACCTTAAGCCTAAGCCCTCTAGTTTTAGTCTCCCCTACCCTGGGAAAAACATCTTGGCTATGCACCCTATCCGTGGCTGTCATGATTTTATAGACCTTTACAAGGTCACCGCTTAGCTTCACTCACTCCAGGGAGAAAAGTCCAAGCCCACTCAGCCTCTCCTTATAACTCAAACCCTCCAATAACATCATTCTAAATATTTTTTTCACCCTTTCCAATTTAATAATATCCTTCCTATAACCTGATTTGAAATATGGTCCTGAAGCTTTAGCTATGTGTTCTTCTGGTCTTTCGCTGTAATTCCATTCTGATGCTATGGGAGATTCTAACTAAAATGGCAGTAACTCTCATGCAGTGTCTAATATTCTGTAGCTGCTGTATTGAAATAAGCTGTAAATCTGTTTGGTTAATCAATGTGACTCTAAACAGAATTTAAAAAAAACAAATTACTATACAGGAGCTTCATTGTAACCATGTCTGAGTGGGAGCTGATTGGCACGAGTCATCATCAAACTCTTTCCTTCAGAAATCTTTGAAGCCTGCTCCTGCCACTCCCCTCTTTGCTGAGGTTTGGTGCCTTCCTCCTTTGGATTGCTATCATTTTACACTAGACTGCCTGTGCCCAAACTCACACCATCTCCCCTTTAGGCATATCCCCTGTGCTGACTGACTAACTGACCTACATTGGTTCCTGATTTAGCAACAGCTCATGTTAAACTTCCTCGTCCTTGTTTTAAAATCCCTCTGTGTCCTGCCTCCCCCAGCCCTTCAACCCTCTGAGCTTGCTGTGCTCCTCCAATTCTGGACTGTTATATGTCTTTCATTTTCGTTGCTGGAAGTGAGCCTTCTCAGACATACAGCTTTTCTGGGGTTAACATGATTCTCAGGTGCTAAGTTTATAAAGTACAAAGGCAACAAAGCAATTATATTGAAGATGTCCATTTGGTTATGACAATGGCCTCATTCTTAGTTAGATTACGTCACTGTGGTTATCCTGTATCTCTGTTGCGATGTCCTACATTCCAGGTCTTCTCAATAGTAGCTGTTCTAATAAGGGTGGCATTGTGATTGTAACACAATTAGAATACATATACAAAGCCTGTCTTGCTACAGAAGCCCCCTGGCATGACCAGTATAAAAGGTGCCTTCCCACTGGTGCGATTAGAGACAGTTTGTGGTATTGATCTGAAGACCTGGTGTTGAGCATTTGTTTTAAATACTCCACCTTTGGCTGTTGGGGCCTGGGTCTGCATCTCATTCCCTCTGTCCTTATAAACAGTCACCTTCAAACGACCTCTTTGACAGAGCTTTGAGATTGTAGGAGGGATATGATAACAATGGACAGGCTGCAGAGGAGATTTACCAGGATGTTGCTTGGGTTGGAGAGTTTCAGTTATGAAGAGAGGCTGGGCAGACTAGGGTTGTTTTCCTTAGAGCAGAGATTGAGGAGGGACATAATTGAAATGTATAAAATTATGAGGTGTGTACATTGGGTAGACAATGAGAAACTTCTCCCCTCAAGAAGGGGCATTGATTGAAGGTAAGGGGCAGGAGGCTTAGAGGAGGTGCAAGGGAGTAGTGGGAATCTGGCACTCACTGCCTGTAACCTTCATAACATTTAAGAAGTATTTAGATGTGTACTTGCGATGCCAAGTGCTGAAAAATGGGATTAGAATAGTTAGGTGTTTGTTTTCGACTGGCACTGATGGGATGGGCTGATTGGCCTTTTTCTGTAGATCTCTATGACTGTAATATTCCTAATATTTCATTTGTGGCTCGGTATCCTTCCTGTGAAATGTGCTGAATTGTTTTATTAAGTTAAAAGAGCTATATCAATGTAATTTCTTGTGGTTGACATTGTTACAAACGGGTGTGTGTTAAAAGGGTAGACTCCTGTCAGACCTCTGTAGGTAATGGCAGGGAGAGACAGAATTCCTACCACTCTAGAATAATGTGAACAAGGCACTAGTGGTATGTAAACATAGAACATCCTTCAGGTCAACTTTTAAAATGGCAGCTTCGTACAGGGGGTAATTTCTGAGCCCAAACCACAGGCCCAAGGATTAACAGGGCTTGATCCTAATCCATCACATTCAGGATGAGCTGACACCACGTGCCACATTCCTGTAGGCTGCTTGACATATAAACAAAATCAGGCCACCTGCTTGAAGTAACTCTCTGTTGATTCCCAGGACAGAACATCAAACAGGAAGCTGAAGATGATTGATATTGTGCACCAAGGAAGGACGGACCGATAGAGGGTGCTTGTTTGGTAATATGGAGGGCAGCCAAATTTGGCACAAGGATCCTTCACCAGGGTGTTAGATCCCTCATTACAATATCCAAAGGACAAACTGCTTGTGTTAACTAGCCATGCAGAGCATCAGAAAATGGCCCAGATAATTGTAGCGGTGAGTCAGACACTTGTATGAATTAGCACAAGGACAGTAGGTGTATGGGAACACCATCACCTCCAAGTCCCCTTCTAAGATATTTGGGATGCTGACATGGAAATATATTGCTGTTACTGGTTTTTCCTGGAGTTCCCTCCCAAACAAAACAGCAGCTCAAAAAGGTAGCTCAAGGGCAATTAGGGATGGGACATAGATGAACAGAATTATTCTGATATTCATTTCATTATTTTTATTGTGGATACGAATTAAGCAGTTTTTATCATGGGGGATAGTTCACAACATCTGATTGACACAAAGCCTTACCTGTCTTTGTTTCTTAGTTTTTTGCTGCGACAGGACTGTGTGAGCATGATATAGAAAAGTGTGATGTACCTAGGATGTGTGCTGGATTTCACTTTTTATTCTGTGATTGATGGAGACAGAGGGAAAAGCTGTTTTAAATGCAGGCTGCCAGCTGTGGTTATCCCCAATCTGTTCCTAATGGTATATGAAACATTGGAAACAACTGGTTAAATATAAAACAGAAATCATAATTGTTGCCTTGTGAAAGAAGCCTTGGTTTATGTTTGGGCTCCTGTGGAGAAAGGAAGTTAGTGAACTTGTCACTAACATCCTCGGAGATAAGGATGGTTACCATAGCAATGCTGCAAAGAGAGCCTGAGAAAGTGGGACTCATCAATTAACGTAGGAACTGAATCAAAGGTCATCGACAACCCTTCGTCTTTATCCTTCTCCAGGATATTTAACATATTCAGCTCATCCCCTGTTTTCTACCTGATGAATTTGTCATTTGTGCAATTTTAGGGCCTGTCTAGTTTTATCAGGAACAGGATGATGGTGCAATATAGGAGTCATTTATGTGTGTTGTATATTCATGTGAATGTTGTTGGGTTAGTTTGAGTTAGGAACCTGAAACTCGCAATCAGCACTTGCCAGCCGCCACAAAATTTTTTAAGGAGCTTTGCCTCAGCTTGGAAATGCTACTGAGTCTATGAGCTAGAAAGTACTGAAGGGTTCACTGTGTCAGCTGTGGCTCACTGGCAATGCTCCTGCTTTGAGTCAGAATATAGTACATCACACGGGCAGTGCTGCACTGTGAAGAATGGGACATTAAACTTAGAGCTGATCTCTCCTCAGGGGACAGGAGGAATTCCAAAGCAGGATTTGAAGAGGAACATGCAAGTTGCCCCTAGTATCCTGGCTAATAGTTATATCTCAGCCAGGTGACATGATCATTTATATAATTGCTGTTTCTGAAAACTTGCTGCATGCAAATTGACTGTAGTGCACCTATGTCTAGAATCATAGAATACCTACAGCACAGAAAAGGGCCATTCGGCACATCAAGTCTGCACTGATCCTTCAAAGAGCATCCTCCACACCTAGCCTCCCCACACTATCTCCGTAACCCCACTTTTACCAGAGGTCTTCCACCCAGTCTGCACATCCCTGGACACTGTGGGCAATTTAGCATGGCCAGTCCACCTAACCTGCACAGCTTTGGACTGTGGCAGAAAGCCGGAGCACCCGGAGGAAACCCACACAGACACGGGGAGAATGTGCAAACTCTACATAGATAGTCACCTGAGGGTAAAATCAAACATGGGTCCCTGGCGCTATGAGGCAGCAGTGCTAACCACTGAGCCACCATGAGCTGCAATCCCTCTACTTACCTTACTGGCCATGTGAGTCTGCAAGGTCAATAAGCAGCAGTGACTTCTAAAACCAGACATCAATGCTATGATCAATATGCCAACGCTAATTAGCATGCTTAAAGGGAAAGTTAGTAGTGAGTAGACATCAAAAGCATTTCATTGGCTGTAAAGTGTTTTGGGATATCCTAAGATCATGAACGTTATTACATAAATGCAGGTTCATTTGTTAAAGATTGGTTCCTGTTCCATCCTGAATTAGCTGAATTCGGGCAGACTGTAACAGAAGCTTTGGCTTTTATCTCAGTAACTCTGAACACAACAGCAAAAACTGAATCAGCCCCACATTTTTGCTGAGTCACAGGGGCTATGGCTCTTAGCCAAAATAGTTCCAAACCCCTAACTCTGGATGTGCTGAATGCAATAAGGTACTCACCATTTTTGCCATGAGCGGAAGGGGAGCAAGAGCATTCTTAACTTTTGTGGTTCATGGAGGTAGCAACACAGTCTAAAATTCTAACTGCCAACAATCAGAAATAATTGCCTGAATTTCTAAAATAAATGACTGATGGCAGTTATGAAATGGAAGGAATGGTCTATACCTGTCCGAATCCTTTGGAAAAATCTTGTACTCCTTTGGAATTGTTTAGAATAGACATGAAGACTGTAAAAGTGAGATAGGTCTGTGGTGGTAACAAGCATGAGGCTGGATGAACACAGCAGGTCAAGCAGCATCATAGGAGCAGGAAAACTTGACGTTTCGGGCCTAAACCCTTTCTGATGAAGGGTTTAGGCCCGAAACGTCA
>JAHRHZ010000025.1:41428250-41489616 GCA_024137785.1 Ginglymostoma cirratum
GATGCTGCTTGGCCTGCTGTGTTCATCCAGCCCCACACCTTGTTATGTCAAATGCTCTGCTACCCTATTTAGTGCATATTTATGCTTGTTTCATTTTTTATCTGTCTTATCTTTTGTCTTATGTCTGTCTGTTTGCAATTCTCCAATGTTCTCCCCACTCTAGAATCCAGGGAAAAATGAAAGATACTTGTCAGTACCTCTGCAATTTACACTGTCTCTTCCTTTGGTCTCCTTGGATCTGTTTCATCAAATCAAAGTGCCTTATCAAATTTAAGTTCCGGCAGCTTACTCAACACCTCTTCCTTACCAATTTCAAACCTTCTTGTTTCACCATGGCCTGGGTAACATCTCTTTTGTAGGTAAAGACAGATGCAAAGTTTAATTAAACATCCCAGACATATATATGTGTGAATCCCTCTTTTGGCCCTAGATCAGCCCAATTCTTCCCCTCACTGCCATTTTTACTATTGATATGCTAATGGAAGACGTTGGATTTCCTTTTATGTTAGCTGCCATTCCTTCACATTGCCTCTTTGCTTCTCTTTTTTTCTCTACCTTCTGAATCTTTCATGTTGTCTGCTGTATTTACTCCTGACACCTGTCATAAGCACACATTGTCTGCTTTAACTTCATTTCTATCCCCTTTGTCATCCAGAAAAAGCTCTGGGTTTGGTTGACCTACCTTTTTCTTTTGAGGGAGTATACTTTGACTGTGTCCAGACCATCTCCTTTTAGAAGGTAGCCCATTGTTCGGTTCCTGTTTTTCCTGCCAGCCTTTGGGTCCTGTCTATCTGGTCCAATTCTGTTCTGCTCCATTGATGTCTGCTAGTTAATTATTCTTACTTTAGGTAGACCAATGTTATTCTCCACTTTCATCCTCAACCTTATGTTACAGTGATCACTCTTCCTTAAATACTCCCATGATCCACCCAACCCACCTCAATCCCAGGAACTAGGTCTAATTGTGCCTGTTTGCTTTTGAACAGGACACATATTGCTGTAGGATACTCTCCTGAACACAATTTAGGAATTCTTGCCCCTTACTTCCCCTTGCACCATCAGTTTCCCAATGGACAATTAATATGGGCAATTAATGTCCCCCATGATAACTACCTGATGTTTACATCTCTCTGTAATTTTCTATCCTTCCCACTAGGGGCTGGTTATTACATTGAATAATGTAATTGCACACTTCATACTCCTTGGCTCCAATCAAATCAATCTGTCCTTGAACTCTCAGAAACTTCCCCTCCATCCAATCTTGAACTGCTTTCCCTAACCAAAAATAGCACTCATCCTCAATTCCCTTCTTTCTTATCTTTTCTACTTAACACCTAGATCTGCCCTTCTGTATCTCTTATCACCATAACATCATTATTCTACAAGGCAATCTATGTATGTTAGTCTTCAATCTTATTTACTGTACTCTGTATCTTCACATACGTGCAGTGTAACCATGGTTTACATTTACTTACTTTCTCCCTTACTCCAACTCCACATATTAACTTTCCATTGTATATTCCAGCACTAGCTAGCTCTCCCTGAAATTTGTGCACCCTGGCATTACTTTCTAATATTCTCTTCTGGTTCCCACATCCCTACTTAGTTAGTTTAAAGCTCTCTCACAACATTAACAAAATGACCTATAAGGAACTCAGTTCCTGTTCTGTTTACATGTAACTTTTACAGGTGCTGTCTCCCCCAAAGCTAGTCGTAGTGGCCCAAGAACCTAAAGCCTTCCCTCCTGTACCACCTTTCCAACTGCATTTCCCTCTGTTTTATCCTATTATTTCTGTACTCATTTGTGTGTGGTTTTTAGAGTAATCCAGAGATGACTACTAGAGTTGTCCTGTTTGCTAATTTATTACCAGGCTCCCTAAATTCCAATATCAGGGCCACATGTCAATCTTACCAACATGGACTACAACCACTAACTGTTCACCCTCCTCCCAGATTCTAGAACTGTAAGTTATAAGGAGAGTCTGGATAGGCTTGGACATTTTTCACTGGAGCATAGGAGATTGAAGGGTGACCTTGTAGAGGTTTATAAAATCATGTGTGGTATAGATAAGATGAATGACAGGTGTCTTTTCCCTTGGGTGGGTATTTCAAGACTGGGGGCACATTTTTAAGGTGAGAGGAGAAAGATTTAAAAAAGACATGAGGTGTAACGTAGAGTAGTGTGTGTGTGGAATGAACATCCAGAGGAAGTGATGGATGTATGTACAGTTACAATGTTTAAAAGACATTTAGATATTTACATGGATAAGAAATGTTTTGGGGGATATGAGCCAAGCACAGGCAGGTGGGACTAGTTTAGTTTGGGATAATGGTCAGCATGTATTGGTTGGACCCAAAGTCTGTTTCCATGCAGTATGACACTATGACTCTATGAATGCCATGCAGCCACTCTGTGACAGCCTGGACCCTGGCACCAAGGAGGCAACAATTAACCCTGGAGTCACAATGACAGCCATAGAAATGCTGTCTGTTCCCTTAATTAATGCACCTCTCTCAGTCCTGCCCTTCTTTCTCCCCTCCTCTGTAGCTGGGCCACAGATTTGACCCTGTTAGCACTCCTCCAATGATCCATTCACACCTCACCAATATCCAGAACAGAAATCTGGTTAGTCAGCTGGACTCCCTCACTTGCTGCCTGTTTCTCTTAGACTACCCATTCTCCATTACCCTACTTGACTCTAACTACCTCTCTGAACATGCTACCCCTGTCGCTGTGTGCCTCAGTAACTTGAGCCACTGCTCGATCTGTGATACCTGGAGCACAAGCTTGTGCAGCTGTGACCTTTTCTCACCTGGCTCATGGGAAGCGTTCACAATTCCCCACACGCCACAGGACAGATATTTCATTTTCTCAACCTGTCCTGCCAGTGACTTCATTTACTTTAACCTTACCCTTGTACTACAAAGTTGACACTGGAGTTTAAGAGAAAGTAGAACTTCTTTGCTTCCTCACAAATCAGTTTCTTCTCCTGCGCCTATAAATTCTTTCACTCTCTGCGCTGGTTTAGGAATTAACATTCTTTAAAATTACTGAGTTTGAAACACAGTTCATAACAGCTCAACAATTAATTAACTCAAAGACTTTCCTGCAGTATTGATCTTTGACATGTTTCTCTAATTCTCATTTTTTTTTTGTATCTGATCTCCACTCCTCTGTCACACCATCACTTTTAGCTGCTAGTAAATGCTTCCAAATCTTCTCTGTCCCTCTGGTTCACATGACAGTGACTGGATCCAAGTCCTCCTCTTTCCCATTCCAATTTATAAGCACATTCCCAAATATTCCAGTGTAGCTTCAATGCACACTTGACAGAAATCCAAACCAACCGTTTAATTGGTTGCTTACACAATTCTCCAGGGCTACTCCAAACTATAGTGAGAGATAAAAGATCCTTATTAGAAAAGATGGGAATTTATACATCCAGTGATCTGAGAACTCAGAACATCAGAAATTAAACAGGAAAAGGCCATATGACTCCTCATCAGCCCTAGCTGGATTCCTACAGTCAGGAAGTGACAAAAGAATGTGTAAGAGTTTCAGTGAGGGAGAACTTTTGGTATGAATGGCAGCAAGCAATATTGCAGAGGTGGAAAACAAAAGTGCAGGTGGTGGAAAGTATGTGGTTGAAAGGTGGTCTGGTTTAGTCAGAAAGAGTGGCTTGAGAAAGCGTGAGTTTGCCTCCAGGGCATTTTATCTGATGTGGCAACTTTTATGAATGTGGATATCATGGTATTGAAGAATCTAACAGGCATTTATTACAGCTTAAGGTTATACTAGAAGTAGTGTATTGGCATGGATGGAGAATTGGGTCATTGGCAGCAAACAGCGAGTGGGGATAACAGGTTCCTTTTCAGGTTGTCAACCTGTGACCAGTGAGGTTACATGGGAATCAGTGCTAGGACTGCAACTGTTTATAAGATATATTAATGACTTAGTGGAAGGAAATGAATGTACTGTAGCCAAATTTGTAGACAACAGAAAAACAGGTGGAACGGCAAGTTGTGAGACAATACAGACAGTTTGCAAAGAGATATTAATAGGTTAAGTAAGTGACAAAAAGTTGGCAAATGGAGTATGATGTAGGAAAATGTGAAGTTGTTCATATTTGAAGGGGGGAACAAAAGAACACTATTATTTAAATAGAGAAAACTGCAGAAAGCTGCAACACAATGAGACTTGGGGATACTTGTAGATGAAACACAGAAAGCTAGCCCACAGGGATAGCAGGTAATCAGGAAGGCTAATGGAATGTTGGCCCTCATTTCAAGGGCGTTGGAGTATAAGAGTAGGGAAGTCTGACTGCAACTGTACAAGGTGCTGGTGAGATCACATGTGGAGAAGTGCGAGCAGTTTTGGTCCCCTTAATTAACAGAGGGTATCATTTCGTTGGAGACAGTTTAGAGAAGGCTGACTGGGATGATCCCCGGTATGGAGGAATTGTTGTATGAGCAAAGGCTAAACAGGTTGAGACTCTACTTGCTGAAGTTTAGAAGAATGAGAGGTCACCTCATTGAAACTTACAGGCTCCTTAAGGGGCTTGACAGGGTAAATGCTGAGAGGATGTTTCTCCTCATGAGAGAGTCTAGGACCAGAGGGCACAGTCTCAGAATAAAGACACACCAAAATGAGACTGAGATGAAGAGGAATTTCTTCTCTCAGAGGGTTGTGAGTCTTTGGAACACTTTGCCTCAGAGATCTAGGTGGGCAGAATCCTTGTGTTTCATTAAGGCTGAGATGGCTAAATTATTGATCAATAGAGAATTGAGAGTTACAGGGAAAAGGCAGGCAAATGGACGTGAGGAATGTCAGATCAACCATGATCCTACTGAATGGCAGACTAGCCTATGCCTATTCCAATTTCCCCTGGTCTTATTGGATTGCAATTGAGCAGCTCGCTTCCAGCAGTATGTCATACTCTATATGATCACATGGTAAGAAGGAGTATTTGACTGTTACAGATATTTTTAAACAACCTGTTCAGACATGTTATTACACACCTCTGGATGGAGTGGGACTTGAACCCAAGCTCCTGGTCTAGAGTTAGGGACACTACTACTGTACCACAAGAACGCATGAGATTTTACAGTCTTATGCTATGGTATGGTGAAACTATAATGTGGATGTCTCCCAAGTGTATACTAGCGTACTGACTGTGAGACATAACAACAAGGAAGTCACTGATAGAGAGTGCTGCTTGTCACGGGAGTTTAAACATAGTTTTCCCAATGCTGAGCTGGGGAAAGTGACATGTCCATGGCATCATAAGACAGACAGTCAGACAGCATGGAGGCTGTCATGGGTTTAGGGAATTAATGAGAAGGAACACTTGGCAACCCCTCTGTACCTGAACCTCCTCTGAGACCAAAATGCTATCTTGAGGAGACCCTAACGAAAATGACGTTGGGTCTACTAACACCTATCGTGTTAACAGAATGACAAGACCATTTTTTGGTATCTATTGACCAGATAATACCAACCAAAGGCAATGAAATACAGTCCACTGAGGGAATATTGTGCTTTTAATCAGTGGTAGGTAAACAGAGTGCGAACCCTGGATTTAAGAGATTGGGACATGGATGGAGGGAGCATTAGTACTCAGCCAGCAGAATCTCCACAGTGTGGGCACATTGACTGGAAATCAGGGACAGATGCAACAGGTCTTCTGCATTTTGTTTTCAGTAGTTGAGTCTTCTGTCTCTCCCAAAGATTCATTAGATAAAAGCTGTCATGGTGTGAGCAGATCAATGTGTTCCTGAGGTTATAAATTCATCCTTTTCGATGTTTAGGTTGCAGGAGCGAAGAACATAAGAGAGAGAATATGACACTGGTTAAATGTGACCAGCCAAGCACAACAAATGGATTCTGAATAAAGTGGGAGCGAGGAGCAGGAAAGAGGATTGGAGAAGCATGAAATTTTGTCTGTTGATCTCCTTTATTTGAGAGAGTGCACATTCCACTCGATTGGTCTACTCGCTCCTGGCCATCGCACAGATGTTTGTTAAGATGTGTACTGAGCACATCATGCAGAGAAACAAAATAGGATCAATCTGAATGAATTCTTCCATTCTGCTTGCATGAATACCATTATCCTTTCACTATATTTTTCCCATTGGAAGTGAAAGAGCCCCAGCTGCAAGGTGAATTAGAGTCGCAGAGTGCTTTCAGCTTAATAACTGCTTTAGTGAGCACCTTCCTGGGAACCTCTTTCAGTGTAGGAAACACAAAGCTGCAACAGGACCTCATAACCAATCAGTCCTTTATCACAGACTGCCCAGCATGGTCCCCCGCAGAGTGGGGAAAGATTGCACGTTAGCTGTTGTCAGGTAGTTTCTCATTGACTGCATGGAATTGATTGGGTTGGTTGGCTTTTTCTCTGCATGTGGATATCTTTCTACAGTGAGGTGGAGGGTTAGTGCCACAATGGAATATTAGTAGGGGGTATTCCGCAGGCATTTGATTCACTAATGAACTCAATCAGGTTCCCACATCAGGCTGATAACGTCTGAACAGAAGGAGGTCATTCCATTCTTTATGCTCTGAAGGAGCTCTAATTAGTCCCAAATCTCCCTTTCCTCAGAACCCTGCAGAATTTGACTATTTCAAATGTTTACTCCACTCCTTCACATAAATTACTGCTGAATTTATTTCCACCAATCTTTGAGGCAGTACATTCTGCATCACAGCTCACTGCATTTTAAAAAATACCCAGATTGGTTTTGCCCAATTTTTATGAATCACTGGCCACTGGTTACTAATCCTCCTACTAGTGAAAATGGTGTCTATTTATTTATTGTTACAATATTCTCTGCTTATCATGTCGCTGGTGTCCCTCATTCTTTCCCACTATTCTAGCAAACATCCTCCACACATTCACCAAGGCCCCAACATTTCTTGTCAAGTCTGGAGGTTGGGATTAGGTTTTGATGACCTCCATCAAACTTCCTTCAAAACCACCCCCCTTCTCTAAGCAGAGAATTTTTACAGCAGCAGCAGGACAGGTGAAAGCGAGGACCAGGGAGCTGCCAGGAAGGTAAGTTCTTCATTTCGGGAGCGGAGCTGAGTGGGAACGATTGAAATTGTGCTCTGGGAAGGTGAGTGAACTGATATATTTGGGCAGTGGCTAAACCCGAGACACTACATGCGTAGTGTCTCCCACCCACCCTCTTCCTCTAACCAAAAAAAAAGACTCTGTGGTGTGTTGATAAGGTAAGGTTTTACTTTTTGTTTTTTTTTTGTTATCTTGTGCTGGTAAGTAGAGTGATTGGTAAAAAATTTTTCATTTCATTTATCTATTATTTGATATTATAGCAGGACTATGCTAAGCTTAAGAGTAAAAATGGCTGGAGATCCCAGACCCATGTTATGCTCCTCTTGCTCAATTTGGGAGCTCAGGAAAGCGGCTGATGCCCCTGGCTCCTACATGTGCAGGCAGTGTGTCCAGCTGCAGCTCTTGTTAGACCACATGATGGCTCTGGAGCTGCAGATGTCGTGGATAGCACGTTTAGCAAATTGGTCACACTGCAGATCAGGATTGCTGAGGAAGAAAGGAAATGGGTGACAAAACGGCAGAGAAAAAGCAGGAAGGCAGTGCAGGTGTCTCCTGCGGCCATCTCCCTCCAAAGCAGGTATACCATTTTGGATACTGCTGGGGGAGATGGCTCACCAGGGGAAGGCAGCAGTAGCCAGGTTCATGGCACCGTGGCTGGCTCTGCTTAACAGAAGGGCGGGAAAAAGAGTAGAAGGGCTATAGTCATAAGGGATTCGATTGTAAGGGGAGTAGACAGGCGGATCTGTGGTCAAAAACGAGACTCCCGTGTGGTACGTTGCCTCCCAGGTGCACGGGTCAGGGATGTCTCAGATCGACTGCAGGACATTCTGAAGGGGGAAGGTGAACAGCCAGCTGTCTTGGTGCTTATAAGCACCAATGATAGAGGTGATAAATGGGATGAGGTCCTACAAGCAGAATTTAGGGAGTTAGGAGCCAAGTTAAAAAGTAGGACCTCAAAGGTAGTAATCTCAGGATTCCTACCAGTGCCACATGCTAGTCAGAGTAGAAATGAAAGAATAGGCAGGATAAATGAGTGGCTTGAGAGATGGTGCAGGACGGAGGGGTTCAGATTTTTGGGACATTGGAACTGGTTCTGGGGTAAGTGGGACTATTACAAATCGGACGGTCTACACCTAGGCAGGACTGGAACCAATGTCCTAGGGGCTGCTTTTGCTAATGCTGTTGGGGACGGTTTAAACTAATGTGGCAGGGGGATGGGAACCAAATGAGGAGGTTAGTGGACAGTAAGGAGCTGGTAACTAAAGCCTGTAAGGAACTAGATAATGAAGTCAGAGTGACCATGGGGAGGAGTAAGCAGAGGGCAGACGATGAACGCAAAGGGACAGGTGGTCTGAGGTGCATTTGTTATGATGAACTAAGATGAATTAAGATGAACTTAGGGCTTGGATTAGTACCTGGGAGTACGATGTTATTGCTATTACTGAGACTTGAGGGAAGGGCAAGATTGGCAACTAAATATCCCAGGATATAGATGCTTCAGGCAGGATAGAGAGGGGTGTAAAAGGGGTGGAGGAGTTGCATTACTAGTCAAAGAGGATATCACAGCTGTGCTGAAGGAGGGCACTATGGAGGACTCGAGCAGTGAGACAATATGGGCAGAGCTCAGAAATAGGAATGGTGTGGTAACAATGTTGGGGCTGTACTACAGGCCTCCCAACAGCGAGCGTGAGATAGAGGTACAAATATGTAGACAGATTATGGAAAGATGTAGGGGCAACAGGCTGGTGGTGATGGGAGATTTTAATTTTCCCAACATTGCCTGGGATTCACTTAGTGTTAGGGGTTTAGATGGAGCAGGATTTGTAAGGACCATCCAGGAGGGTTTTCTAGAGCAGTATGTATGTAAATAGTCCAACTCGGGAAGGGGCCATACTGGACCTGGTGGTGGGGAATGAGCCCAGCCAGGTGGCTGAAGTTTCAGTAGGGGATTATTTTGGGAATAGTGATCACAATTCCATAAGTTTTAGAATACTCATGGACAGAGACGAGAGTGGTCCCAAAGGAAGAGTGCTAAACTGGGGGAAGGCCAACGATAGCAAAATTCGGCAGGAGCTGGGGAATGTGGATTGGGAGCAGCTGTTTGAGGGTAAATCCATATTTGATATGTGGGAGGCTTTTAAAGAGAGGTTGATTAGAGTGCAGGGCAGACATTTCCCTGTGAAAATGAGGGATAGAAAGGGCAGGATTAGGGAACCATGGATGACAGGTGAAATTGTGAGACTAGCAAAGAGGAAAAAGGAAGCATATATAAGGTCTAGGCGACTGAAAACAGATGAAGCTTTGGAAGAATATCAGGAAAGTAAGACCAATCTGAAACGAGGAATTAGGAGGGCTAAAAGGGGTCATGAAATATCTTTAGCAAACAGGGTTAAGGAAAATCCCAAAGCCTTTTATTCGTACATAGGGAGCAAAAGGGTAACTAGAGAAATGGTTGGCCCACTCACGGACAAAGGAGGGAAGTTATGCGAGGAGTCAGAGAAAATGAGTGAGATTCTTAATGAATGCTTTGCATCAGTATTCACTGAGGAGAGGGACATGACGGATATTGAGGTTAGGGATAGATGTTTGATTACTCTAGGTCAAATCAGCAGAAGGAGGGGGAGGTGTTGGGTATTCTAAAAGACATTAGGGTGGACAAGTCCCTGGGTCCAGATGGGATCTATCCCAGGTTACTGATAGAAGCAAGAGAGGAAATAGCTGGAGCCTTAACAGATATCTTTGCAGCATCCTTGAGCATAGGTGAGGTCCTGGAGGACTGGAGAATTGCTAATGTTGTCCCCTTGTTTAAGAAGGGTAGCAAGGATAATCCAGGTAATTATAGACCTGTGAGACTGACGTCCGTAGTGGGGAAGCTGCTGGAGAAGATACTGAAGGATAGGATCTATTTACATTTGGAAGAAAATGGGCTTATTAGTGATAGACAGCATGGTTTTGTGCAGGGAAGGTCATGTCTTACCAACTTGATAGAATTCTTTGAGGAAGTGACAAAGTTGATAGGTGAGGGAAAGGCTGTGGATATCATATACATGGACTTCAGTAAGACATTTGATAAGGCTCCCCATGGTAGGCTGATGGAGAAAGTGAAGTCGCATGGGGTCCAGGGTATACTTGCTAGATGGATAGAGAACTGACTGGGCAACAGGAGACAGATGTAGTAGTGGAAGGGAGTTTCTCAAAATGGAGAACTGTGACCAATGGTGTTCCACAGGGATCTGTGTTGGGACCACTGTTGTTTGTGATATACATAAATGATCTGGAGGAAGGTATAGATGGTCTGATTTGCAAGTTTGCAGATGACACTAAGATTGATGGAGTAGCAGATAGTGAAGGGGACTGTCGGAGAATGCAGCAGAATATAGATAGATTGAAGAGTTGGACGGAGAAATAGCAGATGGAGTTCAATCCAGGCAAATACGAAGTTATGCATTTTGGAAGATCCAATTCAAGAGCAAACTATATGATAAATGGAAAAGCCCTGGGGAAAATTGATGTTCAGGTCCATTGTACCCTGAAGGTGGCAATGCAGGTGATAGAGTGGTCAAGAAGGCATACGCATGCTTTCATTCATCGGACGGGATATTGAGTACAAGAGTTGGCAGGTCGTGTTACAACTGTATAGGACTTTGGTTCGACCACATTTGGAATACTGCGTACAGTTCTGGTCGCTACATTACCAAAAGGATGTGGATGCTTTGGAGAGGGTGCAGAGGAGGTTCACCAGGATGTTGCCTGGTATGGAGGGCACTAGTTATGAAGAGAAGTTGAATAGATTAGGATTATTCACATTAGAAAGACGGAGATTGAGGGGGGACCAGATTGAGGTCTATAAAATCATGAGAGGTCTAGAAAGGGCGGATAGCAAGAAGCTTTTTCCCAGAGTGGGGGACTCAATTTCTAGGGGTCACGATTTCAAGGTGAGAGGAGAAAAGTTTAAGGGAGCTATGCATGGAAAGTTGTTTATGCAGAGGGTGGTGGGTGCCTGGAACGCGTTGCCAGCAGAGGTGGTAGAGGTGGGCATGATAGCATCATTTAAGACGTATCTAGACAGATACATGAATGGGCAGGGAGCAGAGGGATACAGATCCTTGGAAAATAGACGACAGGTTTAGATAGAGGATCTGGATTGGTGCAGTCTTGGCGGGCCGAAGGTCCTGTTCCTGTACTGTAATTTTCTTTGTTCTTTGTTCAGAGCAGCCCAACTTTCCAATGTACCGTCATATGCATCCTTCAGGCATTTTCTTACGAAATTTTTCTGCACTCTCTCTGATTACTTTACATTCTTCCTCAAGTGTGGTGCTCAGAACTGAGCACAATACTCCAGTTTAAGCAAAACCTACACTTATAGAAGTTTATCACAGCATCTTGCTCTTGTACTCTATGCCCCCATTAATAAAGTCCAGACTGCTCTATCCTTTATTAACCAATCTCCCAACTTGTGCTGCCACCTTCACTGATTTTTATCGAATCATAGAATCCCTCCGGCATGGAAGCAGGCCATCTGGCCCATCGAGTCCACAACGACCCTCTGAACAGCATCCCACTCAGAACCCCCCACCCCAACCCTAATCCTGTAACCCTGCATTTCCCATGGTTAATCCACCCAGCGTGCTCTTCCCTGGATGCTATGGACAATTTAGCATGGCCAATCTACCCAACCTACACATCTTTGGACTGCAGGAGGAAATTAGAGCACTGAGAGGAAACCCATGGGACACACAATGAATTTACAAACTCTGCAGAGACAGATTTTGTATATATACACCCAGTCTCCTCTGTTCTTGTGCCACCTTTCAGTATTTATCTTTTCTCTCTCCACTCCTCCTACTAAAATGGATCACTTTATACTTTTCTGCATGAAAGTTCGGCTGCCACCTGTCTTCCCATTCTGCCAACCTGTCTCTGTCCTTTCAAAGTTCAACACCAGCCTGCTCGCATTTCACAACATTTCCAAGTTTCTTATCATTACAAATTTTGAAGTTGTGTCCTATACAGAAAAGCCTGGTTCAGAGGAGCAGGAGCTAGGGAGCTCCACTGTAAATCTTCCTACAGTCCCAATGACATCCATTAATCACAATCTGTTTCTTGCCACACGACCAATTTGTATCCATCTTGCCCTTTTTACTTCAACAGCTCTGACTAGTTTTACTTCTGCTGTGGTGCATTCTATCAAATGATGTTTGGAAATCTATGTGCACCATTTCAACAGCATTGCCCTTGTCAACACACTCTGTTACCTCATTACAATATCGCTGCTGGTTAAGTTAGTTAAGTTCGTTAAATATGATTTACTTTGAAGAAACTTGTGATGGTTCTCCTTAAATGACCTGCATTTATCCTAATGACTACTACTTTGTATCAATTTTTGTTTTCCAGAAACTTCTTCATGACCAAATTTTGACTGGCCTGTTACCTTTACACCCCTTTTTGAACAAGGGTGTAACATCTGCAATTCTTCAGTCCTTTGCAATGCCCCTGAGTCTAAGGAAGATTGATTAATACCTACCCAGTTGCCACTCTGACTTCCCTCAGTATCCTTCGACATTTTTCATCCAGTCCAGTGTCTCATCAAATTTGAATACAGGCAACTCCTCTAATACCTCCTCCCTAACATTCTAAACCCTCCAAGTTCCTCAACATGATCTGGACAGCCTTTTCTTCCAGCATAGAAACAGATGCAATGCACTTATTCTGTACCTTAGCAATGCTCCTGCCTCTATGTGTAAATCTCCATTTTAGTCAATAATTGGTCCCTCCCTTTTTTCACAAAGTTTTTACCATTTAAACACCTCTGTAAGATTTTGGAATTGGAATCACAGAATCATCAAGTTGTTATACTGCAGCAGAATTCCATTCAGCCCGTCTGTCTGCAATGGGTCTCTTGAACATTGTAATTTAGTGCCATTCTTCTGCCTATTCTCCATAACACTGCTCATTGTTTTTATTTAAACAATCATCCAACGCCTGCTTGAACTTTTAACAATTTTTTCTTCTTTATTGTAGTATGGAAGATGGCATTACTGGCAAGGTTTAGCATTTGTTACTCAATCCTAATTTCCCTTGAACTGATTGGCTCTCAAGGCCATTTCAGAAGACAGCTAAGGGTCAACAACGCTGCCATAGGAGTCACATACAGGCCGGACCAGTTATAAACAGCAGATTTCCTTCCCTAAAGGATTCTCATGAACAAAATAGATTTTTATGACAATAGACAGGCGTCACATGGTCACTATTTGAATAAGCCCCAGGTTTTTTATTTAATCCAAATTTAATCATCTGTTATGGTGGCATTTTGACCCATGTCCCCAGAAGCTTAGCCTGAGAGCTCTGAATTGCTGGTCTAGCAACATCACCACCACACTACCACTTTGAGACTGAACATGCCTCCATTACATCTCCAGGCAATGTATTCCAGAAACTAACTACTTGCTGTCTGAAAATGTTTATTTCACCTTGCATTCACTTCTTTTCCAAATTGCTTTATAACTGTGCCCTAGTTCGTGATCCTTTTGTGAGCAGGAACAATTTCTCCCTATCTATTCCACCCAGGCCTCTCATTACCTTAAAACCTCTGTCAGATTTCTTCAAGGAACACTGTCCCAACTTTCCCAGTCTATCCTCAATTGAGTTTTCTAACCATTCTTGTAAAACCGTTCTGTACCTTCTGCAATGAATTCACCTCCTTCCTATGGAGTGGCATTTTGTTTTAATTATCAGTCTCTTCCCATGCTTTCTATGTGCTTCACTTATTTGCATTTTCACTTCCTGTCTGCAAGTTTATGTATTAGGTTAGTTCCCAATTGTATTATCCACCTGACATTTATCACAAACATATTTTTCCTGCTTCATTTAGACTTTATCACACTCATTACCTCTAACCATTTGTCCTGCCTTTCTCCTTCATGGGAATATGCCTGAGCAATCTCTTCTTTAAAAGTAGCCCATTGTTCAGTTGAACGTTCACCCACTAATCATTGATTATAATTGATCTGGACTAGATCTGTTCTTATCCCAGTGTAGTTGGATTACCCTCAGTAACCTACTGTGCAGTGACCCGGATTCCAGTAATCGTTGTCCTCTTTAAAATTACCCTCTTAGCTTTCAGCACTGTTTTCCAATGCCAAGCCTGGCTTTATCCAGATTTGTCCATCAGAGTTAATCAGGGAGACATCCACATGATGCAAGAGCAGTGCTGAAGGTCAAGACACCTTTTTTTAGTGAAAACCAAAATAACTGCAGATGGTGTAAATCAGAAATAAAAAATGAAATTGCCGGAAAAGCTCACCAGGCCAGGCAGCATCCGTGGAGACGAATCAGAGTTAACATTTCGGGTCAAGTGACCCTTCCTCAGGCCTGACAGTAGAGAGAAAAATGTTGGTTTATATGCAGAAGGTAAGGTTGGGGAAGGGGTTACGATGTAAACAAAGGTGGGGATAGAGCCCAAAAAGAGAGAAGAGTGATTAAACGTACAAAAGCTTGGATAATGATCTTGCTAGATGGATCTACCTAACAATTGTTAGCCACCAACATTCCCCATTAACAGCTATTTACTCTCCGTCTGCATATAAACTGACATTTTCTGGCTACCATCAGTTCTGAGGAAGGCTCACTCGACCAGAAATGTTAACTCTGATTTCTCTCGACAGATGCTGCCGGACCTGCTGAGCTTTTCCAGCAACTTCTGTTTTTGTCACTTTTTTTATGACACTTGTTGTTATATTTTAATATCCCAAAGACACTTTAATAATGACTGAGGATAAGTAAGTGTATAAGGTAGTGAGGTCTAGAGTGAGGTATAGAGGAGCAAGATTTGGGGGTGGCACAGTGGCTCAGTGGTTAGCACTGCAGCCTCACAGTGCCAGGGACCCAGGTTTGATTCCAGCCTCAGGTGACTGTCTGTGTGGAGTTTGCACATTCTCCCCATGTCTGTGAGGGTTTCCTCCGGGTGCTCCAGTTTCCTCCTACAGTCCAAAGATGTGCAGGCTAGGTGGATTGGCCATGCTAAATTGCCCATAGTGTTCAGGGTTTGTGGGTTATAGGGGGATGGGCCTGGGTGGGATGCTCCAAGGGTCAGTGTGGACTTGTTGGGCCAAAGGGCCTGTTTCCACACTGTAGGGATTCTAAATTCTAAATAACTGGGTACTCTGGATGGGGCCACAAACAAGTTCATCCTTCTGATTTTGAATTAGAATCACCCATGATCATCTATGACCAAATACTGAGATACACAGAAAATAGGAGTAATTAGTACCTTTGATCCTGCTCCCTATTCAATACTATGATAACTGATCATGCAACTCAGTGTACTGCTTCCACTTTCTCCCATTGCTTTGAGTCCTTTAGCCCTCAGACCAATATCTAGTCAATTCTTGAAAACATTCAATACTTTGGCCTCAGCTGTTTTTTGTGTCAGTAAATTTCACAGGCTAACCACGCTTTAGGTGAAGAAATTTCTCCTTATCTCAATCCTAAATAGCTTATCCCTATATTCTTTAAACTGTGACTAAAGATATGATTCTGGACTCCCTGGTCATTGGGAATATCCTTCCTGCATTTATCCTGTCTAGAAGGACAAGGGCATCAGATACTTGGGAACACCACCACCTGCAAGTTCCCCTCCAAACCATTCACCACCCTAACTTGGAAATATATCATCGTTCTTTCACTGTGGCTGTGTCAAAATCCTAGATTTCCATCCTTTAAGGCATTATGGGTCAACCTATAGCAGTTGTGGTGGACTGTTGTGGTGCAAAAAGGCAGCTCACCACCACCTTCTCAAGGGCAATAAATGCTGGTCAGCCAATGCCCACATCCCACAAGAAAAAAAGATCCTTTTAGAAATTAAACAAAAACAAAAATTGCTGGAAAAGTTTGGTAGCATTGTGGCAGAACTGAAGAAGGGTCACTGGACCCAAAACATTATCTCTGTTTTCTCTCCACAGATGCTGCCAGACCTGCTGAATTTCTCCAGCAAATTCTGTTTTTGTTTCTGATTTGCAGCATCTGCAATTTCTTTGGTTTTCTCCTTTTTGAATTTTATTGGTTTTGATGAGACCCACCCAATTTTTCTAAACTCCAATGAATATAATCCTCACTGATCCAATCTTTCTTTAAATGCCATCCCAGGTAAACATTCGCTGCACTCCCTCTATAGCTAGAACATCCTCAGGCAAGGAGATGAAAACTGCAAATAATATTCCAGGTATGGTCTCACTAAGGCCCTGTATAATTTCAGCAAGACATCCTTGTTCCTGTACTTGAACCCTCTCACTCTGAAAGCCAACATACCATTTATTTTCTTCACTGCCTGCTGCATCTGTGTGCTTACTTTCATTGACTGGTGTACAAGGATACCCAGGTCTCATTGCATCCCCCTTTCCCAATCTATTACTATTAAAACAATAATCCACCTTCCTGTTTTTGCTACCAAAGTCGATAACCTCATAGTTATCCACATTATACTTCATGTACCGCGCATTTGCCCACTCACTCAGTTTATCTAAATCACACCAAAGCATCTCTGCATCCTCCTCACAGCTTACCCTCCCACCCAGCCTTGTGTCATTTTCAAACTTGGCAATATTACATTTTGTTCCCTCATCTAAATGATTAATACATATTGTGAATAGCTGGGGTCAAGCATTGATTTCTGCAGTTCCCTGCTAGTCATTCCCCGCCACTCAGAAAAAGATCCATTAATTCCTATTCTTTGTTTTGTGTGTGCCAACCAGCTCTCTACTAATGTCAGTACACTACCTCCAGTCCCACGCGCTTTAATTTGATATGCTTATCTCTTATGTGGGAACTTATCAAAATGCTTCTTAAAGTTCAAGTAAACCATATTCATTCTCTACTTGTTACAGCCTCAAATATTTCCAGTAGATTTCTCAAGTATGATTTCCCTTTGTAAATCCATACTAATTCTGTCCATTCTGGTCCTGTCCTGTGGATGGAGAAGCAGTGAAGAGTAGAAGAGGTTGATCCAGATGTCAGTCGTTATGTGGAAATAGACCTGTTATCGGATAATACAAGCATGGAGCAAAAGAAAAATGATTTGGAGGAGACAAACAAGGATCAACCCTTAGGCGATACCAAGAATAGCTCTACAAGGATTGTTTCTGTCCTATTGTTGTGACAGGATAAATCATTAAAGGGCCCCAGAACAACAGTACAGGAAATGACCCAGACTCTGAAGCATTGAGCAATCAATAAATTTGTAGTAATGAAGGAGATGGAATGAAAATTTTCCTCTCCAAATTTTACTGAAGAAGTTTATGTCTTGAACCAATTTCAAACAGGTGTGGCCAGAGAAACATGTAGAATGCTGTGAAAACTGCTTCATCTTAAGCTTTAGATATTGTTGGAGGATGTGGACTTGACTATATTTTGGGATAGTGACTATATATGGGATAGTGTAGGGGGATGGGCTTAGATTCGTTCACAGGTCGGCGCAACATCGAGGGCCGAAGGGCCTGTTCTGTGCTGTATTATTCTATGTTCTATTTTGAGGGTTAGGTAACAAGTGAGCAGGGCTATGTTACAGTTTCTCTCCCATTACCTCTTTTCACTGTTTATAACTCCAGCCCCATTTTACAACTTTTCTCCTTTGTGCTTCCTTGCCATTTCATGCTCTGTGCTGAACTGTCCCTGTAGTCAGGAGCTCTATTTTTTCAGATCATTTGATATCAGTGGCTTTTACTGCTTTCTGGGGTTTTATTGCTCTGGGTCTTTCAATCTCTCCAGTAATAGGCACAATCTGAGCGCTTGACAGAAATGTAATTATTGTTAACAAATCAAAGGTACTGCTTCTGTCATCTCAATGTGCCAGAGCTACTCTGACTGACACTGCTGCTGAGGTGAGTACTGTTCACAGTCTCTGCCCATTCTTACAGAGCGGGAAATAATCTTCCTTCCCCTAACATGGGCTCAGTGCCATTCCAGTCACTAATCAAAAGGCCAGAAGAGAAAGAATCAATTTGTGTTTATATTTATAGTCCCTTACCTGGCCTCAATGTGCCCCTCAAAGACATCTCAACATGCTTCATGGCCACCGAATTACCTATGAAATTTGGTTGCAATTGTAGTCTAGGAAACACACAGCCAATTTGCACACAGCAAGCTCTCACAGACAGCAGAGTGATAATAACCAGATCATCGGCTTTAGTTGTGTCATTATTTTTATTCCAGGAATGTGGACATTGCTAACTATGTAAGCATTTATTGCCCATCCCCCTAACTGCCCAGAAGGCAAAAGAGTCAAATAAATTGCTGTGGGTATGGAGTCACATGTAAGGAAGGCAGTTTCCTTCCTTAAATGATATGAATCAACTCGGTAGATTTTCACACCATCAATAATTGTTATGTGGTCACTGTCAGGCTATCTTTTTATTACAGATTTTTTTACCGAATTCACCATCTGCCATGATCTTGTGAAAGGTGCTACAGAAATGCAATCCCTTTATGTTCATTGTTTATACAGATGATGCTTATGCGGGGCAGGGTCCTCACTGAGAGTGAGAATTTGGAAAGGCTCCCTTTCAATTTTTAATGCCTCGCACGTTCTCTCACAGCCTTGGTCTGTTCTCTAACTTTTCCCTGATCCAGGATAGTTAGGTCATCAGAAATCATTGCTTTTGTTGGAATTTGCACTGTTGTTTGGCAGTTGTTCCATTTTCTGGCATGGAAGTGTTGAACAGGGAGAGCCTGGAATAAAATACAGCTACTCACAAGCGACAGCAGCTTTTCTATCTGATAGTAAAGATGGCATAGTACTGCTGGGGATACGGGAGTGACTGTAAAGAGTGCAACAGCCAGGCATAAAAGGTTGTAACAAGTTTAACATTGCATTCTATAATGTCACAGCTTCCATCTTCATTTTTACTTTAAATACAATGGTCAAGTTGAATTCAGCTCTAGAGGAATTTAGCAATACTGGTTAACATTCAAGTCACAATGTACTGATATAAAGCATGTACTGCTGTGAAGGCTAAAACACAACTCCATGCAATAAAGGGAAAAGTGGAAAGTGAACGAAACTGTGATGATTGCCCATTATTATCTGGCATTATAACATCTATTTATAGAGCATCTTTAATGTAGCAAAATCTCTCAAAGTGCTTCAGATGAGGAAAAGGAGATATCAATCTAAAACTGTTCATCTGGATCAGAATTGTTATTTCAAACCTATTTCCAACCCCGATTAGATTAAAATTTTCCCTCTTACCTTTGGTGCAGCTTTTTCCATGAAGTTCTGAGCTAGGAGCCTTTCCAGCCAAAACAATGCAGATAAATCCAGGAAACCTCACAATCAACAGCAGAAGGATCATTGCTGGAACCAGGCTCCCTTTTACAGCAGTGGCTGCTGTATTCTGTGCTGATTGAGGGAAGATACATGCAAGCAAAGATGTTAGGTCACAGGTCGGTGACAGGGTTGGGTGTCAAGCAGATGAGGGGTGAGAGTGCCATCAGGGTGAAGGGTACAGGAGAAAGGTGGGTGAGGAAGTAGGGCAGCAGGTGGATGAAGGGTACAGGGTGGATGAGGTGGTATGGTGCCAGGTAAACGAGGCAGTAGAGAGCAGGAATAAAGGTCCCTGCAACACCTCAGCTAATGAATCAGTAATGCTTTGTGTTGGGCACCACTTGGAGGAAGCACTAAGGGTGGCGAGCATGAATAAAGTACTCTGGGTGCGGATTTCAATGTCTGACACAAAAAGTGACTGTGCCCATTGAGTCCTAAAGGACATAGCTGCGTGATTGGCTCTGCAGCAGGAGATGAGGGGACCAATAAGAGGGAAAATCATACTTGACCTAATCCTCGCCAACAGGCTTGTTGCAGATACTTCTGTCCTTGATACTATCAGTAAGAGTGACCTTGTCAAGGTGAAGAATATTGGAACAGATCTAGCATTGCAAGACTGGGTATCCATGAGGCACTCTGGCTGTCTTTGACTGCAGCTAAACGCAATCTGCAACCTCATGACCCAGAATATCCTCACTCTACCATGACCATCAAACAAACAGATCAACCCTGGTTCATTGTTAGGACAACATGCCAGGAACTGCGCCAGATATACCTAAGATTGAGGTGTCAACCTGGTGAAGCTACCAAATAGGACTACTTGCACGCCAAACAGCATAAGCCACAAGTGATAGATAGAGCTAAGCAATCCCACAACCAATGGATCAGTTCTAAGCTCAGCAGTCCTGCCACATGCAGTCATGAATAGTGGGGGATAATTAAACAACTCACTGAAAGAGGCAGTTCCACAAAAATAACCATCCCCCAATACATTATTAATCATCTTCATCAATCAGAAGGTCAGAAGTGGAGATGTTCGCTGATGATTGCACAGTGTTCAGCACCATTCACATCTCCTCAGATACTGAAGCAGTCCATGCTTAAATGCAGCAAGACCCGGACAATATCTGGGTTAGGCTGACAGGTGGCAAGTTTCTTTCGCACTGTACAAATGCCAGGCAATGACCATCTCCAAAAGGAAACAATCTAGGCATTGTCCTTTGACATTTAATGGCATCACCACAATGAATGCCCCAGGACCAACATTGTCTCGGGAAGGTGATGAGCTGCCTTTTCAAACCTGTAGCAGCATTTCGATAGTCTCTACCAAACCAGTATGAGACTGAGGTCAGCAGACGGACTGAGGAACTGCAGGTTTCCATTCCCCATTTACATTAGTGATGCTTTTGGGATTTTTATTACGATGTGACAGCTTTATGGTCACTTTTACTGGTTACAGCCATTCATTTCCAACATTGGATTCAAGCTTCCATGGTGAGATATGAACTTAAATTCCTCAAGAGTAATATTGAATAACATAACCACCACATAACCAAGTAGATGAGTAATTCGTGGTGGAATATAACCTCAGATCCATCACTTAGGTAGATCATGAGAGGCAGGAAAGTGGGTACCATTAGGTATTGAACTATGGTGGGTGGTCAGGGACACGGATGGTGATGGCAGTTTGAGGTGAACCATACACCTGGGCCCAAATCTTCCCATCAGGCAGAATCCCTATTTCCGATCCAAATCACAATAGTTACTGACTTAGCGTTCTGTGATTTTCTTGGGCCATCTTTCAATGCAAGATCCATTCAAATAGACACAGTCCAGCAAACCAATATGGGCAACATCAACGTGAATCGTCGCAATGGCCATGCCTCATTTTCATGCCAATTATCCAGTAAGTCAAATGTTTAAATGTCCTAAGTTGATTGTAGCAATGACTGAGAGAAAGTTTGCAGTATAAGGTCAGTGAACGGGTAAGTAAGAAGTAAGTGGGTGAGGGGGTTGGTAGTGGGGAGCTGGGTGAGGGGTAGGTAGCGGATTGCTGGATGGTGCGGTAGGGTCTGTCAGGGTGCTCTGATGTAATGTGGGTCAGGGATAGGCTCTGGTGTATGGGGAGGGTTTGGATCTGAGGTATGATTAGGCTCGGAGGGGTCAGGTATTGGTGGAGGGTGTCGGGGATTGTAAGCTGTGGAGTGAGAGGGTATTTGCGGTGGGGAATTTTTTCGGGTGTCTGGTGTTGGAATTACAGTTGGAAGTCAGGGGGAAATCCTGTGAATTATCAGTGTCAGATTGAAAGGTGAGTGGGACCTCAGGGGGAATGGCAGGGTGTCAGTTTCATTGTTCATGGTAAATTAGAGCAAAGTTTAATCTCTCTAACCTTTGCTGGTTATTTCAATAAGTCAGACACTATGTAATCTTCAGACATTGTGTAATTAAAGAAAGGAAGAAATATTTGCAACGAAGTCAACAAAAAGATTGATGCCAAAGGCAGGATGTAAATATTGTAGTGATCATCTCATAAAAGAAACGGAAGTACATTCAGGACAGGGAGAGCAGAGTTCTGACCATGAAGAGCTAGCAGCACTGCAGATCTTACATCTGATCCATTGCTTATGGGATTGCTTCACCCTGTTTGTTACTTGATGCTTATACTGTTAAGCATGCAAGTAGCCCTATTTGGTAGCTTCACCTGGCTAACACATCATCTTCAGGTATTGGCTGGTGCTGCTCCTGGCATGCCCTCCTGCACTCTCCATTGAACCAAGGTTGATCCCCTGGCTTGATGAGTGGGAGATATGCCGGGCCATGAGGTTACAGAATGTGCTGGAGTACAATTCTGCTGCTGTTGATGGCCCACAGCACCTCATGGATGTCCAGTCTTGATTTGCTGGATCTGTTTGAAATCTGTCCCATTTAGCATGGTCATATTGCCTCAATAAGGACTGTGTAGTGGCCACTCTTACCAAATCTGGACAGATGCATCTTCAGCTGGCAGTTTGGTAAGGATGAGGTCACAAATGTTTTTGCCCCTTGTTGCCTCACCACCTGCTGCAGACCCAATCTAGCAGTTATGTCCTCTAGGACCCTATCAGCTCAATCAGTAGTGATGCTGCTGAGCAGCTGTTGGTGGTGGGCATTGAAATCTCCCACCCACAGGACATTCTATATCCTTTCCATTCTTAGTGTTTCCTCCAACTGTTGTTCAATACAGAGGAGAATAGATGTATCAACCAAGGGAGAATGGTACGTATTGATGGGCAGAAGATTTATTTGACTCATGGAGTTTTAAGGCTTCAGAGAATACAGAATGAATGTTTTTCTTTAAAAAACTCATTCATAGGATATGTGTATCGCTGGGCTGGGCCAGCACCTATTGCCCATTCATAATCTCCAAGAGTGCACAAGGCCAAAAACCACATGACACCAAGTTGTAGTCAAATTTGAAATTTGAAAAGTTTATTTGAAAACGCAAGCTTTTGCATCTCAGCTCCTTCCTCAGGCATAATGTGAGACAGAGGGTGTAAGATGCAGAATTTATAATCAGAAAGGTAACATCCCTAAAACTAGCCGCACCTTGTTGAATGTTTAATCAGTTAGGAAGGAGACTACTGATTGAAATGCAAAATTCAGATTTCTTTCAAGATATTGTCCTGAGATAATTAAATGTTTTATCAATGTTTACAACAGGTGAAATCTCTGGTCAAACAATGATTTTAGGTGTGATGTCTTGCTTAGAATCTGTCTATGTTCTAAACTAGGGTCAGGATTTTTTGAGCAAAACAGAATGTATCTGCAACTACACAAACATCCTCAATGAAAATGGGGCGGCACGGTGGCTCAGTGGTTAGCACTGTTGCCTCACAGCGCCAGGGACACGGGTTTGATTCCACCCTCGGGTGACTGTCTGTGTGGAGTTTGCACATTCTCCCCATGTCTGCGTGGGTTTCGTCCGGGTGCTCCGGTTTCCTCCCACAGTCCAAAGATGTGCAGTTTAGCTGGATTGGCCATGCTAAATTGCCTGTAGTGTTCCGGGATGTGTAGATTAGTTGGGTCACAGGGGGATGGGTCTGGGTGGGATGTTCTCAGGGTTAGTGTGGACTTGTTGGGCCGAAGGGCCTGTTTCCACTCTGTAGGGATTCTATGAATGAGAGACAGCCTGTCTACGCAGGATCTGCTCAGATAAGGGGGAAAGTCACAGACATAGATGATGAAGGATGCCTTCATAGGAACAGGCTATGATGCTCAACTCATTGATTGTCAATTGTGTTGTGGCATGGTGAAAAATCATAATGACCTTCTCAGAAGAGACAAGATACAACCAATAGGGTACCCTTTGTCATCCAGTACTTCCTGGGGAAGGGGCACTGGACCCAAAACGTTAACTCTGATTTCTCTTCACAGATGCTGCCAGACCTGCTGAGCTTTTCCAGCAACTTCTGTACAGTTACTGCATCGTGTTTTATTATTCTTTTCTGTTTCTAATGCTATTTTTATTGATTAGTAATGATTTTCAAACTTTTTAAGGAGATTTAATGTCTTTAGTATTTAGTAATAAGTCTGGCAGTAATATGATTTTAAATTAATATTCGAAGTTATAAAACAATCTGTAGAAAATGATAACAAGGTGTAGAGCTGGATGAAAGCAGCAGGCCAAGCAGCATCAGAGGAGCAGGAAAGCTGATGTTTCGGGTCGAGACCCTTCTTCATTTTTCTGAACACGCACACACACTCACTCTTACATACACACGCAAATACTCTGATACCCATGCACACTCATAAGCTCGATCTCACCCACACTTTCACATGCACAAGAACGCACACTCATACACTCACTGTCATTCACGCACACACATACATTCCCTCTCACTCACACACACTTACACAAGCTCTCATATGTTCACATATTATATACATGCATACATATTTAGGGAAGGCAACAGCAAAGCTGTATTATTGTTGGACTGTTGTTCCAGAGACCCAGCTAATGTTCTGGGGACTTGGGTTTGAATCCTGTCATGGGAGATGTTGAAATTTGAATGCAATGATAATCTAGAAATAAGAATTTAATGATGATCATGAAACCATTGTTGATTGTTGGGAAAACACATTTCGTTTATTAATGTTCTTTAGGAATGGAAATCTGTGACTCCAGACCCACAGAAATGCGATTGACTCTCAACTGCCCTCTGGACAATTAGGGATGGGGAGTAAATGCTGGATTAGCCAGTGATGTTCTAATCCCGTGAATGAATTAAAAAAAACACTTTCTCTCACTTACAAACACACACTCATGCGATCTCACAGACACTCGCACAAACACTTCCACATTCTCTCTCATACACAAATCTACATTCACTCACATTCACAAACTAACACAATCCCCATCCTGCCAACACCTCAAAGAAAGTCAGAACCCTCCCAACCCAACCTCCAAACTCTTTTCCAACTCTAACTCTGGGATCTTGTCCTTCCCCAGACCCACCCCATGGTCTCACCCACAATCAAATTCCCTCATCCTGTCCTAAACATCCTGTCCCTCATCCACTTACCCGCCGACTACCCTCCTCCCCACTTACCAACCTGCCATCCTGATCAATTTAGGGGCGGCACGTGACTCAGTGGTTAGCATTGCTGCCTCACAGCGCCAGAGACAGCAGTTGATTCCACCCTCGGGTGATTGTCTGTATGGAGTTTGCAGATTTTCTCTGTGTCTGCGTTGGTTTCCTCCGGGTGGTGCAGTTCCTCCCACAGACCAAAGGTGTGCAGGTTAGGTGGCTTGACCATGCGAAATTGCTCATTGTGTCCAGGGATATACAGGCTTAGGTGAGTTATCCATGGGAAAGGTATAGCTACGGGGATGGACCTGGGTGGGATGCTCTTTGGAGGGTTGGTGTAAACTTGATGGGCTGAATGCCCTGATTCCACACTGTGTGTCTGTGTGTGTGTGTGTGTGTGTGTGTGTGTGTGTGAGTTTGAGAATGAGTGTGAGTGTGTGTCTGTGTGAGAGTGTGTGTGTGTACGTGAGAGTGTAGGTGTGTACGAGTGGGTGTGCGTGCATGTATTTGTGTCTGTGTGTGAGAGTGAGTGCGTTTATGCATGTGTGTATGTGTGTGTATGCGTGTGTGTATGTGTGTGTGTGTTAACATTGCAACAAGATGGTTATTTCATCAGAATGTTGAACATAAACAACGATTGAGCAGCTCCGGAGCCTGAGAAAAGGGGCTGGAACATAGCATTCCCTCTCACACCACCTTTGCTACATGCAGCAAGTTTTTGGACATTTCCAGAATTTTCCATCTTTAGTTGCAAGATTGTGGAATTCAGTAAGTATTCGTAAGATGAGAGTTGTGCAAAGCAATTTAAGATTTTCTGGATGATATGTTTAAGTGAGTGACTATGATGGATGAAATGTAGTACGGTGCTCAGACCAGATGAATTAATGGGCAACATGGACAGAAAATGATTTGAATTATTGTGTGGACACTCCATGGGACTCCTGGAACCAATAGTATGCTCAAGGCCATCAAAGTTTAAAAAGAGCTAATTAAAAAGTGAACAAATTGAGGGGAATATGCAGAAAGAGCAGTGAAATGAAAGGTAACTGAAACCCCTTTGGTTATTCAGAATCTGCTGAAACCTTAAGACACTGAGATAGCAAGAACTGCTGATGCTGGAGTCAGAGATAACACAGTGTGGAGCTGGAGGAACACAGCAGGCCAGGCAGCATCAGAGAAGCAGATTTCTGAAGAAGGCCCTGACCCGAACTGTCAACCTTCCTGCTCCGCTGCTGTGTTCCTCCAGCTCCACACTGTGTTATGTCTGAAGGCACTTTTTTTTTCGTGATGTGACCTAATTGTCATAGAGTCTTATTCTGAGTCTCTGGACTATTACCCAGTGACTGAATGGCCAACTCCCCACTTTGTGGCCATTTAAATCATCTGGGGCTGAAGTATTCCTGGTCCTGCCCTGAGTTGTGTAAAATCTCTTGAATGTTGGATCTGCACTATCCGAGTAAATGAAGAGTATTCCATCACAGACCTGATTCATGCTTTGTAAAGGGTGGACAGACTTTTAGACATTCAGGAGGTGAGTTAATCAGCAAAGTAGTCTAGTCTCTAATCTGCTCTTGTATTAAAATGGCTAGTCCAGATCAGTTTCAGATGAAGTGTTTGTGATGGGCAATTCAGCAATTCAGTTAAAAGTCAAATGTAAACAATGAGATCCTTTCCTGCCGGAGGTGGCCATTACATGATGTATTGGTTACTTGCAACATAACATCCAATCCTGAATGTTGTCCTGCCAGGTCGTTTTTCTTTTCATTCATTCATTGGATGTGATTATCACTGGGCCATCATTAGGCCAGCATTTATTACCTAGCCTTAGTTGGGCAGTTAAGAGTCAACCACGTTGCTGTGGGTCTGGAGTCACATGTAAGCCAGACCAGGTAAGGATGGCAATTTCCTTCCCTAAAGGACATTAGTGAACCAGATACGTTTTTCTCTGACAATTGGAAATGCATGCACGGTCACCATTAGGCTCTTAATTCCAGATTTTTCTTGCATTCAAATTCTACCATCTGCTGGAATTTGAATGTGGGAACACAGAACATTACCTGGGTCTCTAGATTAACAGTCCAGTGATACTACCACTAGGCCATTGCCTCCCCTCTTGCTGCTTGCAAGCAAAGTCTGCTTCAGTGCTTGGAGAACTGTGAGTAGAATTAAACATTGTGCGCTCATCAGTGAACATCCCCATTTCTGACATTATGATGGAGGAAAGGTCATTGATGAAGCTGTTGAAGATGGTTGGGCCTCGGGCACTAAATTCCGAGGATATTCTAAAGTACTTCACTTGTGCATAAGCAAACACTATTTGACCTTGAATCACATACGTTGACATCAGGACCAACAACAAATAAGTTGTTCAAAAATGTAGGCTTTAAAAAATGTCTTAAAGGAGAATAGAAAGGCAGACAGGTTGGGAGTTTAGGCAGTAAGTTGCAGTGCTTAATGCCCAGGCAGCTGCAGTAATTGTTACCAAGGGTGGAATGATTAAAATGGTGGGCGTTCAAAATGAATACAGATATCTCAGATGGCTGTGGGGCTGGAGTATATGACAGAGATAGGAAGTATGCTATAGGCTATGGGGAAATCTGAAAGCATGAATGAGCATCTTGAAATTGAGAGTCTCTGTAGGTGAGCACAGAGGCAAGGAATGATTAGGATGTGAGTTGCAAAGAGCAGAGCTCTGGGTGACGTGAAGTTTAGGAGGATAGAATGTGTGGGGTTAGCCAGAGGCGCAAGGGATTGCTCAACTCCAGAAATAACAAAGGGATAGGCTTTAAGTAGTAGATAAAGTGAGGCAGGGCCCGTGCTTAGGGAGATGTAAATAGGTTGTCTTAGTGACAAGGACTAAAGGCAATGAGTGGGAGGAAGGGTTGAGAGAATTGGTGTGGGGTAAAATTTGGTGTTATAAGCACATTTATGGAAACATTGCTGTGTTTTTGGGTGCTGTCACTGAGAGGCAATCTGTAGATGAGAAGTACAAGGGGGTCAAGTATAAATCCTTGGGGGACACCCAAGGTCATGAGGTGAGAGCAGGAACAGAGGCCACTACAGATGGTTCTCCGATTCCAACTGATTCAATGAGACTGGGAGCAGGTGAGTGCAGCAGGTGACTGACTGATGACACTGGGGAGCCATTACAGAAGGCTGTGGCTAATTGTATCAAAAGCTGCAGACAGGTTGATAAGGAGGTCAAGGAAAGAAAGATTTCCTCAGTGTAGCCACAAAGGATGTCATTTGTGACCTTTCCACCATGGCAGAGGTAGAATTCTGGGAAAGATAGACATCAATTTGGGAAATGACAAAACATTCAAGAATTTTGTTGAAGGAGGTTGCAGAAGGGCAGAAATTTGGAAAGCTGTTTAAGTGTTGATTATTTGAGGAGGGGGATGTTGGTAATAGGTTTCAATGAGGGGAAAGCCGAGCACCTGAAGAGAGGGTTATTAACTTTCTGGGTTAATGTAGATTCTTTTAAAGAAAAGATGGACGATTGGTGATTTAACATAAGTAGGCCAAGGGAGCAGGAAGTGGATTTAAGGGGCAAGCAGAGCTCAGAGAGCATACGAGCGCAGCCAGCAGAGAAATTGGACATGGATGGAAGCTCAGAGGCAAGGACAGGAGTGAGTTTGGCCTGGTGGCTCATGGACCTGATGGTCTTATCTTGTTGACAAAGAATTCATGAATTCCTTGCCTTTCTTTTCTGAGGACAGATTGGAGAAGTCAAGGGTGAAGACTTTAAGAAGATGGATATGATGCACAGAAATCAGGCATCCCCTTCGCATTTCAGGATGATCCAGGATGGTCATGGGATGTAACATCCTGAGAGATGGTCTAATCAAATCTCACATCTGAAATTGTTACACTTGCTCACAATGTGCTGGAGTGGGGTTTCAAACCTCAGCCAGAGGCCCAGGGACAGTGCTGCCAATAGTGAGACAGAGCTTACATTGATATATTGTCTGTATCAGTTGAATAATCAGCAAAATTCCACACTTGAGAGAGCAAGTGGAGAAATTGGGGAATAGTTTGACTTCTTTCAAGCAGTTGCACGGCAACACCATCACCTGCAGGTCTGTCCACCCATCACTGAGCCACTGACTCGGAACCACACCATCATTCCTTCAGTATCACTGGATCCAAATCCTGGAATCCCCTCCGTAGCAGCATCGTGGGTTGACTGCAGTGATTCAAGAAAGCAGCTCACCACAGCCCTTCTCCCAGACAGTTAGGGATGGACAATAAATCCTGCTCAAGTGAGGGATGTGTCACAGCCTCTGTCTGAAAGGAAAAAGAACACCTTCCCTCAGTTGTTTTCATGCAGCAACACGACAGGCAGAGGAATGATCTATCTTACACTCTTTGCAACACTTTCCCAACGCCGTTCCCCCCACCAACAATGGCCATTCTGAGGCGGTAGTGAAAATGATTCAGAGAGTGGTAAGGGCATGGAATGCCCTGCCTGCCAATGTAGTTAACTCAGCCACATTAGGGGCATTTAAACAGTCCTTGGATAAGCATATGGATGATGATGGGATAGTGTAGGGGGATGGGCTTAGATTAGTTCACATGTCGGCGCAACATCGAGGGCCGAAGGGCCTGTTCTGCGCTGTATTATTCTATGTTCTATGTTCTATGTTCTACAATGTTTCTCCTGCATAGCAGGGAGGTGCCATCTACAAGTTTATGATGTATACTGTCCCTGCCCTCAAAACCTTCCTGTACTCAATTGCTTACACATGAAGCATGTTAGTGTAATGGTTACCTACCTTAATTGGTATTTTAAAAACTCAGAATAACAACGCGGAGAATTTAAACTTAAATCATGAAAATTTGAGAATTTGAATTAAAAACGAATCTGGAATGAATAAAGCTGGGATGAGAAAAATTGATCCTGAAGCTGCTTGCTTATCATCAAGGTCCATCTGGTTCTATCAATAGCCTTTAGAAAGGAACCTGTCATCCTTACTGAGGTATCAGGGTAAAAGTCTGAAAGGGTTAATGGCTGAAGTGTGCCGTCAGCACTTCCCTCTATGATGACCAAAGCAAGATACTGTGGATGCTGGGAATCTGAAACAAAAACAGAGTGCTGGAGAAACTCAGCAGCACCTGTGGTGGGAGTAACAGAGTTAAGATTCAACTGGTATCACTCTTCTTTAGAGCTAAAAGAGATTGCAGTTTTTTAATATGCATTTGAGAAAGGCAGAGGAGGGGCAAGGGGAACAAATAGTGTTGAGGCCCAGTGGAAAAGGCACAGAGATTGTTACTGGCAGTGAAAAAGAAATAGGGATGTAAACTGGGTGTAAATTAAAGTGTGAGAGAGAAAAGTGAATAGAACACAAACAGGGCAAGATATGAGGGGCATGGTGGACAGTGAGTAGAGAATGTAAGAAAAGTGGAGAGCAATCATTGTGTGGCCAGTTTCTGAAGTTGTGGAGTATAATAATGAGTCTCAGAGACTGTAAAGTGCTCAACCGGAAAATGAGGTGTTGTTCCTTGAGCATGCGAGGTGCTTCATTGGAATGTTGCAGCTGGCCTAGGACAGAAATGTTAACGGAAGAGCAAGGTGGGTTACTGAAATGGCAAGTAACTGGGTGGTCAGGGTCATTCCTACAGACAGAATGGAGGTGTTCCAGAAAACAGTTACCCAGTCTGTGTTTAGTGTCGTCTTTTCAATGTACAGGGGGCTGCATTGTGAGCAGTGAACACATGGACTAGACTGAAAAAGTACAAGTGAAATGTTGCTTCACCTGGAAGGTATGTTTGGGACTTTGGACAGTGAGAAGAGCAGAGGTGAATGGATGAGTGTTCCATCTTCTACAGTTGCATAGGAAGGTGCAATGGGGGAGTGGGGAGGTGTTGGGAATGATGGAGGAGTGGGTTAGGGTATTGTGCAGGGTACAGTCCCTGTAGAATGCTGATAATGGAGGGAGGGAAAGATACGTTTGATGGTGGTATCCTGCTGGAGGAGGTGGAATTAGCGGAGGGTGATCCTTTGAATGCGGAGACAAATGGTGCAGAAGATGAGGACAAGGGGAACGATCCTGTTGTTCTGCTAAGGAGCGAAGGGGTGAAGGCAGAAGAACAGGAGATGGGTCGGACACAGTTGAGGGCCCTATCAACCACAATGAAGAGGAATCCTCCGTTGAGGGGAAAGGAGGTCATTCCAGAGGAAGCCCAGTGGAAATTGACATCATCACAACAGATACAATGGAGACGGAGAAACTGGGAGAATGGAGTGGAATCCTTACAGGGAGCAGGATGTGAGGATGTGTAGTTGAGGTGACTGTTGGAGTTGGTGGACACGTAATGGATTAGTGCACAAGCTATCCTCATAAATGGAAACAGTGAAGTCAAGGAGGGAAAAAGTCAGAGATGGACCAGGTGAAGGTGAAAGAAGGACGGAAAATGGCGACACGACAGGCTAATTTTTCCAATTCCAGACAAGTGCAGTAAGCAGCGTTGAAGACATCATTGATATATCTGAAAAAGAATTGTGGGAGGGAGCAGAGTAGGATTGGAATGAGGAATGTTCCACATACACTGCAAAGAGACAGGCATAAATGAGACCCATGTGGGTACTTATGGCCACCCCTTTGACCTGTAGAAAATAAGAGCAGTTAAAGAAGAAGTTGTTCAAAGTGAGGACGAGCTCAGCTAGGTGAAGGAGGTGGTTGTGATGGATAGAAATCCTTCATCTTTTCAAGGAAGAAGTGGAGACCCTTGAGACAATCCTGATGGAGGAGGACGTGTGGAGGGATTGTACATCCATTAGTAAAGAGGAAGCAGCAAGAACAGGAAACCGGAAATTGTGGAACTAACAGAAAGTGTCAGAAGAATCACAAATGTAAGTGAGAAAAGACTGAGCAAGGGGACAACAGTGAGCCACATCTGGAAAAAGTAAGTTTCGTTGGGCAGGACCAAGCTGAAATGGTGGGTTTGCCTGGGCAGTGCCGTTTGTGGATTTTGGGAAGGAGATGGAAGCGGGCTGTGTGTGGTTGAGATCTTTGAGGTGAAAAGTTGTGAACAAGAGATCTCCAGAGGAGATGAGGTCTGTGACAGTCCTGGGAAGCACACAGCCTGATGTTCAGTGGTGGGGTCTTGATCCAGGCAGAGATGGGAGAAAGTTTCTCAGAGTTAGTGCCCAGCCTCTGCAGTTAGAGCGCAGAATGCCAGCTGACAACTGCACCCCTTTATCGGCAGGGCTGATAACAAGGTCAGGGCTGGACCTGAGGGAAACGAAGTGCAGCAAATTCAGGGGGAGAGATGTTGGAATGGGGATGGACAACAAAGAAATTTTGGCAGCCATGTTATTATGTTGACAGGTCTTTATGAAGAGACTGAGTGTGGGGAAAAGGCCGGAGAAGAGGTTCCAGCTGTAGGGGGAGTATTAGAGACAGATGAAAGGGTCTGTGTGGCACAGTGAAGACTTCAGTCCAAACAGGTGAGCATGGAAGTGAAGACAATGTAAAGAGAGTTCAGTTTCATTTCATGTCTGAAATTTATTGAGGTGGGCTGTAAGGGGATAAAGCCTTTGCCGAGCATCAGAGAGGGGTAGGTCAGAGAGTCTGATGAATTCAAATCAAGAAGTGAGATGATGAAGGAATGGGTCAATGATGATGTCATGCGGACTTGTGGGGACAACTGCTCATGATCTTAAAGGATTGAGATTGAACATCCAGGTCCTTCTCATGGTCTCAGGAATAAGGTCGATCATTTTACTGCACCTTGTAAGTAGTTGCTAATGTGCAATAAACTACTTATTGCTCAGTGCATGATCCCCTTCCAGTTTCAGCAGTAAGTAGCTTTCCTCTACCATTCTAGGCTTTAGATCCCAGCACTTCAGCATACACATGCAACATGGCAGACAGTGAGTGGATTTGATCTGATGGAGTGTACAGCACTGACTTGGTCTGACTTCTGGCTGGACCTCTGGAGCCTTAGACTCATTTATGGCACAGAGAGAGCCCACTGAGCGCTGAGCCTACGGCAGTTCCTTGCAGGGCAGTCCAGAAATCCTCACTGCCTGCTCGATCCTCAAGCCTGGTTGTTTCACTTCCTTCCTGTGCCCCTCAAATTTGCTTTTGAAACCATCAATCGATTCCACTCCTAACACCCTCATGGGTAATGAGTTCCAGATCCTTAGTAGTCACTGTGTAAAAAAGTTCTTCACGCCCCTGCATCTGTGTCCCAAATTTTAAATTTGCATCCCCTGGTCCCTGTACTATCAGTTAATGGAGAGGGTTCTCCACATTTGTCTTATCTAAACATATCCAAATCCCGTACACATCTAGCAAATCTCTCTTAATCTCCTTTCTGCAGGGAGAACAACCCCAGCCGTTCCAGTATAACTCTGTAACTAAAACCCCCATCAGCATAGTCTAAGAAATTACTCATTGGCAAAAGGTCATCGCCAATTTCTCAGGCCAACCAGGCATGGGGAGTAATTGCCAACAATGCCCATGTCTTGAGAATGAGCTTTTAAAATTAATTGTAGTTGGCAGCGAGTTGCGGTTTTCCGTAACAGTTCCTCCATATTGATGATCCATGATTTATTGGGAGGGGGAATTGTTAATGAACGTGGTGAAGGAGCTTTGTCTTCAGGTGTTGTCTCTCCCCCTACACAGCAAAGATTTGAAGGTGTACCATAAGAATCAGAAACGATCAGCATTGTCGGAGAGGCAAAAGGAAAGAGACACTCCAGGATCTGTGAATTTTTCTGTTCAGACATTAATCATTTTCCCAGCTCTGTAACCTGAAAGATTCTCGGTGATATTCCCAGGAGCTGTGACAACAAAATACAAATCTATAAACATCACAGGTACCAGGGCTCAGCAAGAGGATTTACCAAAGCAGAAGGTGAGTTTTAATTGCATTTTGAGGCCTTTAGAACTAATAGAATTAAATCAGCAAAGAATTCATTGGATGCTTTTCTCAAACCTTAGTCGAATATAAAAAGGCACTTTATTAAAGCCTGCTCTTACCTGCTGGCTGTAAGCACATGGTGAGGAAGAAAAAGCAGGAGAAATGATTGACTTATTAAGTTATTCACAGTGAGAGCCAGCTGCTTCATGTCCAGTAGGTATTCCTGCAAACAGTTTCTCCCTCTGGAGCTTTCTGTGGCTTGGTATCTGTGGGATATTTCTTTTCTCTGAATGTGGCCAGTGAGTACAAATAAGTCAAAGTGATTCTCCTGGAATTAGGAAGATAGGAATTGATAGATGTGTAAAAAGAAAGGCTTACAGGAATCATTTGAAGAAGAGGCAGTCATTCAGTTCTTCAAATCTGCTAGCCCCTTCAGGTGGATCATGAACAGTAGCCTTCCTTTGTTATTTTATTCTTGGTTTCAAATCTCTGAGTACCCTTAGCCAATAAAAATTCTCCAGGGATACAAATCCAAATCCCGCTACAGCAGCTGGTGGAATTTAAACATTCAGTTAGTAAAAGCAGGAATTGAAAGCCAGCCTCAGTATTGGTGACCGTGATACTAGTGCCATTTATTGTAAAAACCCACTCTATTCACGTTATGGAAGGATTTTCTACTGTCCTTATCCAATCTGGCCTGTACAGGACTAGACCCAGAGCAAGGTCACTGATTGGGAACTGTCCTCTGAAATGGCCAGAGCAAGCCATTCAGTTAAAGGGCAAATAAGGAAGGCCAATAAATGTCCTAGCCGGTGACACACATATCCTATTAAAGAATAAACAGAAGCATCGCCAATACTGAGTAGATATTAATTATTCCTGCAACTGGAGAGAGTTCCATGGGGAATCAGACCCACTGGTTCTGTTTCCTCTTCCAACCCCATTTTGATTTAGGCTTCTCCCTCTCTCCAAGCCTCTCCCTCAAATTTTTGATGGTTTGCTTTGCCCTTAATGGGCTTTGGAACATCCATTAGAACATTCTTTAGAATATCTTCTATTGTCACATGTGCTCAAGTACAGGAGTACAGTGAAAAGTTTATAATGCCACCACACATGTTGCCACCTTAGGTACAAAGTACGTAGGTATGGATCTTAGACACAAAATACAGAAATAAAGGGCGAAAGAAAGGAAAAAAAGTTACATTACTTACAGTTGTTTATAATATAAATCAGAAAAATGAGAATAAAGTTAAAAAGATAAACATTACAGTCTTTCAGTAGATCAGCGCAGGAGGCTTCCACACATGGGTGTGCCTGGGCTCTCAAGTCTGACCAATCACACCAGTTTCCCAGTCCAACAACTGTCCCCACTCCGCTCAGGCCTCCAGCCCACTGACCATCCCTGCCCTGCTCGAGCCCCTAGCCCACTAGCCATCCCTGCCCTGCTCGAGCCCCCAGCCCGCTGGCAGTCCCTGCCCCGCTTGAGACTCCAGCCCGCTGGCCGTCCCTGCCCCGCTCGAGCCTCCAGCCCACTGACCATCCCTGCTCTGCTCAGGCCTCCAGCCCACTAGCTGCCCCTGCCCCACTTGAGCCTCTAGTCTGCTGGCCATCCCTGCTCTGCTCAGGACTCCAGCCCCTTTTACCACAGGAGAGAACATGAAGAGGGGAGAAAGGGGAAGAAAGAGAAGAAAACAGGAACTAAACAGAAGGAGCAGAGGAACTCCTGTTGGTGTGTCCTACTCCACTACCACCTTGACATGTAACATGAATTATTCAATTGGAATCACAGGTGATTAACTAGTGGTGGTTAAATGGTGGAAAAAATATCATAGTGATTTGGTGATGGGGGAGAAAAGCCATTCAGTTGTGTGTAAGAGCTTTTTAGGCCATTAATAATAAAAGAAAACCACTGTTTCTGTGGTCTGGGGGAGGTGGGAGGAAGGGAATCTTTCCCAGATGCAACGATGCCCATTTTGATCAGACAGCCAGGAGCATGAAGTCTGAAATAGAAGTGCGACATATCTACAGCTGCATTTATAGGGCAATGATTCCTCACTTAATGTCCATGTTGCATTCTTTGTAACTGCAATTTTGGATGGAACAATGCTACATCAGTTGATTACACAGTGTGAAGCTGGAGGAACACAGCAGGCCAGGCAGCATCAGAGGAACAGGCTTGGCCTGCTGTGTTGCTCCATCCACACACTGTGTTATCTCTGACTCCAGCATCGGCAGTTCATTCAATCTCTGAGTGAGCTACATCAGTTGGATTTTCCCAGAGGAATGAATAGGTAAACTGGATTTAGGATCCTCAAGCCTCCAGCCCACTGACCATCCCTGCTCTGCTCAGGCCTCCAGCCCCTTTTACCTCAGGAGAGAACATGAAGAGGGGAGAAAGGGGTCTCCAGCAATTCACTTCACAAACCCCAGCAAGTATCTTCCCTCCCCAGTTTATTGGAAACAGTGGATTGAAAGTTCTCCTGGATGTTTGGAAAAAGTGAGATGGAAACAAAGTGAGACATAATGTGTGAGCAGAGCGGTAAGCGCAGCAGTTATATGGTTGTGGAGGGACGCAGGAATGGCATTAACAAAAACAGCGTGATTTTAAAGGCATACATCCCCTTTATTGGATTAGTGATGTCATAAAGAAAACAAAACTCTTGCACAGGTCACGGATAAGTGAGGGATTACTGTATATGTGTAGCAAAAGTATGAATGAGAATGTGCGAATCAACTTGGCTTTAGAGGACGGTTAAGAATTTGTGTACTTTTCTCAGTTCAGCATTATCGACACCACATTCACCTGAACTTTGAGGGATTGAAGTCACATTGTCTTTTATTCAGGTAATAATACCTGTACGATAACAGAACCTCATTGTATAGTGAGTCTATAGTGCGTCTTCGAGAATGGAACCAGATAACCAGAAAGTGAGAAAATTTATCCTGTGTGTTTTTGGGGAAGCGGCCAAGGACCACAGCTCCCAGATGCCTGGGGCTCCAGCATAAATGTACAGTATGTACCAGGGAGTATGTATGTGCTCAGTTCTGGATTGCCTTTGACTGCTGCTTGAAGACGATACAGGAAGAGTGACAAGGGGATCTGAGCAGTTGGTGTGAAAGTTGTTTGGTAGGCTAGGGTGTTGTGCATTTAAGTTAACCCACAGGAGGAGAGCCCAGTGAGCAGTGGCACTCATTAACCCTGCACAGGTTTGGAGCCCAGGAGAGGTGTCAGTTTAGTATAATTGAAGAGTTGCCTTCACAGTAAAACTAAAGTGACTGACAGCTCCATGAAACTGTGGGTTGGAGCAGGAAAGGCCCATGAGCGGTTGTTATATAGTTTAACCTGGATCATTTTGATGATTAGATGGTGGTGTGCAGCCTTGTAAACCCAATAGCATGCAATCTCAGGAGAAGAAATTGAGCAACTATGAGGTGAGCAGTCAACACAATCCTGCTGCTTGATAATTCATTGCAGGCAGAGGCAAGAGAACTCCCTTCAAGCTGTGGTTGGAGACAATTCAGAAGTTAAACCCTCCCAAGAAAGGAGCTGAAATCCCTCATGAAGGAAATAGAGGTAACCTTCACTGATCACTGATGTCTGGGTGGTCTGCAAAGAAAATGTGTGAGTTATATCTCCCATTTAACTTGAAGCTTGTAATGCATTTGACCTCAATTTACTTTTCATTTGGGCATGACTGTTAATCCCATTATTTATTGCCCTCCCTTAATTGCTCTTGAACTGAACTTTTGAGGTTATTTCAAAGGACAGTGTGGGTTTCCTCTGGGTGTTCCAGTTTCCTCCCATAGTCCAAAGATGTGCAGGCTAGGTGGATTGGCCATGCTAAATTGCCTGTAGTGTTCAGGGATGTGTAGACTAGGTGGGTTATAGGGGGATGGGGATGGATCTGGGTGGGACTCTACTCAGGGTCAGGGTGGACTTGTTGGGCTTGAAGGGCCTGTTTCCACACTCTCAGGATTCTCATCTTCTCATGTGTATCACTGGATGTTAGATTGACAGTCACACAAGTCTTTCCTGTTTTTGAACTCCAACTGGCTAAAAATTAAAGCTGAAATTCCAATAACGTAACGTTAGGGCAGACAGGGCCTCAGTCTGAGGGTACCTCTGACATTGCAGACTCACTCAGTGCTGCCCTCAAAGGTTTGCCTCAAACATTCGCTCAAGTTTGGAACTTGAACCCCTCCTGAATGAAGGTTAACAGTGCTACCAACTGAGCAATGGCTAATATTGAAACGATGCAATCTTCTGCAACTTTAACGCACATCGTGGTGTGTAGGGTACAATATCTAAGTTTGCTTATGACACTAAACTTGGAAGAATTGTAAACTGTGAGGAGGACAGTGTGGAACTCCAAAGAGCATTGACAGGTTTGCTACACAAGGCAACGAAATATAAGAGAAACATTGATTAACACCCACTATACCACACATTGCAGTAGCCTATCATTATATACACAGTGGAAGCAAGTTTAGCGTGTGGGTGTTTTGTACAAAAAGGTAATGTACCAGAGTGCAGCTGGCAGGAATAGTGAAAGGGACTGACGTTCAGTAAATTTCATCCCATTACGTGTGGGATGCATGGAAATATTAAAAGCAGTAATGCTGCAAATCTCAAATACATTACGTACAGTGAAAGTCAGACCAGAAAAATCAAACTGTGGAGAGGATTTTAAGAGACCTGGAGCCTGAAGCATCTAAATTCTGGCAGGAATAGATGAGGATGGCTTCAGTTTTCTGGGGATGGAAATGAAGGCAGTGGGAGCTCAGATCCAGATTTGAACTTGAAGAGCCACTCAGATTGTCGAGTGACAACTCAGTGATAGTCTTAATGTGGGGGTTCTAACACAGGGATAGAATTGTCTGAACAATAGAAACTAAACCATACCTAGTATCAGGTTACTGAGGCACAGTTCAAGATCACAAGAGGAGTAGGAGCAGGTTATTCAGCCCTTCAACATGACTCTACCATCCAATTAATTATGGCTGATTTGATTTTGTCCTTGAGGATCAAAATCTGACTAACCTTCCATTAAATATGTTGAATAACCCAGCACTACTGTTATGAGAAGTAGGCCAAGAAGCAGAGGAAATTTACCAAGATCCTCAGACAATTCCTTCCAAACTTACGACCACTTCCATCGAGAAGGACAAGGGCAGCAGACAAGTGGGAACACCACCATTTCCAAGTTCCCCTCCGAGTCACTCACCATCCTGACTTGGAAATATATCACTGTTCCTTCCCTGTCACTGGGTCAAAATCCTGGAATTCTCTCCCTAATGGCACTGTCGGTCAGCCCACAGCAGGAGGACTGCAGCAGTTCAAGAAGGCAGCTCACCACCACCTTCTCAAGGGCAACTAGGGATGGGCAAGAAATGCTGGCCAGGCAGCGACGCCCACATCCCACAAATGAATAGAAAAAAGGTGGCCCGTTGAGATGACATTGTGGCTGATTATCTGATAATCCTCAATTCCACTTTCCTGCTTTTTCTTCATAACCCTTGATTCCCTTACTGACTAAAAATCTCTCTATCTCAGACTCTAACCTACTTCATGAGTCAGCCTTGAGAGCCCTCAGTCATAATGAATTCCACAGATTCACTCCCCTCTGAGTGAAGAGATTCCTCCTCATCTCTGCCTTAAATATGCAACTTCTCATTCTAAGGCACTGGTCCACAAGAGGAAACAACTTTGTTGTTTCTACCCTGTCAATCCACTGAGACTTTGGTACGTTCAACACATTTCTGTGGCCTGCGAGGCCCTGTATGACTTACTAAAAGTGCCTAAAAAGAAGCTAAATATCTGCATCACTTTGTGCCTCCCTCTCTGCTCTCTGTTTCCTCTCCAGTTCCCCAAAATCTCGCTCCCTTTCTGTCTATCTTCTGTTGGGATATATTTGAGTCTTTGCAGAGTGAGGTGCTGCCACCTGCACATTAATAAGTAGATCCCTCTGACCAATTCAACTTGACCGTGCTCTCCCTCGAATTCTATTGATTCAGCTTTCAGATCCTCTGTTTGCCTAGCACCTCCTCAACAAGTTGAAATTCAGAGACTTGTCATAGAATGATCTTGAATTCAAAATTAAATAACAGGCTTCCTGAAGTAACTGGGGAAGGTTTTGAACAAATAATGGTCTTGATCAGGTGATGTTTTGATAAACACATTGATGGTGAAATTAGACGCAAGAAATGTGTCAAACAAGGGATATCTTATTCCTTTGCCATTTTACAGTGGCCCAGTATTCATTACTGTCAGTTCTCATGGATACAAGTTCTGGATATATCACAGAAACTGACTGTGATTTCACGCTCTCTGCCTGCACCCCCAAACCCTTTACAAATCCTGGAGAACAGTGGGAATATTAAAGGCTATCAGGCCTTCAATATCTCCTCCAGCGCTGCTTCACATTTCTCCTCATTGGATCATTAAGTTTGAAAGTCCAAGCCACAGTGATTACAAAGAGTTACAACTAAAAACTGGTGTCGTATTCAAAGCTGTTTTCCATGGATTATGAGCTAATAAGGTTGCCATAGGCAACACTTTCTGGGCTTCAGCCCATTTGAATGACAGGTACAAACTGGGGATGGTTTGCCTTCCAGGACAATGTGCCATTATTGTAAGTAGGTCTTTTGTAAAGGTCAGCTGCCAAGGTCTGTGCTGTCCTAGTTTCGAGAGCTGACAGCCGTTGATAATTAGATACAGTTGTCTCCAGTGCCTGCTGTGCATGAGAAAAATTACAAATTCTTCCAACATTAAATTCACCAAAAACTGGAGGCAGATTTTAAGCTTCTGCAGCTGCTTCTTACGATTACTGGATGGCTCCGTCTACCCGTGAACCTGTTCACATGCTTCATTCTCGAGATCATTTCAAACACGTTGCTGAGAACTGCACTGTCAGAGCTGTCATCTTCTGAATGAGCCTAGTATGCTGTTTGTCACTATTTTGAAAAAGGGCCTCTCTCTTGCTTTGCCAAATATTTATTCTTTAAATACAGAAAGAGGGTCACCTTGATATTGTCACATTGCTGTATTGCAAGAGCTTGCTGCGCATGCATTAGCTGGTGAGTCTCCTACATTACAAGTTTCCTACCTTCTGGCTAAAAGCTAAGGATCTTTGGTAAATTTCTGCATTACATCTTGTAGATGCTGCACACTGTTGTTAGTGACCACCAATGCTCGGGTGCAGCAGTGTGTACTACCTACAGGATGGACTGCAGAAACTAAACAAAGAAAGCAGTCATGGTCAAACCATTGAATGTTTTCAAGAAGGAGTTGGATATAATTCTTCTGGCTAAAGAGATTAAAGTCTATTGGGAAAAAGTATGAACAGGACACTGAGTTGTGTGATCAGCCTTTATTATATTGAAGACAGAGCAGGCTGAAAGGGCTGAATGGCCTACTCCTGGTCCTACCTCTATGTTTCTATGAAAGTATTGACATAACATGGTGGTCCATGATGAATCTAGACAGCAGAAATGTCCTAGACATCTTACATTAACCCACAGAGTTCATAGATGTGATAGTGTAAAATGGGTGATAACTCGTCAATAGCACATTTTACCTTGAAGTCAGTGGAGTAGATCAGGAGAGTTATAAGACAGGCTGCTATCATATATTTTATACACAGAGTGAAAAATTTCTACACAGCTGGCAGCTTACTTGTCGGAGATTAATCTTTGCTTCAGAACAGGAGAAAATAAGAGATGATTAAGTTAATAGTACTGTTCTTCTGATGATTATGAGCTAAGGCCACATCTGTATGCTGAGCCAACAGCAATTTGGAATTGTTACAGAGCCTTGGACAACATTCACCATAAAACAGGCTAATGTATCAATCGCCTAATCACTGTGGGCCTTTGCTATGTACAAAATAGCCCAACTTCAACAGATTAATTTTGCATGTAAAGGATCAGGCTGTACAGGCATTCTCTCCATCTAGATAACAAGGTGTGGGGCTGGATGAACACAGCAGGCCAAGCAGCATCATAGGAGCGGGAAAGCTTGACGTTTCGGGCCTAGACCCTTCATCAGAAAAATTTTTCTGTTATCTTTTATCAGTTATCTTTTACGGCTCGTTCCTAATTGCTTTGGAGATGGTGGTGGTGAGCTGTCTTCTTGAACTGCTAAAGTCTTTGAGGTGTGAGGATAAAGAAAATAACACTTAGAAAAGGAATTCCAGGATATTGACTCAATGACACTGAAGGAATGACGATGTATTTCCAAATCAAGATGGTGAGTCTCTTGGAAGGAAACTTGCACGTGGTGCTGGTCTATAGTATCTGCTTCCATTGTCCTTCATGATGGTAGAGGCCACAGGTTTGGAAGGTGTTGGAGAAAGAGCTTTGGTGAGTTACCACAGTACATCTTATGTATGGTACGCACTACTGCTACTGTGCTTCAACAGTGAAAGGAAAGAACATTGAGGATTGTTGATGGGATGCCAACAAATCACTAGCATTGTCTTGAATAGTGTTGAGATTTTGTGAGTGTTGTTGGAGCTACGTTCATCCAAGCAGATGGGGAGTATCACATCACACTCTTTGTAGATGGCGGACTAGCACTGGAGAGTCAGGAAATGAGTGAGTTATTCGCAGTAGGGTTCTTAGACTCTGGCCTGCTCTTGTAGGCATAGTATTACATGGATAATTCAGTTTCTGGTTGATGGTAATCTTCAGGATGTTGATAGTGGGGGATTCAGTGATGGTAATACCCTTGAATTGTCAAGGGGCAGTTATTAGATTCTCCCTTGTTGGAATGGGCAATGTCTGTGACTTGTGTGGCTTGAATATTACTTGCCACTTGTCAGCCCAAGCTTGGGTTTTGCTGAGGTCTTTCAACATATGGATATGGACTGCTTCAGTGTCTGAGGACTTGCAAATGGTGCTGAGCATTGTGCAGTCATCAATCAACATCCCCACTTTTGACCTTATGGTGGAGCGAAGATCATTGATGGAGCAGCTGAAGCTGGTTGAGACTACCTTAAAGAACTCCTGCAGAGATGTCCGGGAGCTGAGATGACTGATCTCCAACAAACACAGCCATTTTCCTGAAAACAACAAATGCTGGAGATACAGCATCCATGGAGAGAGAGCAAGGTAACGTTTCGAGTCTAGATGACTCTACATCAGAGCTGAAGTGAAGTGTGGAGGGGACAGCATTTATGCTATAGTTCGGGGGGGGTGGTGGTTGTGCGGGTCACCAACAGGAATAGGAAAGAAAGAAAGGCACAATTCTAAAACAAATTACATTTTGTTTTACAGGGTCCTAATTGCTACATAAAATATTTTGGTTTTTTGCTAGATTCTGGGGAGATAAGCTTTGTGCAGGTAGATGATCTCGCGTCTCACTTGCTAATGTTTATCTGCTTTCTGCTACCTTGAACTGGTGATTTTTGAAATGTCCTGAGAGTTTTCTTCTTTGCGTAAAATAAGCAGAAATTTGAAACGTAACATCATGAAATCATCTCATATGGATATGGATATGGATATGGTAAGGTGCTGGTGGAGAAAGGATGTTAATAGTTCAGATTAAGTGATCGGAATGTAAGACTAGCAGAACAATGGTGCATCTCCTGCGAGACTTGAAACGACAGGAACTGGGATGGGGGGAGGGGAGAACATGATAACAAGCTAAAAGAAAAGAAAGAAATGGCTCACAATTTAAAGGTGTTGAACTCAATATTAAGTCTAGAAGGCTGTAAAGCTCCTAGTCTGAAGATAAGATGCTGTTCCTCCAGTTCACACTGTGGCTCACTGGAACACTGCAACATGCTGAGGGATAGACATGTGGGATGCGAACAGGGCACTGGGTTAAAATGACCTGCTACAGGAAGGTCAGGGCCTTGTTTTTGCACAGACCAGAGGTGTTTCACAAAGCGGTCACCCAGTCTGTGTTTGGGTTCTTCAGTGTAGAGTAGGCCACATTGGGTTCAGCAAATAAAATACACAAGATTGGAGGAGGTACAGGTGAGGTGCTGCTTCACCTGGAAAGACTGTTTAGGCCCTTTGGTGGTGAGCAGGAAGGAGGTGAAGGGGCAGATGTTGCACCTTCTGTGGCTATGTGGGCAGGTGGCGTGGACAGGGGGTGATTTTGATTGTTGTGGAATGGAATAGGATGCCCCAGAGGGAACAACCCCCATGAAATGCAGGCAGGGCAGTGAGGAGAAGATGTGTGTGGTGGTGGCGTTCTGCTGGAGTTGTTTGAAATGGTGGAGAACGATCCTTTGAATGAGAAGGTTGGTGGGATGTAAAGTGAAGACAAGGGGAACCCGTTCACGCTGTTGTGATTCATGGGAAGGGGCAGGGGCGGAAGCACAGGTGATAGTTAGGATGTGGTTGCGGGTCCTGTCAACCACAATTTCCACCCAACACTTGGACCCTTTCCCCTGGCACCTTACCTGCCATTGATCTCTTCATTGGAAAAGCCAAAGTGACATTGGTGTCTCAATTTCTCTGCTCCTCTCACTGACTTTAACCTGTCCCCTTCTGAAATTGCTGCACTTCGTTCTCTTAGGCCCAACCCTAACTTTGTTATCAACTTGGCCAACAAGGGTGGTGCTGTTGTAGACTGACACTGTTCTTTACCTTGCGAGGCTTGATGCCAACTCTCAGTCACTTCTTCCTATTACCCCCGGACCATGACCCCACTTCCGAATGTCAAGCCATTGTTGCCAGGTCTGTCATTGACCTCATTACCTCTGGAGATCTCCCCCCTCCCCAATGCCTCCAACGTTATAGCCTCCCAAACACGGACAGCCCACTTCTACCTCCTTCTCAAAATTGACAAACCAGACTGCCCTGGTAGGCCCATCGTATCAGCCTGTTCCAGCACCACTGAGCTCATTCCTTCTACCTTGACTCCATCCTCTCTGTCCAGACCCTGCCCACCTACATCCACAATGCCTCTGATGCCCTCCGCCATATTGACAATTTCCAGTTTCCCTGGCCCTACCTGCATCCTATTCACCATGGATGTCCAATCCCTCTATACCTCCATTTCCCACTAGACAAACAAATCTGCTGTTTGTGCTGGGGTTTGTGAAAATTCTGTTCTAGGATAGTTTAATAAGACTCTTATTAAGCTTAGACAAAGGGATAAAATTCTTTCATGGGATAAAATTCTTTCATGATCACCTTGCTGAGGTAGGAAAGGTCAATACAAATACAAATAGTATCATTAGAAACAGGTGCCATAACCAGATCCAAACACAGTCAGTTCGTTTCATGACTGGGCAATGATTCCCATTCGTATCATTTCTGTAATTTATTTCTCAGCTTGTTTCATTCAGCAGTGCATTATCTTCCTGGATATGCAAAAGTGTAAGAGTTTAGCATCTTTCTTCAGCGTATTGCAATATTCAGTTTATAACTTTCCTAACCCTCTGATCAAATTAAGATATTCTTTCCCAAAAAAAAATTAGGTTTCTGTTTTTAATCTTTTCTACCTTTGAATGAGGTTGAGTTCAATATATGCCCTTCTATGGAGACCTGAAAATTCTTGACATGATTTACTAAAATGCAGAAGGATGTTGCAGGTTACAAAGGGACATAGGTAAGCTGCAGAGCTGGGCTGAGAGGTGGCAAATGGAGTTTAATGCGGAAAAGTGTGAGGTGATTCACTTTGGAAGGAGTAACAGGAATACAGAGTACGGGGCTAATGGTAAGATTCTTGGTAGTGTGGACGAGCAGCGAGATCTCGGTGTCCATGTGCATAGATCCCTGAAAGTTGCCACCCAGGTTGATAGGGTTGTTAGGAAGGTGTACGGTGTGTTAGGTTTTATTGGTAGAGGGATTGAGTTTTGGAACCATGAGGTCATGTTGCAGCTGTACAAAACTCTGGTGTGGCCGCATTGGAGTATTGTGTACAGTTCTGGTCACCGCATTGTAGGAAGGATGTGGAAGCATTGGAAAGGGTGCAGAGGAGATTTACCAGGATGTTGCCCTGTATGGAGGGAAGGTCTTGTGAGGAAAGGCTGAGGGACTCGAGGCTGTTTTCGTTAGAGAGAAGAAGGTTAAGAGGTGACTTAATAGAGACATACAAGATGATCAGAGGATTAGATAGGGAGGACTGTGAGAGCCTTTTTCCTCAGATGGTGACAGCTAGCACGAGGGGACATAGCTTTAAATTGAGGGGTGATAGACATAGGACAGATGTTAGAGGTAGGTTCTTTACTCAGAGAGTAGTAAAGGCGTGGAATGCCTTGCCTGCAACAGTGGTAGACTCGTCAACTTTAAGGGCATTTAAATGGTCATTGGATAAACATATGGATGATAATGGAATAGTATAGGTTAGATGGGCTTCAGATTGGTTTCACAGGTCGGTGCAACATCGAGGGCCGAAGAGCCTGTACTGCACTATAATGTTCTATGTTCTATGTTCTATGTTCTATGTTCCTAAATGTTTGCAAGCATTTAGTGTCTCCTAAGTTCGAGAGCTGCTTGTAGCATACCTTTATATTAAAAACATGGAACACACAGTGAAATTCTATTGACTGTAAGTATTGCTCTGTCAACTGAGGCTTGCTATTGGTAATATTGTGACACAGGCTCCAGTGTCTATTTCGTTATTCATGAGATGGCCATTGACATAATTGTTCCTGTGCCACAATGTTTGGTCTGAGTCTGATTTCCCCAAGGAAAACTTTACAATTATCCTCTACTAGAGACTGTTCAAACCCATTTATCATTTTGTTAGTAGTTCAGCTTTTTCAGCTTCTCTCGTAGTTTTCAGTTTAGAATCTATTCAAGGAATTGTTCTCTTCAGGATGTCCAGTTTCATCTTTTAGTTGAACCAATTCTGAAACTAAATTTTCCTGGCAATATGCTTTCAGATTCCATGCTTTCCTAACGTAATGAGGTATTTTACCTCCTTTAAAAATTTTTTATTCCACAGTGATGACAGTTCTCTTGTGTTTTGCTGTTTCTGGATGATTTTTTCATGCTTTGTTGCTATAATGAAAGTTTTCCCACCTTTTACACTTTCCGAATCACTCTATGACTCTCATTGACTCCAAAAAGTATTCTGTGTTAAACCAGAAATGCATACTTCTTAAAATTGCCTATGCTTATTTGCTTTAAGGGGATTGGTAGTCAAGCATTTCTATGCCTGGGATATACAAGTTCTGTCTTGTATATTAGACCTGCCTTGTTTTCTCTGTGCACTATGGTGGTGACACCTGATCAGAACTGCAACTTGTTTCTCTTTCTAAATGACTGCCCTTTCAGGTGGAACTACTGCATCTTTTTAGATTTCCCCTTGTGTGCTCAGGATTTTCAGTTTTGACTCATGCAATCTTCAACACATGGTCACTTGCCAGCTCAATTCAGACTCCCACAGATCACTGTCTCACAATGCGCCTCGTACCTCTACTTTGGGGCTGCAGCTTCCTTCTGTCCCTGTCTATTTTCTCCCAGTTCTGAAATTCTTACCCCCTTGTTCTGTATTCATCTGAAGTACAGGTTTGAGATATAGGGTCGTTGGGTAATCTCTCACAGTCCTCTTGAGTCATCAGAATGTTTATCTCCTGTTCTTTTTCATTTCTCTGAAGGCTTGAAGTTCAGTTTCTCTTTGCCAGTTCCAGTTAAAAATTATGCAGATCAGTGCTGCTCTCCAAGCTCCTTCTTTATTCTAGAGATAAAAGGTACCGCAGATGCTGGAGAATCCGAGATAACAAGCATGGGGCTGGATGAACACAGCAGGTCAAGCAGCATCATAGGAGCTGGAAAACTTGACGTTTTGAGCCTAAACCCTTCATCAGAAAAAATCATCAGATTTTTCTGATGAAGGGTTTAGGCCCGAAACGTCAAGTTTTCCTGCTCCTTCTTTATTCCAGCCTGGTCCATGTGACACATCAGTGTTTCTGTTGCGTACTGCACCCAGTCAAGTTTTGACCCTTTCAGACTTGTTTACAAAAATGTCCTCTGAGGATGAAATGATTGGTTTTCTCACTGCACAGTACAAATCAAACATTCCCAAATTAACAAGGTGACCCCCAATGCCAAACACTGTGGTCTTAAAATGTCAGGCATGATGATTGCGAAGGTGATGGTTGTTCCTGTACACTTAGCAATCGCACTGGAGCAGATCCCATACACTTCTGGTCTTAACTTTACTCTGAGGGTGGGGTGCCTTCTCTCAGGAGTAAATGGTGATGACCCTGACCCTGCCTGACCAGTTCACCCACAGTGATATCGAAGGCATAGATCAGATATAAATGCTGATTGAGAAGGAGGAAGGTGGCTGCAGATCTACCTTACAGTGAGCAATAGTATAGTGAGCTAGATGGGAAGCAGTGGCATAAAGCACTCATATAACACCCCTGAGGCTCATTAATCACCAGGTGCTTGTGCCAACCTCTCCAACTCTACATCAATACTAACTGATGTGAGAGTGACAGCATTGGTGGATTCTTGTGGTCTGATGTGACACTGCACCCTCAGGTGGTGACTTGTCCTCTCGGTCTCATGGGGTTTCAATGCCTTTGGCAACAAGTCATCTGTCGCTGCCACTGTGGAAAGGTGAGAGTGATATTAATTACTTCCTTGGACCTACGCATGCTCTTTTGTCTCATGTGGACAACAAAGGGAAAGACTAGATTGAACAGAAGGATTCATGCCCCTGTCCATTGCTTTACTCTCTCTGGGCTCCACACTGTCCTGGCCCTTTGGGGGAGGCTGGTCTGCTGTTACCCATCCAACCTCCACTGCCTCCCCTTCTGAGTGGGTTCTTATAGCAACAATGTGCTCATCTCTCACTTGTCTCTGTTTTCTAGCATCAGGAGCTCAGCTTTGCTCCAAAGTTGGAATGCCAAACAGGGCCTTTGGTCCAGCTGTACTTGTCTGACTGCACTATTTTATATAGTTACCATGGCACCACTGCGATTGAGGCCTTTCGTGAGTGGCCATTCTTCATGAAGCTTGCTGACTGAGAATACAAACTCCACCCAATTCCCTCATTGCCCCTGTGGGACAGCTGGTGAAACCCCACTTCCTCTGATTTCAGCCACTTTTGCCCAGCCTCCCATGTCCAGCACTCTCCCCAAATGCCCTGCACATAGACTGTACAAAAGACCAAGCTGCCTTTTAAATATGGCACCCTCCTTTAACAGCCAGAACCTCTTCCCATCTGCCAACTAAAGCTGGCTCCCTCACTGGCAGTGATTGATATATTTTTGTTTTTTTTAAGCTGTCAAAAGATAAGGGGAGAAAGCAGGAAAATGGCATTGAGAATGAGGATCAGCCATGATCATATTGAATGGCAGAGCAGGGTTGAAGGGCCGAATGGCCTGCTGCTCCTGGTTTCTATATATCTGTAAATGTAATGACCCCACAACGGAAGTTCCGGTATCACCCAGAGAGAAAATACAGTAAAACGTGGAAAAGAGCAGACCAGTCATACTGGACCTCCAATCTGAAATATATAAGTCAGACGAGTATGTCACACTCACCAGTTTTACTGGTTTTTCTTCCAGTTGATGCTGAACAATGGCATTTGTGTCTTGATTTGACCCAGTGCTGTTGCAGTTTGTACCATGAGTCGACCCCAGGCACGCTGAGGTTTTATCTTGAGTTGTTCTCCGACTGTTGGAGTTTATATCTTGCATTGACCGCAGTCAGGTAGAGCGTGTATCTCTGGTTGTCCAGGCACAGGTCCACACAAAAAAGACTTGCTCTATTTTGGCTGGCTCTTTAATTCACCAGAAATGTGCAATTGTGCCAGAAGCTGCAGACTGTGAAGGCATGTTGAGTCAGTTTCTGGGGCAGCTTTTGTTATGCTTCAAGGTTTGTTTCTTTAAATATCTCGAAGAGATGTAGAACAAAATTACAATTTCAGTTTGACAAAGAAAGGTTGTTTCCAGTTCTTATTGAAAATTTGGATAACTGCCAAGCTTCAAAAGCTAGCAGTTTATTTAAATCTGTTTTTGAAGCTCTTTTGGTTCTGGTTGGGATGTGATTGGAAATGTGCAATAAAAATACTGGACTGTGCTCTGCATCTGGAGAATAGAACAGCCACGCATTATTGAAGTCTCCTGTGAATGTACATAACACAGCATCCAGAACTGTTATTTCATTTTACTTGTGATTCAGTTAACAGAGATGTTCCTGTGTGTGCGTTATAAATGTTAACATAGAATGGATGGGCCAAATGGCCTGTTACTGTGAGGTATATCCAATGTAACAGACATCTTTTATGTTGGCAGCTTTTCTGATTTGTTTTTATGTTATCTGAAGCTGAAAAGGATTTGAAACATGTTGGACAGGATTTTGGAGCTTCCTGTTGAGTATGCCTTGGGCATTTTCAAGGGTGGCGTGTCCAATACAAGAGGTGGTAGGCCCATTACCTTCCTGCCTGTCCTTGACCCGGTTCACAAAGGACAGTAGGTGGATAAGCACAGCCAACAGACAGTTGAGTTTGTTACCAAACTAGCAGACTGATATTTCCCATTGGTCACCCCACAGGTAAGTGAGCCCTTCTTTCAGGGCCATCAGCTCTTGCTGCAGGGATATGTGGAACACCTTTATCCCCCAACTGGGCAGTTCAACCCCTTGACTTCCCCAATCTCCCTTGCTATCACTGACTGAGATTGAATCCCAGGAATAGGATGCCCATAAGGACAATTCGTCGTAAGCTAGAATATTGAGGTTGGAAGGACACATCACTGTGATGGGGCTTTCAGGGTGACATTGGGTTTGCTGAGAGGGGGAGAATGGGAAAGAGGAATAGGAGCAGGGAATCAGGGATGGAGAAAGGATCAAGAAAATTGAAGGGGACCAGGAGTGAAGAGTGGGAGAAAGGATTTTGGGATGGGAGACGATTGTGGGAGTGTAATCATTAGAATGGAAGGGAAATGGAAAAGGGTTTGGGAGATAGTTTGAAGGTGAGGTTTGGGAGCAGGATGAGCAAAGAGGGTGGGGCTGGAGAGTAAAGTAAGCACAATGGGTGGCACAATGAACACACTGTTGTATAAAGTGATGATTCTGAAAGGGTTAATGTTGGGGATTTAATTGGGTTCTGCCCAATATCATATAATTCCTAGGTAGAAAATCAGGGGGTCCAGCTCTAGACCTTGATGGGATCTAACATATCACCCCTAGCTAGTGATGGTCCTGATATTTTTGCTGAACTTTATGTGGAACTCAAGAGGAAGATTGAGTCCTTTATTAAAAACAGATGATAATTAGATTAACACAGCTCCAGGGGTTACAGTTAATATTAATTAGAGATTGTGACATTAAATGGTTCTGAATTTTTCAGTAAATTAAAATATGAGATACATAGATCATTACAGTTAAGTAAATGATTTAAGTTAATCTACATGTAAAACACTCAGTGAGTATTTTTTAACCATTTCCTGTACAGACTGACCACTTTTATAAAGAGAATTGATTCCCAGTGATCAATTTAAAAGAATAGCACAAGATTTTATTTTTAAGACATTTACTGTAATAAACAAAGAGGCATCAGCAGTGAGAGATAGTAGGAACTGCTGATGCTGGAGTCTGAGATAACAAGGTGTAGAGCCGGATGAACACAGCAGGCCAGGCAGCATCAGAGGAGCAGGAAAGCTGATGTTTCGGGCCTGGATCCTTCCTCAGAAATGGGGGAGGGGAAGGGGACTCTGAAATAAATAGAGACAGTGGGGAAGGCAATGATAGGGGTGGATGAAGGAGCAGATAGGGGGAGAGGAGAGGGACAGGTCAAGGAGACGGGGATGAGGTTAGTAGGTAGAAAGTGGGGGTGGAGGTTGGTCAGTGAGGTGGGAGGAGCGGATAGGTGGGAGAAAAGATGGACAGGTCAAGGAGGCGGGGATGAGTTGGGCTGGTCTTGGGATGAAGTCGGGGGTGGGAGATTTTGAAGCTTGTGAAGTCCACATTGATACCATTGGGCTGCAGGGTTCCCAAACGAAATATGAGGTGCTGTTCCTCCAGCCTATGGGTGGCATCATTGTGGCAATGCAGGAGGCCCAGGATGGACATGTCGTCCAAGGAGTGGGAGGGGGAGTTGAAGAAGTTCGCGACTGGGAGGTGCAGTCGTTTGTCATGAACCGAGCGTAAGTGTTCCACAAAGCGGTCCCCAATCCTCTGCTTGGTTTCCCCAATGTAGAGGCCACATCTGGAACAGTGGTTACAGTATACCACATTAGCAGGTGTGCAGGTGAACATCTGTTTAATGTGGAAGGTTTTCTTGGGGCCTGGGATGGGAGTGACGGGCGAGGTGTAGGGCAGGTGTAGCACTTCCTGCTTTTGCAGGGAAAAGTGTCGGGTGTGGTGGGGCTGGTGGGGAGTGTGGAACGGATGAGGGAGTCATGGAGAGAGTGGTCCCTCTGGAAGGCAGATAAGGGTGGGAAGGGAAAAACATCCTCGATAGTGGGGTCAGATTGCAGGTGGCAGCTGTGGCAGAGGATGATGCTTTGGATCCGGAGGTTGGTGGGGTGGTAAGTGAGGATGAGGGGGATTCTGTTTTTGTTTTTATTGCGGGGACGGGGGTCTGAGGGATGAGTTGCGGGAAACGCGAGAGATGCGGCCGAGGGCGTTTTTGACCACTGTGGCAGGGAAATTGCGGTCCTTGAAAGATGAGGACATCTGGGATGTCCAGGAGTGGAATACCTCATCTTGGGAGCAGATGTGGTGGAGGTGAAGGAATTGGGGATAGAGGATGGCATTCTTGCAGGAAGGTGGGTGAGAGGACGTGTATTCTTGGTAGCTGCGGGAGTCGGTAGGCTTCAAATGGATATCGGTTTCCAGGTGGTTGCCAGAGATGGAAACAGAGAGGTGTCGGTAGGCTTGAAACTGATATCTATCTCAAGCCTACCGACTCCCACAGCTACCTAGAATATACCTCTTCTCACCCACCTTTCTGCAAGAATGCCATCCCCTATTGCCAATTTCTTCGCCTTCGCCCCATCTGCTCCCAAAATGAAGCATTCCACTCCCAGGCATCCCAGATGTCCTCATTTTTCAAGGACCATAACTTCCACAGTGGTTCGAAAAAGCCCTCGACCGTGTCTCTTGCATTTCCCGCAACTCATCCCTCAAACCCCCTACCCGCAATAACAACCAAAACAGAATCCCCCTTGTCCTCACGTACCACCCCACCAAACTCTGGATTCAACGCATCATCCTCCAACACTTCCGCCACCAGCAATCTGATCCCACCACCAAGGACATTTTTCCCTCCCCACCCATCTCTGACTTCCAGAGGGACCACTCTCTCTGTGAGTCCCTCGTCTGCTCCACCCTCCCCATGAGCCCCACCGCCCCCGGCACTTTTCTCTGCAACCACAGGAAGTGCTACACCTGCCCCTACACCTCCCCCATCACCCCCATTCCAGGCCCCAAGCAAACCTTCTACATTAAACAGATGTTCACCTGCACATCTGCTAATGTGGTATATTGTATCTGCTGTTCCCGATGTGGCCTCCTCTACGTCAGGGAAACCGAGCGGAGGCTTGGAGACCGCTTTGTGGAACATCTATGTTTGGTTCATGACAAACAACTGCACCTCCCAGTCGCGAACCGCTTCAACTCCCTCTCCCACTCCTTGGACAACATGTCCATCCTGGGCCTCCTGCATTGCCACAATGATGCCACCCGAAGGCTGGAGGAACAGCACCTCATATTTCGCTTGGGAACCCTGCAGCCCAATGGTATCAATGTGGACTTCACAAGCTTCAAAATCTCCCCACTCCCGACCTCATCCCAAGACCAGCCCAGCTCGTCCCCACCTCCTTGACCTTTCCTCCCACGTATCCGCTCCTCCCACCTCACTGACCAACCGCCACCCCCACTTTCTACCAACTAACCTCTTCTCCACCTCCTTGACCTGTCCATCTTCCCTCAACTGACCAACCCCCATCCCAACTCCCTACCTACGCTCACCTTTACTGGCTCCATTCCCACCTCCTTGACCTGTCTGTCTTCTCTCCACCTATCTGCTCCTTTACCCACCTTCCATCATTGCTTCCCCACTCTCTCTATTTATTTCAGAGTCCCCTTCCCCTCCCTCATTTCTGAAGAAGGTTCCAGACCCAAAACGTCAGCTTTCCTGCTGCTCTGATGCTGCCTGGCCTGACATCAGCAGTGAATCAACATTACTTTGCCAGCAATGAATACACTGTATTACAGAAAATATATTCATTATTTATTTCTTAAGATAATCATTAACCCTGAACCCTATTTTTATATTGCGCTGCACTCTCAGTGCAAAGTAATCTTGTATATAAAGTCCTGAATTATTATAAGACATCGCCTCTCCTGGTATATCAATGGACTCTTTTCTTGGTTACCCAGGGACAAATCTTCCATTAAAGGTTCTTTTGCTCAATCCTCCTGACTACAGTTGAATGGTCTTTCAAAAAGCTTTTGACAAGGTTCCACATAAGATATTAGTAAGGAAAATTAAAGCTTATGTTATCAGAGGTAATATATTGATGTGGATAGAGAACTGATTGGCAGACAGGAAGCAGAGAGTTGGAATAAACGGTTCCTTTTCAGAGTGGCAGGTAGTGACGAGTGGGCTATCGCAGGGTTCGGTGCTGGGACCCCAGCTGTTCACAACAATGTACATTAATAATTTGGATGAAGGTATTGAATGGAATGTCTCCAAATTTGTAGATGACACTAAGCTGGGTGGCAGTGTGTACTGTGAGGAGGGTGCTAAGAGGCTGCGGAGTGACTTGGACAGACTGCCTGAATGTGAAAATACTTGGCAAATGCAATATAATGTGGATAAATGTGAGGGTATCCACATGGTGGCAAAAGCAGGAGGCTAGATTATTATCTGAGTGGTGGCAGTTTAGGAAAAGGTGAGATGCAGCGAGACCTGGGTGTCACGGTGGAACAGTCTCTGAACGTTGGCATGCAGGTGCAGCAGGCATTGAGGAAAGCTAATGGTATGCTGGTCTTCATAGCGAGAGGATTTGAGTGTTGGAGTAAGGATGTCTTGCTGCAGTTGTACAAGGTCTTGGTGAGGCCACACCTTGAATATTGTGTGCAATTTTGGTCTCCTAGTCTGAGGAAGTACATTCTTGTTATTGAGGAAGTCCAGCAAAGGTTCACCAGACTGATTTCCGAGATGGCAGGACTGACATATGGAGACAGATTACACCAACTCATCTTGCATTTGCTGCAAGTTAGAAGAATGAAGGTGGATCTCATAGAAACATATAAAATTCTGATGGGACTGGACAGGCTAGATGCAGGAAGAACATTCCCGACGTTGGGAAAGTTCAGAACTAGGGGTCACAGTCTAAGAATAAAGGGTAAGCCATTCACAACTGAAATAAGGAAGAATTGTGAACCTGTGGAATCCTCTCCCACAGGAAGCTGTTGGAGTTAGTTCATTAGATACATTCAAGAGGGAGCTGGATATGGCCGTTGAGGCTAAGGGAACCATGGGGTATGGAGAGAAAGTGGGAGTGGGTTATTGAAATTGCATGATCAGCAATGATCATATTAAATGGTGGTGTAGGCTTGAAGGGCCAAATGCCCTACTTGTGCAACTATTTTCTACATTTCTAAGCAGCCTTCCAGCAGCGAAGCACTACCTGGTCTCTCAGGCTTTGAATCTGTTCAGAAGTAGAATTTGTTTTCATCAGCATTCTGCTGTCACAACAGTAGCTTCCCTCCCTTCACCCAGCAACAGCCCTCCCTTTGGCTTGATGGTGAAAGAGTCAGTAAAAGAACAAGCAGCAAGACAGCTGTCCTCTTTTTTGTGGTTTGGTGTGAAAAATAGCATTGGATATCAGTCAGACTCAGCCAGTGCTGTCTGCTAACCATAGCAAGCAGGTCACATCAGTGATTCTGCTGGACAAAGCTAGTAGGAGACCATGTGCTCTATTTCACCTTGAATTAAAGGAGACAGCTTAAAACATAACCATCTTTTAAAACCACAACTTGACCGTGGTCTGCTTAAGGCGGAAATCGGGCAAATACTGGTGGTTCTGCACAACATGAACTAGCCACATGGTTGAGTGAATGACTAAACCCGTGTTGAGCAGGTTTTCCACTTCCGTGAGCGAAGGATTGTTTGCATACACCATACAGAACTTGCTTATCGACAGCAATGCAATGTCCATAAGCTCACTTAATATCACTTGCGTACTCATCGATATGCGCTCAAGGAAGCCATACACATTTGTACTGCAGCACTACATCATGGTGATCGAGACCCACCACCATTATCTGAATCACTATTCATTGAAATATTGAACTCAGTAATTCGAGCGGCTGAGTTCACGTTTAACAATGGAATGTATGTCCAATTCAATGGTGTTGTTATTGATCCCTGCTCAGTCCAGCCCAGTCATCTTTGTTGGAATCCATGACTAACATGCCTTTGATGGAACGACACCTAACCTACTACACCTTACATACTTTCAATATGTAGACAATTTTTTTTTACATTTGAATTTTCAGCTGTATGCAAGAATTTCCTTAGACGTCACACCCAGTTCCTCCTTACATTCAAATTCACCTTTAAAATAACTCTGTTTTTTGATGGCCCAATTGAAAAAGTGGTCAGAGAGCTCTCTGCTGCAGTCGATCACAATCTTACCTTCACTGGTAGTTTAGGCGTTTGGATTCCTACTGTTCCACATGCAATATGAATGGCCTCGACCAGCTCATTTCTCACCATATATCATGCATACTTTTAAAAAGCCTTTGGGCCTGGGAAGTACTGATTCCACCTCCAATTACCCTGGAGGGGTAAGGAATCTCTAAATCTTGTGTAAAAAGTGAAGGTGGGTGTTTCGTGCTGCTCCCATGAAGGTAGCAACATGAGTGTACGTTCACCACCAACTGGATGCTGTTACCGAACCGAATAGATGTTCTGCCTACCACATAGATGAGTAATGTGGTATATGAATTTTAGTGCCAGTGTGATGCCAGCTATATAGGCCATACATCCCAATTACATCAAACAGCACACCCTTCAGCTGTTTGCAACAAGCAAGGTATTGATTGTATCCAACAAACCCGCTTTTGCAAGACATGCAACACCGTGTCTAAAATTAGATGTGATTCTGCAATTGTACAACATTTGCTAAATAATCCTGAACGTGTGAATAACTACACTGATGACCAGTTTGGGATTGTCAGTTGGGCTCACAGTGTGACACAGTTGTGTGTGCTGGAAGCACATTTATATGTATTAATATAAGACCAGGACCCTGGTCTTAGCAAATACAAAAAGCATATCCATGAATTGTGCCTGTTTGAATTCAACAAAATAGTGTACATCCATTCTCAGTGCAATGGCTCAATTCATCGTGCCTAGTTTAAAATTAAAACAAAGCCTGTGGGTTACCTGTCAATCATCAGTGACTGGGACATTGTCCTTGACAACAACTCTATCAATCAGCGTCCACTTGCTAATCAATCAGCATTATCTTCTCAGTCAGCATAAATGTTGGCTTTCCCCTCGAATTGGTATTCTTGCAAACTATCCTGTTGAGTGCAAGTTGAAAATCTTTGAAAAAAATACCTTCTTTTAGAAATATTCAATTTCTGTGCTAGTAAAAGATTATTAATTACCATTAGGGGATTCTGTAATTCAGGGAGCAGGGAGGATTTCTGCAGCTGTGGACCTGGAATAAGGCTGGTATATTGCCTTCCTTGTACAAAGGTCAAGGATGGCTCTGAGCGGTTGGGGAGCACTCTGAGGTGAGGTGGGGTAGGAAGGTGAATGGCTAGTGACCTTGGTCCACATCAGCACTAACCAAATAGACAGAGGGATGGAACCCTGTCTGAACATTTTAAGAAACATAAGTGCGTAAATATTGAGTTTGTTCCGGGTGTCATATCCAAGTGAGTATACTAATGGGAAAATAGAGAAGATGAGTGCATGTCTGAAGAGATGGTAATGGATATTGAGTTTTTAATTCCTGGGGTATTGAGACTGGATCTGGGAAAGTAAGATACATACTAGCTGAGCGGATTTCAAGTCAACAAGCACCTAAAAAAATACTAACAGATTATATAGTAGGATCATAGAATCCCTACAGTGAGGTAGCAGGCCATTTAGCTCATCAAGTCTGACCCTCCAAAAAGCATCCCACCCTGTGCCTTATTCCCGTAACTTTGCATCTCCCATGGCTAATCCACCTAGTCTACACATCCCTGGACACTATGAGCAATTTAGCATGGCCAAGCCACCCAACCTGCACATCTTTGGATCATGGGAGGGAACCAGAGCATCAAGAGAAAACCCACATAGACGTGGGGAGATTGTGCAAACTAAACACAGGCAGACAGAGGGTGGAATTGAACTGAGGTCTCTGGCGCTGTGAGGCAGCAGTGCTAACCACTAAGCCACAGCAAATGGGAGAAAACAAAGTAAGTAAAGCAAGTGATAGCCTTTTAAATTGTGAGTCTGAGGAATTGGTAATGATAACCAAAAGGAAAAGATGGTGGGGTAGCTTTGCGAATTAAGAACACCATTTTCTCAGTGCAGAGAGATAGCCATAACCTGAAAAATGAAGAAACTCAAAGCTTTGAACAAGTGTTTTGTGTCCATCTTCATGGTAGAAGACTTGGAAAGCTTCCCAAAGATAATTGAAATGGAAGAGGTCCTACAGAGCGATAGATTTAAAACAATTACCATCACTAGAGAAAAGGTTTGGAAAGCTATTGGATTAAAGGCTGTGAAGTCTCTAGGAACAGATGGCCAGCATCTTTAAAAGAATTGGCTGCAGAGAGAGCAAAGCCATTAGGTATAATCTTCCAAAGTGTTTTAGGTTCAGGGTCCCAGCACATTATGAAATAACAAATGTGACACCCCTATTAATGAAAGGAAGAATGTGAACAGTAGGAACCAAAAGCATTTTGCCTCATACCTATTGTAGGGGTGGGGCTGGAATCCATTTTCAGGAGGATAGAACAGGATACCTAGAAAAGCATATCGTGATCAGGCAGAGTCACCATGGCTTTGTGAAAGGGAAATCGAGCCTAAGTATTCAATTTGCATTTGCTTTTGAAGAGTAATATTCAAGATGACAGAAGAGACTTGGTGTACTTGGATTTAAAGAGGTATTTGAGAAGGTACCACATCAGAGCTTGCTGCAAATGGTGTAGGGGCTCCTGTATTAACATGGATAAAGGACTGGTTAGCTCACAGGAAATAGAGAGGAGGGATAAAGGTGGCTTTTTCAGGTTGGCATGCTGTAACTCTTAGGTTGTCTGCTTATAACAAATTGGATGCAAATGTTTTGCAGCCAAGTTTTCAATTACAATTTTGCCTGTCAACATTTGCCTTCAATGTATTCGGACCAGATCCATTCCATCACTTGCCATGCTCAGTAAAGGCATGTAGTCATAGATTCCAGAATGGCTCTGATCCCAAATGCTCCTTCCAGGTGTATCAGCATTTTACATGCACTTCTTTCAAATTAATCTCACATTCTCACTGCTCACCATGTAGTTTCCTCTGCAAACCAGTAATTTGGTGTCTCCAGTAATGAAGATAGAGAATTCAAGGAAGGGAAGTGAAGAGTCAGAAATGAAACTGGGGCGGATTTGAGGAACTGTTCCCCAAGTAGGACTGGAGAAAAGAAAATCCTACATATCCCATAAAAAAAGACCAGAGGAGAGAGATTCTAGAGATTCTAGAGTGCCCTTGTTGGAACAACAGGTCAATTAAAGGAAAAAATGCTCAAGGAAAAAATAAGTTTGGTTCAGGCAGAATACAGGAATCAAATGGTGAGGCTTCCAATCAAGGAATAGGTATGGAGCCCTGAGACTGCCCTGGGTGGGGGCTGAAGCTGTTGAGAGGTACATAGAAACAGAAAATAAGAACAGGAGTAGACCAATCACCTCTTTGAGCCTGCTCCACCATTCAATTTCATCACAGCTGATCATGCAATACCTTGTTCCCACTCCTGCCTCATATATCCTTTGATCCTTTTAGCCGTAAGAACTTTATTTCTGCCCCAGGGTTCCTGGTTTTACCTCATTTGATCCTAGAACTCAATCTTTTAAATTAAGATCATCTCTCAGGACTAAATGAATGCTGTCCTATAGAGCTACCTCACTATCTTTACTTAGGTTGCTGTATGACGAATCCCTTGCACATTCAGGCTCCAGGCTTGGTCACCTTTCCACCTCAGTAATGACTGTCAGGTCATATGTAAATGCATCCATCTGCACATGCCATTTATTCCTTTTGTTACAAATGAGTGTATTCAGATACAGGACCACAACCTTTGATTTTAATCACAATTATAACCTTTGTCTTTTTCTGCTGGTGCACTCTCTCATTTGTATATGCCACACTTTAGTAATCGTTACCCTTTCCATTACTCTATTGTTTTCCCTTTACTTTCCTGTCTCTCCCCTCAGCTCAACCCACACTCCACTATTTAATTTCAGCCCTCGCTACCATCCTACTGATACGACTCATCAGAGCACTGGTCCCACATCAATCTTCAGCCACATACTCATCACTCTAATCTTTATTTAAACCACTTCTATTTATTCGTGGCTCAGGGTACTAATCCAGAGATAATTAGCTTTGTAGTTCTGCTTTTCAATTTATACCCTAGCTTCTCATCCTGCCACAATTTGGTAGATAGTTTGATAAAACTGGGACCTCTTGAACAAGTGATGGTTGAAAAGGGATATGATAGAGAAGTTTGAAATCATGAGAGATCTGGACAAAGTGAAAAGAGAGAAACTCTTTCCTTTGGCAGCAGTGTCTGAAGACGGAGGATATTGGCCTAATGCTTTTGGCAAAAGAAGGTAAGAAGCAATTGTGCTGTGACAAAAACAATTTTACACAGTGGAGTTAGGTTCTGGAACATATTGCCTGAGAGGTAGTTTCAGCTGGGACTTTCAAAACAAATTATTAATTGAAAATACAAGATAGGTGGGGCTATGAGAAAAGGGAAGAGGGACTAGCTAAAATTTCCATTGCCAAAATCTGGCACAGACACAATAGGCTGAATAGTCTCCTTCTGCATTGATTGTGTGGCACTTTGATTCTAGATTGCTCCTCCCTGGGTCACACCCTGGTGGGAATTACATCGCAAAAAAGCCCACTCCCTCTGAGCTAGAAATCCCACTGTAGCTCAGTCATCCTGAGATTACTCTGTGTGATTGCAACACCATGTAGTTAAGGCAAATTTAATAAATTTAACATCACTGAGATACCAGAAAAAAAGAGCTGTCTATATCTATTCCACAGGGTCTTTTTTATCCCAATCTATATTCCTCTGTGTTGTACCCAACAAGTTTGTGTTCCTCGTGGGATTGTCTTATTTCTGTGTTTGAGTTGTAAACATCCAATATTTTGCATTATATCTCTCAGCTGGCTCGTAGAACATAGCTCTGGCTCCCCCAAAAGGAAATTGTAGTAAATACAGCATGCAAACCTGCAGTAATCACTCAGGACTGATGATAATTTTCCATCAGTTTCACTCCGGAATACCGTGGCACTCCCTCAGTACTGACTCTCCAACAGTGCAGCACTCCCTCAGCACTGACCCTTCAACAGTGCAGCACTCCCTCAGTACTGACTCTTCAACAGTGCA
>JAHRHZ010000025.1:41498977-41525909 GCA_024137785.1 Ginglymostoma cirratum
CAAGCTTTCCTGCTCCTATGATGCTGCTTGGCCTGCTGTGTTCATCCAGCTCCACACCTTGTTATCTCGGATTCTCCAGCATCTGCAGTACCTATTATCTCTTCATCATCTGCCATGGCGGGATTCGAAGCTACGTTCCCACTAAAGTTGGCTGACTGGATTGCTAGTCTGGTAGCATTACCACAATGGCCACTACCTCCCCTCCTGTCTTCCAAAATGCTAATGTAAACTTGTGGATAATGAAAGAGCGGAACTGGGGTTGAGAAATGAACAGAGCGAAATGGGCTTGGAATGGTCAGGGCAAACTGAAGCGAGCAGGAAAAGAAGGAGCCATAAGAACAGTAGGCTAAGTGAGGGTGGGAGAGGGCAAGAACTGGATGAGGAGGCCCCTGAACAGGAGGAAGTGGAGTCAGGAATGGCTCAGAAGTAGCAAACCTAATACATGATTAATCAAGAAAATACTTTCTCAAGTGGTATTGACTCATGGCTCTATCAATCCGAGTAAATCTGAGTTAAAGGTGAAAAGCCAATCTGAAGCCAAGATTACAATTTACTTTGGGTGGGGGGAGTCAAATATATCTTTCATTTCTGTCAGAATTGGCCAATCACTCAATAGGAAGATGATCTAGAGGGGAATCTCCTGAGGATCTGGAAATGGCAAAGTAAAATAGACGTTAGAAAACCAAAAAGAAGTCTTGAAACTGTCAATGGAGATCATTGACCTGACCCTGTTTCCCTTTGTACAAATGAGGCCTAATGTATTGAGTATTTCCAGCATTTGCTGTTTGTAAATGGGAAATGGGCACTCTGTTCAATCAAATTTTCAAACAATCTATTGCTAGTGAAGAATGGATAATTTAAGACACTGCCTTTCCCAATTTCTGTATTGTACATGAATGGACACAGCTTTAAACATGGCATCATACATTGATAAGGCACTAAAACTAAAATACTACATATGCCTAAACAGATGCTGAAACAAGGTTTGAGTAAGTTTTCAGCTCCAGAAACTGAGGAGTTGTTCCACAGAGATTAGGGTGGCTCATTCATTCTCACTATTTTCAATTAAAGTAGTGAGGCATGAGGAAACATAAATCAAACAGTCTGATGTTGTGAGACAGTCTTACAGAATGCTATTAACGTTCACCTAATTATCATGTACTGAAGCTGTAAGGGACGGTCAGCATAGGTTTCAAGGCGAGTCACGCCTCATGAAGTAGCTTTAATTCTATCAGGAGAGAAGTTAATTAGTGAATGGGTGATACTGTGTGAAGTGGATCTCTTTGGATTTTAAAAGGAGCTCTGAGGATGACAAGGCTTTGAGTGAAGATAACGATGCATAAATTAGTAATAAATCAGTAAACTGGCTTCAAAATTGGCTCTGTAACAAAGCAGAAGGTGAGGATAAATAGACAGGGGCCTTGTTTGGAACCGTGGAGCATGGCCTGTCCTCAGTGACTGCTACAATTCATTAGCAACATGGAGAAGGCCATTTTCAGTATGCACTTGAAACTCTAAGTACCTTGGAATGTGTGAAATATAAATATAAGCGGTGTTGTTCAATCCTACATAAGATCATGTGGCCCACTGGGGAGGTAGAAAAGATTGAAATGGAATTGGGTCTCACATATGGATTGGTTATAGAATGTGGGGAATGGATTTAAATAGGAATGTATACATTAGACAATATCCATTGAGAAGGGATGTGTGTCAATGGAAAAATTAACTCTGGCCAAACCAGTAAAGGAAAGGATTACTGTGACTATCAATTGTTAACTGAAGAAGTATATGGTCTCATTGTTGGGATGTCTCAAGAGCATGTATCAACAAAAACATTTAAACTGTATATATCTCACATGTTGACATATTTGGAATAAGGTATGCAATTTTAACCATCCCAACATCAAAAGAAAATGCAGTTGAATTGAATGGAGTGTGAAAGCAAAGGGTTGATCATCGCAGGAGAATGGATGGAAGGGAGATTTGGAACACTGAGAAAATTTTGATCCTCATCTTTCTCTCCATTTCCATCTGTACTTCTTATGTTTTTATCACATCTACTCTGGTCATTTCCCTTTCTCACCAATCAGCTTTCTCCTGGAGATGCCATTCTGCTGTTGTAGTCAAGGAAGGGCTGTTCTGTGACCTATTCAAGGTCAGTAACAGATGGGCAACAAATCCCGACCTTCCCAACAATGCCCACATTCCATGAAAGATTACTAAAAGTGGTGCAACACTTTTTTGGCCAAAGCAGAGAGAAAACATTGTGAGGAACATGACGACTGGTCAGAATGTCCAAAGATGTGCAGGATAGGTGGATTGGCCATGCTAAATTACTCACAGTGTTCAGGGACGTGTAGGTTAGGTGCTTTATTCATTTAAAATATAGGGTTAGGGGATGAGTCTGGGTGGGATGCTCTTCAGTAAGTTGGTGTGGACTTGTTGGGCCGAATATCCTGTTTCAATGCTGTGGAGATTCTATAAAAGGGGAAATCACACCATAAAGATGGAAGAAGTTGAGCAGAGAATAGAGAAATTCCAGAGAAAAAGACTGAAACCAAATTATTTATTGGAAACTCTAGATTCACAACAGGCGCCTGTGGAAAATACAGCTCATTGGACAGGAAGCTTTAACCTATGTCTAATTTGTACGGGTGTGGCCAGTGAGAGATTAAGTACCAACACAAGATAGAGAGAAAATTATGTGATGCTAACCCGAAAAGAAAACTGCAGGCACTCTTCAATGTCTTTTTGAAAATATTTATCAAAGCAGAGTGAGACCGAGGACGTCAAGGAGGTTGTGAGTATTCTGTAAACATGTTAACATTGTGCAGATCACTGAATGGTAATTACAGAGTGGTGAGCCAACCAATCCACAGCTAATTGCACTGTCAGGGACAAATAACATCCAAATGGCACCCTATGTCACAACGATTTCAAAAAGCATTTCCACAAACCTTTCCTGTTGTCTCCCTCATTGTGATAACTACTGTAGTAGTCAAAGCAGCTCACCAGGAAAGGCTTCAGCTGAGTTTGGCTCGCAGCTTCTACAGTATACAATGCATTTCATAATTACATGGATTATGTGGTTCATTTATTTATTTGGCATTTAAAGAGACCATGTTGGTATCGATCTGTATATTTATGGGCATGATTTTAACTCTATGAGTGGTTGGATTATTAATGGGTTGAAATTTCATCAAATGGCTGTTGTGTAAATATTGCTCCACATTAGGTTTTCTGTCAAATCCATCACTGCTTTCATAAGAAGACCCTCATGGTTAGGTGTTTACTTTCAGTGATCATTGTCTAGTCTTTCTAGTCTAGAATGGTCCAAGGGATGTGGGAATTGTAAAAGATTTTGAGGCTGAGCAGATGGGGAAGGCCAAGGTTGTGTAACACCTCATTGAGCACAGACTGACCACAGCCTGACTGCTGAATGACTGCTGATGTGGAACATGGGTGAATTTTTAATTGTGTTTCTCCCTCAGCCCCCCTCAACTTTCCCTTTTCCATCTCCTTTGCTATCCATTGACTTCACCCCCATCTGTTCTAGTCCTTTTCTTTTCTCCTTTCTTTTCCCATCTCTCTTTCTGCCCTCATTCTGAGAGTCCACGCCAAGCCTCCTCCTCACTCCAAGGGACTGCCAGGAGACGCTGTGTGCTGCTGGTGTTGATGTTATGCTTATCTGGCAATCCAACAATGGAAGGTTGAACTGCATAATTTTCTCCCTTGCTGTGGTGAAGGTGGGACAGCAGCAGGGAAATGCAGCTGAAGGTGAGTGCAGTGTGAATGGGTAAAGTGCCTTCTAAGTCATTTAAAAAACACTATCTGAGAATCAGAACTGTGAGCAGAAGCCTCCTACCTGACCATGGCCGGATAGCTTAATTTTCAATCATCAAAGGCTTCCTTGACTGTCAGTTTCACTGGAGGAAAATTCCTTGCTGTGCAGTCACTCCACACATATAGAGACTTGGGTTATTTCCCTTGGTGCAGAGGAGATTGAAGAGGGATATGATTGAAATGTATAAAATTGAGGAGCATAGCTAGGGTAAAACAGGAAGAAACGTATCCCCTTGTTGCAGGGATTGATGACCAGGGTGGGGGCATAGATTTAAGATAAGGAGTAGGAGGTTCAGAGGAGATGTGAGGTAAAGCTTTTTCACCCATTAGATGATGGGAATCTGGAACTCACTGCCTGTAAGAGTGGTAGAGACAGAAACACTCAGATCATTCAAGATGTGTTTAGGTGTGTACCTATGATGCCAAGGCATATATGGCAAAGGGCCAACTGCTGGAACTGAGACTAGCATAGTTAGGTGATAACAAGGTGTAGAGCTGGATGAACACAGCAGGCCAAGCAGCATCACAGGAGCAGAAAAGCTGAAGTTTCAGGTCTGGAACCCTTCTTCAGAAATGGGGGAGGGGAAGGGGACTCTGAAATAAATACGGAGTAGGGGGAGGCGATGATGAAAGGTAGATAGGGGAGCAGATAGGCGGAGAGAAGACAGACAGGTCAAGGAGGTGGGGATGGAGCCAGTAAAGATGTGTGTAGGTAGGGAGTTGGGATGGGGGTTGGTCAGTGAGGAGGGAGGGGCAGGTAGGTGGGAGGGAAGACGGACAGGTTAAGGAGGTGGGGATGAGGCGAGTAGGTAGGAACTGGGGGTGGAGTTTGGTCAGTTAGGTGGGAGGAACGGATAGGTGGGAGAAAAGATGGACAGGTTAAGGACATGGGGACGAGCTGGACTGGTCTTGGGATGAGGTCTGGGGTTGGGAGATTTTGAAGCTTGTGAAGTCCACATTGAGACCATTGGGCTGCAGGGTTCCCAAGCAGAAGGCTGTTCCTCCAGCCTTCGGGTGGCATCGTTGTGGCACCAGAGGAGGCCTAGGATGGACATGTCGTCTAAGGAGTGGAAGGGGGAGATGAAGTGAATAGTTAGGTGGTTGTTTTTGACCAGCACAAACTCAATGGGCCAAAGGGCCTTTTTTCTGTGCTGTAGCTCTCTGTCACTGTGAGACAGCTCAGAAACTGGATCAATTCCTGCTAAATCCAGAACCCTGGGTTAAAACTAAAGCTATCAGAGTATCTAAATTTACCTTACCTGACAGCTGCACAGGAGCTTCCCATTAGACTGAAACAAATTAAGGATCCCAACTCAATGTCACCTTTAGGGCATTTAACTCCCCTCCTGAACCCAAATCTGCCTCCTGTTTCCCATGAAAATTTCAGTTTTTATGATCGACATTTATTCAGATTCTTACAAACGGAATGATCTTCCAGCTGAGCAGGATCCCAGCCATTGCGTATTCTCTCAGCATTCTCTGTCTAGGGACTGGCTAGCTGAGTTGTCAGTTTAACTTGTTAATTCTGTCCTGGGTGTGGGGGACCAAAGTACCACTCCAAGGGATTCCAGGAACATAGGCTTAAACACCTTTCCCCAGACTCCTCCATGAGACCATAAGATATAGAAGTAGAATTAGGCCATTTATCCCATCAAGTCTGTTCTGTCATTCGATCATGGCTGATATGTTTCTCAATGCAATTCTCCTGTCTTCTCCCCCTAACCCTTGGTCCCCTCACGAATCAAGTACCTATCCAATTCTGTCTCAAATATGATGTGGAGGTGCTGGCGTTTAAGCTGGGGTGGACAAGGTCAGAAATAACATGACATCGGGTTACAGTCCAACAGGTTTATTTGAAAAAGCAAGCTTTTGGAGCATAGCCCCTTCATCAGGTGAAGTGAAAAAGAAGCACACAGAACACAGAATTCATAAGTAAAAGATTAAAACAGAGTTAATGTTTCAGGTCCAATTTCCCTTCTTCAGAACTTTTTATTCATACCGAAATATCTGTTGGTATATGAGCTTGCTTTCTAAAATTAAAAGGATGGTGATATCATTCGAAAAAGAAATGAGAAAAAAAACGAAATGAAAACAGCAATCAGAATTACAAGCAGTATCTGTGGAGAGAGAAACAGATTTGATGAATGCTTCTTCATTTATTAAGATCTATAATAGTGAAAACATTTGAGATGAACCAAACATTTTGACATTAACAGCTTCCTGACATTCCAGTGTGAAGCAGTGGGGAATGCACACATTACAAACATGTGAAAATGTAAGGTGTTTAGGTTCTCTGCTCTTTGATCCTGGTCCACCATCCAGTAAGATCGTGGCTGATCTGAATTTAACCTCAATTGTACCTTCCTGCATATCTTCAATAAACTTTCATCCCCTTGATAATCAAGAATCTATGAATCTTTGCCTTAAAAATATTTAAAGATTCTGCATCCACTGTCTTTTGAGAAAGGGAATTCCAAAGATTCACGTCCCTCTGACAGTTGTGAACATTTGAAATTGAGCTCTGAAAGATCCATCATTGCGGACGTTTAAGGCTGGGATTGATTGGTTTTGAGTGCAGCGAGTTGGTATAGGGCAGGAAAATACAAACTGTGAATTATGAAAATACAGTAAGTGGGAGCTCTTTCCCTTCCCAGTCGGAGCTTTTGAGGGTCATTTTGAACATATGCATTGCTTTCCTGAATGGAAGCAAATGAGGTAATACAGAATTGGTATTAAAATGTCTTCGCAAACCCTGGACCCCACATCAATTCTTGATGTGTTGTGCTAAACCACTCTGTGAGTTTTCCAGCAATCCCATCAAAATAAACAGTTTGACGACTATGCTATATTACTGAGTCTAGAAATTTGGAGTGAGCTGGTGGCATATTCAAACGGGAGAACGAGCCCTAAGAATTCCTCTGAGAGCTTTGAAAATTTCTGCAGAATCAGCCAAATCCTTCCTCCCGCATGCCACTGGTTTGATGAAGGCTTGATGCCAATTTTTATCTTCGGGCCTCACAGATTGAGATTGTTGGTTAATTTGGCTCATTAAGGCACTGACTTATCTCTGTACGAGTTCTGGTGTTTAATTTCTGTACTCGGCACGATTAACAGCAGCAATGTGCTTTGACCAAACACTGTCATTCCACAAGACTGGCCTTATCTCAATGATTAAATAACCACCTCATCTCCTTTTTGTTAATTTTGTAATCCCTGACATTGGTTTGACATTTGCATAATACAACTCTCATCTAGCGGGTACTATCAGCAAGGAAGAGACTTGTATGCAAATTGGCAATTGAGGGAATATTCTTTTCACAGCAGTTTCTCAGAATGGAAGACGAGGATCTTTTTTACAGGTCAGTCTCACAGATATAGGTGAATGTGATTTTAAAAATTGATGCAGATTCTGAAGCTTTAAAACCCCTTTATATTTAAAATGTCTGTGCAATAGATAAAGATCCATGTCAAACTGTATTGGCTGTCTTTATCCTGGCATTGACACAACAGTGTAAAGGCATTAAATCTTACTCCAGTTTTGCTTTCACTCAGGGCTAGTATGCTTGCCTCTAAGTCAAGGTTGCAGATTCAGATCTCAATCTAGAGGCTTCCTCACTGAATGTAGGCTGATGCCCCAGTGTAGGACTGAGAGAGTACTGCTCAATAATTTTGATCGGTAATTTACTGAAAATTACCATTTGGCAATAACACCATGTAGCTGTGACCATAAGTTGTCAAGAGGAGATGTGACAGTTCCACAAAGACCAGTACCCCATCACCAAGTCCCCCTTTATTTACACATGCACAGTACATGACACTGACCCAGCTAACTCAGAGCCAGCTCCTAGAGTGAGCAGAACTCCTGACACTCCTGTTTATATCTGTCAGCCAGGACTCCCTGATTGGACCAGATTAACAGCCCCAATCAGGGACCTCATTCTATGAGGTCCACCTGTCTGACTTCACTTCAATCAGGAGGTTAAATGTCCACAGTGGGATAGAGATAGATTAGGTAAATGGGAAAAATGATTAATCAGTGAAATTCAAAGTAGGAAAATGTAAACTTGCCCAGTTTGGCAGGAGGAATAGCAAAATGATATACTATTTAAATGGAGAAAGACTGTCTGGCACAGTGGTAGATAGGAATCTGAGTGTCCTGAATCACAAAATGTTAGTTTGCAGATGCAGCAGGCCATTAGGGTGGTAAATAAAATATTGTTTATTGTTAGAGGATTGGAATATAAAGGTAGGGAAGTATTGCTGCTGGTGCACAGGAGCTTGGAGCGATCACTTTCCAAGCAGTGTGTCCTGATTTGAAAAAGGATATTTCACCCTTTTGCAATAGGAGCAGCACAGAGAGAGTCAGAGAATTATGGAATTGTTACAGTGTGGGAAGACCTTCGGCCCATTATGTCAGACTGGCTCTCTGAATGAGCAGCATGGCTCCAAGTCATTCTCCTGCCCTTCCCTGAAAACCCCGGACATTGTTTCCATTTATATCATCATTGATTGCTGTCTGGAATGCTTTGATTGAGCCTTCCTCAATCACACCTCAAGACAAAGTGTTCTAGACCTAAACAACATAGAATCCTATAGTGTGGAAACAGGCCATTCAGCCCATCAAGTCCTCACGACTTTCCGAAGGACATCCCACCCAGAGCCATTCCCCTTCCCAACCTTATTCTCTATAACCCTTCATTTCCCATGACTAATTTACTTATCCTGCACATCCCTGGAAACTATGGGCAATTTAGCATGGCCAATCCTCCTAACCTGCACATCTTTGGACTGTGGGAGGAAACCAGAGCACCTGTAGGAAACCCACACAGACACAGGGAGAATGTGCAAACTCCACCCAGTTGCCTAAGGGTGGTATCGAACCCGGGTCCCTGGCACTGTGAGCCATTGTACTGCCACACTCTACAGTTTATCTTCATAACTGAAGTTTCTCACTCTAGAACCATTCTTGTAAATCTCTTCTGCACTATCTCCAACGTAATCATGTCCTTCCTAAAGCGTCACATCCAGGATTGTATACAATATTCTAGCTGAGGTCTAACCTTTCTGAAGAAAGTTCACTGGACCCAAAACGTTAATTCTGCTTTTTCTCCAAAGATCCTGTAAGACCTGCAGAGTTTCTTTGGCGATTTTTGTATTTGTTTCAGATATTTTGAACTCTAACTAACGTCATGCAAAATCAGCAAAACCTTCTTGCTCTTGTATTCCATACTCCTATGTATAAAGCTGAGGATACAGTATGTTTTACTAGCTGCTCACTCTCCTGTCCCTCTACCCTGAGTGAATTATGAACACATGTACCTGGATCTCTTTTTTTTTCCTTTATTCACCGTCATGTGATGTGGGTGTCACTATCCAAACAGTTTTTCCTTAATGCCCATCCCTAGTTGCCCTTGAGAAGGTGGTGGTGAGCTGCCTTCTAGAACCGCTGCAGTCCACCTGCTGTAGGTTGACCCACAATGCCATTGGGGAGGGAATTCCAGGATTTTGACCCAGCGACAGTGAAGGAACAGCAATATATTTCCAAGTCAGAATGGTGAGTGGCTTGGATGGGAACTTGCAGAGGATGGTGTTCCCATGTCTTGTTCCTCTAAATGAAAGTAAGGTGCTGCCTAAGGATCTCTGGTGAATTTCAGCAGTGTAACTTGTAGTTACTGTGTATGGGTGGTGGACAGAGTGGATGTGGTGTTGATCAGTTGGGCTGCTTTGTCCTGGAAGATGTCGAGCATCTTGAGTGTTGTTGGGGCTGCACCCATTCAGGCAAGTGGGGAGTATTCCATTCCACTCCTGACTTGTGCCTTGTAGGTGATGGACAGACTTTGGGAAGTCAGGCGGAGAGTTACTCACCACAGCATTCCTAGCCTCTGACCTGCTGCTATAGCCATTGTGTTTATGTGGTGAGCCCAGTTGAGTTTCTGATCAATGGTAGCCCCTAGGACAGTGATAGTGGGAAATTCAGTAAGAGTAACACCATTGAATGTCAAGGGACAGTGGCTTGTTAGTCTCTTATTAAATATAGTTATAGCCTGGCATTTGTGTGGTGCAAATTGGCATAAATTATGTTCTGACCTGAAAACCTTCTTTTGATCAGTTGGTAAACATGTGGTGAAATAATGAATAAACATGTTGTGAAATAATGAATAAACATGTTGTGAAATAATGAATATGAGTGCCTGAAGAAGATTCATATCAGACTTGAGTTGTTAACTCTATTTCCCTCTCCATACATACTGTCAGCTGCTGAGGTTTTCCAGTATTCTCTGTTAGTCTTAAATATGTTGTATCTGAGAATAGCGGTGAAATAAATTGAAACTGAAATTTGCATACTTAAAAGGAGAAATATACTGGTGTGTGGATTCAGTGATTCCTTTAACCCAGCTATTTCTGCTGATTGAGTTCTCATAAAATAAGAAGATTCAGATCTTATTTGATAACAAAATCCAGTACAGCATTGGCAGATTTTTAAATCTAACTTCTGGGTTACACAGTGGAGGAAGTTCCAAGCCCCTCAGAAAATTTTTATTTCATTAGGTAAGTTATGCTGTTGCAAATGTTTACATGTGAATCATTCTCTGTTGCTATGCAACTGGCTCTCTCACAAACTTATTACCATGGACCCTTCAATGTGACTGACTGTACAATTAAAACCCTTGTAAATTGGGCGCCAGTGGGGATTTGTGTACTGCTGAGTTATAATTAACGTGGTCAAAGCCAGTTCATACAATTCCCAGTTCTGTTATCTTATTTTATTTTCCAGTAATCAACTGCAAATTAGTTCGTAATGAACTAGCACGAATAAAATCGGTATCTTATGCTTAACCCATGTCAACAGGTTAAATGAGAAGTTTCCAAGTTAATTCCAGCAGGCAAGTTGGCCTTCATACACAATGGTACCAAATCATGTGCACCAGTAGGGAAAAAGCAAATATCACTCATCACATATTGTAGCCTTGGTTCATGTTGAAGTCCCATCCTGCTGATTGTCACCTCCCTATCCATTCTTCAAGACTATTTTAAAAGCATAAGCTACTTCAATGCCTGTGCACATGGAGTCTTTGGAAACACAGAGTGCAATGTGACTCAGAGCTGGAACAACTGGAGGCAAAATCAATCTTCCATTCTTCTTGGAAATGCCAGACAAGCACAAACATTAATTGGACTACTTCTCCCTTTGTTTCCCTCGCTGAATCATTGCAAATAAATCTTCTCTTTCAGATACCATGGATATACAAGAGTGCGCTAATAGACTTATCCAAATAGCTGTTGTCACAGAGTGCACTTTTTGGATGATCAGAATTAATTATACAATGGTCCATATAATATTTTTAATGTTGAGGTTTGTGGACAATGGGTTATTTAGAACCTGTTCCCATTGCTGACTGGGGTGTTGAGTTAAATCTGACGGGTGCTCCAAATGGTCATATGTTCATTGTGACAATGAATGTTGCCGAGCCATTGAATCAGGAGCTGGGGGAACCGCCTATTGTCCATTTTCAAATCTGATGGCAGCTATCACCGAATCATAACAAAATGAGCCAAGTTTATGAGTTTCCTTCCTCAGCCTGTTACCTTTACACTGTCTTTTAGGAATTCCAACAGTGCCCTTCTCAAATTAATTTCTGTGCTCATTTTTTATTATACTTTTCAGGTGAAGTCGCTGTTGCAATGTCAGTAACTCAGCAAACAATTTATTCACTTTACAGTTTCACGAACAGCAATGCAGCATAAACACCATGTTGTGAATAAAGTGGACTTGGTAATAAATATTGACTGAGCCACCAGGTGAAGCACCCCTGCTCTTCTTTGAAGTTTATGGGGGCTCAGTTTACTGACTTAATTCGAAGACAGCATTTTTGACAATGTGGTATTCTGTCAAGTCTGCACTTAGGCTTAAACATACGTTTTGTGCTCAAGCCTCTCGAATATTACTTGAACATACAAGCTCCGAGCCCAGCAGTGAGACAACGGCATCATTGAGCCAGGGCTGATGACTCAGGGGACCTGAGGCCTACTTGAGCATCGCAACTACTAGAACTGATGTGTAAACAAAAAACCGAAAGAACTGCGGATGCTGTAAGTCAGGAACAAAAACAAAGTTGCTGGAAAAGCTCAGCAGGTCTGAGTTTTGAGGAACGGTCACCGGACCAGAAACGTTAACTGTGTTTTTTCCTTCACAGATGCTGCCTGAGCTGCTGAGCTTTTCCAGCAATTTTGTTTTTGTTCCTGTGTTAGAACTGATGTGCGTTGTGTTCATCAGGATATTTTACCTGCTGCGTCAATGCTTATGGTATTCATCGTGACATACAAAACGCTGGGTGGAATCTTATAGAAAGCTGAACAACATGGGCTATGGTAAAATGTATTGCAGAATTGGGTGATCAATATAATGAAGCCCATCTCAACTCGTTGATTTTCACAAGCAGCATATTGAGATTCTCACTCGGCAGCTGACAGATGCCATTTGACACTTATTAATCATCTTGTTAACAGCTCAGCTTGCCTTCTTAACAGTTAGCCTGCCATCTTAATAAAACAAAAAGCTAGATGTCAGGAAAACTCCACATGGAAAGCAGAGTGGGTACTTTGTGCATTCAGTTTGTTGCCCATGACCAAACAACATTTCAGGGCACAATCTATAGGCACCAGCTGCATGCACCAACCACCACCCCACCCCCCCAGTTCATGGGCATTGACATCCAGGGCCTGCCAACCCCTCCTGGCCTCAGTTCCAATCCATTGGCAGGCTACTGAGGAGGCACAGAGCTCCACTACAGGGTACACTGGGCAGCTCACACTGAGGAAGCTGCTGCAGGAACACTGTGCAGGGGCTGAAAGGACCATATTGTGGCTGCTTGCTTGCAATCTTAGTACTCATTCAGTTAGTGCCTATGCTTGCAGCACTTCTGCCTCGCAAAGCCTTGCCATGATATGCCTGTGGCTGCATTGACACATCAACCAGAACCAAAGGCTGTCCCTGCTGCCATTTTGAGGGGCTCTTTAAGGTAGACAGACAGACACATGCAGGAATCTGACTAGGGACAGAGATATCATGCCGTGTGACACAGCAACACATCATTCTAAGACCCACAGCACATGCCTGGCAATCATGCCACACCTTCACTCAACCAAATGGCCATTTCTGAAACCAGGTGGGTGTCAGTCCTCCGTTTAGATAAGGGGACGGGTGCTGTCAGTCAACAGGTACCCTCAGTCATAGGCACAATCTGCATACACGGTCCAGGGGCTTCTCCATGGTCAGCCATCGGATTGTCATGATCTCAATCAGGGGAACTGTCCCGGCACAGTCCTGGGAGCATTCAGCAACCAATCCTATTGGGCCAGCACCAGCAGCTAGGTGAATCTTATATTGTCAGTCAGGAACTGCAAACACAAGAGTCAGGGTTTGGCTCGTCATATTTACAAGTTCCTGAACAAGTTGGTCAGAGATCTGAGGCGATTACAGTGTTGGAGGCCCTTCCGCTGATCTTTCAGCAAAGTTTAAAAGGGGACGGAGTGAGTAGGGGCAGCTGAAGAACTGCTGCCTGAAAAGGTAGGGGAGGGGATACAGTCAGTGACCAGGGGATGCTCAAGGTGAATGGGAGCAAGTGGACCAACATTGGAGGAGGTGGTGGGTGGGGGGCAGTTATTGACAATGACGACCACTATGGGGAGCGTACAGGGCCCATGTGGTCGCTACCATGGTGTAATGGCAGAGTTACAGGGTCTGGGAGAATATTTAGAAGCAAAATTCTGTCTGGCGGGACTCCACCCGCAGTAATGGATAAAATTGGATGTTGGGGCAGCCTGGGGAAATAGACAATGTAGAGGCTTTGGGGAGATAAGTGGTGACCATAGTCCCCCGTGACAGGATTAGTGCTGCAGCCCGGGCAGGAAGATTCAGGAACATAATTGTGTTCCCCAAGGAGTAGCGTGCCATCAGCTGCACACACGTGACATCAAAAGATCACATCACAACACGGTGGAATTCATCAATAAGAAGGGGTTCCATTTAATTCATGTTCAGGTCATCTGTGATAACTGTTACCGCTTCCTGGAGGTATGTGCCCACTACGCTAGCAGTTGCCATGACTCTAACATCCTGAAGCCTTCTTGTACACCTGGTGTGACAAGGGCTCCACTGTGACCATGTGACTATTGTGCAATCCCCTGCTGATGCCAAGCTTGGGTACAATGCTGCCCATGCTTTGACCGGGCTCTGGTAGACCAATGATAAGGCAGCTGAAGATGTGGTTCCACTGCTTGGACTGGTCATGGGGTCCCACCAATATAGCCTGGACACAGCGTGCCACGTCATCCTGGCATGCTGCACTTTACACCATTGGTATGCAGATGCTTTACACAATAGGAGCAGGCAATGAGGCATGTGCTGGATTATGAAGAACTGGGGGAACAAGAGCAGTCTTCCAAGGAGGAGGACAAGCACTCTGGGGAACAGAAAAGTTTCCTTGTCTATGACAGAGTTCAGCTGCATCAGGAGCTACACGTGAGAAAGGAAATGGCTGACACCTGGTTCTAGGCGATGGGAGCTAGGTGTAGCATGGAATGGAAAATAATCTTCTATCATAACACGGAAATCTGGTTTGCAGTGTCTCTATTCATTTTGTGTTCCCTTTTGCTTTCAGTAAATGAAAGGTTGTGTTTGGAATTGAATGTGATGTTCCCTACTGAACAATGTCTACAGTGGGCATTGGGAGCAGGCTGTTCAGGTGGGATGTAGTGATAGAGAGGCAAAGTGAATGGTTTGGTGCTTAACCAGCAACAAGGGTGAGAGAATAGAGTTATGTGTGCAAAGGGTTATCATCTAGGCCAACAATGTGCCATGGGCTGTGTGGTTTTATGACTCTTGTGCTGTGACATTGCTGGCGTCCAGGTATACAGCAGCCTTTCAAAGATGGAGCAGGTGCAAGGTATGCTGGTCATTCCATTGAGTCCATTGAGTGGCAAGGTTTTGGCAACAGCATGTGGTATAATGGGGGAAAACTGTGTGTAAGATACATCATGAGGCAAGCTTGGTAATTAATGCAGCAAATTTGGCAAGATATGGTAAGAAAACCCCGCAAGACCCTGCCCTCCAAAAAACCTGATTAATTCGTAAGAGCAGCATGCATTTATTGGTGAGTCATCCTTTCAGTAATCCACATTAAAATGAAGTATGGAACAAAAACAGAGGTTGTTGGAAAGGCTCAGAAATATTAACTCTGCTTTCTCTTCACAGATGCTGCCAGACCTGCTGAGATTTTCCAGCAACTTCTGTTCCTGATTAATAGCATCCATAGTTCATTTGGTTTTTAGAATGGACTACGCGATCTTTATATCCCAAGTTCACATGCCATGATACAGTGAGGATGTGATGAGGATAGCTCTTAAAATTATGCAGACAAACCATGTGTCTTCAACTGCAACATAAAATCCACTTTTTTCCAAAGATAAAAACTTTTCCCAAACAAATATTCATAGCTGGTCGTAGGCAATATGATCATTAATATGATAATCATATTAATCAATATCAATATTAGTCGATTCAATATGATATTTAAAAATATTTAAAAAGAAGCTACAAGACGTACATTTCAAATTTCAATGGAATACTTTGGAGGTTGGAGGACTCCTCCTAACCTGATTGTTGTGTCTGCCTCTGCAGGGGGACACATTACACCTGCCTGACAATCTCATTGTCTTGTTGCTGTCACTCAACACCCCTGTACAACCATCAGCAGAGTTTCTTTCCCTACTGTCTTTGTACATGATCGTTGTGTTGTATATTGCCCTGAGCTGGTTTCCTATTCTTTTACAATGCAACATTGTGATCAGCAATGACTTTGTATAATGTGGACTGATTGCATATTCGAGAAGCCTTTGCTGGTGCCTTGTATTTGTATTTTCCTTTGTATGTGTATTTCTCACTCACATTCTCTGCCTAATACGTAGTTGTGGTCATTCTCTACCTGCTCACTCATCGTATAGTACTTCCAAAGAATCATAGAATCCCTACAATGTGGAAAGAGGCATTTGGCTCATTGGGTCCACACTGACTCTCTGGAGATTATCCCACCCAGATCCAACCCTGTACCCCTGCATTTCCCATGGTTAACCCACCTAATCTGCACATCATTGAACTGTGAGAGGAAATCAGAGCACCTGGAGTAAACCCATGCAGAGACAGGGAGAATGTGCAATCACAGACAATCGCCTGAGGGTAGAATCGAACCCAGGTCCCTGGCGCTGTGAGGCAGCAGTGCTAACCACTGAGCCACTGTGCCTTTCATTCTCCTCTATCTTTGAACAAAAATGCCCCGTGTCTTGGAATGGTAGAACAATTGTTTGCTGGGCAAGATCATTCAGACTTAAAGTCATTGAGCCATACAGCGCAGAAATAGACCCTTCATTCAATTCGTCCATGCTGACCAAGTTTCCCAAACTTAACTAGTCCCATTTGCCCTCAATTGATCCATATCTCTCTAAACCTTTATTATTCATGGAACTATCCAAATATCTTTTAAATGTTGTAACTGTAACTGCATCTACTTCCTCTGTCAGTTCATTCCATAGATGGACCAGCCCGTGTATGAAAAAGTTATCCCTCAGGTTCCTTTTAAATCTTTCTCTTCTCACCTTAAACCTATGCTCTCTAATTTTGGATTCCCCTACCCCAGGGAAAAGACCTTTGCTATTCGCCTCATCTACTCGCCTTTTTAGCACCATTTATTCTAGAGATAGTGTTCCTATTCCATTGGTATCACACCAAATTACAGCAAATTTCCACCTGGTAGATACAAATGGTCCAACAGTGCACGGCAACCAGCTAGTACAGATCTAGCTGGTTCTGTACTAGAAAATTTTATTTTGTGGCATGACACAAAATGATCTGATTTGATAGTACATACTATATGTTCTGCTAGTCTATTTTAACTAGATTATGGATAGTCAAGTGACGATGATATGGGTCACAAATAACTTCTCACACGTATGATTCACCAGTAAACCATAGTCCATTGGCAGATACTATCCATTCTGGGACACTGAATAAACTGAAAGTAGTGTCAGCGACCATTGAGCCCATTGTTAAATTGCCAAATAAGAGGAAATTTGGAGACGTAATCCATCACAAGGATGTAATCTTCCCTGTGCGCTATGAATAGGTCAGTTGCTGCTTTTTGTTCAAGGCTTGATGGAACATTGTGTGGACCTAGAGGCATGCTTGACATGTCTCATATACAATCACAAACCATTGAATCTCCTGATTTATCCCTGTCTAGTACAAAGATATAATTGCCGACCATTTTGTGTTCAAAGCCCACGTGTCCCCAGTTTGATATGGACATGATATCCTGATATGTTGCTTTTGGTATTAGGATTCAGTGTGTCCTTGAAATTGGCTTGTCATGATATGCCAGGTTTATCTCTGTGTGACCAAAATGAACAAACCTTCCCAGGCACTTCTTGAATATTGTCATTTATTGAATAATGATCTTTCGCAACTCTTGGATTTGCTCCTTTTCAGCAGTTGCTAACTGTAACTGTTCACACTGACTCTGGCCAAAGTGTAACAGATTAACCCCGAGAATGTTTTCAACTTTGTTTCTACAGCTTCAGGTAGTCTGTCAGCTGTAACCATCTCTGCAGATCATTGACTAAATCAGGTGCGGTCTGTTCCACCAGGGTGAGTGGGTGTGGGTTGAATCTCAGGTGTTGTGGCTATACAGAGATCTGTACTAGCTAGTTACCATGCACTGTTGGACCATTTGTATCTACCAGGTGGAAGATTTCAGGAAGCTATATTGGCACTGCAAAGAGATTCAGCTAATGCACATTGGGTGATGCATTATGCACTATAAAACAGTAACGAAAGCTGTAGCACAGGCCACCCCTCATTGGCTAATGTTTTTCAGGACATTTATGATAATATGTTGGAACTAGCTCTTGCGTTGATTTTAGCTTTTAAGGAGTGTCAACCTGCCTTTTTAGGACAGGCAATATTAATAGCAAAAACTTCTGATGACCTCATGCTGTCAATATAGTGTGTGAAGGTAACAATATGAAAAACATGATCACCTTCTGAAATTTGCTTTTCACTTGGTTGGCTTTACATTTCATGGATGTGTTTATAGTTGAGCACCTTCTTGACGCCTTGCTTGCTATGATTACTGTGGTATTGCTCCATATTGTTGGTCATTTGTGCCTTGATCTGCAGTCTGGCCTTTAGAGCCAAGCGTCGTGCACACGCCCAATGTTCCTTGGCACCACATGCTTTACAGAAGTCTTGAAAAATTGAACAGCTTTTGGGTCAGTGCGAAAAATTGTATGAGTTACAGACTTTCTTCGTTTGGTTCATTTTGCCGACTGTAGCAATAGTGTTGGCTGTTACTAATGCATACGTAACTGTTGTTGACCTGTCTCTTTACATTTTGGTCCTCCCTTGAGTCATATAGAGTCATTCAGTCAGACAGCATGGAAGCAGACCCTTCAGTCCAACCAGTCCATGCTCACCATGTTCCCAAATTAAACTAGTTCCACCTGCCTCTGCTTGGCCCATATCCCCCCAAACAATTTTTATTCATGTAATTATCTAAATGTCTTTTTATATGTTGTAACTGCACCCACATCCATCACATCTTCTGGAACTTCATTCCACACATGAACCACTCTCTGTGTAAAAAAATTTTCTCTCGTGCCTTTTTTAATCTTTCCCTTCTCACCGTAAAAATAGATGCACTAGTTTTGAAATACTCCACCCTACGGAAAAGACACCTGCCATTTACCTTATTTATACCCCTCATGATTTTATAAACTTCTTTTATAAGCCTCAACCTTCTATGGTCCATGTGAGAAAAGTCCCAGCCTATCCAGTCTTTCCTTATAACTCAAACCCTCAATTCCCAACAACATCCTAGTAAATCTCTTCAGAACTCTCTCCAGTTTAATAATATCCTTCCTATAACAGGGTGAGCAGAACTGAACACAGTACTCCAGAAGAGGCCTTGTATAATGGTATACATCTCAATTGTATGTCTTTTCTCTTCCACAGAGGTACTTGCTGGGGACCTTAATAGGTGTGGAGGTGATGACTAATTCAATGAGCCTGTCTGAGAGTCATCTTCAGAAAAACCACTCTCATACCCTTTGCTGTGTCACTTTCCAAGAAACTAGTCAATAAACTCTAGGGGCTGCTGTCTGTCATGACATGAGATGAATCTGCTAATTTTTGAAGTTAATTTGTACCTTTAGCTGGTCTTTGAGAACTGTCAACTTCTGGATTTGACTGAGCATCAATGGAAAAATGAGATGTTTTAATTCTCCAAAGTCATTCCTTGCTGAAGAACTCTTTTCTTGGGGCCCTCTGTCACTAGGTCTGCACAAAAAGCTGCACACCTTGCTTGAATAGTTATAGTTTGGTAAAGGTGTCACTAGATGCCTAGTCGATGATGCTGATTTTGCAATCTGTGCAAACCTTAAAAACACTGGACTGTACGTTTATGTCAGTATAAATGTGAAAGAGAAAAGCTCTTTGACTCTGAGTAAGTAGAAATTAAAATGCTTTTGCTTTAGGAACACAGGCACTGTGGCTGGTGTGAGAGAATGCAAATTTTTGTTTCAACGTCTGGAACAGAGCATTCTTGCCTCAGTGTCTCAGCTCAGAAGTGGACTGCAGTTTTTCATAACTGAGGCAATCTTATAAATTCCTTTTGCCTTGAACATGCCTGTATTCCTTTTGGAAGAAATGAATTCCCTCACTGTTGCTGGTCCATAGATCTATATAGGTGTCTTTACTCACAAAGGCTGATGCTGATAAAAGGATGAGAAGGTATCCCTTTCAAGATATTAACAGGAAAAGACAGGGTAGTTAAAGAGAAGCTATTTCCACTTGCTGCTGATTTTACAACAGGGGGCATCGTCTGAGAATTAGGGCTAAAGAGTTCAGGAGAGATGTTAGGAAGCACTTCTACACATAAAGGATAGTACAGGTTTGCAAATCTATTCCACAATGCAGTGGATGTTGGATAAGTGGTTGGTTTTAAATCTGAGATAGGACTTTTCTTTCAGCGAAGGTATTAAGAGATATGGACCAAAGGCAGGTATACGTAGTTAGGCCACAGATCAACCATTATCTTATTGAATGCTGGAACAGGCTTGAAGGGATGAATGGCCTACTCCTGTTCCTAGTTTCCTTTATCTAAATTGTCTGTTATCCAAAGCTGCTGTCTGCCTATCAATTTTCAAAAACGCTGTCACCAAGGTCTTGAAATCTCCTTTATAAGTGGCCACTTGGGGCTAACTATGTGGGTTTTACTCTGGTAGGATACTTACCTGATGTGGCAGTTCTGATGTGATCACTTATGAGAAACTAAGTGTGGATATCGAGTATTGAAGAATCCAACAGACATTGATTACAGCTAACTATTATACACAAACAGTACATCCTTCAGGTACACAAGTGCCTGGGCTCATATTAAGCTATCTATTTACAACAATGCAGCACGCTTCTAGTAACATTTTATGCTTCAAGTGTACTGAGTTAAGATGGAGTCTGCAATATTTATACTCTCAGGTCACATGCTGTGATACAGTGATGATGTCCATGAGGATGTCTATTAGAGGTATATTAAGGTGCTGTATCTCAGAAAGGTATAGTGACATATTCAGCACGAGACGTAACACAACAGCGCCAACTGTGATCAGCTAATGCAAGTTAAACATCAATTCCTTGTCTCTGTGTTCTCAATGACTCATGTCAATGAGCTGAACCATCAGGGACCATCTCCGATATATTATACAGTGGATTAATAACTAATTGATAAAAGCAGATGAGAATTGTTGCCATTTCCACAATTACTAACCATCGCTTTCAGATATAAATTTTTTTTATATGTTAGTTTTCTTTGGAGCTGACAGATTAAATGGACTGGACAAACAGGACAAGAAATGAAATGGCTATTCAGTGTTCAAGATCAATATTCAACAGCCCAACTGCTTTGCAGTTCGACTGTGCCATCTGCCAGACAGCAAATCAATTTGCTTCCTAAACAAGTTATTGATTGTCATTTGCACAGCTCATGTTGTATTGTGGATTTGGCTGGTAACTTCTTGCAGTAAAGTGTTGCAGTCAGCACAGTGGGAACAAAATACTCCCCAAGGGAGACATCTTGAACCTTTGCTAATGCATGCCAATCAAGAATGAGTCAGCACTGGAAGCTGAAGGTAAAATCTGATCAACACAATTCCTTGCCAGCTATGTCACATTAGCCAGTTTGAAATGCCTTGGTACCATGGCTTTGCTGTCGTCATACCGAGGCCAAGTTGTGGAAGGCTGCATTGCTGTCATTGGAGCAGTCTTGGGGCATCTAAAAATAATATTGGTGATGGGTTTGTGCACAATGATGAGGCTTCTTTTTCTCTTATTTCTGACCCAGTTAGCAATAATGAGGTAGAAATCAGGATGAAAAGTCATCAGCTGCACACTGTGGTCAGCTCTTTGCAATTACAGACAGGTTTTGACTTGAATGGCTAATGCTTCCCAATGCAATTAAAGACAGGGGCAGCCAAGATTGTTGTGTTATATCTCACAGATAGTGTGCTCATAATATTACCATTGTATTGCAGCATGTGAGCTGAGTGTAAAACTCTCAGACTCTATTCTGACTGGAGCCACTCCCAAATGAGGCATATGAAAGCATTTAACTGTAATTGAGTATGTTAATATTAGCCCAGACACTGCAGTGCCCACTACTTTAATGTATGTGTATATCAGGAGCTGTGATAAACATCTGTTGAATCTTTCAGTATCATATTAACACTGTCTAGTTCTTACGTTATAGGAGCTAGCATATGGGTTGCCCCTGTACCCTGCTGGAGGAACTATGCCGCAATAGAATGGCAGATCAAAGATTGTTCAGATCCCAGCTTGCTATTCCTAACAAGTACCACCACTGGGATTTCTATAGGCCATTCACAACAGCAAGTGATCGGGAGGTGGCCATTACACTGCTATGAAAGGGATGGTTACGTTCTCACCATCAAAGCAGATCAGACGCTAGGAATGCTGCGGCAAGTAACTCACATCCTGACTCCTCAAAGCCTGTCCACCATCTACAAGGCACAAGTCAGGAGTGTGATGGAATACTCCCCACTTGCCTGGATGAGTGTAGCCCCAATAACACTCAAGAAGCTTGACATCATCCAGGACAAAGCAGCCCACCTGATTGGCACTACATCCACAAGCATCCACTCCCTCCACCACCGACGCTCAGTAGCAGCAGTGTGTACTATCGACAAGATGCACTGCAGAAATTCACCAAAGCTCCTCAGACAGCACCTTCCAAACCCATGACCACTTCCATCTAGAAGGACAGGGGCAGCATGTATATGGGAACACCATCACCTCCAAGTTCCTTTCCAAGTCACTCACCATCCTGACTTGGAAATATATTGCCGTTCCTTCACTGTTGCTGGGCCAAAATCCTGGAGTTCTCTCCTAAAGTGCATTGTGGGTCAACCCACAGCATGTGGACTGCAGCGATTCAAGAAAGCAGAACACCTTCACCTTCTCAAAGGCAACCAAGGACAGACAATAAAATTGCTGGTCCAGATAGCAATGTCCACATCCCATGAGTGAACTAAAAAGTAAATCTCTGCTCAGGTTATTGCTGATGCTTCTCTGCGAGTTGCCAGTAGATTCTGGGGACAGACGTGATCTCAAGTGATTTGTGGTGTCTGTACAATGTTCTGAACTGTAATATTGATTCTGCAATGTGCTGTCTTCATGTAATTGCTATGTGTTCAATTCTGTTCTTTCTGAGGAAAAGGAATCAGTTCTGTCAGAGCAATACACACAGCAGAATGATGAGAAAGGGCAGTGGGGGCAGGAAGGAAAAATAATGCAGGAAGATTGGTAACAGGAGTGACAGGGTGAGGAGGAAGGAGGGGAGAGTGAAACAGAGCAGGAGGGAGCCAGGAGAAGGGTCCTCATTCTACATCTATCGTCATTACCCTATTCTTGTGTATCACATATATTACAGCCAGCAGATAACTGCATGGCTGGAGAGAAGGTTCAGGACAGAGAGCTGTCAATTCGTAGGACACTGGGACTGGTCAAGGAGGAGGGGGGACTTACACAAATCAGAAAGTTTGCATCTGTGCACAGCCATTGCAAATTTCAGAGTTGCACAACTGTTACAACGCGGGAGGCCATTCAGCCCTTGTGTCAGTGCCTGCTTTCCAATCATTCCCTTGCCTTCTCCCTGTAACCCTGCAGATTGTTCCTTTTCAATTCAGTTGCATTTTCAGAACTTTGATTCAAACTGCCTTCACCACATCCTCACACAGTGCATTCCACACGTGAACTGATCCTGTGGAAATAAAAACTGTTTTACACAACACTTCTGTTCGCTTTGCCAAATAGTTGATATCTGTAGCCGAGATAAAAGGTACTGCAGATACTGGAGAATCCGAGATAACAAGCATGGGGCTGGATGAACACAGCAGGTCACCCGAAGGCTGCAGGAACAGCAAATCATATTCAGCCTGGGAACCCTGCAGCCCAATGGCATCAATGTGGATTTCACAAGCTTCAAAATCTCCCCTCCCCCAACCGCATCCCAAAACCAGCCCAGCTCACACCCGCCTCCCTAACCTGTTTTTCTCTCACCTCAAGCCACACCCCCATCTCCTATCTACTAACATCATCCCACCCCCCTGACCTGTCCGTCCTCCCTGGACTGACCTATCTCCTCCCTACCCCTCTACCTACACTCACCTTTACTGGCCTCATCCCCGCCTCTTCGACTTGTCTGCCTCCTCTCCACCTATCCTCTCCTCTATCCATCCTCTATCCGCCTCCCCCTCTCTCCCTATTTATTTCAGAACCCTCTTCCCCTCCCCCATTTCTGATGAAGGGTTTAGGCCCGAAACGTCAAGTTTTCCTGCTCCTATGATGCTGCTTGACCTGCTGTGTTCATCCAGCCCCATGCTTGTTATCTTTGATATCTGTAGCCTCTCATTCTTGATCCTGTCACTAGAGGGAGCAGTGTCTCCCTATCCTCTATGTCCTGACCCCTCACCATATTGAACACCTTGATCAAATCTCTTTTTCTCTTCTCCGAGGAACACAATCTTAACTTCTCCAACCTAGCTTCTTCGCTGACATTCCTCATCCCTGGAGTCACAAGTCTGTTGCAGCAGATGGTGGAGCTGATATGTTTAGTCCATAGACTGCTAATCCATTGTGTTCAGTCAATGGACAATAAAAAGGCTATCAGGTTCGGAGCATTATTCATATTCCAGTCCCACAGATTCTTAAGTACATTTCCTCTGCTTTATATTTGAACCAAGAATAAAGAACAAAGAATGATACAGCACAGGAACAAGCCCTTTGGCCCCTCAAGCCTATGCTGACACATTTTGCTCTTCCACACTAAAACTGACTTTACTTACAGGATCCGTATTCCTCTATTCCCTTTCTATTCATTTATTCATCCAGGGGCTTCATGAATGTTGCTATTATATCTGCTTCCACCACCTCCTCTGACAGTGTGTTCTAGGCCCTCACCGCTCTTTGTGTGAAAAACCTGCCTCACACATCACTTTTAAACTTCCCCCCCTCGCAACTTGACCCTGTGTCCCCTAGTAATTGACCCCTCCACCCTGGAAAAACGCCTCCTACTTTCCACTCTGTCCATGCCATTGACAATTTTATAAATGTCCCTCAACCTCCTGTATTCCAGTGAAAACAAACACAGCCTATCCAACCTTTCTTCATTACTAAGATCTCCCATTCCAGACAACATTCTGGTAAACCTTTTCTGTACCCTTTCCAAAGCATCCACATCCTTCTGGTAGTGCAGTGACCAGAAATGTACAGAATTGTCCAAGTGTGGCCTAACTGACGTTCTATAAAGGAGCAATATAACATATCTTTATTCTAAATGCCCCTTCCAATAAAGGTAAGTATACCATAGGCCTTTTTACCTACCTTATCTACCAGCGCTGCCACCTTCAGTGATCTGCAGACCTGCACACCTAGATCCCTCTGCATATCAATACTCCCAAGAGTTCTGCTATTCACTGTATAATTTCCATCTGTACTTGACCTTCCAAAGAACATCACCTTACATTTGTCTGGATTCCTCTGCTATTTTTCTGCCCATGCCTTCAACTGATCTATATCCTGCTCTATCTTCTGACAATCCTCCTCACTATCCACTACTCCACCAATCTTTGTATCATCTGCAAACTTACTAATTTACTTATGTCGATCACAAACAGCAGAGGTCCCAGCACTGCTCCCTGTGGAACACCACTGGTCATAGCCCTCCATTTGTTACCTTAGTTTCTTCATTCTTATTAGCCCCTAGAGGTCTCTCTATTTTTGGGACATAAATGATGTCTCCAGCTGTTAAAACAGAAATTGAAATACTTGGTGAATGCTAAACCCAAATTTAATATGGAATTTGATTATGTTATTATTATATTTTCGCAGTAGACTTTTTCGCGTGAGATTACTGGTTGACTCTGCCTTATTGTGCAGTACAAGTCTAAAATAACCTTGTTCCTATTGAGTTCCACAGTTGATTACTCCAGTAGTTGTCACAAAAGCAATCTACACCCTCATTTTCGAGGAATAACTATGGGTTCCCTGTGGTGTAAAAAGTAGCCATTCAGCCCTAACCCTCTGAACAGCATCCCACTCTATACCCATAACCCCTTATTTTCCAAGGCTAACCCATCTAAACCTGCACATCCCTTGACACTATGGTGCAATAAAGCATAGCCAATCCACCTAAACCACAGATCTTTGGACTGTGGGAAGAAACCAGAACACGCGGAGGAAACCCACCACACACAGGCAGAATGTGCACAGACAGTTACGTGAAGGTGGAATTGAACATGGGTCTCCTGGTGCTCTGAGGCAGCAGGGCTAATCACTGAGCCAACCATGCTGCCCAAAACGCTACTTGATTAATGACACCTTTAGGACGATTATGACGACTTATAATAATGACTACACCTTTGTTAAAAGCTCCAGTAGTTTCTTGCTTAATGCTTTGTCCAATCTTGTAATTACTCTGAGTGAGCCTATTGGCTAGCTATTGTCATATTTAATCTCTGCCCATACGATTCTATTTCCTGAGACAAGATCATTTCTCATTAACATCTGCCTGATATGTCTTTATTATCAGACCACTCCTGATCATTTCCCATCATGCCTGTCTTTCCCAAAGGTTATGACCGTGGATTATTTACATGTTTCCTAAAGGTGGTCACGTTATAACTGTGGACTGGAGTTACCATCCCACCATCAATGGGTGTGAAGGCAGGGACTTTGTTAAATCCAAAGAGTGGTCTGCCTCCTACCTGGACAGCAGCGTTCCCCCTCACAATGATACCAGGGGTTGGGGTGGCGCCAGGCACCGGTCCCACCACCACCCCTACCCCAACCAGTTAGCCAATTGAGGACCTTAAATGTCCTGTAATGATGGAGGAGTCCAGCACATCGGTGCTAAAGATAAAGCTGAAGTATTCAAAGTAATCCTTGGTGAGATGTTTGGTGTGGTCTGGATGGTACGATATGGTGTGGGGTGATGCAAGTGGTGAGGTGCGGTGTTGTGTGGTACGGTGTGGTCTCGTATGGTGTGGTGTGGTGTGGTGCAGTGTGGTGTGGTACGGTGCGGTGTGGTGTGGTGCAGTGTGGTGTGGTACGGTGCAGTGTGGTGTGGTGCAGTGTGGTGTGGTGCAGTGTAGTGTGGTATGGTGTGCTATGGTGTGGTGCAGTGTGGTGTGCTGTGGTGCAGTGTCATGCAGTATGGTATGGTGTGGTACGGTGTGGTGTGATGCAGTGTGGTGTGGTACGGTATGGTGTGGTACAGTCTGGTGTGGTGCGGTGTGGTGCAGTACAGTGTGGTGTGGTGCAGTGTGGTGCGGTGTGGTGTGATGTGGTGCAGTGTGGTGTGGTATGGTATGGTGTGGTGTGGTGCAGTGTGGTGTGGTGTGATATGGTGTTGTTTGGTGCAGTGCGGTGTGGTACAGTGTGGTGTGGTGTGGTGTGGTACGGTGTGGT
>JAHRHZ010000025.1:41530909-41564979 GCA_024137785.1 Ginglymostoma cirratum
GGTGTGGTGCAGTGTGGTATGGTGTGGTGTGGTGCAGTGTGGTGTGGTACGGTGTGGTGCAGTGAAGCGGTTGTGCAAAAGAGTTACTCTGTATTTTCATCTTTTGCACAATTACAGTGGGTACAACCACAGAAATCTCTGGACCATCGATACTTATCTCTGTTTGCAGGTTCATTAATTTCTCAGACTTTATTAACCTCGGTTAATATAAACAAATATAGATTTAGGTTTTCAATTTTCAAATTGGTCCCAATAGATTATTGTGATTCATTTACAAAGGCAGAGCATTGTTAAGGTCTCCCCAGGGGCACTTCACTCCTTTTCATCCAGCTCTCGACGTTATTTCCAGCACAATATAAGTACTGATGACAAAATTGTCTGAAACCTTTCTTGGTATATTACCATTTTCATATTGTCAGAGTATCACAACACATTCTGTGTTTGTACATTCACTGCAGCCTTAGACCCAGCCAAATGGACAGATTCAGCCAATTAAACAGCGTTTGTAATCACTGACTCTCTCAGAACAGAAGGAGGTCATTCATGCCATTGAGCCTGTGCTAGTTCTGTGAAACAGCTATTCAGTTAGTTCCAGTCACTATGGCCCTGCACTTTTGTCCTTTCATACATTGATCCAATTCTTGTTTGTATGTTCCTGTGCAATTTGCTCATATTACACTTTTATACGAAATTGTCAATTGCATGAAAACCACCTTCCTCATATCCCCCTGAATCTTTTGCCATTTATTTTCGAATAGTGTCCCCTGATACTAACCCTCCTCGCTTTTGAATCTGCTTTTTCTGATCCAATCTGTCATGATTTTGAAACTTACAAAATTTCTCCTGAATGTTCTCTGCTCTAAGGAGAAGGATCTCCGCTCCCCCAGTCTCTCCACAGAACGCGAGCCACTTGCTGATGTTACCATTGCAGTAAATCTTCTCCGCACCCTATTCAAGGCCTTGACATTGCACATACAGACACACACACACACACACACACCAGTAGTGTGGTGCCAGAACTGAGCACAACTGAGTCTAAACTGATTTATGAATTTATTTCCAAATGTTGCAATTTCACAGTGAGTGAGTGAGTATAACGCAGATCACATAACGTGACCCTCCTGGGTTAATTAAAGATTCAGTTAAAAGACGGCAGCATTTCAAGTTTTACCCATTGACTTGAGTTAAACAGGAACAGAAAACCAGGGAGAAGGATTGGTGATTGAAGTAGAGTGAGAGCATTGAACTCTCAGACACATACCTTCCACCAGATAATATCATTTTGACTTGATTTCAGCAGATAATCGATTATGATAAACTTAACCACGTATATCTCAAAGCTTGTACATTCCATTGACTACAGCGATGATGTTGTCAAACTTGAAAGTGTTCAGAAAAGATTTACAAGAATGTTGCCAGGGTTGGAGGCTTTGGGCTATAAGGAGAGGATGAATAGGCTAGGGATATTTTCCTTGGAATGTCGGAAGCTGAGGGGGGACCTTATAGATGTTTATAAAATCATGAGGGGCGTGGATAGGGTGGGTAGACAGGGTCTATTCCTCAGAGTATGGGAGTCTAAAACTACATAGTATAGGTTTCAGGTGAGAGGAGTAAGATTTAAAAGGGACTTAAGGGGCAACCTTTTCACACAAAGAGTGGTGTGTGTATGAAATGAGCTGCCAGAGGAAGTGGTGGAGGCTGGTACAATTACCACTTTTAAAAGGCATCTGGACGGGTATATGAATGGGAAGGGTTTAGAAGGATATGGGCCAAATGCAGACAAATGGAGCTAGATTAATTTAGGATATCTGGTTGGCATGGACAAGTTGGACTGAAGGGTCTGTTTCTGTGGTGTGCATCTCTATGACTCTATGACTAAACTTTATTCATCTCGGCTTCCTCCAGGACCATCATCCAAATGGAAAGCTCCTCTCAACTCTCTCTTCTTCCAGGAAAATAGCCTCAACTTCTCCAGTCTACCTGTAACAAAGGTGTCTCATCCCTGGAAGCAGTCCTGTGAATCTTTTCCTAACTCTCTCTCGTGCTCTTTCCGAAAGTGTCGTGCTCAGAACTACATGCAATTCCTCAGCTGCAGCTGAACCAACGTCTGAGACACAGTTAACCTAGCTCCCTCGTTCTTCTACTCAATGTCTTTATTCATAAAGCCCAGGATTCTTTTAGCTTTCTTAACTGCTCCCTCCACCTGTCCTGTACATACACATACATACACAGGCTCCTGAGTACTTGCACTCCCCTCAGAATTGTCATTTTGATGTTACATTGTTTTCCCATGTTTGTTCGACTAAAATGAATCAGTTCTCACTTCTTTGCATTAACTTTCATCTACTTGAATGAGCTTTCCCCCACCCTGTTTAGGCCTTTGAGGTTCTACACTATCCTCCTCACAGTTTATAATATTTCTAAATTTGTATCATCTGCAGATTCTCAAATTTTGTCTTTTACACCAGCTGTTGATCATTAATACAAATCAGGTCTTAAATCTTGCTCCCTAGCGACATCGACTTTAAAACATCTTCCATGCCAATAAGCACCCATGAAATAATCCTCTCTTTCCCTGTCATTTAACCAATCGCATGTGTATGTGCTTTTGTCATTGACTTTGAACTCAAACATTCTTCTCCAGTCTGTTGTATGGCACTTTGATTTTTGGGATACTATGTAGACCACATCAACTACTTTACCCTCACCAACCGTCTCCTTTATCACATCAAAAATACACAAAAAAAAACTGAATCACAGTGCAGAAAGAGGCCATTTGGCCTATTGAGTCCACGCCAGCCCTTTGAAGAGCACTACACCCAGCCTGCCATCTCCAACCCACACATCCCTGGACACTTTAACATGGCCAATCAGCCCAACCTGCACATCTTTGGACTGTGAGAGGAAACTGGAGCACCCAGGAGAAAATCCACATAGATACATGGACAACGTGTAAACTCCACACAGTCACCTGAGGCTGGAATTGAACCCAGGTCTCTGACGCTGCAAGGCAGCTGTGCTAACCACTGAACCATCATGTCACCCATAATAAACAAATCAAATGAAATAGAGAGAAGGAGGGAAGAGAGAACAGGGAAATCTATAACTGACTGTGTAAGGAAATATCAGCAATAACCCATGAGCATCAGACCAGTCAATGTTTGCTCTTAACAAAATTGCCTGAGCTTTCCTTAATTAATCTGGCTTTTCCTCATTAATCCTGTCCTGTGTTATCATTTCCAGAAGCTGTTGCAGCACCAAGCTCTGTTGTTGCTGGGTTCATCTTTACACCCTTTTTGAACAAGGTGTATCATTTCTAACTGCTCGGTCTCTGACACTACCCGAAAGGAAAATTGGAATTGTTTTTGTTTGTTCACGGATATGGGCCTCAATGGCAAGGTCAGCATTTCTTTACCCAGAGTCAACCACATTGCTGTGGGTCTGTGGCATTGCAACATAACAAAAGGACAATCTATAGAACATAGAACAGCGCAGCACAGTACAGGCCCTTCAGCCCACGATGTTGTGCCGAACTTTTACCCGAAACCTAAGGTCTACCTAACTCCACCCTTACCTTACACTATCAACCATATGCCTATCTAATAGCCGTTTAAATGTCCCTAACGAGGCCGACTCCACTACCCTCTCCAGCAATGCATTCCATGCCCCTACCACTCTCTGAGTAAAGAACCTGCCTCTGACGTCTCCCCAATGTCTACCTCCTTTCACTTTTAAACTATGTCCCCTCATAAAAGCTACCTCCACCCTAGGAAAAAGTCTCTGGCTGTCTACTCTATCTATACCTCTGATCATTTTGTACACCTCTATCAAGTCACCTCTCATCCTTCGTTGTTGCAAAGAGAAAAGCCCTAGCTCTCTCAACCTTTCCTCGTAAGATCTTCCCTCCATTCCAGGCAACATCCTGGTAAATCTCCTCTGCACCTTTTCCAATGCTTCCACATCTTTTCTGTAATGAGGCGACCAGAACTGGACCCAATACTCCAGATGTGGTCGAACCAGGCTTTTGTAAAGCTGGAGCATAACTTCTTGGCTCTTGAACGCAATCCCTCTATTAATGAAAGCTAACACACTATACACCTTCCTAACAACTCTATCCACCTGGGTGGCAGCTTTCAGGGAACTGTGGACAAGAACCCTAAGATCCCTCTGCTCCTCTGCACTGCCAAGAATCTTTCCGTTAACTCTGTATTCTGCTTTCAAGTTTGTCCTTCCAAAATGAATCACCTCACACTTTTCAGGGTTAAACTCCATCTGCCACCTCTCAGCCCAGCTCTGCATTCTATCAATGTCTCTTTGTAATCTAGAACAGCCGTCCACACTGTCCACAACGTGACCCACCTTCGTATCGTCTGCGAACTTGCTAATCCACCCTTCCAGTCCTTCATCCAAATCATTTACAAAAATCACAAATAGAAGAGGACCCAGGACAGATCCTTGTGGTTCACCACTTGTACCTGAGCACCATGTTGAATATTTTCCATCCACTACCACCCTTTGTCTTCTAAGGGTCAGCCAATTCTGAATCCAATCTGCCACATTTCCCCCTCTCCCATGCCTCCTTACCTTCTGCATAAGCCTACCAGGGGAACCTTATCAAAGGCCTTACTTAAATCCATGTATACCACATCCACTGTTCTACCTTCATCCAAGTGTTTGGTCACATCTACAAAGAATTCAATAAGGTTTGTGAGGCTTGATCTACCCCTCACACATCCATGCTGACTATCATGAATCAAACTGTGCTTTTCCAAGCGATCATAAATCCTATCTCTCAGAGCACTTTCCAATAATTTTCCCACCACTGATGTAAGACTAACTGGCCTGTAATTTCCGGGGTTATCCCTGTTCCCTTTTTTGAACAAGGGAATGAAGTTTGCCTCTTTCCAATCTTCCGGCAATATACCCGTGGACGGTGAGGACGAAAAGATCATCGCCAAAGGCCCTGCGATCTCTTCCCTCGCTTCCCATAGAATCCTTGGATAAATCCCATCAGGCCATCGGGACTTATCTATCTTCAACTTCCTCAGAATTCCTAGCACGTCTTCTTTACTAATATCAACCCCCTCTAGCCTACCTGCCTGTTTCACAACGTCCTCTTCTACAACTAGGTCCCTCTCAGTTGTGAATACTGAAGAAAAGTATTCATTAAGGACCTCTCCTATCTCTTTAGGCTCTGTGCACAAATTCCCTTTACAATCCTTGATCGGCCCTACTCTTTCTCTGGTCATTCTCTTGTTCTGCACATACGTGTAAAAAGCCTTGGAGTTTTCCTTGATCCTATCTGCCAAGGTTTTCTCATGCCCCCTTATAGCTCTCCTCAGCCCTTTCTTCAGCTCCTTCCTCGCTAACTTGTATCCCTCTATAGCCTTTTCCGTTCCTCGTTTCCTAAACCTTACATAAGCCTCCTTCTTCCTCTTAACTAGTCGTTTGACCTCTCTCGAGAACCACGGCTCCCCCACTCGACTGCATCTTCCTTGCCTGCTAGGGACAAACATATCGAGCACGTGCAGTATACATTCCTTAAACAATCTCCACATTTCTGTGGTGCTCTTCCCTGACAGCATCTGTTCCCAATTTATGTTACCCAGTTCTTGCCGAACAGAATTGTAATTACCCTTCCCCCAATTATAAACTTTACCCTGCCGTATATACCTATCCTTATCCATGACTATTGTGAAAGAAACAGAGTTATGATCACTACCGCCAAAATGGTCTCCTACCAACAGGTCTAACACTTGGCCCAGTTTGTTGCCAAGCACCAAATCCAAAGTGGCCTCTCCTCGTGTTCATCTATCGACATACTGTGTCAGGAATCCTTCCTGAATGCACTGGACAAAATCCGCTCCATCTAAACCATCACAACTAAAAAGTTTCCAATCAATATTTGGAAAGTTGAAGTCACCCATGACTACAACCCTGTGACTTCTGCACCTTTCCAGTATCTGCCTCCCAATCCACTCCTCTACTTCTCTGCAACTATTAGGGAGTCTGTAAAAAACCCCCAATAAAGTGACTGCTCCTTTCTTGTTCCTGACCTCAACCCAAACTGACTCTGTAGACATATCATTCTCGAACTGCCTTTCAGTAGCTGCTATACGCGCCCTGACTAGCAATGCCACTCCCCTACCTCTTTTACCGCCCTCCCTATTTCTTTTAAAGCATCTAAATCCCGGAACTTCCAACAACCATTCCTCTCCCCGAGTTACCCAAGTTTCTGTAATGGCCACAACATCGTAGTTCCAAGTACCGACCCATGCTCTAAGTTCATCCGCTTTATTTCTGATACTTCTTGCATTGAAGTATACACACCTCAAACCAGCTCAGTGTCCACAATTACACTCCATCGACCGCATTTCTTTATAAACCACCTCACTCCCTGTTGTGTCTGTTGGAAGGCCGAATACCTCATCCTCTGAATTATAAATCCAGTTTCCCACCCCCTGCCAAACTAGTTTAAATCATCCCGTACAGCTCTAGCAAACCTCCCTCCCAGGATGTGTGCGCCCTTCTGGTTCAGGTGCAACCTGCCCTTCCTGTATAGGTCCCACCTTCCCCAGAACGCGCTCCAATTATCCACGTAATGGTAGCTCTCCCTCCTACACGAGCCCTGTAGCTGTGTGTTTAGCTGTACTCTCTCTCTATTTCTTACCTCCTTATCACATGGCACTGGTAGTAATCCAGGAGATAACTACCCTGTTTGTCCTGGACTTCAGCTTCCAGCCTAACTCCCTGTACTCGTTTTTCACATTCTCAGTCCTTTTTCTACTTATGTCATTGGTACCGATGTTTACCATGACTGCTGGTTGCTCACCCTCCCCCTTAAGGATCTTGAAGACACGATCCGAGACATCACAGACCCTGGGACCCGGGAGGCAACATACCATCCTTTCATCTTATTCACGTCCACAGAACCACCTGTCTGTGCCTCTTACTATTGAATCCCCCACTAAAATTGCTCTCTTATTCTCCCCCCTTCCCTTCTTTGCAACAGGGTCAGGTTCAGTGCCAGAGACCTGTCTGCTATGGCCTTCCCCTGGTAGGTCGTCCCCCGCTACAGTATCCAAAACGGTATACTTATTATTGAGGGGAACGGCCACAGGGAATCCCTGCACTGTCTGCCTATTCCCTTTCCCCTTCCTGACAGTCACCCAGCTACCTTTTTCCTGTACCTTGGGTGTGACCACCTCCCTGTAACTCCTCTCTATCACCCCCTCAGCCTCCCGAATAATGCAAGGTTTCAAGGCAGTTCATTATTCAGGTGTAGTTTGATCTTCCAACCCTTGATTCCAGGTTATCTGGATCAGATCCATCATCACCCACCGAAGTTGTCTTTCCCCAGTTAGTTATTTGTTAGTCTGTATTGTTCCTTGTCTTTCACAATTACTAACACAAACTTATTATCATTACTTCTGAATTCCTCCCCCCTCAAGACCTGATCAAATAAACCATCTCATTCCCAATATCCAAGATGAAATGTTGAAACAAAAATAAGCCAGCTCAGCGAGCAAGTCAGCAACTTCTTCCATAACGCGAGCTACAGATCTTTGTCAAAACTTTGTCCAAGTTAATATTACAATTGCTCAAAATCTCTTCACTGATTGGCAAATAGTTCTCAGTCACGGTCTGACAGCTACCTGTGATATACAGAGAGATGGAGTGTGACAACCATACACTGCATTCGAGAACAGCTACCTGCAGGCACTGGTAAAGTTTAGACCACTTCTCTTGAACTTCAGTACTTCAATAGTCACTCAATTTCCACTTGTTCCATTTCTATTTAAACAGCAACATCTATGCCTCTGCCTCCTCACCCATCTTAACAACTTTCAGATTTGCCTATTTTCACCCACACATGGGGAGACGACGGCCTAGTGGTATTATCGCTGTACTGTTAATCCAGAAACCCAGATAGTGTTCTGGGCACCTGGGTTCAAATCTCACCACGGCAGGTGGTGGAATTTGAATCCAATAAATATCTGGAATTAAGAATCTAATGATGACCGTGAATCCATTGTTGATTGTTGGGAAAAATCCATCTGGTTCACTAATGCCCTTTAGGGAAGGAAACTGCCATCCTTACCTGGTCTGGCCTACATGTGATTCCAGACCCACAGCAAAGTGGTTGACTCTGATCTGCCCTCTGGGCAATTAGGGATGGACAATAAACACTGCCTAGCCGGCAAGGCATTCATCCCGTGAACGAATAAAGGAAAAAAAACCTATAATCTGCTTTGCCCACGTACTGTTCTGCACCAATTCCAGTTCTTATCTCTACTCTGTAGAAGCATAGGAACCTTTCCACCTTTCAACCCCACATTGCCATTCAAAACCTAGCAGGACAAGGGCAGTCAACCCCCAGATATGTATTTGACTGTCAACAGCCTTATGAAATGATCTAGCCAGTCATTGGCCATATTGAAGATGGTAGCCAAACAACCATATCCTCAAGGGCAAACAGAGGAATTGGGTAATAAATAACCACCTTTCTGGTGATGCCCAGTCGGCACAGATAAAGCATTCACAGGATGAGATTGTCCTTGCCATTTCTGGAGGAGGCACAAAACACAGGCTCCTAATGGCCAACCTCACACCAATCTCAGCCAATGGAAATCATAGAATGAACCAGAGGTTTAACCAGGTTGACTTTGTTCTCATTTTATAAGAAACTCATTTACAGATATTTTATAACCAACCTGCTTAGAGATGCTATTACACACCTCTGGAGGAAGCAGGACTTGAACCCAGGCCTCCTGGCTCAGAGGGAGGGACACTACCATTGCAACACAAGAGGCCTCTGGGTCTGTTGTGGATGGAGTGACTGAGATTGTGGTTAGATGCATCTGATATTGATGTATTATTTAACTAAATAGAAAGTGGATATTGAATGTTGGACTTTGATCTATTTTCCTTTTTTAATTCCCATGTGCTGGTATTTCCAATCGTCTCTTTTGCTGCCATTTACAATTCTGGTACAATTTTACCTGATGCCACAAGTCTGAATGTAACATTTAGCTTTCAATCTAAGAGTTACGAGTGATGCTTCAATCCAATGAGGCAGCCTTGTGTAAATAATGCAATTGGTCAGTCCCGGTTGGTTTCATCATTGTTCTCCTCCATAAAGACACTTCACTCCCCACACAGTGTTGCTGGCATTGCCATGGCACAGAGGTGGCAAGGTTTCACTTGTGTCACACACCATGAAATACACAAAACCTTCAGGTGTAAACATCGTTTGGCTCTTGAAATCACAGGTTCAATAATTGTGCCTGCTCCACACTTTTCCACAGCTTATTGATCCACAAACCAACTATAGTGATGGTAACAAGGTCAGCCAGGTGGACTGCAATGAATAGGAGTTCCCTGATTGCGGCTGTTAATCTGGCTCAATCAGGGAGCCCTGGCTGACAGATGTAAGAAGGAATGTCAGAGGTTCAGGCCACTTTGAGAGCTGGCTCTGAGGGAGCTGGATCAGAGTCGAGGACTCTCCATGTGTAAATCATGGATGATTTGGTGACGGGATGCCGGCCTCTGTGTAAAATTATTTCAGCAAACAGCCACATTGGATTCGCAATTAGCCACATGTTGTTGGTGTGTAACATTAGTGAAGAAAACTACCCTGGTGATAAGCAAGAGGAAGAGCATCCAGTAGAGGATGGCAGAGAGGCTTGTCTTCCAGAACAAGGAGTTGACCTCAAGGTTTGTTCCGAGCAGCTCCATGACACGGGACTCTGTGATCTACAGTCTGTTCCCTGGGACGCACACCATGACAAACATTGACTGAACCTGGAGGACCATCAACTTGGTGAAAGATGCTCTTTGATCTGCCCAAAGCTTATCGGTCTTCCAGAACAAGGGGTTGACCTTGACTGAGTGTTGCAGACTGGCACATTCCAAGGTCCAGGACTCTGTGCCGAGGGACACACTAAAGCTTGGGGCAGTTGCTGCCAAAGCATAGTGGGGAAAGACCACTGTCGGAGGTCCTCCTGCTGAAGGTAAATGGGAGTCTGTTCAGTCATTGAACCCTCCTAGAACCTCAAATATATGTAAACATTAGCTTTGTGTAAGCGAGGTCTTTGTTTTTTTTTGGAATAGTCAAACTCCAATGTTTTGTTTATTTGCTTGATATGCAACTGTACAGAACCGAACTACTTTTGTGACAATGTAACAGGACACAGATTTTTTTATGACTAATGTATATTTTTGAAACAAAAAATGTTCTGGGACAAGTTGGCTCAGTCACCATGACTGATCAGTGGAGTGGGGAAGAACCCAGTGTCAGGGGATGGTAAGCTTCAAACATTACATTACTGTAGTGTTTCTATCCTTCCCTCCTACTCTAACCAAACGTGGTCATGTGGATTCAGATTTGGCTTGCCCATAGAAGGCAGAAGGCAGTGGTGGAAGGGTGTTTTTCAGGCTGGAGGTCCATGGCTAGTGGTGTTCCACAGGGATCTGTACTGAGACCTCTGCTGTTTGCGATATTTATAAGTGAATTGGATGAAAATGTAGGTAGGTGGGTTAGTAAGTTTGCAGACGACGCAGAAATTGGTGCCGATGTGGACAGTGTAGAAGGTTGTCAAAGGATACAGTGGGATATAGATCAGTTGCAGATGTGGGCAGAAAATGGCAGATGGAGTTTAATCTGGGTAAGTGTGAGGTGCTGCACTTTGGGAGATTAAATGTTAAGCAAAGGTATACAGTTAATGGCAGGACCCTGAGTAGCAGAGGGATCTTGAAAGTGGCCATGCTAGTAAATAGGGTGGTGAAGAAGGCATATGGCATACTTGCCTTTATTGGTCGAGGAACTGAATACAAGAGTACAAGAGTCAGGATATCATGTTTCTCCGGGTGCTCCAGTTTCCTCCCACAGTCCAAAGATATGCAGGTTAGGTGGATTGGCCATGTTAAATCTCCCACGGTGTTCAAGGATGTTTAGGTTTGGGTGGGATGTTCTAAGAGTTGGTGTGGACTTGTTGGGCTGAAGGGCCTGTTTCCACACTGTAGGGATTTTATAAGACTTTGGTTAGGTCACATTTAGAGTATTGTGTTCAATTCTGGTCGCCACATTACAGAAAGGATGTGGAGGCTTTGAAGAGGGTGCAGAAGAGGTTTACCAGGATGTTACCTGGATTAGAGGGCATGAGCCAAAGGAGAGGCTAGAAAAACTGAGGTTGTTCTCTCTGGAGCGGCAGAGGCTGAGGAGAAACTTGATACAAGCCTATAAGATTATGGGATACATAGATAGGGTTGACGGTCAGAACCTTTTTAGAATGTTTTAGAAATGTCCAAAACATTTAAAACTAGGGGCATGTATTTAAGGCGAGAGAGGGAATGGTCAAGGAGATGTGGGGGGCAAGTTTTTTTACACAGAGAGTGGTAAGAGTCTGAAACATGCTGCCGGGGTGGAGGTGGAGGTAGCTATGATAAGGGCGTTTAAGAGACTTTTAGATAATCACATGAATACGGCGGGATATAGACCAAGGGCAGGCAGAAGGGATTAGTTTAATTTGGTGTCATGTTCGGCACAACATCGTGGGCCGATTGGCATGTTCCTTTGCTGTAGTTATGTTCTATATTAGACAATGCTGGCTGAGGTTTTGTTGTGCACTGATGGTTCTGTTCAATAATGCATTTGTTAATTAATCTGTCAAATTCTGGAGGCTACATTGTAATAAAATGAGTGTCCCAGCTTCCCTGAGAAAATTATCCTCAATTCCCAGCTCTCCGAATTGTGCAAGTTCATTTCTTTGATCCCGTTGAGCTGATTCCAGCAGACTGTTAATTGCTCAGCGGTGTGCACTGCCTCCCTGTGCTTGATGCTGATTAAATATCGAGCTGTCCCAAGATGTAGGGATCACACAGAGTCTTACAGGATGTCCTCTAACTCACAACCTGCTCTTTCAGGTCATTTTCAAAATTCTCTTCTGTCTCGATGCTTAAAGGCAAACTGGCAAATTTTCACCAACAGCACAGTGACTGCCTCTCAGCTTTTCCTGATCAAGGTTGGCTTAAGGATCAAATCGGATGCCAAGGCTGTGAGAAATCTGGTCCAGTCTGAAGCAGCAGCTGAAAGGAGTCAGTGGGTTAGGGGAAGGAGTTTGTCAGGGACAGAGGTGAAAGACAATGTCCTCAATCTTTCCTGTATTCAGTTAAAAATATTATACCTCAATAAAACTGGATGTTAACAAGGAATCTGAAAACACACGCATTGGAAGCCCCAGAAAGGGCATGACACTGTACAGCAGGAATTCACCCATGTGCTTCAGGAAGTTGACATTGTAACTTTATCATCAACAAGCAGAATGCAGATGAGAAATAGGAAAGGGTCAAAGTTCTTTGAGGGACCACCAGAGCTAATGCCATCAGGTTGAGTAATGAAAGTATTGCGCCATTGTCTCTGGAAATATGTGGACAGATCAGGAAGGGAGCTGAGGAAGAGCAATCACATTCTGCTACAAAACCAGCCTGGGCCTTCAGAGGAGGGTGGGATGGCTGGTCATGTTAAAGGCTGCAGGCTGGTGAAGAGAGGGCAAAAGGGAAAGTCTACTGTGATCACCCAGAACAGGGGAGTTCATAGACAACGGTGATTAATGGTGGGGTTTTATTGCACACACTGAAACTGATCAGTGGGACTCAAATATAGAGACCAGTATTAGTAGGCAATAATGAGATATTTGAGGATGTTGGTGAGGGATGGGAGGTTGGAGAAAGGCCGTAGTTTACAAGGATGGTGGGTCTGAGGAATTGATTGGTAATGGCAGGTTAGAGAGAGACAACAACAACAACCAAGAAGGAAGAACCATTCCCAATATCAGCTATCATAGGCACCAGGAAGGGAAGTGGGTGATCAGCAATGTACTGGACATTGCGCCAAGATAGCAGGATATCTATCCCAAAGGATCAAATATTCAGGTGTCTCTGATGGGTGTGTGGTCAGAATTTGCCTTCATTTGTTCATTTCAAGGTGAACAGCACCCACCTCACGTGTATGAAACATAATGTGTGCTCGATGGTGTTGTCCTTGAACTGACAGCTTCAGCAGAGCAGTTTGATGTAACTACGACATGGCATAGTCAATCTACCCTTTATCATGTGAATGATGATGGTCTTAATAGTCAATCACTCATCAAGGATTGATTAACTCCGTTTAGTTAGTTTTATTAAAGAAAACAGCAAAACACTTTATCAGTAATTAAGCATGTGATACAGCATGATTCCTGCATGTGCAGTTTGCAAACCGACAGAAGACTGACAGTCAGGCAGAGACGCAACATTGCATACACACAACACATGGAATTCTTAAAGGTGAACTCTCTTAAAGGCAAGGTATACTTACATTACTCTTTGTAAAGGCAGAATGTCCATCCCGAAGGGAGGCTGCATTAACTAATACTTGAGCAATTTAAATGAAAAAGTGGGCAATAAGAAGTCTTTGGGAAAACGATGTGACTTTGGAAGCATCAGTGATGGTCGTGGGCTGGAAGAGAGATCCTATGGTTCTGTGGGAGCCCAATAGGTGCCAAAGGGCCATTCTTAGAGGAGTACAGTTTATCTGGGAGGTTAGCCTAAGACATCTGCACCCAGGCATCTGAAAAGGTACTAACCTCAGCTGACCAAGGTCCATGCTTTATTGTCACACAGGGCAGCATGCTGGAGAACATTAATGTGGATTCCACATCCATTGAGTGGCCAGCCGGAGAGATCTTATGTTAGACAAGGAGAATGGGAATCTGGCTCTAACATGACAGAGCACTTATCACAGAGACGGCTTACTCTGCAGCATCTGCTTCATCTCTCCGTCACACTGCAAAAACAAAGGCACAAATCCACAGGCCCCATATCTTGGTAAATGAGACACACTGTGTTTTCCTTTACAATCAGACTTGCTTTAATAGTGATCACATAGTACAGTGCAGCCTGCTTATATAATGATGGCCTCACCAGGGTCTGAAGAATTCTGAATCCAGGATGCTTTATTCATGCAGATCATACATTTTTGAACTTACACTTTACCCAGGCAGCAGCTCCCTTGCCTGTGAATCAGACAAATTATAGGTTTCTGTCTCATGCCCAGTATTGTGGTACAATTAGTGCATTGACCCTTTAGGATGTTGTATTAAATCTATTCTCTGAAGCGGATATTAAACATTCCAGGGAGTAACTAAAAGATGCCTGTTGATATTAAGGCTTTGGAAAGTTATAGAGTACAGCTACTAGACTAACTCCCAGTTAAAAAGAATGCTTTAACTCTCCAGGGGGATATCAGTGGCTTTAGTGGATGATGTGATTGAGGTTTGGAAGATGCAGAGAGGAATAGTTTGTGTTTGATTTAACGCTGCAATATTACAAGTAAATACCTTATATTTTCATATTCTGTGAGGCCAGATCTAGGTTCGAGTCTTTCCCCAGAGATTGGGACCTGCTCACTGGCTGACTGCTGATTTGAGAAAAAGCTGCTTCTGTTTCTGGCTGGAGTAGAGGTCACCCTCTTACAAAAGAGTGAAGACTGAATGAAATTCACGCCAGAGTCAGCTCTGGTGCCAAACTTACCGGTTTGGAATTTACCAAATTATTCCCCCAGCACAAACTGGCCTCCTTAACCTGTTCTTCCTCTCACCTATCGCCTCCTCCCACCTCAAGCTCCACCCCCATCTCCTATCTACTAACCTCATCCCGCACCCTTGACCTGTCCATCCTCCCTGGACTGACCTATCCCCTCCCTAACTCCCCACCTACACTCATCTTTACTGGCTCCATCCCCGCATCTTTGACCTGTCTGTCTCCTCTCCACCTATCTTCTCCTTAATCCATCTTCTATCAGCCTCCCGCCTCTCCCTATTTATTTCAGAACCCCCTTCCCCTCCCCCATTTCTGAAGAAGGGTCTAGACCCGAAACGTCAGCCTTCCTGCTCCTCTGATGCTGCTTGGCCTGCTGAATTGGTGACATGTCTCCTGTACTCAAATGCCCTTGTGATAAAAGCCAATGTACCAGTTGCTAATTGCTCACTGTCCCTGCCTGCTAACTCATGCTGACTCATTAACAAGCCCTGTGGATGGCAACACTTCCCAAACTCCCAGCATTGATGAGATATTCTGTTTATCTGTACTTTTTTCTGCCGTAGTGGATGACTTCACACTTTTTCAAATTTTATTCCATCTGTCATGTTTATGTCCATAAACTTTGCCTTTCCAAATCCCCTTGTATTCTCCTTGTATCCTTCTCACAGCTTACATTCCCACCCAAGGTTGTGTTTGAATTTGGAAATATTAGAATTGGTCCTCGCACCCTCATCATTGAGAGGTTGTGGATGGTAGTGGACCTAGCAGAGATTTGGCTCACTGCTAACTAACAGCTTGCTATCCTGAGAATGACCATGTTATCCACCTTCTGCTTTCTGTCCATTGATCAATTCTGACATTGCCTCCAATCCCATATGCTCTAACTGACACCCCCAACATAAACTGAATCAGGAATGGGCCATGTGCAGGCTTAGGTTATCAGGGATTGTTTTCTGTTGCCGTGGAAATGCTTTGTGCTGTCTCCATGAGAGGTGACTGTGTTTGTAAGGACGTAAGGGTGGGAGACTCCTGGGGTTGGGGGCTTTATCTGGGGAAACCCCTGATCATCAATATTTGCCACATTGTGCCTCCAAGGGACTTTAATACATTTAGACATTGCAGCATGATATTCAACTGTGATGTGCCTCACAGGCAAGCCTGATCCTGTTTACATTCAGCACACACGGAAACTGGACACTGCTACATAGTTAGGAGCGTGGTACCAGACAGTTATACCATCCCCACCATCCCCTGCTGTAGTCTTCACAATGACAATAAAGCCTACTACAGATCCCCCAACAGTCAGCACATTGCAGTACCCCCTGAGAGTGGGCACTCTAATCTCATTGCAGTACCCCCTGAGAATGGGCACTCTAATCTCATTGCAGTACCCCCTGAGAGTGGGCACTCTAATCTCATTGCAGTACCCCTTGAGAGTGGGCACTCTAATCTCATTGGTGCATCAGCTCAGCTCCACACACTGGTCATCACATATCAGAGCTATTGGAGTGAGCTAGTACAGTCTCGCTATAGAAACATTTCATTATAGGTTGTGCTGACTGATACATCATCTGTATCTCATAGGGATCATTATTACACTGTTCATTACCAATTGCACCATTATTAAAGGCAGCCATGTAATTATGCTTGGCATTTCTTTGTGTCAGATCTGTGATACTTTGTACAGATAACATGGTGTCAACTCGTTTCTCAGACTAACAGATTAATGAAACTCAGAGTACAGCTCCATGTTCAAGGAACTTTGAAATGATGCTGCCCGACAGTCTGAAATGGATAATTCGCAATGAGAGGGACACAGATACAGATACAGGCCAGTATGCAGCCTGTACACCTGGGGAGCTCTCTCATTGCAAAGTGAAATCACTTACACATGGAGAAGCACACAGAAACACTGACTCATACACACACACACACACACACACACAACACACACACTGATACATACACATGCATGCATGCACACTCATATACATAGACTCCAATACACACACACATACACACACACGCTCACACAAACGCGCCCATACACACACAGACACACGCACATCCCCATACACACACACACTCACACTCACTCACCCCTATACACACACACACAAATACACCCATACACACACAGACACACCCATACACACATAGACACACACACACACCCATACACACACGCACTCACCCATACACACATCCATACAGACATGCACACGCACCTCCATACACACAGACAGACACACACACACACGCACACACACATGTGCACACATACACACATCTATACACACACATCCCATAAACATATACACACACATGCACCCATACACACACATCCCACACACACACCCACACACACTGACACATACACATGCATGCATGCACACTCATATACATACAGACTCCAATACACACACATACACACATGCACACACAAACACACACGCACATTCACCTTCACACACACACATGCACACACAAACACACACACACACACGCACACACGGACATACACACATCTCCGCATACACACACACACACACACACACACACAAATATCCACACCTAGGAGTGTAATTCACTCCACAGTACAGAGCCTGCATTCACAGAGACACACTCTCTGCCGATGCTTCCAGAGGTTGGAACTGAGTCTCCAGGCTCCCATTCTATTCCTCATTAGAATTCCCACCTGATAGTTTTCTGCATCAGGCAATATTTGGCAAAAGAGGGAGAGAGGAAATCTTGACATTTCCACAAAGCTTTTCACAATCTCGGGGCGCTGCAAAGATCTTGGCATCCAGGAAAATACTTCTGTAGTGCAGCCAAGGATTGACAAGTGGCAGTTTGCACATAGTAAGATCCCATTAAAGCACAATGAGTTAAGTTTACCTTGTGGTGTTTTTGCAGCATAAATATTGGTCAAGACACTGAGGGAGAGCTCTCCTGCTGCAGAGTGCCATGGAATCCTTTACCCTCTGTGTGAAAGGTGTCAGAGTCAACTCTACAGTACTCCCCAAGAACTGCACTGGAGCCAACCCAGGTTACATGACCAAATCTCGGGGCAGAAACTGAAGTCAGTTTTCTGCTTTCTCCTGAGCCCAGGTCACTGCCTGGGAAAGGGCCAGTCCCTTGTCCAGTGTACACACAGCACCATGAATTAATGACACATCTTCATTACAATCCATTGCACCATGGCAACACTTGAGCTGATCTCCATAGCCCAACGTCCAAGTGTCCACTTTTACTAAACTGCCTGGCTACAGAATTCACAAAAAGACTCCAAGAAAGAAAAGTAACAGGGGCAGGACAGGACAGGCCAGGTTGCGTCGCGGAGGAAAAGATAGTGCTTTGAGATAGAGACTGCAGACACAAAGTGTGTAAAGACAGAGAGTACAGAGACAGAGAGAGACGGAGAGGGAGAGAGAGAGAGCAAATAGATAGGGAGAGAGAGATAAAGAGAGAGAGAGCAGACACAGACAGAGATAGAGAAAGGGAGAGAGACAGAACAGATAGGGAGAGAGAGAGACAGAGAGAGAGCAGAGACAGAGTGTGGAGAGGCAGAGAGAGAGGGACAGAGACAGAACAGAGACAGGGAGAGAGGTAGAGACAGAGAGAAAGAGCAAAGACAGAGAGAGCAGAGAGGGAGAGAGCGACAGAGAAAGAGAGATAGAGATACAGTGAGAGAGCCAGAGAGAGAGAGAGCCAGTGAGACAGAGAGAACAGAGACAGACAGAGAGGGAGGGCCAGAGGGAGGGAGAGAGAGCAGAGACAGAGAGAGAGCAGAGACATACTGCGCAGAGGCAGAGTGGACAAGAGACAGAATGTATAGAGACAGCATGGCCAGGAAGCCTGTATTCACTTTTACCTGTTCTGTAGTGACAGGAAAGTAAATGGCATTTCCCAGTGGGGGAGGCTCCCTTAACTGAGACATCATTTAATTGCTAATTCAAAGTAAACTCATTAAGCAGTATTGTGTACAAAAATGAAACTCACTTAAGCACTCAGAAATACTCACTACTTAAATTAGATATAATTTAGTTCCCCCAAAAATCTTCACACGGTAATCAAATGTAAATTTTGCAAATACAGGCATCCACGTTTGAAGTCATACTTTTCAATGCTGTAAACCTGTGAATATTTCAATTCTGACAGCAATAGCCTGTCAGGCTAGGAAAGGCTGGTGCTTTTAAAGGTCACACTGTAATCTGGGCTGTGCCAACCCTCAGCAACCTATCATTAAAGTCGCAACGCTATCGCTGGTGCTGGGATGAAACTGGAAACCAATTCGTGTACCTGAGCAAGCACTGTGTGAGGTGGAACTGCCCCCTGGTGGCTAGGGGTTGTTATTGTCCATCTGTGCAAAAGGCGCAGCTTCACAACGACGGATACAGAGTTTGTACATTGGGAAACAGGAATAAAAACAATATTCTGCAAATATTCTGCAGATCTTGCGGCTTTGTGGGCCGAGAAACAGGGTTAATGTTTCAGATCTGCGATATTTTCATCAGAACTGGGGCAAGTTCCATCTTTGAATAGTTTTTTTTTAAAAGAATATAGATTTCCGGTAGGCTTTGCAGGAGTGAAGCATAGAAATATAGAAAGTAGGTGCGGCAGTAGGCCATTCGGCCCTTCAAGCCTTGCACCACCATTCAAAATGATCATGGCTAATCATGCAATCTCAGTATCCCACTCCCACTTTCTCTCCATATTCCTTGATCCCTAAAGCTGCAAGATCCACACCCAGCTCCCTCTTGAATATATCTAATGAACTGGCCCCAACAGCTACTTGTGGGAGACAATTCCAGAAGTTCACAACTCTCTGAGTGAGGAAATGCTTCCCCATCTCAGTCCTGAATGGCTTACCCTTTATTCGTAGACTGTGACCCCTGGTTTTGGACTTCTCCAACATCAGGAACATTCTTCCCGCATTTAGACTGTCCAGTCCCATCAGGATTTTATGTATCTTTATGAGATTCCCCCTCATTCTTCTAAATTCCAGTGAGTACAAGCCCAGTTGATCTAGTCTTTCCTCATATGTCACTGCCATCCTGGGAATCAGTCTGCTGAACCTTTGCTAGACTCCCTCAATAGCAAGAATTTGCTTAAAAGCAGGGAGGCTATGCTGCAGCTGTATAGGGTGCTGCTGAGGCCACACCTGGATTATCGTGTACAGTTTTGGTCTCCTAACTTGAGAAAGGATTTACTGGCACTGAAGGCGGTGCAGAAGAGGTTCGGTAGATTGATTCTGGAATTGAGAAGGTTGCTTTATGATGAGAGATTGAGTAGACTGGGGCTGTAATCACTGGAATTTAGAAGACCAAAGGGGGGATCTTATATAAACAATCAAAATGATGAAGGTTAAAGATAGGATAGAGGCAGGGACGTTGTTTCCACTGGGGGTGAAATTAGAATTAGGGGCACACCCTCAAAATAAAGGGGAGCAGATTTAGGACTGAGTTGAGGAGGAATTTCTTCACCCAAAGCGTTGTGAATCTGTGGAATTCCCTGCCTGGTGAAGCAATTGAGGCTTCCTCATTGAATGTTTTTAAGACAGAGCATGTTCGAGGAGCCAGATGGCCTACTCCTGCTCCCACTTCTTACGTTCTTATGTTCCTCAGACTAGGTGATGAAACCCGCACACTCAAGCTGTGGCCTCACCAAGGCCCTGTATAACTGCAGCAAAATGTCCTTACTCCTGTACTCAAATCCTCTCATTATTATGCCAGCATGCCATTAGTTTTCCTCATCCCCTGCTGCACCTGCATGCCAACCTTCAGTAACTGTTCCACCATGACACCCAAGCTACATTGCACCTCACCTTCTCCTAAACTGCCACCACTCAGATAATAATCTACCCTCCTGCTTTTGCCACCACGTGGATACCCTCACATTTATCCACATTATATTTCATTTGCCAAGTATTTTCGCATTTTGCCAGTCTGTCTAAGTCACTCTGCAGCCTCTTAGCATCCTCCTCACAGTATACACTGCCACCCAGATTAGTGTCATCTACAAATTTGGAGACATTCTATTCAATACCTTCATCCAAATTATTAATGTACATTGTTGTGAACAGCTGGGGTCCCAGCACCGAACCCTGCAGTGCACTGCCTGCCACTCTGAAAAGGATCTGTTTATTCCAACTCTGTCTGCCAATCAGTTCTCTATCCACATCAATATATTATCTCTGATACCATGAGCTTACGTTTTGCTTACTAATCTCTTGTGTGGAACCTTGTCAAAAGCCTTTGAAAGTCCAGATACACAATATCTACTGATTCACCTTGTCCACTCTACTGGTCACATCCTCAAAAAATTCCAGAAAATTTGTCAAGCATTATTTCCCTTTAGTGAATACTTGTTGACTTGGACCAATTCTGTTACTGCTTTCCAAATGCTCAGTTATTACATCCTCAATAATTAACTCTGGCATTTTCCCCGCCAACGATGTCAGGCTAACCGGTCTATAATTCCTTATTTTCTCTTTCATCTTTTCTAAGATGTAGGGTTACACGAGTTACCATCCAGTCCATTGGAACTCTTCCAGAGTCTCCAGAATGCTGGAAAATGATCACCAGTGCATCTGTTATTTCTAGGGCTACTCCATTAAGTATTCTGGGCTGCAGAGCATCTGGCCCTGGGGACTTATTAGGTTTTAATCCCATCAATTTCCCCAATATTATTTCCTGACTAATAAGGATTTCCTTCAGTTCCTCCTTCATGCTTGAACCTCTGTCCCCTAGCATTTCCAGAAGGTTATTTATGTCCTCCTTAGTGAAGACAGATCCAAACTATTTGTTTCACTGGTCTTCTATCTCTTTGTCATCCATTATGAATTCATCTGATTCTAACTGTGAGGGACCTACGTTTCTCTTCACGTGTCTATAGAGCTGTTGCAGTCAGTTTTAAAGTTTACTGCAAGCTTATTTTCATATTCTATTTTCCTCTTCTGAATTCAACTCTAGAAAGGGGGGATGGGAGTAAAAAAAGAAGAAAAGGGAAGGTCTGTGTTAGGGTGAGGGTAGGAAAGATTAAACAATAAAAGATTTCAAGCTGGAAGGCCAAATAGAATTATATTGGGACAAGTAAAGAAACAAAAGTAATGGACATGTGGGAGATGACACAATGCAAGATCTGTACATAATCTAAAAGTGCTTGCTGTGTGTAACCAAACAAGCTTAAACAAAAACTGCAACACATCATATAAAAATCAAAGAAAGAGCTTCTACAAAGCATAAATGGAGACAATGAATTCAAAAGGAGTGAAGTTATCCTGAACTCTTATGAAGGTCTGATTAGGCTCCTCCTTTATACTGCATTCAGTTCTGGCCACCTCACTTTAGGAAGGATGTGAGGGTCCCTGTAAGGTGCAGAGCTGATTTGCTCAAATGGTTCCAGATATGGGAGGTTTCAGTTATAAGGTAAGGACTGGATAGACTGTGATTGTTCACCTTGGAGCACAGGCCATTTGAGAGGAGATTTGATAGAAATGTACAAGTTAATAACTGGTTTCAATAAGGTTGTCAAGAAAAGCACTGTGCATTTCAGGTGATAGTAGAAGTACAGGGAAACAGATTCAAGGCAAGCAAGATGTGCAGATTAGGTGGATTCGCTGTGCTAAATTGTCCGTAGTGCCTAGGATTGTGGAAGTTAGGTGGATTAGCCATGGGAAGTGTAGGGTTACAGGGAAAGGGTAGAGGGATGGGTCTGGGTGGGATGATCTTCAGAGGGACGGTGTGAACCTGTTGGGCCGAATGGCCTGTTTCCACAGTGTACGGATTCCATGATTCTAATGCAGGATGGGATGAGGAAAGACGTTTTCATAAACTGAGCGAAAATAACTTGGAGCTTCTTGCTCACCAAAGGCTGCTCAATGATTGCAAAAGGAAACTAAATGGACGCTTGATGGAAAAGGACTTGGTGAGATACAAGGGTCAAACAGGAAAACGGAACTGACTGGATTGCTCTGCAGGAAGCTGGAATGGTCTTGATGGGCCAAATGGACACCTTTTGTATCATATTGACTTTACAATTCTAAATCCCAAAAAGAAAGGAAGGTACTGTAAGCTGCGAATGATGTCAACAACAACAAAGGAGTACAAAAAAAAAACAATAAGAGCTACAAAAAGGGACTGAGAGAAATATCTATGAGGGATATGGTGCTGGCTGGGACACATTATCAACATCACACATACAGGCAAATCCATGAACATGTCAGTCATCCCAAAGGCACATCTCCCAGGTAATTTGATACCCATCAAGCAGGAGGGGTCGTTGCTGATGTGGATATGTCTCAGGACGGAGGATGGGCACATTCCCAAGAATTTCTGATTTGGATATTTGGTCCCATATCTTGGAACTGGTGATAGAGGAAAATAGTGATGTCACCCATTGGCTAGCAGGCACTTCCATGGCAACCAGTAATGACAGTGGGCTGGCAGCAGGCAGTAGCTCAGTACAATAGCTGATAACCATGGATGTGACACTGGGGAGGAATCTGCCTCTCATAGATTAGTCTCTTCAGCCATCAACAGCAGTCACCTCAATGGTGCTCCCCCATTCTCGGTGGATTTGTTGTATGTTCGTTATCTTACATGGAGGATGGATGGTAATGATAGAAGAATATCATGGCCAAGACATCTTAAAGGACATTAAGAGAAAGAAGGTAGTGAAGGAATATGGGCCCCTTAGAGCAAGATATTGGTGAGCCTATCATTAAAAGTAAGGAAATGGCAGACTTTATAAATAATTATTTTGTATTGGTCTTGGATGTGGATAATGTACCAGAAGGAAAGTTTTTGAAATAAGTTTATGGGTGGAATTTAATAAACTTACCCAAGGACCATCCTGACCTTGGAATGGATGGAGCACACTCATGCAGTTGTTAATGTGTCTCTTTTTCCTTTAACCTGCCCTCCCTTATCTTACAATCCATACCGTTTGTTTCTGAAAGAAACTTTCCCGCTCTCCCACACAAATTCTCAAATTCCTAAAAGCCCTCCAATTATTCCCTTCTCTCGTTATGACACTTGGGCTGACTTTGAAGCCATGCTCTCTGACTTCACCTCCAGGCAATGGCTTAATGCTATCATCAACGGGATTTTAATCCAGAGGCCTAGATAATGTCATGGGGACCTGGATGCGAATCCTTTCAGGGCAGATGGCGGGATTTGAATTCAATAAAAATCTGGAATTAAGAGTCTAATGATGGCCATGAAGCTGTTGTGAGTGGCAGAAAACTCCATCTGGTTTACTAACATCCTTGAGGAAAGGAAACTGCCATCTTTACCTGGTCTGGTCTAAATGTGACTTCAGGCCCACAGCAATGCTGTTGAATCAAAACTGGGCATTTGGGGATGGGCAATAACTGCCAGCCTAACCAGCAATGCCCACATCCTGTGAATGAATAAAAAAAAATCCTCGTCCCACAGTCCCAGAAAATGAATTCCAATTCTCATTCCTGTCACAGCCCCACTGCTTTCTTGGCAAAATGTTTAGGTGGATATAATGGTGACTGTATTGAAGGTATCACAAAAGTATTAGGGTTAATTAGGTGCAGTAGTTTGAAGGACATTCCTTCTCCAACCCCATCTTGCAACCTGTTTCCACAAATACTGCTACAAATCTTTCCGAAGAAGAGTCACATTGGACTCAAAACATTAACTTTATTTTCCTTTATTATCATTAAAAGTTCTATATCAATGCAAGTTCTGTTGTCATGTACCCACTGTTGTGTAGAATAACTCAACTAGAGAAATCTATGGGAATGTTTAGTCACAGCCTTTTTCCAGGCACTTCCTGAACAATGTGTCCATCAATACTGAGCTTCCTGGCTAGGATTGTGAACTTGCTGACGTTAGTTGGTGACTAGATTGGATAACTAAACTGTAGGGGGCAGATGATTTGTTAAGCTTCAGATGTTATTGCAGTTTTGTCACACATTACTCAAGCCAGCAATTACCCTGTACAGATGCAGAACGTTAACTAGGAGACAGAGGGAGGTATTCACAAACCTGCAGAAGCTGCAGTCTTGGAAGGTTTGGTTCGAATGCTGGAGGAGTGTGAATATGACAGAAGGGAATTAATCAAGCATTAATCAAGACCTTCACTCAAACCCTGAATTAATCAAAAATCACAGGCTGTTAACATCAATCTGAGAAGCTCCCCTGAAAGAGAGCGGAGCATCAAGACCAATTTATATTCAGTAAGGTGGCTTTCCAGCCCGCTCTACAGATTAGCATTTGGGGATCAGTTGGTGTGATGGCCAGTTTGTAATGCAGAGCATGGGTTCAACTCCCACACCCACTGAGGATTCTTGTAAAGTGACCATCAGGTTAAACTCACCGCTAGTCATTTCTCTCTCAGAGAATGACCATGGTGACTTTATTTTTATTTGTTAGGATCCAACAAGTTGTATATTTTGAAACAGTCTCCATCTTGTTCTATGTGGTCCAGTGTCTACATCTCAAAGTAAGACAGGTCAAAACCTAATCCAGGAATTTCACTGTTGGAAGCCATGAGTTGTGAGAAATGGAAGAATTTACCTGGTGCCTTGCTCCTCGCTAGTGGTTACAGTTGTCAGTTTAGATCTGAACTCTGCAGCCTCAGAAGGTGCCAGATTATAATTCCTGATTAAGAGTGGCATTGGAGATGGTGAAAATGGCATTTAATGAACGGATCTCCCACTATCCACTCGAACTGAGTCACTTTCCCATTAAGGCCATGTGTAAATCAGGTTGATGACACAATAAGGCAAAGTTCACTCAGTGTTGTGTGATAAGGTAACTGAGCTCATCTGAACAATGGTTGTGTCCTTTGTTTCATTCATTCACAGGATTTGAGTATCACTGGGATGATCACTGGGATGAGCATCTGCTGGTCATCCCTAATTGTCCTTAGGAAGCTAGTGGTAAGGTGCCATTTTTGCATCACTGCAGTGCATGGGGTGTAAATAGGTCCACAGGGCTGTTGTGGAAGGAGTTCCACATTTCTGACTCAGATACAGTGAAGGGATTCAATTCCTGATGGTGTATGGCTTGCCAGTGCTTTCCTTGTCCTTCTGGGCAGTAGAGTTTGTAGCTTTGGAAGGTGCTGTCGAGGATCCTCAGTGAATTGGGACAGTGCATCTTGTCAATGGTACACACTGCTGTGACTGTGTGTCAGTTGTGAAATGAGGGACTGTTGACAGTGATGGGTGAAATACCAATCAAGTGGCTATATTTGTCTCTAATGGTGAAAATTCTCGAGTGTTGTAGGAACAGCACTCATCCAGGCAAGTGGGATTAATCTAACACACTCCCGACTCGTAGACAGTAAGGACTGCATATGCTGGAAGCTAGAATCAATAAATGACGAGCTGGTAAAGCACAACAGAACAGATAGCATCTGAGGTGCAGGAAAGTCAACATTTCTGCCTAAAATGCCTGACTTGTGCCTTGTAGATGGTGGGCAGATTTCGGAGAGTCAGGGGGTGAGTTACTTGCTGCACAATTCCCAGCCTCTGACCTGCTCTTACAGCAACTGTATATGACTAGTTCAGTTCAGTTTCTGATCATTTTTCAGGGTTTTGAATAGAAGGGATTTCAGTGATGGTAATGCCATTGAACTTAAAGAGTGATATTTATTTTCTGTCTTGTTGGAGATGGTCTTTTCTTGACGCTTGTGTGATGCTACTTTCCACTTGCAAACCCAAGTTGCTGATTGTCCAGTACAGGTCATTGCTACCTGTGGAGATGGTCTCTTTCTGTATATGAATGGTGCTGAACATTGTGCAATCATTAACAAATATCTCCACATCTTGCCTAAATGATGGGGAGAAGAACATTGATGAAGGCTTCCAGAGTTCTGTCCCTGGACACTATCCTGAGGAACCTCTTCTGTGATGTCCTGAGGCTGAGATGACCTCCAACAATCTCAACCATCTTCCTGTGTATATTGGGATGACTCCAACCACAGAGAGATTTCCCCTTGATTCCAAGTAACTCCAGTTTTGTTGGGGGGCGTCCATGCCACAATCGGTCAAATGCAAGCTTGATGTCAAGAGAAGTCACTGTTTTCAGGGTTTTGGTCCACATTTGAATCAAGGCTGTAATGAGGTCAGGAACTGAGTGCTCCAATGGAACCCCTTCTCAAATGTGTGACAGAGAACAGCTTATTATTGACCAGATGAGGCACAATATTGACATGTAGTAACTAGCCTCAGCATCATGTGATGAAGTAAAGTAAGCTGTGTGATGATACAATGGCTTTAAGAGGTGTATTTTGTTCTGTGTTTATTTTTTGTGAAGAGAGGTTGAGACGGATGTGTTTAGCAGTCTATTCCAAGCCAATAAAGTAAACAGCTTGTGACATCTTTGAACTTTTTTTTAATGTTGGAACAATAGAAGCAGCATGAATGGGGTGGGACTGGAGTCAAGCTCCCACAGAGCCAGGGTTTTAGTTTAGCTCTCAGTAGCTGTTGTAGTTTAGAAGCTGGCTGTCGAGCTGCTGCATTTTTCTCTCTGTTACAGTTGAAAGCTTGAGTTCTCTCTCTGCTGCCAGGATCACATGTGAGACAATCTGTTTTACTGAGTCTGCCTTTGCCAAGGGTGTGTTCATTGAATGTTACTGTATAGGAACAGTCATTGCTTAGTAATTAAATAATCTAGTATTCTGTTAAGTTTTCCAATAGAGTTGAAGTTATACCCATTTCTTCTTTCTTTAGTTTGTATTTAACTATAGGGCAAGAGTAAAGTGTGTTTTGTTTAAAGCCGAGTAGTGTAACCAAGCAAATTACATCTGGAACACAGCACCTTGCACTAGACTATAAATAAGATAAAAGTTAATGTCTAGGCTATCTCCTTGATACATTTGAAGGGGTTTGGTTTGGTCTGGTCAATGATAAACTGGGGTCTCTTGTCAGGATCTAAACCTCTAATTCCAGGTTGGGTTTAGGATAACAAGGTGTAGAGCTGGATGAACACAGCAGGCCAAGCAGCAGCATAGGAGCAGGAAAGCTGATGTTTCGGGCCTAGACCCTTCTTCAGAAATGGGGGAGGGGAAGGGGGTTCTGAAATAAATAGGGAGAGAGGGGGAGGCAGATAGAAGATGGATAGAGGAGAAGATAGGTGAAGAGGAGACAGACAGGTCAAAGAGGCGGGGATGGAGCCAGTAAAGGTGAGTGTAGGTGGGGAGTTAGCGAGGAGATAGGTCAGTCCAGGGAGGACGGACAGGTCAAGGGTGCAGCATAAGGTTCGTAGGTAGGAGATGGGAGTGGGGCTTGAGGTGGGAGGAGGGGATAGGTGGGAGGAAGGACAGGTTAGAGAGGCGGGGACGAGCTGGGCTGGTTTTGGGATGCGGTAGGGGGAGGGGAGATTTTGAAGCTTGTGAAGTCCACATTGATACCATTGGGCTGCAGGGTTCCCAAGTGGAATATGAGTTGCTGTTCCTGCAGCCTTCGGGTGGCATCATTGTGGCATTGCAGGAGGCCCAGGATGGACATGTCGTCTGAGGAATGGGAGGGGGAGTTGAAATGGTTTGTGACTGGGAGGTGCAGTTGTTTAGTGCGAACCGAGCGTAAGTGTTCTGCAAAGTGGGCCCCAAGCCTCCGCTTGGTTTCCTCGATGTAGAGGAGGCCACAACAGGTACAGCGGATGCAGTACACCACATTAGCAGATGTGCAGGTGAACATCTGCTTGATGTGGAAAATCTTCTTGGGGCCTGGAATTGGGATGAGGGGGGAGGTGTAGGGGCAGGTGTAGCACTTCCTGCGGATGCAGGGAAAAGTGCTGGGTGTGGTGGGGTTGGAGGGGAGTGTGGAGCGGACAACGGAGTCACGGAGAGAGTGGTCCCTCCGGAAAGCAGATAAGGGTGGGGAGGGAAAATGTCTTTGGTGGTGGGGTCGGATTGCAGATGGCGGAAGTGTCGGAGGATGGTGCGTTGGATCCGGAGGTTGGTGGGGTGGTACGTGAGGATGAGGGGGATTCTGTTTTGATTGTTATTGCGGGGAGGGGGTGTGAGGGATGAACTGCGGGAAATGCGGGAGACACGGTCGAGGGCGTTCTCGACCACTGAGGGGGGGAAGTTGCAGTCCTTGAAAAACGAGGACATCTGATTTAGGATAATTGGATTCAAAAACAGTGAGTAGTGAGTGTTGGCATTTTTCTTTAATCTTGAGTGTTGCATTTGGTTGATTTAAACAAGGTGTGCCTTGTTAATAATGGCTCTTCCAGTCACTAAGAGTTTCCTGGGGGTGGAAGAAATGACTTTGGGTAGTTTACAGAGAGTGAGCAAGGCAAAGCTTTCAGAAACAGTGAGCAAGCTGAAGTTGGAGTTGTCTGTGTCTGTGAAGAAAGGGGACGTAATTTTGTATTTACAATTGCCAGGAATGCAGTCAGATTTTTGGAAATGGCTAAAATTCAATTGCAAATGGAGGAACTTGAATTAGAGGAAATGGCAAGGGGAAAAAGAGGAAAGGACATGAAACAGATTGAATTATGATTAAAAGTAGAGGAGAAATAAAAAGAAAGGATGGCCCTAGCAGAAGAGAGAGAGAAAATGAAAGGTTTTGGTCTTCAGAAGTTGGCAATGCAAGGGGAAAGTTGACTTAAGACGACAGAGGCAAAGGTAGAAGGTGGGAGTAGTGATGGAGACAAGTGATGAAGAGAAAACCTATTGTAATCAAAAGCATGGTGGGAATCTTTTTAAATATGACCAAGCATTTAACAAGAAGGATGTAGAAGACCTTTTCATTTCAATTGACAAAGTGGCTAATCAAATGGAATGGCCAGTGACCACATGGGTATTATTAATCCAAACAAAGCTGATCGATTGGTCTAGTGAGATATTTGCATCACTATCAGAGGAGGTATCTGAAAAGTATGATGAGGTGAAAAAAAGCCATCTTAAGTGCATATGAACTAGTGCCAGAAGCCTATAGACAACATTTCAGGAATTTAAAGAGGGACCCTGGTCAAACGTGCTTACAGTTTGAAAGGATCAAACAAAGTCACTTTGATAGATGGATAAGGGCATTGAAAATAGATCAGAAATATGATCCTTTTAGAGAGATGATTATTTTGGATGAGTTCAACAATTCACTTCCTGAAGTAGTGAGAACTCATGTAGAAGAGCAGAGAGTTAAAACTCCAAGATTAGCAGCAGAAATGGCAGATTGGCAGAGTTGGCTCATAAATCAAAGTGTGGCTTCTAACATCAATTTCAATCTGTGAGGGATAGAAATTGGGGAAAGAGAAATCCTCAGGTGGTAAGAGAAAAGGAGATCTCATTGAAGGTAGTAAAGAGAGTTTACCACAGGGTAAAAAGGAAACCCATGAGGGGGAAGGAGAAGTAAAAAAGCTCAGGTGTTTTCATTATAATAAAGTAGAACACATGAAGTTGCAGTATTGGTGGTTTAGAATAAGCAGTGGGAAGACAGATGTTGTAAAACAAAATAAGCCAGTGGGGCTTATTAAAGTGGAAATGGAGATCCCAATGGAAACTAAAGAGCTGCAAAAGAATATACTGCCTGCTCAGGGGTTGGTTGATAAGAGAATACCAGATCTCTTTAAAGAATTTACCTATGTAGGTAACATTTAATCACGTGGTTGAATTTTGCTGGGTATGTCATATATGTCAGGTAACTAGAAGCCCTCAGGCGCTGATAAAACCAGCACCTTTAGTATCCATTCCTGCATTCAAGGAACCTTCTACAAGAGTCTTAATTTGTTGAGTAGTATCCCTCTCTAAAACAAAAGGTGGGAATCAATATTTGGAGACAATAAAGCCTACAGATGCTGGAAACCAGAGTCTATAGGTGTGAGGCTGGAAAAACACAGCAGGTCAGACAGCATCAGAGGATCAGGAAAGTCAACATTTCGGGTCAAAACGCTTTGTCAGGATTGGGGAAGGGAGCCCAGAAATAGAGGGAGAGAGGTGGGGGTGGGAGAAGGGTATGAGATGGTGACAGGTGGATGCAAGTAGGGGTATTGTGCTTGGTCTGTGGGAACGGTGGAGCAGATAGGTGAGTAGGAAGATGGACAGGTTAGATCAGGTTAGGGAGGTGAGGAGCGGGGGAGGGCTGGACATGGGATAAGGCTAAGGGTGGAGGGATTTTGAAACTGGTGAAGTCAATGTTGAGGCCATTGGGCTGTAAGCTCCCGAGGCAAGATATGAGGTGTTGTTCCTCCAGTTTACGTTTGGCCTCATTCTGACAGTGGAGGAAGCCAAGGATGGACAGGTCGTCAGGAGAGTGAGAGGAGGAATTAAAATGGGTGGCTTTGACTGATTGATTGATTGATTGATTTATTGCCACCTGTACTAAAATACAGTGAAAAGCTTTGTTTACGAGCAGTACAGGCTGATCATAGTAAGCAAAGGGTGTACTCATCAAAAAGACTTGAGGCATACAGGTTACATTGCACAGGATGTGCACTGAGCGATATCAACATTAGCAAGATCAGCATTATTTCAGGCTAGAGCATCCATTCATCAGTCTGATAATGGCCTGGAAGAAACTGTTCCTGAATCTGCTTGTGCGTGCACTCAGGCTTCTGTATCTGCTGCCTGACACATAAGGTTGTAGGAGATCATTACTGGGGTGCAATGGGTCTTTGATGATGTTGGCAGCCTTTCTGCCACAGCGAGCCGTGTAAATGGAGTCCATAGGTGGAAGTTTGGCTTCTGTGATAGTCTGGGCTGTGCACACCACGTTCTGTAGTTTCTTACGATCCTGGGCAGAGCAGTTGCCGTAGCAGGTCGTTATGCACCCGGACAGTTTGCTTTAAATGGTGCATCTGTAGAAGTCAGTGAGGGTACCTATGGACATGCCAAATTTCCTGAGCTGCCTGAGGAAGAAGAGGTGTCATTGTACCATCTTGACTGTCAAATCTATGTGGGAATTCCAAGACAGGTCGTGGGTTATCATGACTCTGAGGAACTTGATACTCTTCACCCTCTCAACCTCAGTTCTGCTGATGTAGATGGGGACGTGTTCTCCTCCTTTCTTCCTGAAATCAATGATCAGTTCTTTAGTTTCGCCAATGTTGAGAGACAGATTGTTTTTATCGCACCACGTCACCAAGCCCTCTATGTCCCTTCTGCATTTTGACTTGTTGTTGTTAGATATCCGTCCCATTAAGGAACTTGTAGGTGTCGTTTGTTCAGAATTTGGCAACACAGTCATAGGTGTAAAGGGTGTACACATCCTTGGTAGGGGGGGTTCCAGTGTTGACTGTTATTGTGGAGGAGGTACAGTTACCTATCCTCACTGATTACAGCCCATGGGTCAGAAAGCTGAGGATCCAATTGCAGAGGGCAGAGCTGAGACCAAGGTCACGGAGCTTTGAGATCTCTCTGGAGCGGATAATGGTGTTGAAGGCAGAGCTGTAGTCAACAAGCAGGAGTCTGTCATAGGTGTCTTTGATGTCCAGATGTTCCAGGGATGAGTGCAGGGCTAGAGATATGGTATTCTCTGCAGACCTGTTACGTCAGTAGGCAAATTGTAGGGGATTGAGGGGGGCTGGGAGTCTGGAGGTGATGTGGACCATGACCAGCCTCTCAAAGCACTTCATGATTATTGAGGTCAGAGCCACTGGGCAGTAGTCATTAAGGCATGTGCTTTCTTAGGTACTGGGATGATGGTGGTTTACTTGAACAGGGGGGGACTTTGGCTTGCAGTGGCAACCGGAAGGTCAGGTTGGTTGATGCGTGCAGAGCACAGATGCAATGCAAACCGATCCCTGAGTCTGCATTTGGTCTCCCCAATATAGAGGAGAGCACATTAGGAGCAATGGATACAGTAGATCAGGTTGGATGAAGTGCAGGTGAGTCTCTGCTAGATCTGGAAGGATTGTTTGGGGCCTTGGATGGAGGTGAGTGGGGAGGTGTAGGGGCAGGTGTTGCACCTCGTGTGGTTGCAGGGAAAGGGACTGGGTGTGATAGAGACATTGGCGGGGAGTGTAGAGTTGACAAGGGATTCGAGGAGCGAATGGTCCCTGCAGAAAGCGGATGGGGTGGAGAAGGAAAATATCTTTTTGGTGGTTGGATCTGATTGCAGGTGGTGGAATTGTTGGAGGATGATGTGTTGGATTCGGAGATTGATGGGGTGGTATGTGAAGACTAGGGGGACTTCATCCTTATTGCTTGGGGGATGGGGGTTTGAGGGTAGAAGTGTGGGAAATAGAGGAGAAGTGGCTGAGGGCATCCTTAATTAGAGAGGTCAGGGGTGGTGGTGTGGAAATTACAGTACCTGAAGTAGGAGGATATCTGGGATGTCCTGGAGTAGAACGCCTCATCCTGGGAGCAGATGTGGCAGAGGCAGAGGAATTGGGAATATGGGATAGCATTTTTGCAGAAGGGTGGGTGAGACAAGGTGTAGTCGATTCAGTTGTGGGAGTCAGTGGGTTTGAAATGGATGTCAGTGGTGAGTCAGTTTCCGGAGATGGAGATGGAGAGGTTCAGAAGTCGGGGGAAGGTGTCAGAAATGGTCCAGATGAATTTGACAGCGAGGTGTAAGGTATTGGTGAAGTTGATGAAGTGCTCGATCTCCTTGCGGGAGCACGAGGCCGCACCGATGTAGTTGTTGATGTAGCGGGGAAAGAGATGAGGGAGGGTGCCGGTGTAGTTGTGGAAGAGGGACTGTTCCACAAATCCTACAAAGAGGCAGGCATATCTCAGGCCCATACAGGTGTCCATGGCCACCTCTTTGGTTTGTAAGAAGTGGGAGGATTCAAAGGAAAAATTGTTGAGAGTGAAGACCAGTTCAGAACAGAGTCATAGATTCATAGAGCTGTACAGCATGGAAATGGACCCTTTGGTCCAACTTGTCCATGATGACCAGATATCCTAAATTAATCTCGTTCCATTTGCCAGCATTTGGCCCATATCCCTCTACACCCTTTCTATTTATGTATCCATTCAGATGCCTTTTAAATGTTGTAATTGTACCAGACTCCACCACTTCTTCTGGCAGCTCATTCCACCTTCTGCATGAAAACATTGCCCCTTAGGTCCCATTTATATCTTTCCCCTCTCACCTTAAACCTATGCCCTCTAGTTTTGGACTCCCCTACTCTGCCAAAAAAGACCTTGGTTATTCACTCTACCCATGCCCCTAATGATTTTATAAACCTCTATAAGGTTGAAAGCCCTCAGCCTATCATACTCCAGGGAAAGGATCCCCAGCCTATTCAGCCTCTACCTATAGCTCAAACCCTCCAACCCTGGCAACATCCCTGTAAATCTTTCCTGAACACTTTCAAGTTTCACAACTTCCTTTCTATAGCAGGGAGACCAGAATGCATAAAAACCAAAAGAACTGCAGATGCTGTAAATCAGGAACAAAGACAAAGTTGCTGGAAAAGCTCAGCAGGTCTGGCAGCATCTGTGGAGGAGAAAACAGAGTTAACTTTTCGGGTCTGGTTCTGAGGAAGGGTCACCAGACCCGAAATATTAACCCTGTTTTCTCCTCCACACATGCTGCCAGACCTGCTGAGCTTTTCCAG
>JAHRHZ010000025.1:41565379-41605187 GCA_024137785.1 Ginglymostoma cirratum
TGTACTCCAAAAGTGCCCCAACTAATGTCCTGTACAGCTACACCATGACGTCCCAACTGCTTTACTCAATGCACTAATAAATAAAGGCAAGCAAACCAAACACCTTCTTCTCTGTCCTGTCTACCTTGGACTTCACTTTCAAGGATCTATGTACCCGCACTCTCTGGTCTCTTTGTTCAGCAATACTCCCAGGATTTTTAATTTAGTGTATAATTTAGTGTATTAGTCCTACCCTGATTTGCCTTTCCAAAATGCAGAACCACACACTTATCGAAAATAGACGCCATCTGCTACTCCTCGGCCCACCAGCCCATCTGATCAAGATCCCGTTATACTCTGAGGTAATTGTTTTTGCTGTCCACTACACCTCCAATTTTGGTGTCATCCGCAAATTTATGAAACATACCTCCTATGTTCACATCCAAATCCTTCAAAAAAATGACAGAAAGCAGTGGACCCAGCAGAATCCAAATGTTGTCTGAATATTTCCAGGAGGTGGTATAAAGCCTGACTGAACATGGAGCTGCTGCAAACTGGGGCATCTGATCTCTATACCACCATAAACAGGATGCCAGAAAGAGACAGGTCAGATTGCAGCAAGGTTAACATCAATGATGATCTCATAGGACAAGGACCCGAAACTTGAGTTTTGTTTCAATCACTGAAGATACTGCCAGGTATGCTAAATATTTCAAGCATGTTATTTCAGATTTTCAACATCTGCAGTAAAGATATTTTAGCTTCACAATTAAGCCCCAATGCATTGATATGGTGATGAATGTGCACAGTTGCTCACCAGGCTGAAGCAACGAGAACACATTACATCAATAAAAATGAGGGAACCAGGAAAGGATTTGGCAAAAGTAATGTGAAAGGTAGAACACACCTCTGGCCTTCTGAACCATGACAGTTTGTCTTACCCGGCTCTTATTCCTTTGAACGCATGCAAACTATACCTATATCTAGTAGGAGTCTCTGGACAGTGTTCAGAAACAAGAATCCTGGCTGATGTTTTTTCCCTCACCCAACTCCATCACCCAACCCTGCAAACTTCAGCCCTAACTCCATCACCCAATCCTGCAAACTTCAGCCCCACCTCCATCCCCCAACCCTGCAAACTTCAGCCCCACCTCCATCCCCCAACCTGCAAACCTCAGCCCCAACTCCACGCATTTAAAAGCATAGAGGTCATTTTATCATTCAACTGCTGCCCAAGGTGAGACTCACTAAGTCACCAAAGACCAGATTGATGTCAGGCCATGCTTTCATGTACTTTTTCAGAGCGGGATGGGGGTAGCTGCTCTGTTGTGGATGTAAAGTGCCTAGGCACGGTATTACAGTACAGCCCTGATCCTTGAAATCATTGCAGGCACTCACCCCACAGCTTTTGCTTCTTTCAGCAAATGTTCCTGAAGCCACTTGACACAGGTCTGAAAACAAAACTATGCCATTTGGTATGAAAAGTGCACCAGTTAGATTTCAAAGACTAACCAATAAAGTCATTTCAAGATTACCCAATTGTGTACACAGATGATCTGGTGACTTTTAGTCACACATGGATGGAACACTTGGAGCATCTATCATAATTGTTCAATCAATTTCAGAAGGCAGACTTGACAAACCTGGCTAAGAGTGATTTCATAAAAGCCCAAGTAACGTTCCTGTGCCATGGTATTGGGCCATCGACAGATGGCTCTAAGTGATATGAAAATAAAGTTTATTGGGGATTTTCCTTTACCATCAGTGAAGAGAAAGTACTATGATTCTTGGGTTTGAGCGATTTTTATCGAAAATTCATACCAAATTTTAGCAGTGTGGTTGCTCCACTAATGGACTTGTTGATGAAATGCAGAAAATTTCAGTGGACAGAGGAATGTCAGAAAGCATTTGACATATTGAAAGCTGTGTTAACCCATGTCCCAGCATTAGCCACACCTCATTACACAAAGCCATTCAAAGTAGCTGTTGATGCAAGTGATGTGGGTTTCGGTGCTGTACTCTTGCAAGAAGACGATGAGAAGATAGACAGAAGTTGGGTATTTTTCCAGAAAATTGACTAATCATCAACAGCAATATTCCACAATTGGCAAGGAGACCTTGAGTTTCATGTTGGCAATATAACATTTCAACATTTATGCTCCCAATAATGTGTCTGAGACAGTTGTATATACCAAACATAACCCCGTAAAAGTTTTTAGAAAAATTTAATGATAAAAATACCAGATTGTTTAGATGGAGTTTATTATTTATTATACACATGGCAGGATGACTGAACATAATTGCCTACCCGTTGCATGCTTAGAGTCTATGTGTTCTGCTATAATGCGTGTTTCATTAACATGAATTGGCTGTGATGTGAATGACGAATAGGGGATGCTGTTTGGATAACACAAACTTTCTGCTGTACAGGTAGAGCGATTCTCTATAGTGATTTCCCTATAACACGATTTTCTATGGTGATTTTCTCTAGTGCAATTGTCTATAGCACGCGGTCACACAAGAATGCAACTATCGCATTATAGGATAACTACCTGTATATGTATTGTAGTGTATTGATAGCTAAGGCTAAAGGTTTTTAAAAATAAAGCCATCTTTGTATACTGATGGTTCATTATTTTTTAAAGGGGGGGGGAGTTGTGATGATACGATGGCTTTAAGAGGCATATTTTGTCCTGTTTCTTTTTTTGAAGAAGAGGTTTTGAGCCTCAGGTGAAGAGCTGTTTCTTCCAAGCTAGTAATGTAAACAGCTTCTGAGGCCTTGGGTTATTTTTTTAAAGTTGGAACAATAAAAGCAGCATAAATGGGGGGAGTCAAGCTCCCACAGAATCAGGGTTTTCATTTAGCTTTCAGCAATTGTTGGGGTTTTGAACTTGACTTTGGAAGCTGTCTCTTTCTCTCTCTGTGTCACAGCTAAAGGCCTGGGTTCTCTCTTTCTCTCTCTACCAGAATTGCATGTGAGACAATCTGTTTTACTGAATTTGTGTCTGTCAAGGGTGTGTTTATGGCATGTTACTGTATTGGAACAGTTGCTATTTAGTAGTTAAATAATCCATTATTCTGTTAAGTTTTCCAATACCCTTGAAGATATAACCACTTCCTCTTTCTTTTGTTTGTATTTAACTGCAAGATGAGAATAAAGTATGTTTTGCTTAAAGCCAAGTAATATAACCAATCAAATTACATCTGGAACACAGCATCTTACGTTTGCCTATAAATACAGGTAGCTCTCCTATAACGCGATAGTTGTGTTCTTGCGTGACCTCGCACTATAGACAAGCACGCAAAAGAAAATCACATTATAGGGAAATCGCTATACTTGAATAGAAGAAAGTTCGCAATATCCAAACAGCGTCCACTATTCATCAATCACAATGCAGCCAATTCGTGCGGATGAAACACAAATTATAGAAGAACTACCTATAAGATACAAGTTAAAATCTAGGCTATCTCCTTGATATATTTTAAAGGGGTTTAGCCTGGTCAATAACAGCTGTATCTTTTCATTCATAATCAGGTAACACAGAGCTATTTTGAAGAGCGTGCAGTGTAAATAATCTACTAAATAATGTCAATATGTTGTTGGAGGTAGAACAGAGACAGGATTGGCTAACGATTAGAAGACAGAGAGTTGGGATGAGAGGGACATTTTCAGGCTGGCAGCATGTAACTAGTAGAGTGCTGCAGGGATCAGTGCTGGGCCACAGTTATTTACAGTATATAGTCATTAATTGGATGAGGAAAGTGATTGTACTGTAGTCAAGTCTGTGGATGACACAAAACTAGGAGAGGGTGAGTGCTGTGGATGACACAAAGAGTCCACAGAGGAATATAGACAGGTTAAGTGAGTGGGTACAAGCCTTGGCAGATAGAATATAATGTAGGGAAATGTGAGGTTATGCACTTTGACAGGAAGAATAGAGAAGCTGAATGTATTTTAAATGAAGAAAGACTGCAGCGGTTAACTAGATTGTGTCTGTACTCATTGGTGTTTAGAAGAATGACAGGTGACCTTATTGAAAGATACAAGATTCTTAGGGGACTTGACAAGGCAGATGTGGAAAGATCATCTCCCCTTGTGTGAGAGAGCCCAAGACCGGAGGGCAACATCTCAGACTAAGGGGTAGCTCATTTAAGGCAGAAATGAGGAAGAATTTCTTCTCTCTGAGGGTGGTGAATCTGTAAAATTCTTTACCACAGAAGGCTGTTGACACTGGGTCATTAAATGTTTTCAGGTCTAAGGTAGATTTTCAAACAGTCAGGGAATCAGGGGTATAGGGAAAAGGCAGGAAAGTGGAGTTGAGAACTATCAGATCAGCAATGATCTCATTGGATGGAGTAGAACAGATTCAATGGGGAATCCCTTTGGCCCCCTCATTTTATCATAGAACCCCTACAGTGTGGAAACAGGCCACTCAGCCCATCAAGTTTACCACCGACCCTCTAAACAGCATCCTACCAGACCCACTCTGCATTTAACTATGCATTTCCCATGGCCAATCCACAGCTTTGGATGGGAGGAACCCGGATCAAACCAACACAGACACAGGTAGAATGTGCAAACTCCACAGACAGTCGTCCAAAAATGGAATCAAACCTGGGTCCATGGTGCTGTGAGGCAACAGTGCTAACTATTGAGCCACCATGCTGTCTTATGTTCAAATGTTCAATAGTTGCATTAGTTCACTCTAGCTGGGAGCAATATGTATTGGACATTATTGCCCTATGTTTCATGGTTAGTAGGAGTTAATGTGAAAGAAAAATGGAGCCTATAGGATACTAAAATGCAGATGGAAAAAGGTAAATAATCTAGACTAAGATGTAGCATAAAAGCCTTTCTGTCGAGACTGCTGTATGTAGGAGTTTGGAGACAGTGACATTGTTCCAAATAAATACTGCAGAAGATATCTCCATCTTGAATCTCACTGGCTCTGAATCAGACTGTGCAGTGTGAGGGAGGCACTGAGGGATAAGCAAGGGTGAGGAGAACTGGGATGGTTTACTCCAGGCTGTGACCAAAACTCCTCATGGGGTGTCAGATCAAAATCGTGCAACTGATTCATTCCTTCATTGGCGGTCCCCCGCTGACGAGGATGACGCTGTTCCGCTCTCAGGGTGAGTCTGAAGGTAGCTGTACAGATCAATATGGCTACCACAGGTTCTATTGCACTTGGGGTAGGTGGGGTGTTGGTTTGGCAGCGTGCTCCATTCGTTGTTTTTGCCTGGCTTCCACTTTTTCCTGATGACAAGTCTTGAGGTGCCATCCTTACCTGGTCTGGCCTACATGTGACTCCTGACCCGTAGCAATGTGGTTGACACTTAAATGCCATCTGGGCAATTAGGGAGGCAATTAGGAATGGGCAACAAATGCTGGCCTAGCCAGTCACGCCCACATCCCATGAATGAATGAAAAAGAAAAGATTTGCAGGATCTTGCGTGGACAGCATTGGTGGAACTGGCCCAGTGCCTAATGTTGGGGGAGCGGGCTTTTTCAATTGTCTTGAAAGATATTGAAGAGGAAATGGGAGGATTCAGTGTGTGAGCCATGTTGGGGCCAATGATGCAGGCAAGACAGAAACTGTGGATGCTGCAAATCTGAAATGAAATAGAACAAAAGGTGCCTGAAAACTTCAGCAAGTCTGTGGAGACAGTAAAACAGAGTCAACGTTTTGAGTCCACTGACCCTTCTTCAGAACTGAGTTCTGGGAGTTCAGATGAAGGGTCACTAGACTCGAACTGTTAACTGTCTTTTCTCTCCACAGATGCTGCCAGACCTGCTGTATTTCTCCAGTAATTTCTGTTTTTGTTTCTTATTTTCTAGCATCTGCAGTTCTTTGGTTTATTTTAGATACAACTGTGTTAGAATGGAGGTCAGGAGAGAGTGAATATAAACATAATTCAACCTAAACTCAGCCTCCATTTTGTTGTTTTTAAGTCGTTTAGTCTTTTGATTTCTATCACTTAGTTTTGATTCTAAATCTCCTGCCAAATCCTATCTTTATCATCTGTAGTTTTGGCCATAGTTCTGCACTAACCTTTCCCTCTCTGACCTTTAGTTATATTTATCACAAGTTGAGCCTGAGGTGAAAAAACTCCATTTTGATTTTTTGGCAGTCCTGATCTAGAAATAACAGCAACCTGTTATAAAAACAGGGAGCGCTGGAGAAACTCAGCAGGTCCAATAGCATCTGTGGAGTAAGGATCCAAGTTAATATTTCAAAACCAATGTACCTCTCCAGAAGAAGTGTCTGAAGATGAGTCATTTCAAACTTAACTCGGCTTCTCTGTCCACAGACACTGTCAGCACTTACTGAATTTAATCCTGACAACCTGCACGTAAACTTAGAGCAGATTAGGAAAATGTCTGTCAACAAGAACTATGATGAAGAATACAAACTGATTAGAATGTTTCCTAATCTACACGCTGTGCGTTTTCTTGCTGATTGAGATCTTGTGTGAAATAAAAGAAGTTGTCTTGCAGTAAGTGGTCTTTTCAGAGACACAAAGAAGGTCATATCTCTTGTCTCTGGTTTGACAAATGTTCCTGCTCTCTGCAGAATTCCCTCTTATTGATTCATCCACTGGAAGCTTAGAAGAGCTGATCCGAGCTGTCACAGTCATGGAAACGATAAACAACAAGTAGTTAAAGTTAGATGTTGGTGACAGGGTTAAAGACCCATGGTCATCTGACTGCCTGTTCCTTTCCAAAGGACAGGGAGCCCCTTTCAAACCTTGACATTTGAAAAGCTAGAACACCATTTGATGATACTTTTCCCAAAATGTTCCTCTAGGAATGGGTCCACTGGCTGGGGTCATGAGTTAAGCCAAGTGTTTTAATATGACTGGATCAGCTTGAGAGCTCACGGAGATCCAAAGCAGTATTAGGATGGTCACGTGAAGTTGAAGTGAGAGTACATCACCTCGGGAAGAGGATATACACAGCATGAGACAGCAATGAAGGAATTAGTGAGAGCTGTTAGACTACCATTAGAGGCAGCAGTGAAGAAGGTCAAGGCGCATCGGAAGGAACTAGCTGACAGGTGAGGCAGCTAAGAAGGAAGTCACACTAGTCCAAAACATAAGGCAGCAGCAGTGATAGTTGGTATGGAAGAAATAAACATGTTACATTTATAACAGGATATGGAAGAGGAGGAAAAAACAAGGGGAAGAACAAGAAATGGTAAAAGGCACCAATGGCGAAGACAGGAAAGGGTGAATATCTGAAATTCCCTACTGCAGAAAGTTGTGGAGGCTGGATCACTGCAAATATTTCAAGAGGCAGCCGATAGACTTTTGGAATATCAAAGAGTTGAGGCTTGGGGCAGATTCAGGGGGCTGAATGGCCTACTTGTGCTCTTTTTTGTTATGTTCTTAGGGAGCTATAAATTGCTAGAAAACAAACAAAATTTTACATCCACTACAACCCACAGAGATAAGACATGATAGAAACTATCAACTAAAGCCATACAAGGGAGCAGGTCGGGCTGGGCAAACACTCAGCAGTTTGACTGGATTAACTCCATTCGAGTTACTGACAGGAAGCACAATGCGTTTGCCAGGGAATGTTGTGACTGGTAACGAGGAAGTAGGACTCACAAATGAAAGGGTTAAATGACCTGTTGAGAAAGCTATACAAGATCTAACATGAGATAAGAGATTGATTAGAGATTTGAAGATTGGCTAGTCCAAGATCCAAAATGGGGCATTGAAGGGGTTAAATTAGTAAGGATTAGATCTTTAGTCAGATAATCAGTAATAGCAAAGCTAGAACTAACAAACAAGGCATCTAGACTGTCAAGGTTAGTAGCTACCAAAGGCCTAGGTGAGAAACAGACAATGCCGGTAAAGACTACGTGGAAACAAAGATAATAAGGGACACAGAACTATTGAATGGAGAAATTGGAATTGTAATATCGATGTTGTCATACAGTCATAGAGCATGGAAACAGACCCTTTGATCCAAACAGTCCATGCTGAACATAATCACAAACTAAACTAGTCCCACCTGCCTGCTCCTGGCCCATATCCTTCCAATTTAATCTGTATCAATCTTGAAAGTGATCTTCAGCAGATAGAGTTTTGACTCCCATGTTAAAGCTTCTCTCCATATGTGTACGAAGTAAATAGTCATTATTTATTCTCCTGGGGTCTTCTATCAATTTGTCAAGTACCCCACAACATCACTAATACCTACAAATTATTACATTAACAGGGCATTCAGTGTCTGGACTAGTATTGAGACTATAGTGTCACAGCAGAGAAGCAAGTGTATCATGCTTTAAGTGATTCAACTTAAGATGGCAATGAGATCTTTGTTCCATCAGATCATAAATTACGATGAGGGACATTACAACAAGCATGTCTGTTAAAGGTACACTGCACACTGAACATGAGACATAACATAACTTGATTTCCAATATTCTTTGGGTAAAACTGTCAAATTCTCACTCATGCACTTTGCTAATTGGTCGCTTGATGACAGTGAGCTCCTGTGACCTCCTGAACTAACTCTGTCATTGTCCTCCTAAAAATAAACTTCCTTTAAATCATCTGGACCAGTCTGATTCTTTCCTCTTAAGTGGGATTCACAGTGGTTCTACCATCAGAATGGAAAGTGGTTCATTTTCCTCTCCTCAGCCTGAGACACACTCAGCTCCAGGAACAAAGCAGATGGGAAAGGGATACGGACGAGTGATGCCAACTCTCTGACCCTGTTACCCTGCTCAAGGAGACCTTGAAAGGTGTTCATATGCCAATAAGACTCAGAAATGTAAGCAATGGGACTGAGTTTCTGCTGAGGGGATATGAGCAGCTCAGGGCTAAACAGAAACAAAAAGGTAATAATCTCCAGATTTTTGCCCAAGTCATTAGCTAATTAGTTCAGGGTCAACAAGATTAAAGAGGTAAATGCATCATTCAAAGATTGATGTGGGAGAAATGGATTCAAATTCATGGGACACTGGCACCAAGACTGGGGAACAATAGTTCTGTTCTGATGGGACAGACTCCACCTGAATCATGCTGGAACCACAGTCCTAACTAATAGGTCCTAAACATAACTAATGCTGTGGAGAGGGCTTTGAACGAAATTTGAGGGGGGGCTTCACTTGCATGGAAAGTTATGGAAAAAGTTAAGGGTAGGTCGAACTCAGGACAGGTTTAAGCATCTGTTGGTAGAGTTGAGGAAAGGCAAAAAGACCCTGATGGGAGATGCGTACAGGCCCCAGCAGCACTCAGGATGTGGGAAAGAAAATAAATAATAAAATAGAAGAGGCATGTAAGGAAGGCACAATTTCAATAATCATGGGGGATTTCAATATGCAGGTGGACTGGGGAAATAGCATATCTCAAGGAAAGGGATTTATGGAATGTCGACGGGATGTGTTTTTGGAGTAACCTACAGTAGAGCCCAGTCGGGAACAGGCAATTCTGGATTTGATGATGTGTCATAAGGCAGGCTTGAATAGGGAGCTGAAGGTGAAGGAAACCCTAGGAGGCAGTGACCATCATATGGTAGAATTCATCCTGCACTTTTGAGAGGGAGAAGCTGGAATTAGACGTAATAGTACTACGATTCAGTAAAGGTAACTACAAAGACATGAGGGAGGAGCTGGCCTGAGTTGATTGGAAGGGGAACCTAGCAGGGAAGACGGTGGAGAAGCGATGGCAGCAGTTTCTGGGGTAATTCGGGAGGCACAGCAGAAATTCATCCCAAGGAAGAAGAAAGAAAGGGGAGGATGAGATAACCATACCTAGCAAGGGAAAGCATACAATGTGGAGAAGGTTAGTGGGAAGCCAGAGGAAGCCTTTAAAAACCATCTGACGATAACTAAAAAAGCAGCAAAAGGGGAGAAGGTGAAATATAGGAGTAAGCTAGCTAGTAATATAAAAGAAGATTGCGAGAGTTTTTTTTAGAAATATAATAAGGTAAGAGCAGACAAGAATGGATTTGAACCACTTAGAAAATGAGGCTGGAGAAGGAGTAATGGAGAAAAAGAATTGGCAGAGCGACTGAATAGGTACTTTACATCAGTCTTCACAATGGAAGACACCAGTAACATACCAGAACTTTACAGAGTCACAGGCAGATGTGAGTATACAGGCCATCACTAAGAAAAAGGTGCTGGCAAGCTGAAATGGCTGAAGAAGAATAAATCACCCAGACCAGATGGACTACACCCCAAAGCTCTGAAGGAGATAGCTGATGAAATTGTGCAGGCATTGGTGGTGATCTTTCAGGAATCACTAGAGTCAGGGGACGGCCCCAGGGGACTGGAAAATGGCTAATGTTCAAGAAAGGAGGGAGGCAGGAGACAGGAAACTATAGGCTGGTTGGCCTCTGTCATTAGTACTATTTTACAGTCTGCTATTTAGTACGAGACTGCTGAGTACTTGGAAAATGCACGGTAAATACATAACTGATCAGTACAGCTTTGTCAAGAGGAGGTCATGTCTGACATATCTGTCACAATTCTTTGAAGAGGTAACAAGAAAGTTAGATAAAGGAGAGTTGGTGTTGGTGATCCATTTGGATTTCCAGAAGACCTTTGATAAGGTACCGCACACGAGGCTGCTCAATAAGACAAGAGCCCATGGCGCTAAGGGCAGAGTACTGGCATAGATAGAGGATTGGCTACCTGGCAGAAAGCAGAGAGTGGGGATAAAGGGGTTTATTTCAGGATGGCAACAAGTGACTAGTCAAGTACCACAGGGTTCAGTGTTAGGACCACAATTATTCATGTTCTACATTAATGATTTGGACAAAGGAATTGAGGGCATTGTTGCTAAGTTTGCAAATGACATGAAGGTAAGTGGAGGGACAGGTGTGTTGAGGAAGATGGGAGACTACAGAAGGACTTGGACAGGCTATGAGAATGGGCAAAGTAGCGGCAGATAGAACACATTGTGGGAAAGTGTGAGGTTATGCACTTAGGTAGAAGAAGAGGTGTAGACTATTTTCTAAGCGGGGAAAGGTTTCAAAAATCTGAAGCGCAACGTGACTTGGGAGTTCTGGTTCAGGATTCTCTAAAGGCTAACATGTAAGTTCATTTGGCAGTCTGGAAGGCACGTGCAATGTTAGCACTTATTTCAAGAGCACTAGAATACAAGAGCAGGGATGTACTGCTGAGGCTGTGTGAGGCTATGGTCAGACTGTATTTGGAATATTGTGAACAGTTTTGGGCTGTGTATCTACAGAAGGGTGTGCTGGCCTTAAGTGGCATCTGGAGGAAGCTTACAAGAATGATCCTGAGGATTGGTTGTGGACTCTGGGTCTCTGCTCAATGCAGTTTAACAGGATGAGGGGGATTTCTTTGAAACTTACAGAATACTGAAAGGCCTAGATAGAGTGGATGTGGAGAAGATGTTTCCTCTAGTCAGACAGACTAGGAGCCAAGGGCACAGCCTCAGAGTGAAGGGACGACTCTTTAAAGTGAGATGAGGAGGAATTTCTACAATGTGAGGGTGGTGAATCTGTCGCATTGCTGCAGAGAACTATGGAGGCCAAGTCATTGAGGTTTTAAGACAGAGATAGATAAGTGCCTGATGAGGAAGAGGATCAACGGTTATGGGGAGAAGGCAGGAGAATGGGATTGAGAAACACATCAGCGATTATCAAATCACAGGGTGTATGTGATGGGCTAAATGGCCTAATTTTGCTCTTACATCCTGTGGTCTTAACGTAAGTTGGTGTGAAAATCATTCCTGACCGTAACTCTAAGCCCATTCTCCTTTAATGTCAGCCAGGAGACTGAACAGCAGAAAGGGGCAACTTTAGACTTTGTCACCTTTTCCTACATGTCAACCATGATTACACTCCCAAAGAACTTTACTGACCATGGAAGACTTTGGGGCTTCCTAAGATTATGATGGGGCTATACAAATGCAAGGTCTTTGATTTTCTTCCTGTTCACCCTGACCTCAGGTCAGAGTCAGATGATAGACCTGAAACAAGGTGGAAGGATTTTTTTGTCAGGTTTCTAACTTGATTTTTCATATTGAAGGCCAACTGACAGCAGCTTTTAGACCTGCCCAGAAAGAAAATCCAGTGAAACTAGCAAATGGAACAGCTGGTCCAATCCGTCCTGTCAACTTTACAATGGAGCTCCAATGCATTTCCAAGTATCAATATTCCTTCACTGTCTTTTTGCTCCAACTCGTCCATGCTGACCAGATATCCTAAATTAAATTAGTCCTATTTACCAGCATTTGGTCCATGTCTCTCTAAACCCTAGATGCCTTTTAAATGTTGTAATTGTACCAGTATCCACCACTTCATCTGGCAGTTCATTTCACACATGCACCACCCTCTGTATGAAAAAGTTGCCCCTTAAGTCCCTTTTAAATCTTTCCCCTCTCACCTTAAACCTATGCCCTCTAGTTTTGGACTCCCCTACTCTGGTGAAATGACTTTGGCTATTCACCCTATCCATGTCCCTCATGATTTTATAGACCTCTCTAAGGTCACCCCTCAATGTGTGAAGCTCCAGAGAAAATAGCCCAAGCCTATTCAGCCTCTCCCTTTAACTCATACCATCTAATCGTGGCAACATCCCTGTAAATCTTTTCTGAACCCTTTCAACTTTAACAACATTTTTCTATAGCAAGGAGACCTTTCAGTTATGATATAGATGGCTAATGCCATCAGTCTGGGTTCAAATCTAAGTCTAACTCACCAGTCCTCCATTAAATTACATCAACAAAAAGTTGCATTTCAGAAATGTTCGTATACATACATACACATTAAATATGTCAAAGACAAATCAAAGTCAATCTTCATTACATGCAAAACAATCTATTTTAAAAACAGATCACACCTAATTACACTTACATCTAAGTTATTTTTGAAAAGATATCAAAGCCATTTTAATGAAGATAGACAATAACTACAACTAATTGTTAATGAGTTTCCAGTTATGTTACCAAAAGAATTAGGGAATAACGGAGGATATTGAGATTTATTTATTTGTCACGTACTAAGTACAGGAATACATTAGTACAGCGAAAAGTGCACAAAAGTTGCTACTCACTGGCACCCACTTGGTTACAAAAACCAGAATTAAAAGATTTAACAGAGCCAAAAGGTAAGCAAGGAAAAAAAGTCCAGATCTCAGGGTCCCAAGTCCCATCTCCACCATGGTACAGGCACCGCTCCAATCACTAGGCCGCTGCTGCTGCCTCACCGTCCCTGGTCTCACCGCCCTCGCTCTCAACGCTGCTGCCTCACCGTCCCCGCTCTCACCGCCGCTGCTACACCATCCCACTCTCACCGCCACTGCCTCACCGGCCTCGCTACACCATCCCACTCTCACCGTCACTGCCTCACCGGCCCCGGTCTCACCAGCACTGCCTCACTGGCCCCACTCTCACCGCCGCTGCCTCACCGGCCCCGCTCTCACCGCCGCTGCCTCACCGGCCCCGCTCTCACCGCCGCTGCCTCACCGGCCCCGCTCTCACCGCCGCTGCCTCACTGGCGCCGCTCTCACCGTCACTGTCTCACCGGCCCCGCTCTCACCGCCGCTGCCTCACCGGCCCCGCTCTCACCATCACTGACTCACCGGCCCCGCTCTCACCATCACTGACTCACCGGCCCCGCTCTCACCATCACTGACTCACTGGCCCCGCTCTCACCATCACTGTCTCACCGCTGCTGCCTCACCGGTCTGCTTTCACCACTGACGTCACTCTGGCCCACACTTGATTCGCTGTCACTGTAGAACACGGCCCACGCATTCATCTCCCATCACGTGGATCCGGGTCACAACCTGACTCCTTAAGAAGGTAGTTAAAAGGGCACAGGGTCGATAGAATTACTATAGAGAGGAGAGAGAAGAAGAAAAAGGAAAAGGAAAGGGAACTGGTGGGTGGAGTGGAGCTCCGAATGGAGCAATGCACCCTGCCGCCATCTTGATAAGGAGGAACTTTAGTAAAGGAGGTTGTTAGAACTTAGACCTTCTGGAACTAGCACTAGAACCAGGATGTACAAAAGTTTTAAAAACTAAATCAATGATAAACAAATGTGAAAGACCACAGGAAAAGGGTTGGAGGATATGGCTAAGTGAACAGCTTTTAAAGCAAATGAACCTATCCAGGCCTACTGAAACCTATGGCTCTCTCCATGCTGCAAAACAATGATTCAACTGCTCTGTGAATGACCCTAACAATTAAAAAGGAGTTGCAGGAGTAACCTACTTAAAGCAGTAGTTTTAAAATGGACAAGCTGAAACATCAACTTTCCTGCTCTTCTGATGCTGCCTGGTCTGCTGTGTTCCTCCAGCTCCACTGTTGTCTCTGACTCCAGCATCTGCAGTTCTTGCTATCCCTAGGTTAGTAACACAGATGTTTGTGCGTAAATAAAAGTAAAATACTTTGGCTGCTGGAAATCCAAAAAAAACAAAATGCTGAAGAAATTCAGGAGGACTGGCAGCCTCTGTGGAGTGATAAAGTTAACGTTTCAAGTGCTGTATGACTCTTCTTCAGAACTGAAAGCGTTGGCATACTTTTTGAGTACATTTGACAGAGGCGGGTTGCAGGGAGGGTGGTAGTGTGTATGTATGTGAAGGGAACAAGATGGTGTAGAGGGCCAGTGCAAATTACAGAGGTTGTCAGTTTGGTGAAGGAGAAAAAGAGATGTAAAATGGGTGTAAATTAAAGTGTGAATGGGACAGAATGGGCTCTTTCTATTAAAAGCAAAGTGAACAAGGCATAAAAAAAACAAATTGGAGAACAAACTTCATATGGTCAGGCTTTGACATTGTGGAATTCAATATTGTATCCTAGACACTATAAAGTGATGGTTTTCCTTTACATTGGTGAGACCAAACACAAACTGGGTGACCACTTTGCCGAATGCTACCTCTCTGTCTACAGGAATGACCCTGACCTCCCAGTTGCTTAACCATTTCAATAAATCATCTTACTTTTATACAAACATAAAAGGCCTGCTGCAACATTCCACGAGACAACACTTCATTTTCTGCTTAGGCACAATACAGTTCTTGGATCTCAAAACTGAACGCCACATCTTCAGATCCTTGACTGCATGACATCTGTCTTCTAGTTTTCTTCTACTCTCTCCCTCCACAGGTGTGTCATTTACTTTGCTCTCAGTACAGAAGACTCATTCTCTCCCTTTCACATGTTAGTTTACTCCCATTTTACATCTCTGTTTCTCTATCACCACCATTTTGCACAGGACATCACCTGTCTTCGCACCACCACTTTGCCCCTATCAAAAGTATTTTAATAAGCCATTTCCACACCTTTCAGCTCTGAAGAACAATGATACTGCACTCAAGGCGATACCTCTGTTTCTCTCTCCACTTGGACGTCAGATCTGCTGAATTTCTCCAGCATTTTTCATGTAGATGTTTATACATATTCATGTGAAAGTTCTATGCATAATATACCTAAGCTATACATCCTTAAGCATTAAAATCTTGTCAATGTTTCAAATGAGAAATATGTACCTCTCAACCATTCCTAAGCTCTTCCCTCCATAAGTGTTACCACAGCCTTTGAATCACTGTGAACAATGCTTTGGCAGAAGCTCAAGTGTAGTATCAGAAATAGCGGTTACAAAAGATATCTTATAACCAAAATGAACTGTAATTGGTAACTGTAAAGTGGAACAGCAAAAGAAATTGCAAATTCAAAATTAATGTGCCCACTCCAACTTCCACCAAATACTTTGAAGTCTAAAGCTATGAACTAAATTTGTAAAATTACATTTTGTCACATAGGTATTGTCCTTGAATGGGAATTCTCTACAGAATGGGTCTAGCTACTATCGTGATTTGATGAAGTTGTTCATATTTTTAATTCTTATTTACTGTGGTTGGATTGCTAGGTTGTCATAGACATTACAAATTGTCCCACATGAAATTTTTATATGAACAATAAGAAAACGCAATACAGTTCAATGATTTATTGGTGCGCTCCTCATTGCCTTTCCTCCGGCTTAAAGCAACTAACAACCAAAGTGTGGAACTGAAAATGGCTGCATCTAACTGTGCTGGGAACGGAGGAATTTCAGTTTTTGTTTGGTCTCCTACTAACACTTAGCAAGGGAAGAAACTATATCATAACTAGAATTTTACAAGAATCCTGTAAATGGTGAATACCAGAAGAGTGCTTGTTAATCAAGAAAATAAGTGAATATAGCCACCTTCTTGACATGGGAGAATAATATAGCTCTTGTGGAAAAAATCATTAATGGATGGTGTGAAATTACATTTGGTCACATCCATAAGTCAATTTCTAACTAAGTAACAACAAACACTGATTTACTTCGTGATATTCGTGAACATAGTTCAAAGACTATTGTTTATTTTAATGCGTACCCAAAATCAAAATAAATCATTAAGATTATCTGTACTGGCAGTTCTGTTAAAGGGACAAATGTTAACCAGGCTAATAGGAAATCTCAGAGACAGTAAGAACTGCAGATGCTGGAGTCAGAGATAATACAGTGTGGCGTTGGAGGAACTCAGCAGGCCAGGCAGCAGCAGAGGAGCAGGAAAGCTGATGTTTCAGGTCGGGACCCTTCTTCAGAAATCTCCCCTCCTCAATAAGTATGAGGGGAAGATTGAGTACCTGATTGGGAAGGGCAGACTAGGTTTAGTGTTGCAGCTGAAAAACAGCACATTTGACCATGCAGCATTCTACTCAAGTGTTAGTCTACAATGCTGCATTGGGCTTTTAAACTCTCATTGACATTGCTACCTCCACCTGGTGATCTGACCACAAACGGACCAAATACAGAATCGCTGAGCTCAGAAACACCTCGACAACCAGCTCGATCCAGACCAAGATCCTCCGACCCAGTAAAAATGCCATCGCCTATTCCCAATTCCTTCGCCTCTGCCGCATCTGCTCCCAGGATGAGGCATTCCACTCCCGTACATCTCAGATGTCCTCATTCTTCAAGGACTGCAACTTCCCCGCCTCAGTGGTCGAGAACGCCCTCGACCGTGTCTCCTGCATTTCCCACAACCCCTCCCCGCAATAACAACCAAAACAGAATCCCCCTCGTCCTCACGTACCACCCCACCAACCTCCAGATCCAACGCATCATCCTCCGACACTTCCGCCATCTGCAATCTGACCCCACCACCAAAGACATTCTTCCCTCCTCACCCTTATCTGCTTTCAGAGGGACCACTCTCTCCGGGACTCCCTTGTCCATTCCACACTCCCCTCCAGGCCCACCACACCTGGCACATTTCCCTGCAACCACAGGAAGTGCTACACCTGCCCCTATACCTCCCCCCTCACCCCCATCCCAGGCCCCAAGAAGACTTTCCACATCAGGTATATGTTCACCTGCACATCTGCTAATGTGGTATACTGCATCCACTGTTCCCGCTGTGGCCTCCTCTACATTGAGAAAACCAAGCGGAGGCTTGGGGACCGCTTTGCAGAACACCTACGCTTGGTTCGCACTAAACAATTGCGCCTCCCAGTCGCAAACCATTTCAACTCCGTCTCTCATTCCTCAGACGACATGTCCATCCTGGGCCTCCTGCAATGCCACAGTGATGCCACCCGAAGCCTGCAGGAACAGCAAATCATATTCAGCCTGGGAACCCTGCAGCCCAATGGCATCAATGTGGATTTCACAAGCTTCAAAATCTCCCCTCCCCCAACTGCATCCCAAAACCAGACCAGCTCATCTCCACCTCCCTAACCTGTCCTTCCTCTCACCTCAAGCCACACCCCCATCTCCTATCTACTAACATCATCCCGCCCCCTTGACCTGTCCGTCCTCCCTGGACTGACCTATCTCCTCCCTACCCCCCCACCTACACTCACCTTTCCTGGCTCCATCCCCGCCTCTTCGACTTGTCTGCCTCCTCTCCACCTATCCTCTCCTCTATCCATCTTCTATCCGCCTCCCCCTCTCTCCCTATTTATTTCAGAACCCTCTTCCCCTCCTCCATTTCTGAAGAAGGGTCTAGGCCCGAAACGTCAAGCTTTCCTGCTCCTATGATGCTGCTTGGCCTGCTGTGTTCATCCAGCTCCACATCTTTGTTATCTCGATCCAGACCAAGACCGTTCTGAGGAAGGGTCACCGGACCCGAAACGTTAACTCTGACTTTTTTCATTCACAGATACTACCAAAACCGGCTGAGCTTTTTCCAGCAACTTCTGATTGTGTTCCGGCGGAAGTGACATCAAGGCAGACGCCGGCGGAAGTGACATCAAGGCAGACGCCGGCGGAGGGGGGTGAGATGAAGCCGGTCGCTGAAGCTCCGCGTCCTCCCCTTGGCCACGGCCGATGGTGGGGGCTGATCCTCCCCATCCCTCCGTGCCCATTCAGTTCTTTCAGGTTATGGTGGCCTTGCCGTTTCCCCCCTGCTCACCGACAGGCATGTCCTTCCGAACCGTATACATCAGCAAGATGGACACGCTCGGACAGGGAAAGAGGCCCATTCTCATCGTCAAGACAGCTTTCCTCGGCCACTCGGAGATTGCTGCAATTCCAGTAGATATCTGATCATTCCGACAGGGTTCGTAACAGTACAAATAACATTTTAAAGGTATTTTTGAAATCCAGGCTTACATAACTGATACTCAAAGGGGACATCAAATGGCAATACAGCACATCCCTGCTGTATGTCTGTGCTCCGATTACCTTCAACTTAATCAAGTTTAGAGTAGAATTCAACGCCTAAAATTCGAAAACGTAATGTCTATGTAACAAATGGTGTTGTAAAGACAGTAGAGGTGAGTGTAGATAGGGAGTTGGGATGGGGGTTGGTACAGTCCCTCTTCTGCAGCTACAGTGGCCCTATCCCCCACCTCTTCCTCCGTCACATTGATGACGAGGAGCTCGAACAGTTCATCCACTTCACTAACACCTTCCACCCCAACCTCAAGTTCACCTGGACCACCTCCAATACCTCTCTCTCCTTCCTTGACCTCTCTATTTCTATCTCTGGCAACCATCTGGAAATTGATATCTATTTCAAGCTAACCGACTCCCACAGCTACTGAGAATACACCTCCTCACCCACCTTCCTGCAAAATTGCCATCCTCTATTCCCAATTCCTTCACCTCCGCTGCATCTGTTCCCAAGATGAGGCATTCCACTCCCGGACATCTTGTTTTTCAAGGACTGCAAGTGATCGAAAACGCCCTCGACCGCATTTCCCCTGTTTCCTGCAATTCATCCCTCACAGCCCCTTCCCGCAATAACATCCAAAACAGAATCCCCCTCGTCCTCACGTACCACATCCTCCAGCACTTCCTCCACCTGCAATCTGACCCCACTACCAAGGACATTTTTCCTTCCCCAGCCTTATCTGCCTTCCGGAGGGGCCGCTCTCTCTGTGACTCCCTCGTCTGCTCCACCCTCCCCACTAGCCCTACCACCCCTGGCACTTTTCCTTGCAACCGCAGGAACCTGCCCCTACACCTCCCCCCTCACCCCCATCCCAGGCCCCGAGAAGACCTTCCACATTAAACAGATGTTCACCTGCACATCTGCTAATGGGGTATATTGTATCCGCTGTTCCTGATGTGGCCTCCTCTACATTGGGGAAACCAAGCGGAGGCTTGGAGACCGCTTTGTGGAGCACCTACGCTCAGTTCGTGACAAATGACTACACTCCCAGTTGGGAACCACTTCAACTCCCCCTCCCACTCCTTGGACAACATGTCCATCCTAGGCCTCCTCCAGTGCCACACGATGCCACCTGAAGGCTGGAGGAACAGCACCTCATATTTCGCTTGGGAACCCTGCAGCCCAATGGTCTCAAGGTAGGCTTCACAAACTTCAAAATCTCCCCACCCCCGACCTCATTCCCAAGACCAGCCCAGCTCGTCCCCACCTCCTTGATTTGTCCGTCTTTTCTCCCACCTATCCGCTCCTCCCACCTCACTGACCAACCCCCACCCCCACTTCCTACCTGCCAGCCTCATTCTCCCCTCCCCCACCACCTTGACCTGTCCGCCTCTCCCTCCCAACTGACCAACCCCCATCCCAACTCCCCACCTACACTCACCTTTACTGGCTCCATCCCCACCTCCTTGACCTGTCCGTCTTCTCTCCATCTATCTGCTCCTCTATCCACCTTTTATCATCACCTCCCCCTCTCTCTGTTTATTTCAGATTTTAGATTTTAACAAACAGGCTAGAATTGGGTTTAACTAGGGATGAGAGGAAAGCTGAAATTGAATGAGTTGACAAACATTTAGTTATGTTCGAGAAACAGGCAAGTGAAGTGGAGTTAGAAAAACTTAAATTGAAAATTAGACAACTGGAGTTAGAAGACAAATAAAAGGAAAGAAGAGCCAGGCAGAAGAGGGAGAAAGGCAACTGAAACAGTTGGAATTACAGGTAAAAGGAGAAAAAGAAGAGAAGGTTTGAACTTGAGTTGCAAAGTAAACAGGATAGATGACATAAAAGGATTGAAATGAAGGCAGAAGGTAGGTTTATTGAGGAGGAGAATGATGATGAGCAGACCCATCGTAGACAAAGTCCTGACAGGGATATATAAAAATACGTCAAAACATTACCAAAATTCGATGAAAAAGACGTAGAAGCCTTTTTCATTTCCTCTGAGAAACTGGCTAGGCAGATTGATTAGCCAGAGACTGTGTGGTAATGTTAATTCAGAGCAAGTTGGTAGGCAGGGCTAGTGAGATATTTGCAGCGCTGTCAGATCAGGTGTTGAGACGTTATGAATACGTGAAACAGGCTACTTTGCGTGTCTATGAATTGGTACCAGAAGCATATAGACAACGGTTCAGAAAAATAAGAAAGGAACCAGGTCAGACTTGTGTCGAGTTTGAAAGAATTAAACATAGCAACTTCGATAGATGGGTGAGAGCATTAAAGATAGACAAGATATATCAGGGGCTTGGAGAGATTATTCTTCTGGAGGAGTTTACAAATTTACTTCGAGAAATGATAAGAACTCATGTTGAAGAACAGAAAGTTGAAACAGTGAGAAGAGCAGCAGAGATGGTGGATGAATATGCATGAGTGTGTAAATCGAAGTTTAGCTTCCAACAGCAAAATTCGTTCCATGAGGGATAGAAATTGGGAAAAAGGGAGATCCTTCAATGAAAAACAAAAAGTAGACCACACTGGGAACGGTTTACCACAGGTGAAATATGAAACCCAAGAGGGTGAAAAGGAGGTGAAAGGCCTCAAGCATTTCTACTGTAATGGAGTGGGACATACAAAGCCACAGTGCCAGTGGTTTAAGAAAGGCAGCGGGTAAAAGGATGTGGCAAAAGAGGCTAAAGCAGTCAAATTAGCTGATGTTGTGAAGGAAATCCCAAAAGTAGTCAAGGAGCTGCAGGAGAGTGCACAGCCTAGTTACAGGCTGGATAGTGAGGCAGTGTCCGATCTCTACAAAAACTTCACCTCTGTGGGTAAGGTTTAGTCAGGAAGAACAGGGGGAGAAGATAAAGAAGTTAAAATATTGAGAGACGTAGGAGCTGGTCAATCTCTAATAGTAAGAGATGAAAGTATTTGCACTCCTTCTGTAGTGTTACCCAAGAGAGTGGTGACCTGTGAAATAAATGGAAAGAGATTTAGCGTTCACCTGTGCAAGATCAGGTTGGAAAGTCTAATCAAAACTGGGGAAGTGACAGTGGGAGTGATTGAAAGAATGTTTGTTCTTGGAAATGACCAACAGGATCAAACATGAAGTGAAGCCCCTTGTAGTGGAGATGCTGAAGGAAAACCACGGAACTGAGGAGTTCAAAGAAAAATACCTTGGAATTTTTCCAGACTATGTGGTAACAAGATCCCACAGTCATAAGTAACAGGAAGCGGGAAAAACCAAAGAGAGAGATGAAGGCGTTGAGGTCTAGTTAGCTGACCCCTGTTTGATGAAATGGTAAAGGAAAAAATTGAACAGGGAGTGGATCAGGCAGAGGTGTTTAGTTCTTGTAAACCAAGGACTTAGCGATTGAAAGCCAATTGAATTTAAATCTGAAGGTTTTGACAACCTCGGACCAATGCTATTGTAAAAAAATTGATACATCATCCAAGGTCTATAAGGAGAGGGTTTTTAAAAATCACTCTGAGAGAGAACCACCATCTGAGACATAAGCACCTAGCTCTCAAAGAAATTACTAAACTCTCTAAGTACCATCTTGTTCATAAAAGGTACCATGGCACTTCTAACTAAGAATCTTCACAGAGAAAACTTCCCTGACAGTAGGATCAGTGGAAGAAAGGTGTTTATGACTGGAGAGACAGTGAAGAAGGCAGAGCATTCCAGGACACACATTCTGTGTGGACTTTGAGAGACTAACTTTCACTTATTTTTTCTTCTGGGTTATATAAGTGGGACTTGTATTTATTGGAATAGCATACCAGTAGAATTTTGTTCAGTTAGGGGGGAATTGTTCAGTTTGTTAGTATTCTGTTAATTTGTTCATTGTTACTTGTTACTTTCAGAAAATTCTTGATATTCAGTTTATTTAATTCAACCTCCCCTTCCCTGTAACATTTGAGCCTAGGGCACTGCCCTAAGGAACCCCTGCAGAGATGTCCTGGAGCTGAGATGACTGACCTCCACAACCATCTTCCTATGTGCCAGGTATCCTCCAGCCAGCAGAGTCTGTGATACTCATTGATCCCAGCTTTGCTTGAGCTCCTTGTTGCCACACTTGGTTGAATGCAGCCTTGGTGTCAAGGGCTGTCACTCTCACTTCACCTCTGGAATTCAGCTCTTTTGTCCATGTTTGAACTAAAGCTGTAATAGGGTCGGAGTTGAGTGGCCCTGGTGGAAATCAACTGAGCATCATAGAGTAGGTTATTGCTGAGCAGGTGCTGCTTGATAGCGCTGTTGGTGTCCTTCTGTTACTTCACTGATGGTCAAGAGTAGACTGATGGGACGGTCACATCCAGGTTGGATTTGACCTGCATTTTCTGTACAGGACATACCCAGGCAATTTTCCACATTTTTGGGTAGATGCCAGTGTAGTAACTGTACTCTAACAGCTTGGCAAGGGAAGCAGCGTATTCTGGATCACAAGTCTTTGGTACTATTGCTGAAATGCGGTCAGGGCCTGTAGCCTTTAGAGTATCCAGTGCCTGCACTAGCTTCTTGATGTCATGTGAAGTGAAACAAATTGACAGAAATCTGTGATACTGGGGCCACGGAAGGAGGCTAAAATAGATTATCTACTTGACACTTCTGGCTGAAGATTGCTCTGAATGTATCAGCATTATCTTTTGCAGTGAGGTTTTGGGCTCTTCCATCATTGAGGCTGGACAAATTTGTGGAGCCACCTCCATCAGTGAGTTGTTTAATTGATCACCACATTCATGACTGGATGTGGCAGGACTGCAGACCTTGGATCTAATCCGTTTGTTGTGGGATTGCTTAGCCCTATCTATCACTTGCTGCTTAAGCTGTTTGGCATGCAAGTAGTCCTGCTTGATGGCTTCACCAGGTTGCTGCTTCATTTTTAGGTGTGCCTAATGTTGTTCCTGGTATGCCGTCCTGCACTTTCTATTGAACCATGGTCGATCCCCTGGCTTGATGGTAATGGTTGAGAGGGGGTATGTCAGGCCATGAGTTTGCAGATTGTGTTGGAGGACAAGTGTGCTACTGCTGCTAGCCCACATTGCCTCATAGATACCCAGTTTTGAGTTTGTAGGTCTGTTCAAAGTCTGTCCTATTTGGCACGGTGATAGTGCTATACAGCACAATGGAGGCTATACTCAGTGTGAAGGTGGGAAATCATCTCCTCAAGGACTTTGCAGTAGTCACTCTTAACAATACTGTAATGGACAGATGCATCTACAGCCATTACATTGGTAAGACTGAGGTCAAGTATATTTTTCCCTCTTGTTGCCTCCCTCACCACTAGCTGCTAGATTGTGTCTATAACAATGTCCTTTAGGCCCCGACCAGCTCAATCAGTAGTGCTGCTGTTGAGCCACTCTTGGTGGTGGGTTAAGTCTCCCACCCAGGGTACATTTTGCACACCTGTCACCTTCAGTGCTTTCTCCAAGTACTGTTCAATATGGAGGAATACTGATTTGTCAGCTGCGGGAGCACAGTACATGGTAACCAGCAGGAGGTTTCCTTGCCAATGTTTAACCTGAAGCCATGAAACTTCATGTCATCCTGCGTTAACATTTGAGACTTTCAGGGCAACTCTCTGCCAACTGCCACCTCTGCTGGATGCGTCCTGCTAATGGAACAGAATGTATCCAGGAATAGTAATCCCAGGTGTCTGGGACATGGTCATACTCACGGTATCATATCTGACGGACTATGTCAGGCTGTTGCTAGACTAGTCTGCGAGACAGCTCTCCCAATTTTGGCAATAGCTTCCATATGTTAGTAAGGAGGCCATTGCAGGGTCGAGAGGGCTGCTTCTGCTATGGTCTGGCCTAGGTCGATGCCAGCTGCTGGGTCCAGTTTCATTTCTTCATTGAGACAACAAAATGGATTATTAGGCCATTTCAGAACGTAGTTAAGAGTCAACTATGTTGCAGTGGGTCTGAAGTCACATATAGGCCAGACCAGGTAAGAGTGACAGATTTCCTTCCCTGAAGGGCTTTAGTGAGACAGATGGGTTTTTTCAACAATAAACAGTGGTTTCATGGTCATCAGTACGTTCTTAATTCCAAGTTTTTTTTTACTGAATTCAATTTCCACCATCTGCCGTGGTGGAATTTGAACTCTGGAATGCAGAACATTTGCTGAGTTTCAGGTGTAATAGTCTAGCAATAATACCGCCAGATCATCACCTCCCCCATGGTTGCTTTCAGTACGGCTCACCCATTCTCTCCTAATTTTAGCTCTTATGATCGTTTATCCAGCTTTTCATCTGTTCTGACCTGCTGACCTTAATATCTTTCTTTACCTAACTTTTCATATCTCTCTCTGTCTGTCTGGGGCCCATCGCCAACTATCCACTCACCTCTCGCCTCCAATTTCATCGTCAGCATAAATCCCACATTTTCCTAGCTGCCAATAGTTCTGATGAAGTCACCAGACTTGAAACATTAACTCTGCTCTCTTCCCACAGATGCTGCCAGACCTCCTGAGTTTCACCAGCGATTTCTGTTTTGCTGACCTTGGCTGTTTGAGTAAAGGAGTTACACCCACAATTATCCAGTTTAATAGAACTGTCCTCAAATCCAGGGAACTTTGAAAAATTAAAAGCAACACATCAGCTGTTTCATGAGCTCCATCAATTTGCTCAATACCACCTCCCTGGTGATTGTAATTTTAAAAACTGGTCTTCTGTTCACTTGAGAAACTCTTGTAATTGATTTCTTTCAGAGATGGCAGAAATTGGATAACTACATTTCAATTTGAGATAGGTATAGCTGCATGTGAAAAAGAACATAAATCTTTGTTATCGTTAACTGAGAAAATTGAAAAGAGGGGAGCTGATTTACCTCTTGGAGAATATCTGTCTGTGTTTTGAGAAACAAGGCCTTGTTGTCATGAGACCAGGCCTTTTCCTGGGGTGCAATATGGCTGAGGATATGCAGGGAAGGTATTTTATGCAGAGAATAGTAGAGGTGGTAGAACGGGTAGTGGTAGAAGCAGATACTACAGCAACATTTAAGAGGCATTAAGATAGACGCATGAACAGGCAGAGAATAGACGGATACGAAACCAAAGTTGCTGGAAAAGCTCAGCAGGTCTGGCAGCATATGTGAAGGAAAAAACAGTTAACATTTCGGGTCCAGTGACCCTTCCTCAGAAGGAACTGCTGAGCTTTTCCAGCAACTTTGGTTTTGTTCCTGATGTACAGCATCCACAGTTCTTTCGGTTTTTAATAGACGGATACTGTTAGGGCTGCGCAATGACAGGACAGAAAAAATAGCCGACGACAGCCCCAACACGCTTTGCGGTACATATTTAACAGGAATTAGAGAGTGTGGAAAAGGCTTGTGTTCTCAGTACTTAAGACAATAAGCTGTCTGTAAGTAAGATTGAATGTGCAAAATTCTTTGCTACCCTAAACATTTCAAACCAATTAGTTATTTCTCTTAATTTTTTTTTCTAATCAATCAGTTATTATGCTACAAGTAGATTTTAATTAGGATTCTTGAAGATAGTCATCAATATAGATTCTAAACTGTTATAGAAAGGTATATATACATCACTAAAATATTAGAAAGAAAGCCTTTAAAACTAATTATGAGTAATAGAGAGGGGCCTCCCTATCTCTTATCAAGGAGAGCGGCTAAGAGAGTTGGAATGATGGGAAGTCTTAAAGAAGGCTCCTGTTAAAGTCTTGTACAAAATAGCAGACACAGACGTCATAGTTGAGAGATAAAAGTGACCACAGAGAGTTCAGTTTCTCACATACCAAAAGGGCCCGTTCAGATCACAGCAACAAGCGACTATTAATTTAGAGTGATGTATTGGAAACCCAATTGTAGTTGAACAACCCAGCACTAATTAACTAATAGTATAAAGGGGGAGGGCATAGGTGTTGCCATGTTAATGTTACAAGAAAGATGTATAAAAGTCTATTTACTAGTATTTAAAATTAGAGCATCATTGACTTTTCTTCTGATCTGAACTGAAGATTAAGGAGATAATTGGACCCTCACATTGAGGCCGGGTTCGGGGTAGCCTTTGGCCTGTCCCTGTATCGTACTGGTGAAATGCATGAATAAATTACCTCGTGCCTCAAATTCTGCTGTCTCCTGAAACTTTATTATCTCTCTAAACTCATTCCCACAGATACGGACCATGTCCAGGCACATGGGATTTGTTTAGAGCAGCATCATGGTCAGCATAGGCATGGTGGACCGAAGGGCCTGTTCCTGTGCCCTGTGCCCTACTGTTCTATGACGTTCTAAGGGGATAAGGGAGAGAGTTTTGTGGAGTTGCGGAGGTGGGGGCTTAGTCACAGGGTTGGAGAGTTGGCAAGACCTCATTTCACCTCTTTTGGAGGGGTCCACTTCATCTCCTTCCACTTAATAGTCCAATGACGTTCCATTCTCTGCCCCCACCCCCAACACCAAGCAGGAGCCCCACCCTGACAGCTGTTATCCAAACAGAGACTGGGGCATCTCTTTTCTACTCTGACCTGCCACTGGGTGGTAGTGGCTGCTGCTGGCCCTACGACACAAGGCTTTGAATCTGTCACATCTTAACAGTAGCACAGGGGTGCAGCAGGAGTGTACTGGGCCCCTAACCCAAGCAGTGATGGACTGAAACCATGCTCCACAGCTTGTGTGTTCCCCTTAGCATGACCAGGCACATGTCATGCCGGCAAATGCTCTTCACACTCAATCTTGGGCCCTTGTGGAGCAGTCCCAACCTCTGAGCCAAGAATACCTGGTTTCGAACCCCACCTGCTTCAGGTGTGTGTTGTAACGTTTCTGAACAGATTAATGAGAAAATATCTAAAAGAAATTGGGGAGACCACATGTGGAGTACTATGTACAGTTTTGGTGTCCTTATCTCAGGGTGGATGGTCTGGCTATAGAGGAAGTTGTCTCACCAATGCTCTGTATAACTGATGCAGAATCTCCCCACTTTTGTATTCAACACCCCTCACAATAAGCAATAACATTGCTATCACTTTCCTGATACTATGCAGGACCTGTATACTAACCTGTGATTCATGCACTTTATAACACTGAACTGTGGTTCAAGAAATCTCTTCAGCCATTACAAATACAGCTACTCACTGTGAGGTATGCAGCCTCAAGTCAAAGGACTAATGAGCATAATATGTGAGCACAAAGGGAACAGTGAATGAGTTGGAAAGCCTAGAGGATCAGCCAAAAAAACATTTCAGAGCTGAGTTTTCACAAATGGTCAAAAGACTGGGAAAGTTGATTACATCACTTTACTTTTAAAAAAAACAGCCAGTGTGTCAGTATACATTGAGAAATGCTCCTCACCCAGTTTTTGCCAAAGGTAAAGTAGGAATTTGAATCAATGTTAAGGCGAGGAGTTATTACACCTACACCAACACCAACACACTGATTTTCAGGAGTAGCCCCAATAGCAAAACCTATCAGTTCTGTGGAATCTGTGCTCATCTCACATAGCTAAACACAAGTTGAAAGACAACTTAGCAAAGTTGGGGACAGTTCAAACTTTACAAAGCTGGAGGCCAGTAGTGAGAACAAAGGTTTGAGGTATTGAGACCAGTGACCCTTCCTCAGTTCAGACCTGAAACGTTAACTCTGATTTCTCTTCGAAGATGTTGCCAGACCTGCTGAACTTTTCCAGCAACTTCTGTCTTTGTTTCTGATTTACAGCATCTGCACTTCTTTCAGATTGAGATATTGGTCAGTTTGATGGATTTTGTTGTGTTGTCAGGATACCTTGTTTATGGATAGAGAGATGGGGTAGGCGAAACATTTGACAGATAGTGTCCTGAAGTGATAAACACTTTGTTTTGCGTTTTGGCAGCAGAAGATGAGCAACCAATGATTTTGTGCTGACACAAAGCAAATTGGTCATGGAATTTGGGAGGTCATGACCTTAAATGAAGCTGTTGGGCTAACTCAGCAACATGCCTTCAGCCCATTGAGTTTGTACATCAGAAAACTGATCATGTGACTCTTGGACAACTTGAGTGGGAGGAGCTCAAATGAAGGCTTTGTGACATTGTTTCTTGCTGCCTTCTGATTGACTCCTTGTTGCCTACCAATGGTAGCTGGGATGTGGGTGTTGATGAAAATGTTGTTTCGAGGGGTGAGGAGGGGATGATGCTCTCTCCTATAGTGTCTACTACTGTCAAAAGTCCATAGTATGGCAATAGGCATTACTTATTTCTTCCCCACTCTGGTTCAGAGGTAACCACAGAGAAGAGACAGGCAACTCTTTCCACTTCCCATTGCTTGAACCTGTCAATGGCTATTTGGTCAGGTCCAGGTTCAGAACCGTAAGGATGTTCCCCTTCCACAAGAAGGCGCAAGGATCAGGAGCATGGTTCCAAAGTTCTGTCAAACAATGTGGGAGCAATCTCTTCACTCCTCAAGGCCTTAGAAACAACAAGTGACCTGGGAGTCCATGAAGCATCTTAACCTTTAATTGCCCCTAACTGCCGTATTCCAACCCCTCCATAGCCAATCCTACAGAGTGTACCATTGTCTATTCAGACAGTTGACCAGGCAAGGCATTAGAGGCTGTTGCAGCAACACCCAATATCAGAGTTTCCTCCATGCTAAACAGAACGATACGAAGGAAATTGCCTCATGATGGCCCCAATTGAGGGAGCGAGTTCTAAGGCCAGCAGCCAAAGTGAAATCTCCAGAGCAATTACATCCTTCCTGTAATGTGGTGACCGGAATAGCACACAATACGCCAGTTGTGGCCTGTTCAGTATCCTATACAGTTTCATTATTATATCCCTACTTTTGTATTCTGTACCTCTGCCAATGAAGGACAGTATTCCATATGCCTTCTTTACAACGTCAGGTATCTGTACTGCTACCTTTAGGGACCTTTGCACTTGCACACCAAGATCTCTCACTTTATCAACCCTTCTTAGTATATTCGCATTTATTATGTATTCTCATTTACAATTTGACCTCCTTAAATGCATTGCCTCAAACTTATCAGAGTTGAACTCCATCTGCCACTTTCCTGCCCACTCCACCATCCCATCTATATCATTTTGAAGCTTACAGCTATTGTCTACGCTATCCAATGCATGGCCAATTTTTCTGTTGTTTACAAATTTCCCAATTGTGTCCCCCATGTTCAAATCCAAATCGTTAGTGTATAAAACAAACAGTTGGGATCCCAACACCGAGCCCTATGGAACACAACTTGAAACAGCTTTCTGTTCGTAAGGGCAGCCATCAACCATTATCCTTTGTTTCCAGATACTAAGCCAACTTTAGATCCAATTCACCACGTTACCCTGGATCCCATGGGCTTTTATTTTTTTGACTAGTCTGCCATATGGGACCTTGGCAATTGCCTTACCAACATCCATGTCAACAACATGCACTGCACTTTGCCAAACGGACCAGACCAAACCCTCTCAAAATATATTAAGATGATAACGTAGAACCCCAACATTTTTTTATTTTTAAAGGCATTGTGTTCCAGAGGAAATTTGATTGGACAAACTACCAGGCTTGAAACAAAACACACTTTATTCATATACTATAGTTAAGATACAAACAAAAGAAAGAAGAATTGGAATGACAATTCTATTGAAAAACTTAACACAATAATAGCTTGAGCAGCATGGTGGCTCAGTGGTTAGCACTGCTACCTCACAGCACTAGGGACCTTAGATCAATTCCACCCTCAAGCAACTGTCTGTATGGAGTTTGCACATTCTCCCTCTGTCTGCGTGGGTTTCCTCCACGTGCTCTGGTTTCCTCTCACAATCCAAAGATGTGCAGGCTAGGTGGATTGGCCTTGCTAAATTGCCCGTAGTGTTCAGGGGTGTGTAGATCTGGTGAGTTATATGGGGATGGGTCTGGGTAGGATATCCTGATGGTCAGTGTAGACTTATTGGGCTGAAGGCCTGATTCCACACTGTAGGGATTCTATGAATAGCTTATTTGACCATTAAACAACAATATCCCATAAACACACCATTGGCAAAGGCAAGTTCAGTAAAAAGATAGCCTCATAGGTAATTCTCCAGTCTAGGAGGAAAGAGGAAACTCTGAGAGTGAACTCCAATGTTTTGCTGTAGCAGAGAGAGATGTATTGCAGCTTCAAAGCCTTAACAGTTACTGAAAGTTGAACTAAAATCCTGGTTCTATGGGAGCTTGACCCCACCCATTCAGGCTACTTCTATTGCTCCAATTTAAAAAAAACACCCCAAGGCCTCATAAGCTGTTTACTTTATTAAATTGGAACAGACCACTTAGTACCTCTGTCTCAAACTTTCTTTAAAAAAAAATAACCAGGGCAAAATATACCTCTTAAAGCAATTGTATCATGACTACTCTCATTGACTCTTCTTGTCACTTCCTTGAAGAATTCAATCAATTTTGTAAAGCATGACCTTCCCTTAACAAAGCCACACTGACCATACCCGACTAGTCCATGCCTTTCTTATTGACAGTTTATCCGATCTCTCAGGACTTATTTTAACAATTTAACAACTACCAAAGTAAGACTAATTGGCCTACAATTGTTTGGGATTTCTTTTTTTCCCTTTTAAAACAATGGAACAATATTTGCGTCCCTCATTCATCTGGCACCTCACCTATGTTCAGTGAAGATTGGAAAATAATTCTCAGAGCATTGATTTTTTTCTTCTCTTGGACCTCCTTCAACATCCTAGGGACAATCCATCTGGCCCCATTGGCTTACCCACCTTCAAGGATTTCAACTCCTCTGACACATCCTCTTGTTGTGAATATTTTGTTGAATATTTCACACTGCTCCTCTTGGATTACAACATCCACATCATCCTTTTCCTTTGTGAATATGGAGACAAATAAATCATTTAAGATTCTTCCCATATCCTTTGCATCTTCAGACAAAATCCTTCTTCATCTCTGATAGGTCCCATGCTTTCCTGAACTACCCTTTAGCTCTTTGTATAGTGTTAAAACATTTTAGCTATTCTTTTATTTTGCTTGCTAATATTTTTTCATGCCCACTCTGATTTCTTTATTTTTTTTCACTTGATCCCTGTACTTTCTGTATTCCCAGCAGTGTTGAGTTTTTTTGGGACTATCATAAGCTTTCTTTGTCTGTTTAATCGACCGGTGTCTTTTTCTAGACAACCATGGGGACTTAGATTTGGCAGTACCTTTTTAATTTTTGGAGGGACCATGTCTGCTTGTGCCCCAGGGATCCAACTAATTAGTGCCTCCTACTGGTTTACCACTGATGTATCCTTTAGCAGCACTATACAGTCCAACCCAGCCAAATCAATTCTCAGTTTTGTAAAATTTACCTTCTCCCAATTTAAAACATTTACTCCTGATTTATCTCTGTCCTTTTCCACAATAATCCCAAACCTAACCAAATTGTGGTCAATATTGATATTGATATTTGATATGGTCTTCCACTGTGACTTCACCTACTTGACCGTCTTCATTTCCCAAAACTAAATCCAGAATTGTGTATCCTTTCTTTGGGCTTTTCACGTATTATGTCAAAAATATTTTCTGGATAAAGTAAATGAATTTTTTTATCCTCAATGCCCCTTATATTATTTGAAGCCCAGTTGATATTGGGATAGTTAAAATCTCCTACTATGTTTGCCCTTTTATTCCTACAGGCAGAAATCTGTCTAAATATGTGTTCTTCTATCTCCCTCTCACTACTTGGGTGGGTCTTTAGTATACTCTCAATCGTGTGACTGACTTTTTTATTCCTCAATTCAATCCATAACACCTCGTTTGTTAACACATTGAGTATACTATCTCTTCTCACAACTGTAATTGATTCTGTAACTAACATTGCTGCCCCTCCCCGCTTTTTGTCACCCACTCTATCCTGCCTGAAAACTCAATATCCAGAGATACTGAGCTGCCAATTCTGCCCCTCCTTTACCAGGTTTCCATTATAGCAATGACATAGTGTTGCATGTGTCACACATTCACTTGATTTTTCCTCTTAATCCTGGTCTCACTGAGAGCTCTCCATGTTAAAGTACCTCCAAGCTTCTATATTCAGCTTTCAGGCCCTCATTCCTATGTTGACTTATTCGTTGCTATCTGTGTGTACTACAACCACCAGCTGTTCACCCTCCCACTCCAGAATATCCTGTGACATCCCTGACCCTGGCACCAGGGAGGCAACATACCAGAGATAAAAGGCACTGCAGATGCTGGAGAATCCGAGACAACAAGGTGTGGGGCTGGACGAACACAGCAGGCCAAGCAGCATCATAGGAGCAGGAAAGCTTGACGTTTCGGGCCTAGACCCTTCATCAGAAATGGGGGAGGGGAAGGGGGTTCTGAAATAAATAGGGAGAGAGGGGGAGGCGGATAGAGGATGGATAGAGGAGAGGATAGGTGGAGAGGAGGCAGACAAGTCGAAGAGGCGGGGATGGAACCAGTAAAGGTGAGTGTAGGTGGTGGGGTAGGGAGGAGATAGGTCAGTCCAGGGAGGACGGACAGGTCAAGGGGGTGGGATGATGTTAGTAGATAGGAGATGGGGGTGGGGCTTGAGGTGGGAGGAGGGGATAGGTGAGAGGAAGGACAGGTTAGGGAGGCGGAGATGAGCTGGGCTGGTTTTGGGATGCGGTTGGGGGAGGGGAGATTTTGAAGCTTGTGAAATCCACATTGATCCCATTGGGCTGCAGGGTTCCCAGGCTGAATATGATTTGCTGTTCCTGCAGCCTTCGGGTGGCATCACTGTGGCATTGCAGGAGGCCCAGGATGGACATGTCGTCTGAGGAATGGGCGGGGGAGTCGAAATGGTTCGCGACTGGGAGGTGCAGTATCTGCTGTACCCGTTGTGGCTTCCTCTACATCGGGGAAACCAAGCAGAGGCTTGGGGACCGCTTTGCAGAACACCTGCGCTCAGTTCGCAACAAACAACTGAACCTCCCAGTCACGAACCATTTCAACTCCCCCTCCCATTCCTCAGACGACATGTCCATCCTGGGCCTCCTGCAATGCCACAGTGATGCCACCCGAAGGCTGCAGGGCCAGCAAATCATATTCAGCCTGGGAACCCTGCAGCCCAATGGTATCAATGTGGATTTCACAAGCTTCAAAATCTCCCCTCCCCCAACCGCATCCCAAAACCAGCCCAGCTCATCTCCGCCTCCCTAACCTGTCCTTCCTCTCACCTATCCCCTCCTCCCACCTCAAGCCCCACCCCCATCTCCTATCTACTAACCTCATCCCGCCCCCATGACCTGTCCGTCCTCCCTGGACTGACCTATCTCCTCCCTACCCCCCCACCTACACTCACCTTTACAGGCAACATACCATCCTGGATTCACATCTACAGCCACAGAAGTGCCTGTCTGTACCTGTTACCATTGACTACCCCCTATCACTACAGCTCTGCCGTTCGGTTTCCTGCCCTTCTGTGCAGCAGAGGCACCCGTGGGGCCATGAACTTGGTTGTTGCTCTTTTCCCTGAGAGGCCACTCCCACCCCCAACAACAATATCCAAAGCGGTTTATCTGTCTGAGAGGTGAATGGCCACCACGGATTCCTGAACTTCCTTCCTGGGCCTTTGGCTTTGTTACCCATTCCCTTTCTGCCCATGTAAGCTTCACCTGTAGTGTTTCCACCTCTCGAAATGTGCTGCCCCCGACGTTCTCACATCACGGACGCTCCACAGTAAATCCACCCACTGCTCCAGCTGCCGAAAGCGGTGAGTTGATAGCTCCAGTTGGACACACCTCTTCAACACTGGAAGTGCCCCTTATTTCCCACATCGTACAAGAGGAACACACCACGGGCCTAAACTCTCCCATCATGATTTCTCTCTAGATTAAGCTAGTTACTCCCTTTGAGAGAATTTAATTAAGCTGGGACCTTCCTTCATTTCAAACACTTCTATTGTAATTAAAACTGCCCACCTTTATTTAAACTAATATAATATGCTCTAAAACCTGTACGAAAATACTCACTTACTAATCAGTTGTTTCTGTTGGGACTGTATCACTTTCTGAGCTACCCAGACTGAGACTGAGCACCGCATTCAGTCTTTCAGCTTCACCTACTCCCTGTCTCTTTGAGTGAAGAAAGTTTTCCTCATTCTAGTGAGGAAGTGAATCTATGGAATTCACACCCCAGAGTACAGTGGATACCAGGACACTGAATAAAATTAAGGAGGAGGTAGGCAGATTTTTAATTAGTGACGGGCTAAAGGATTGTGGGGAGCAGGCAGGAAAGTTTAGAGTTGAGGCCGAGATAAGATGGACAGTGGTTGTATCAAATGCAGAGCAAGGTTAAGGAGCAGGATTGCCTACTCCTGCTCCAATTCTTGTATTCTTATGTTCTTACATTCTCTGTCCTAACTGACCTACCATCTCCCTAAGATGGTGTCCCCGATTCTAAACTCCCAGACCATGCTCCCTGTATCTAATCTGTTCGAACTTTATACGTTTCAATCAGACGCCATCTCATCCTTTGAAACTCTAGTGAACACAGGCCCAGATGAAGCAATTCTCCTCATAGAATAGTCCTGCCATCCCAGTTATCAGCCCAGTGATCTTGCTCTGCACTCCTTCAATGAGTGAATATATCCTTTCATAGGTAGGGAGACCAAAGGAGGTGTGGTCTCACCTTCTATACTTACTTTAGTTGAATTGTTTACCTGTAGCTAGAATCTAATGACCTGTAATAAGCAGTAATCTTTGTTAATTACAGAAAGCTGATCCATGCTTTCTATCCACCTGGGTCTGAAAGTTGGGATCTTTGGGAATTTTCCACATTTCTTTTCAAAACATTAACTTCTGTGACAATTCTCGGAATAAGGGTTTTGATTTTCAGTGCACTTATCCCAGTGAGGTGCAAAAATGAAGAAAAAGTGTCCATGATATAAATCAAAGAACAGAAGATCTTTGAGTAAAGGAATTGAGACATCATGTTGAGGTTACGCAGGATTTGGATGAGAATTTAGAATGCATAGTTGGTAAATTTGCAGATGAAACCAAAATTGGTGATATAGTGGACAGTGAAGCAGGTTATCTAAGATTATAAAGAGATCTTGATTAATTGGCCAATGGGCTGAGGAGTGGCAGATGGAGTTTTTAATTTTGATAAATACAATGTATCACAATTTCGTAAAACAAACAATGGCATGACATATTAAATTAAAAATGGGGCTCTGGGGAGTATTGTAAAACCAAGATATAGGGGTTCAGGTACATAATTCTTTGAATTTTGTGTCACATGTATACAGGGTGGTTAAGAAGGCATTTATCACGCTTGCCTTCATTGCTTAGACCTTAAAGTATAGGATTTGGGATGTCATGTGCATGTTGTAGTGTACATTGGTGAGGCCTCTTCTGGAGTATCTTGTATAGTTCTGGTCACCCTGCTATAGGAAGGATATGATTAAACTGGAGAGAGTTTAGAAAGGATATACCTGGATGTTGCCAGGAATGGAGGGTTTGAGTTATAAAAATACGTTGGATAGGCAGGGGCGTTTTTCACTGGAGCTTAGGAGTTTGAGGGTGGATCAGAAAGAGATTTATACAATCTTGAGGAGCATAAATAAGGTGAAAAGCAAAGGTCTTTTCCCCAAGGTGGGTGAGTTCAAAATTACGGGAAATATCTTTTAAGGTGAAAGGAGAAGGATTTAAAAGGACATGATGAACAATTTTTTTACACAAAGGCTGGTTTGTGTATGGACTGATCTGCCAGAGGAAGTGGTGGATGCAGGTACAATTACAACATTTGAAAGACATTTGGATAAGTAAATGAATACAAAAGGTTTGGAAGAATATGGGCCAAATGCAGGCAAGTGGGACTAGTTTGATTTGATTTGATTTGATTTATTTATTGTCACATATACAGTACCTAAGTACAGTGAAAAGTTTTGTTTATGAGCAGTACAGGCAGATCTCAGTAAGCAAGGACATACAGATCATAAGGTTAAAAAAACTTAGAGGCATACAGGTTACATCGCACAAGGCGTGCACGAGGCAAGATCAACATTAGTAAGGTCAGCATTATTTGAAGTTTGAGAGTCCATTCATCAGTCTAATAATGGCAGGGAAGAAGCCTGTTTGTGCATGTGTTCAAGCTTCTGTATCTTCTGTCTGATGGAAGAGGTTGTAGGAAGTCATTACCAGGGTGCGATGGGTCTTTGATGATGTGGGCAGCCTTTCTGTGGCAGCGAGCTGCGTCAATAGAGTCCATGGATGGAAGGTTAGCTTCTGTGATGGTCTGGGCTGTGCACACCACCTTTTGTAGTTTCTTACGGTCCTGGACTGAGCAGTTGCCATACCAGGCCATTATGCATCCGGACAGTATGCTTTCAATGGTGCATCTCTAGAAGTTGGTGAGGGACCTTACGGACATTCAAAATTTCCTGAGCCGCCTGTGGAAGAAGAGGCGATATTGACGGTCACATCAATGTGGGAAGTTAGTTTTGGAACATGGTTAGCATGGACTAATTGGACCATGCTCTATGACTCTATGAGAACTCCCTCCAGCTTTGGCCAATTATTATCACTCAGCAGCATTGCTATTACAGATTATATAGTCATTATTTTGTTCATGTTTGTGGGAGCTTGCTGTGCATAGATAAGTTGCTGAGTTTCCTATAATAAAGCAGTGACAGCATTTCATTATGTTAGGAACTGGATTGTACTGGCTTTTATTTGAAGAATAGACACAATAATTTAAACATACAATAACATTGGCATTTTGCTGTGCATTGATGAGGAGAAGCTACGACATTACAGATTGATTACAATTTCATTCCAAAGAGATTGCAATGTCTGAATGTTTCCAATCATGATATAATTCCAGCAGAAAGAGACAAAGTGTACATCCAGCAATAATCCCCAAGCAGGACAGTCACAATCCTGAACAGAATTAATTTCTCCTAAAGTGACTTTATCTATCTGACTGTTCCTCAGCCTCATGCATTTAATTCTTCCATTGGCTCTGGGTGCGTCAGTTTGAAGGTGTAAACTCCCTGCCTTTGCTGGTACACTTTGTAATTACGATAGAGAACTAATCCCTCTGTGCAGTTAAAGATTGCCCCAGTGACATAGCCAAGGAAGAATGGAACAAAGGAAGAGTGGGTGAGGAAGTAGGTGGGCCCTTGTTAGTTCAGACCAGTTTGAGAGAATCTTTAGGTTTTAATCAGAGTTCAGCACAGACTTCAACTCACTGGAGTTTACATCAAGTTCTTATGGTACAATGGTAGCGTACCTGCCTTTAAGCCAGGAGGCCTGGGTTCAAGTAATAACATCTCTGAACAGGTTGATTAGAGAATCTTTTTTTTAAAAACAAAAACACCAATCCACATCCTGTATCCATAAATCACATTCTCTGACTCTCTGTGATGAGAATGACAGAGAATCTTCACATTGAGTTTGAAACTATCACCCAGATACGGAGGAAGATGAAAAACTAGAAGATCCTAGTGAAAAAAAACCCTGATCTGAATATAATCAACCTCTTGATCAATTCCTGTTTATTGTACATGAAGCTCTATTATTGTGGATTCCTGCTTTGATTCTGAGAAAAAGATTATAATGTAGCGTTGTAGGGCTATTAAAGCAATTTGGTGGGACTGTCTGTCATTTCCTTCTCAAGCTTTAGTCCATTGTTCCCAAAACTGCTTCCCTGGCAAAGAATTTTAAGTTGTGCAGTCTTTATTGCCCTGAATATTCACCTTTCCTATTGCAGAGTACCATATTGTGGACCAGTCAATGATGCTTCCCCCCCCCCCCCCCCCAAAGACTGTTACAACATTCACTCACAGCCTTAATCTCAGTTGCTGTTAAAACATGGTCCCAAAGATTAACATCTGTTACCTCCCCAACAAAATCTCTGCTTGATGTTAACCCTCCCCCAACCTTGTCCTGCTCCTGTCCCAGGATAAAGTAACCTCTGCCACTCACTATTCCACCCTTTCTACCAACTTTCCGAACACTTCTCTGTCCATTCACCCAGAATGGTATCTCCCCTGTCCAGACTCCTGGCTCACACAGATGTGCCTCATCAGCACATTCATTGCTGGAAGGGAAAATGGAATTACAGTGTCCTGGAGGTACAGGTCAAGTCTCGTATCCCTCCCTTTCCAGAGCAATAGTTCATTGTGGTGTGTTAAAGTCATATAGGAGAACAGTCGATAATCGCAGGACTCTTCAGATGCTGCCATCAATCAGAGTGTAAAGGTGAACAAATTGGGACAACTCCCTGGTTTCAGTCGAACATAACTGTCTTTGGTTTTGATTGGAAATATCAGCAGCTTCCCAGTGAGACCTGTAACACACGAGATTTGATCTTGTTCAGTGACTTTGAAATAGTAACAATCATCAGAAATGGAGTAGCATGAGGGGAAGCGAGTCCCGGGGCAGCGCGAGGGGAAGCGAGTCTTGAAGATACGTGAGAGGAAAAGCGAGTGCAGGGGCAGCACAACTTCCCTTGGTGCAACTGAGTATCTGGTGGAGCAGACTGGAGGCTTGAAGCGGAGCGGGACTGTTGTTGGTCTGGGGCCTGGTGCAGGCAGTCAGACCATGGGCTGAGCTGCTGCAATGTAATATTGATCTGAAATCCTTTACTGGACTGTAATGTCAATCCTTTAACTATGTTATATTATCTTATTTCTAACTTTTTTTTTAAGACACTAAGTAATACTCTTACTTTTCCTTTTATTCCTCTTTTGTATCCAAGATTTGTACCAAGATAGTTGTACCTAAGATAGCGCTATGAGAGGCAGCCATTGTAAAAACTTTTCACCGTACTCCTGTACTTCTGTACTGCAGTACGCGTGGCAATAAAGGATATTTTATTCTATTTCATATTCTATAAAGGATATTCTATTCTGTTCCAAACTTCCTAGAGAAAACCAGTTTCTCATTCTGAATGAAAGAATGTAAAGCTTGCATTTCTCGAACACCCTTTCAGGACTTCAGCACTCTCCAGCCAAACAAGTAATGATGGACATGACTGTATTTTAAGTCGTGAGATTTGTGTCGAATCCACAGACTGCCCTGGAATAGTGACAGATCATTGATTTTAATGTTTTTAGCTGCTGGATAATTAATAACCAGGAGAATGTGGCCTATTCCTTCCTCAACCCTGTGAATGGTTTACACCTGGAGAGAAATGATGCTCCATCTACTCAGATCACTTTCATTCACATTTGTAATGAATGACATTTGCACAGCTTGGAGATTAGTTTGAACCTGGGGCCCTTTGGGGAATGGACCTCAGAATTTTAGGTTTAGTGCTGGCCCTTTCCCAGGTATTGGTCAGTG
>JAHRHZ010000025.1:41610187-41627174 GCA_024137785.1 Ginglymostoma cirratum
GTGTACAATACAAAATGTTCTCCATACAGGCCATTCTCCATTTCAGGCAAAGATGAATTCATGCCACTCAGTTTGAAGGAAAATGTGATACTTCTATTTGCTTCCAAATGAATGTTATACCACACACCCAGAAAACTTGCTTTACTTGGAATCTCTCTAAATAGCTGAATAGGCAAATAAGGCTCTGAGAGGTAGCAGATGGGTACATCTATTGATTCAACTTCCGTGTGGAGTTTGACCTGTAGCTTAAAATAACCTAACAATGTTGAAAATGTTTTATTATTCTAATTATTATCTAGAATTTATTATTCTCGAATTATTCTAATGCACCAAGGGTATTTTAGTGACAGACTCACCCTGGAGTAGAGTACTGGGGAAGTCATACCAGAATCACAAAGAGGGGTTTTGTACAAACGCTGAGTGAAAGCAGCTAACTCTGCACCGAGCGGGGTTTAAACCCAGAGTTCCCCACACAAGTGAGATCACAGAACTGAACAGTCCTCTGGAAGAGTACTGTCCAGTAATGGGACAATTTCTGATATGGGACTTTCATTGGTCATGTTGTGTTAATGTCACTGGCCCTGTTTTTCAGAGGCTCAGTCTAATTTTCCAGAAACAGGAAATCAAATCCAGTATGTTTGATGGTGGAATTTAAATTTAACTCATTGATATAACTGGATTTAATCTCATCCCTGTAAAGGTGGCCATGGACGTATTAAACTCTCTGAGTGACTAATGTCATTTGGGGAATCAAGTCTGTCTCCTTAGCTGATCTGGCCTGCATGTGATAGAATGTGGTGACTCTTCCCAAATAGCCTAAAATGACTCAGTTTTACCAAAACCAGACAGAAAAATTGATAAAGAAATAAAAAGGAATGGATAATCTGGCATTGACCTAGTTACTGGAAATAACAATGACAATCCTTGCCAAGTCAGCTCCATTTAGGGTCCCCTTATTATCAATGGGACTATAGTCAAAAATAGGAGAGCTGTCACAAAGACAAGTGAAGCAACAGTGTGAGGGAATCCTACTCGCTGTACGGCCGAGGTCGCAGAGTGCACCTTCACCATTCCTGGCTATGTCCTGTCCTATTGAGGGTCACATCCAAAAGGAAAGTAGCTGTTTGATGAAATCTTTTGAAACCAGTACGTGCGACCAGTTGGAACCAGTTGTTTTCGGTTGCTGAGTAGTTATGGCTTCTCTGCTTGGAATGATCAAAGCTGATTGGTTTTTCCTAGCCAAAGACTATTGTCACATGTCTGTTTTGTTATTATCCTGATTGAACACAACTTACGGATTTAGGAATCAGTGAACACACCTAATGTATTCAGGCCTTGTATCTCAACTTAATGTATGCAATCCTGAAAACGAGTGAGAGCTGAAACTGTTTACTAACTCCCCTCTCCCATCAGCTGAGAAACCATGACCTCCCCATGCTGGACACCACTCAGCAGAAGCACTGAGTGTGGAAAGGCCACAGAATGTTATCCACGCAGCACGCTGGATGAGGGAGTGCAGAGACTGTGATTCACCAGGTACATTGATCAAGTAACCTATCATAGAATAGAATCATAGAATCCCTACAGTGCAGAAGCAGGCCATTCGACCTCTCAAGTCCACACCAACGTTCAAAGGGTATTCCACGCAGACCCATCCCATCCTACCCCACCCAGAACTTGCATTCCTGCACTTTCCATGATTAATCTACCTAACCTATACATCCCTGAGCTCAAAGGCACATGTTTGGACTGTGGGAAGAAACCTCCCACGTATAGAGGAAAACCACACATAAACAGGGAGAATGTACAAAAGTCCACACAAACAGTCGCCTGAGGGTAGAATTGAACCTAGGACCCTAGCACCGCTAACCACCATGCCGCCCTATGTGAATCTTCATGATTGGTGCCCACAACAGCCAATCCAGTGCATTGAACATCCTGCTCGACTTTCTATTTGAACACCAGCAATTATTGGTTAATCACTAGGGCATGCCAGTTTTCCCCAGTCCTGCCTTACTTGCCTACCTCATGGTCTGTTGTATTTTGACCTTGTCATCTTTGATGTGACTTTCTTCATCCTTACTCCATTTTACTGAGCCAGTAATCTTCACTGCATGGGACTGGCTTAGTGATAGTTGATGCTATGGAAGGTACACTGCAGTAACTCACCACAGCTCCTCCAACAGCACATTCCAAACCCACGACCTCTGTAATCTTGAAGGACCAGAGCACCACCTCCTGCAAGTTACCCTCCGAGTCACTCGCCATCCTGACTTGGAAATATATTGCCGTCCCTTCACTGTTGCTGGGTCAAATCCTGGAATTCCCTCCTTCAAACACTGAGTGTTGCTAAATACCAAGGACTGAAGTGATTCAAGAAAGTAGCTCACCCCCAAACAAGGGCAATTAGGGATGGGGAATAAATGCTGGTCCAGCTAGCAGTGCATTGCGGGTATTTTATGAGCCAGAACTCTGGAAGTCCAAGTGGCCAAAGCTACAGAGAAGGTGAGGGGAGTTTCTACGATCGGCAATGCAGGAGGTCTTGAAGAGAAGATTACCATGGCAAAAGTATATCAGACCTGTCACAAGAGGAGCGGCCAGTTGCTGAATCCCATTGACCCCCATCTCTGGGAATGCCAACAATGTTTAAGGAAGCTGCAGAAAAACCCTTGAAATGACTTGGATGGTCTTTGAGATTGAAATGTGAAAGGATGGGAGACTCTAACACTCTATCGTGTCAAAGAGCAGAGTGAAACCTGCGATTAGAGGACAGCTCTCTGGTCTGACCTGATCCTGGTCCCTTGATGACGTACAGACCTTGGCCGCTGGCAGAGGCCTTTCCCCATTCCTTCCAGCTATTACACTTGGTCAGAGTCATAGAGGAAACAAACCCTTCAGTCAACTTGTACATGCTGACCAAATATTTAAATGTTGTAATTGTACCAGCCTCCATCACCCCCTCTGGCAGTCCATTCCATACAAGCACCACTCTCTGCGTGAAAAAGTTGCCCCCTAAATCTTTTCCCTCTCACATTAAACCTATGCTGTTTAGTTTTGGACACAACATCCTTGTCAATATTTTCTGCACCCTCTCAGGGTTAACAAAACCTTTTGTCTAGCAGGGAGAACAGAACTGTATACAGTTGTTAATGCAAATTCCATCCCATTGGATCCTGTGTGCACTTCCTTCAGTTCCATCTGTTCAATGGCATCAGACAGGTTCCTTGGTGACCACATGGTATTGGATTGTGTGCATGTTTCTCTCGTCCTCACTCCACATTCCCTGTGGCACACCCCTGTCCTGCCCTCAAATACCGACAGTGAGGTGTCAGGCTGCATTCTCTATCTGGGTTTCTCTTGGAGCCGAACTGTGGGTGTTAGGGCTTTAACTCCAAGGAGATGGGTTTCTCTGTCGGGGGATCTCTGCCTTTCACAGGCAGATCCTCGCTCATCACTGAGAGCCCGGAGAAAGGTGCGGGAATTCTCAGCTCAAACTGCAGATGGATTGACAGCTCAAGGTCAGAGATTTACCACGTGGTCCCCAGCAACTTCCAACTGAACAGAGAATCAGCTTTATGTCCTCCTCCAGGAGCTCTGCTTCCACTCTGAATGTGTTCTGCTCAGAGTGTGGTATTCCTTTATCACATTCCGACTTCAGTCCTCTCTCCGTCGTGAATATGAGAGACAGCGTGAGGGTGAGTGAGAGAGAGAGACAGAAAGAGTGAGTGTGGGTGAGTGAGACAGTGAGGGTGAGAAACTGATTGTGACTGAGAAAGTGAGTGTATGAGAGGGTGAAAGTGTGAGTGTGAAGGAGAGAGTGAGTGAGTGAGAGGGAGGGTGAGCAAGATTGTGGGTGAGAGAGAGTGAGCGTGAGAGAGACAGTAAGTGAGAGAGAATGTGGGTGTGTGTGAGAGAGCGAGTTAGAATGAGGGCGAGAGTGAGGGTATGAATGAGGGCAAGCATGAATGAATGAGTGAGAGTGTGGACGAGTGTGTGAGTGAGAGAGAAGGTATGAGGGTGAACGAGACAGTGAGAAAAGGTGAGATAGAGAGACTGTGAGAGAATGAAGTGTGGTTGGGAGAGAGTGAATGAGAGACAGTGAGGGTGAGTGAGAGAGTGATGTGTGTGGGTGATAAGGATTGGACTGGGACCAAAGTCCTTGCAAATTGTATAACTAGGGCTGTGGACTTTAAACTTAGTAGTGGGAGGTGGGTTCAGTTGCATGAAAAATTATGGGAAAAGTTAAAGGAGGAGAGGGCTCAGCAGAGGTTAAATTTCCAGAACAAGTAATAGGTGAGGAATGTAACTTCAGGCACAGCAGATACGGGGACAACAATGGGAAGGGGGCAGTCAATGCAGGACTGAGGGTGTTGTACTCAAATGCACACAGTAAACGGAAAAAGGTAAATGAGTTTGTAGCACAGATTGAATTTGGTGGGTACAATATTGTGGATATCACAGAGACATGGCCACAAGGGGCTCAGAGCTGGGAACTAAATATCTAAGGATACAAGTCCTATCGAAAGGACAGGCAGATGGGCAGAGGGGGCAGGGTTGCCTTGTTAGTAAGAAATGAAATCAATAGCAAGAAATGTTATAGAGTCAGAAGGCAAAGAATCTGTGAGGGTAGAGTTGAGGAACTGCAGAGGTAAAAAAGACCCTGATGGGAGTTGTGTACAGGCCCCTAGCAGTAGTCAGGATACGGGAAGAAAATAAATCAGGAGATCGAAAAGGCATGTAAGAAAGGCACAATTTCAATAATCACGGGAGATTTCAATATGCAGGTGGACTGGGAAAATCAGGTTGGTAGTGGATCCCAAGAAAAGGAATTCATGGAATGTCTACAAGATTGTTTTTTGGAGAAGCTAATGGTAGAGCCCACGAGGGAACAGGCAATTCTGATTTGGTGATATGTCATGAGGCAGACTTGATTAGGGAGCTGAAGGTGAAGGAATCCCTAGGGCAGAGAGACCATAATGTGACAGAATTCACCCCAGAGTTTCAGAGAGAGAAGTTGGAATCAGATGTTAATGTGTTACAATTGAGTAAAAGTAACTACAAAGACATGAGGCAGAAGCTGGCCAGAGTTAATTGGAAGGGGAACTGAGCAGGGAAGCCAGTGGAGCAGTGATGGGAGCAGTTTCTGGGGGTATTTTGGGACGCACAGCAGAAATTCAATGCAAGGAAGAAGAAACATCCTCAGGGAAGGACAAGGATGACAAAGGAAGTCAGGGACAGCATAAAAGCAAAAGAAAAAGCATACATTGTGGTAAAAATTAGTGGGAAGCTGGAGGATTGGGAAGCCTTTAAAAACCAGCAGAGGATAACTAAAGAATCAATAAGGAGGGAGAAGATGAAATATGAGGGTAAGCTAATTAGTAACATAAAAGAAGATTGCAAGAATATTTTTAGATGCATGCAAGGTGAGAGAGAGGCAAGAGTGGACAGACTACTTGAAAATGAGTCTGGAGAAGTAGTAATGGGGATCAAAGAATTCGCAGAGGAACTGAATAGGTGCTTATTATGTCTGGGTCAAATTATAATTTATAAAAAGTCCATGAGGGAGGCCTGTAGAAATCTGAAGCAGGAACAGTCTTTTTTATGTCTTTACAGCTACACAGTTGGACCTAGACTGTCCCCCAAACTGCACCCCCCTTAAAGGGGCAGCATGCATCACCAACTGCATACATAACATCCCAACCCCCTTTATTTCAAAATCTCCCATTGATGAACAAGAATACAGAAATTGTGAATATAATGCAGGCATTGCAGCCATGTACATAATTGGGAATATTTACAGTGGCACAGAAAATGTGGGAGAATGACCATTCCCTGCTCCCCCTTATACAAGACATTCCATCCATGGAATACATCAACATGATTAGTCTCTCAGGGGGATGAAGACCAAAGAAGTTTTTAGAATACTGTCTGCTAGTCTCAGAAACCTTTTCTATTGCAGTCTCCAGGGCTTCCGGAAGCTTCTGTTTTTCCTGTCTGGCTGTTGTTGCCCTGTGATGCTGCTGTTGTGTCCTGCCTGGATATGACCAACCCTGGCTCAGAGACACATGACTCGGTCAACAACACTGGTCCTACATGGACCGTCTCGGTATTTGAGGGCCTCCCCCTGTCGGTGAGGTCCGAGTCTCTCCTCCAGACCAGGTCATCCCTGTTCTATACTGTATATGACAATGACCCAGTCTGAGCCAACACCACCAACACCGGGATCCACTTTTCCTCGGACGTATAATTCCCGGCCAGCACAGTCTCTCCTCTTTGGAATATTCTTGTACTTGAGGTTCCCACCCTACTGACCAACTGTCCTTGATTTCACTGCATCACCTCTCTGGTCTCATCCAGCCAAACACGGTTCTCAGATGGTAGTTGGAACATTAAAGATGCTGGTGAACACTGGGTCGGTGTGTATAGTGTGCTCCTGGACATGCTGAGGAACCTGTTGAAGCACCATCCGAGTGACCACTGACCTTGTGAGGCCTTTAAGGCCTGCTTCAAGGTTGGAACTATTCTCCCCGCTTGGCCGTTTGTCACAGGGTGATATGGAGCCGATCTCACTTGTCTGACTCTGCGATTTTCCAGCTTGCTCCTTGAACTCTAACCCCACAAACTGTGGATCATTGTCACTCAAGACCTTTTCAGGGTTCCTGAAGCTGGCAAATATTTCATCCATTCGGTCTACCATTGTTCCCACAAATACTGACTTCATAACCACCACCTCAGGCCAATTGGAGTGGGCATCCACCACCAGTAACATCAGTCCCTTTACTAGTCCCACAATATCGACAGGAATCCATTGCCACACAGATTGGGGACACTCCTGTGGGTGAAGGGGCAATAACAGCGCCACCTTCCTTACTAATGCACAGGATTCACATGATTCTGTGTTCTCCTCAGCCTGGGAGATTTCACATTTGGCCATCAAAATTAGCCCCTGGCTATCTCTATCATTCACACCACATTAGGGTGCCCTCGAAGCACTTGTTCCAAATTCCGGGCTGTTTCCATGACTGGTCCTCCCTCTCAGGAAAAGGTCCACCACTCGGCACAAGGCTGGGTCATTCCGGGTAGCATTCCACATCTGACCCACTGACACCGGTACCTTGTCTTCCTGGGAAAATAACATCATTTTCAGGTTCTGGTTGAAAACATCTGTCTCCCCATGTCATGGTAACATTTACAAAGCCTCTGCATTACCGTCTTTCTCTGCCTGTCGGTATCGATCCCATTTGGAGTAGGCTGTCAGAGCCTGTGCCCATCTCTACAGGTGTGTTGCTGCCATTGACGGTATTCCCATAAACCGGCCAAAAATGGAGATGAGCGGCCTGTGCTCTGTCAGCAGCACAAACAGCCTGCTGTAAAGGAAATGGGTGAATTTGTTAACATCGAACACAAAGCCCAAGCCTTCCTTTTCCACTTGGATATAATTCTCTTCCGTTTTCATTAATGACCTTGATGCAAACACAAAGGGCATTTCCTCTCCATTGGGTAAGATGTGTGAGAGTGCAGCACCAATCCTATAAGGTGAGGTGTCACATGCTAACTGTTGTGCCAACTTTGGGTTAACATGAACCCACACTTCCCACCTTTTTAAGGCTCCCTTCACCACCTGGTAAGCATTCTCACATTCCTGGGTCCATTTCCACAGCCTTTACCCACCAACCAAAGCAGGGGCATTAGCATGGTAGCCCCATCAGACATGAATTTGCCAAAGTAATTTACAAATCCCAAGAACGATCTTGGTTGAGACACATTCTCTAGTCTAGGGACCTTCATTACAACCTCCATTTTCCATGGCACCTTGTCTAGCCCCTCACCATCGATTACTGGGCGCTAAAGAGTCTTTAAAAATCTCACATTTCTCCTCCTTTTACTTGCAGGCCATGCTCCTGCAACCTCTTTACGGTTCCTTCTCAAATGCTCCTGTTTGGAGGATCCAGCGACCAAAATATCAGTGGACTCCCGGGAATCAGGGACACCGCTGCACCTGTATCCACTTCCGTCTTTACTGTCTTCCCCTTGCGTTTGGGAAGAACCCAGAAACAATCAGCTTCACCCCCATACTGACAGAATGTTGGACCAGAACTCTGCTGAGTCTGGGCGTTCTGTTTCTCCCTGTCTCCCGGTCTGCTCCCTGACTGGCAGCGTATACCTTATGCCTTGTCCTCAGGCTGGTTTCTTTCTGAACCCCGCCTCCTGTTGTTTGGGTTATGCCCTGCAATTTCAGGCAATATGACCCACTCACTTACACCTGTGGCACTGGGCTTCTCGAGTCCAACACGTTGACTCCTTGTGGCTCTTCTTGCCATTGCGGTGGTATTCTTTGAACAAAAAAAGTTGCTGGAAAAGCTCAGCAGGTCTGGCAGCATCTATGAAGGAAAAAACAGAGTTAACATTTCGGGTCTGGTGACCTTTCCTCAGTTCTGATGCTGCCAGACCTGCTGAGCTTTTCCAGCAACTTTGTTTTTATTCCTGATTTACAGCATCCGCAGTTCTTTCAGTTTTTATCTGGTGGTGTTCTAAGATTGGCCCTGTACTCTTGGCATGTCTTCCCTATGGCTTTCTCTGGTTGCACCAGACTTCTTAGAATCATTAAGGTCTGACTCCCAGTGGTACTTAAGAAAAGTTAAAATATTATGTCTTCGGCCACCCTATTCGCTTTTAAATCTGCATCAAAACATCTGGTGTCCAGAGTCCAACTTTCTGACTCTTCATCAAAAGGTCCCATCACTCCAAATTGGCCATCCATTTTGTTTTCCCACCATTTGAGTCCAGTATCCATTTGCAGCCCGCATCTGCTCGGTGAACACTCTGTGCTTTGACTGCTCCCTCACTGACTGTTCGAGCATGCTGTCCTTCCCTGCCCACAGCCCGAGCCCTCTCATGGCCGCTCTCCGCAATGATCTCGACAGCTCCCCGGTGAGTACTTCCCTCTTCAGCTATTGGCTACAGCCTGAGGCCCCTTACAACCACCTCCTCAATCCCATGCCATTTTCAGAGTCCAAGCAACATCCTTCCTCCCAAAAAAACAGTGTTCGCACACAGTTTGGAGCCCATATCCCACTGGAGCCACGAGTTATTGTATTTGTGGTTCACCAGAACTAGAACTAGAACATGAGGTAGATGGAGGGTAAACGTGAACAGGGAATACATTATTGTCTGTTCTCTCATCTTCACAGTCAGACCTAGCCAGCTCCTCTCACTCCCACCTGTGGGTCACCTGACCCACTCTCTAAAAGGGGTACCACACACCCAGCTACATACATAACAGTGATGGTTACTCTTCCCTAGAGGTTTCACAGAATGGGATTTCTATTCTATTCACTCACTGGATGAGGGTATCACTGGGTAGGCCATCTCTAATTGCCCAGAGGGCAGATAAGATTCAACCACTTTGCTGGTGGTCACATGTAGGCCAGACCAGGTAAGAATAGCAGTTACCTTCCCAAAAGGACATTAGTGAACCAAATGGGATTTTTTGAGAGTCAATAATGGACTCATGGTCATCATTAGACTCTTAATTCCAGATTTTTATCTAGCATTCCAGTTACTGTTCTCTTGCCTTGCCCTCACTCTTTAAGTTCATCTTCCCTCATTCAATCCCTCTCCATCCCGCACTATTTATTCCAAAGCCTTCTCTATGACTGTAGTTACAGGATCAGGTGAAGCCCATCTGAGTGGTACAGCTCTCACTTTCTCTATTACTAGTCCCAGTGCATCAGCAATCAAACCCATTTCTCCCACACCAATCCAGAGATGATTCGAGAGAATACATTGTTCCAGGGAACTGTCTTGTATACACTCCATGAATCCGTCATCTACAACATCTGTGCTCATCCAGAGATTACTATCCTGCAGTTTCAGCCTTTTAATTTAACTCCCACTCAATCGTTGAGTTTGATTTTACAGAGGGACCTTCAGCCAAGCAAGGGGGTAATCACAGACACTTTAGGTAACAGTGACGTCCATAAAAGGGGGCGGTGCTGAAAGGGAATGGCGGGTATTTGAGGGGTAGGGGTCAGTGTGCATTGGAGGACTGGAATCATCCAGAGTGGAGAGGGTCTGCTTTCTGACTGAGGAAAAGGGGAAGACTGAATCGGGAAGGTGAGTGGGTGAAGCTGGGAGCAATGGAGGGGGCTGCTGATCACGGGGTGAGGGGCGGCAGGTTCTGAAGGGGCTACGTCAGGAGGGTCCAGATGGGGTGTGGGATAGAGACCCTCTCATTCATCGTTGCTTGAACATTTTCCGATTCAGTCACTTGGTTGTGTTGTTATTTTTACTGATTTGTCGGTTTTTCGCAATGGTTGTGAATGGGACTGATATACTGACCCAGTTATTGACTGATTGAACAGATATCTCGAAGTTACATATGAAATCTAGTCAAAAACACACGGAAATAAGGAGGAACCCATCAGTTTCCACTCCGTGCCATAACAACATGGGTTATAGACTTGAATGTCTGTTCTGATTGATATTAGTAAACCCAGCACAGAGCAAAGGCCACATTTCTATTTGCTGCTGTGTGTGAATCAGAACTTAAAATATTTGCGAAGCACCAATCAGAAGTTCAGGGAATCCTGAAATTCCTCATGCCCAGGAAATACTTTGGAAACGTAGTCACTGTTGAAACACCAAAGTCAATGTGTGTCCTGTAACCTCCCTCAAACAGGAACCTGACAATAATCAGATCCTCTTTTTTTGTTGATGGAGATAATGGTTGAGAGGTAAATTTTGACCAGGAAACCTGGCACAACCCATCTGCTCCTCTTAGAAACACAATTTGAATGATGTTGTGCCCACGTGAGAGAGCAGATGGGGCTTTGGTGTAACATTTCATCTGAAAGCTTGTTCATCTAACCCGACAGCATTCCGCCACTGTCGCTGAGGTGACAACTGTGTGTCTGCATGCAACTTAAATTCCGGAGCTTCTCACTCAGAACTGGGAGGGTCACCAACTGAGTAATGATTGATACCCGAACCCCGTGTTTAATTAGCAAACGGTGATGGTCCCTTTGTGATATTTGAGTCGATCGTAATCCCAGGGTGGGTGAGGGCAGGAGTGTAGAGAATTCCTGGGGAGAAGAGTCATCAGCTGTTGCAGCAATGACTGAGGGGGAAACCATTTATCTGAAAGCTTTCCATCAGTGTTTCCATTGAAGTGAATTGCTGGTGATCTGAGTCAATTCGAGTGACGCACTTACAAATGGAAATGATGCAAAAAATGTTTCTTTCTCCAAAGACAATACATAATCTTGCTGGGGCTTCCAGCATTGCAGTTCTTAGTTTGTATAAAATAGGTTTAATATGCCAGTTATTTCTTCTGTTTTCAATTCATTCTTGGAACTTGGAACAAGAAACAAGCTGCAGCCCCAAGATTTAAGAGTGGAGTGCCAAGGTTGTATTTAGAAGTCATAACCGAGTCAATCCAAATGTCAGAGCTTCTGACCAGAGGTACCAACAAAGTTGAGCATGAGTGTAAGGATAAGGAGTAAGTTCCAGACAGCCACTGGGAAACAGTTTCCCATTTGCCTTCAGAATGATCTTGGAGGAATGGAGTCAGCTGCCGGCCACGATTATGTGACTTTTGACCACAGGCATTACCTTCTTCAAATAACAAACCAGTGGGACCTCAGTTTAATATCACTTCACCAACTTTATGCCCTTAAAACAGGTAGAAACTTTACTCATTTAGCACAGCAGAGGCCTCGTGGACTGAACTCGGATAAAGCCACTAATAAATTTGCTTTCACCTTGTCAAGATCCGAATAAGAAATGTTCAAAGCGAAAGTCTCTCATCGTTCTTGGTGCCACATCCTAAGCAGATGCAGCAAATTCAGCAACAAAGCTTTGAGGCTCCTGCAAGCTAACATGGACCAGTACGAGCATCAGTGCAAGCCCCTGCCATTCTGTGTATAACACACACCCACCGTATGTTTATATTTTGGTTTGCTCCCCATTTCCATGGGCTACTCAAGCAGGCACCTGGTTATAATGGGGACACATTGGAATCCCAGCCATTGTAGAACAATGGCATCACAGAATGTTAACCCCAACTGGTTGGTGGATTGGTCACGGCACTGGCACCTCTGTACCTAGATACAATTGCTCATTGATTGGCACAAATTCTTAATTGCCCAGAAAGTGGTTGAGACTCTATCATTTTGCTACGGGTCTGGAGTCATAGTAAGAACGGCAGATTTCCTTCCCTGAAGGACTTGATTGAACCCAAAGGATTTTCATGACAATCAACTGCGATTACAAGGTCAAAACTGGGGCTAGTTTTATTTTGAAGTTCCAGATTTTTCTTGACTTCAGATTTCACCATCTGCCATGGTGAGATTCGAATCCATGTCATGAGAATATTAGCCTGGGATTCTGGATTACTAGTGGCATTAACACTAACACCATCACCTCACCTCAGCTCACATCATAGCATCCTGATTTCCATGTTAATGAGGGTCTTTTTCTTGTGAAGTCAGGAAATTCAATCATTCACACATTCTCCTGGTCTTCAGGCTTCCAGTCAGCTGGTTCCTATAAGTATCATAAAGGCCTCTTTACCAAATTGCTCACATGGGAAATGTATTTGCAAGAACTTACCGGCAGCTGTAAAGAATTGGAACTGTACACACTTCTTTTTTCAGCTTTTTTAAAAAATATGTGAGTTAAAATTTGTGTTGGTTTTGCCATTGTATTAAATTGGGATCACATGGCTTGATGCTTGCTTCTGGGTAATTATCTGTATCTGAATTTAGCTCAGACTTCCTCATGGCTGTTTGGAAGGGGAGAAGTTGCTGGACTCTCCTTTTATTCTTAAATAAGGTTTCATTTCTGAGCATTTTAACCTATCGCAGAGAGTACAGAGACAGAATAGGAATTTGATAGAGTCATAGACTTAGACGGCATGCAAACAGACCCTTTGGTCCAATTCGGCCGTGCTGACCAGATATCCCAATCTGACGTACTCCCATTTACCAGCATTTGGCCCATATCTCTCTCAACCCTTCCTATTCAAATACCCATCCAGATGCCTTTTAAATGTTGCAATTGTCCACCACTTCAGCTGGCAGCTCGTTTCGTACACACACCACTCTCTGTGTGAGAAAGTTCCTTTTTACATCTTTCCCCTCTCACCTTAAATCTATGCCCTCTAGTTTTGGACTCGCCCACCCTTGGCTATTTACCCTGTCCATTGCCCTCATGATTTGTAAACCTCAATGAGGTGACCCCTCAGCCTCTGATGCTCTGGGGAAAATAGACCCAGCCTGTTCAGCCTCTCAGCAGAACTGAAACTATTCCACACCCTGGAACATTAAGCTGCCAGTCCTGTCCCTCCCTCAGCTATGTTTCTGGAATAGCTACGATATCCCAGCCCCATGCCCTGAGTTTCTCTGACTTGCCTGTCAGGCCTCTTGCATCAAAATGAATGCTGTTTAATTCATCAGTTTTCTCTCATTCTCTTGCCTGTCTTGTCTAACTAATTTGCCCTCTTTAACTTCTGCATCAACCTCAATCTTCTCCCTTGACTCACTCCCGTTTCTGGTCCCACCCTCCCTGCCAGGCTAGATAAGAGACCCTCCCATGTAGTTCCAGAAAATTCTGTCACTGGGATATTGGTCCCTCTCCAGTTCAGATGCAATCCGATCCTCTTGTACAGGTCACTTCTGCCTCATTAGGGATCCCAATGATCTAACAATCTGAATCCCTGCCCCCTGCACCGGCTCCTCAGCTATGCATTAATCTGCTCTATCCTACGTTTCCTACTCTCACAAGCACATGCTGGTCACCATGTGTTAACCCAGCTACTGCGATTGGCTTCCTCAACCAGAACCTGTGGAAAGTGAGTGAGTGAGTGTGTATGAATGTGTGAGTGAGTGAGTAACTATGTGAGTGAGTGTGTGAGTGAGTGTGTGTGTGAGTGAGTGAGTGAGTGTGTGAGTGAGTGAGAGTGTGTGTGAGTGTGAGTGTGTGTGAGTGTGTGTGAGTGTGAGTGAGTGTGTGTGAGTGCGAGTGACTGAGTGTGAGTGAATGTGTGTGTGTGTGTGAGTGAGTGTGTGAATGAGTGTGTGTGTGAGTGAGTGGGTGAGTGTGTGAGTGAATGTGTTTGTGTGTATGTGTGTGGCTGTATGTGTGTCCATGTGTATATGTGTGCTTGTGCATGCGTATGTGTGTGTATACATATATATAAGTATATAAATATATGTGTGTGTGTGTGTGCCCTGTGATTCCACAGAGTGTTCAATGCCCTTTGATGATCCCTCAGCTTCCATTGGATTAATCTCACCAGTCAAGGATCAGAGAGACCTGACTTAGGACAGACATGTGTTCAATGGTCCAAGGCTACATTGTATATGTCCTAACACTTCGTTCATACAATAAATAAATCCACAACCTAATGATCAAGTCACCCAATTAACATTTAATGGACGTTGTCTAACAGGGCAGCATGCCAAAAAATAAAACCAAAAGGGTGCAGATACAAAGGGAGAGAACTAAATCAAAATGGAATTGGAAGGGAAGGTCAAGCACTCCAGCTCCTGTGTTGCCCACCCCTCTCTGAAGACCTCAAGGGTGTTAGTGGACACCCTTGTTCCCTCTCCAAGGGCATCTGGGAGGAGAATGGGGAGTTAATTGGGAAATATGACCGTCTCCATCACCTATTGCCTGAACGTTGGCCAGGCCCAGGAGTGGGTCCTCTGACTTGCCTACTGCCCCCACACTGGGTACCCAAAGGTAAGGACTTTGGGGCTGAAATGCAACTGAAACAACAGCAGAAGGTTTTCCAAAAGATTAAATACTTTTATGGTACATGGGCAGCATGGACAAGGCCAGTATTTATTGATCATCCATGAACTGAGAGGCTTGTGAGGTCATTTCAGAAAGCAGTTACGAACCATCCACATTGTTGTGGGCCTGGTGTTGCACACAGACCAGACCAGGTGAGGACAGCACAGATTCATCCAGATAAGAATCAGATGGATTCGAACAACAATTGTTTCATTGTCACCATGAGACTAACTTTAATTCCAAATTTATTAATTCAATGTAAACTTCACCAGTGGCAGTGGGTAGGATTTGAACCTACATCACTAAAGCAGTAATCTAGCCCTTTAGATTACGACAGTATAGACATTACAGAGACCCCAAGTCTGCATCGCTGGCTCCTGTCACCCCTCCTGAGGAAGCAATGCGTACCTATTGGTGTTCACCATCTCCACCATAACATCTCGGGCCAAATTCTGGGGTAGAGCTGGGGTTGGAGCTAGCTTTCCCACATCTCCCTTCCATTTCATCCCTTGTGCAACCCTTCATGATGAACCTCCGTTTCTTGCGACCATTCTCCCTGAGGTTCTTGAGAATAGCAATCGTTCCTTTGACTGAGTGTGGGTCATCATTGGCTCTGCACTCTGTGATTGGTTGGGAAACGTGTGGCTGAGTTTAAAATGCTGTTTCAAAGCGCACTGACAAAACTGGTGGCCCACTGTAAACAAAGGCCCCCCCGACACAGCAGCCACCGTGACTCAGTCTCAGTAATGCTCTGCTCCCTCAGGTTCTGCTCGTCAGCTGCAGCCATCCTCCTGTTGTGTTACCAGACAAACGCCAACACACAACAGACAACAGAAAGAGTGTGATGTCTCATCTTAACCCAAGAGAAAATATCATCACAAGAAATAATTAATTTTACCTGAAAATCATGTCTGTCACAATAAATTGAGAGATTTGGCATGGCCATTAATTCCACCCAGTATATTGTTACATTTCCAGTCTAAGGTGAATACAATTCCACACATTACAGAGTAACAGGAATTGTCAATTACCATATTGAGTAATTACTCTGTCAATTACACATGGCATACAGAGGAACACAGCCTGGATAATGGGCCGAGGGCCCAAATCACTGATGGTAACCAAGAACACAGGCCACAATGCTTTTCCAGATTTGGCCTTGGACAAGGCCAAATCTGGAAAGTCATTGTGGCCTCTGTTCTTGTGGCTGAGCTCAAAGTATCTTCTTGTTCCAAATGGAGAGACCGCGATCTCCCTGAATGAATTAGTTTAATTATTACACTGCATTCTTTCAGAAATGTTCAACTGCACAGTTTGTGACAATTGACAGCAGTTTTTCATTATGTACAGGAATGGGATTTTGTTCCGTTCCAGTTTGGTGCTGTATGTGCTGACTGTACAATTAGCCACGCAGACTGAGCCCATTCCAGACAGTTCACTTACAAAGCTATTCCGGTTATTTCGAAGGTGAATCGTAACTGTTTTATATCCTGCTGGGTAGCTCTTGCTCTGCTTTCGAGAGTGTGCCCCTAGATTCACAGAGAATATGAAGCAGCAGCAGTTAAAACACTATTTTTATTCAATCCATGCCTTTGAATTTTGCCAATAAATCAGTTTGGGCCTCTCTTTTATGTTTGGATTCAAAACTTAATCCTGCAGCAGGATTCTCAAGACGCCATTTTGGAATTTTGGCATCAGTTCTGGTTCAAATGTTTCCTGAATAAACAACCTTAACAAGTTAACTCTGTCATTGCCACATCAATGTGCTGTCTCTGACTTTTTAGTACCACTCTCACTCTCACTTTACAGCTTTTCCCATCTTATTTCTGAGCACCATTCTGTGAGCTCCTCCCTTTCCGATGCCTTCGCTGCGTTGGATGGAAAGAAAACACATGTTCATTTATTCGGCATCTTTCATGATCTCACGACATCCCAGAGCGTTTGCAGCCCAATGAAGTACCATTGAACTGTAGCCACTTTTGTAAATGTACAAAATACTGTAAGCAGTTTGCATACAGCAAGAACCTGTCTACAATGTAATAAAAATAAGACAATCTGTTTTTGTCACATTTATTGAGGAATTAGTATTAAATGGGGCCCTGGAGAGAAAACTCCTGCTTTTTAGAACAGCACCATGGTAACAGTTACATCCATTTGAAAGGGAAAATGAAGATCATCATGGTGGGAT
>JAHRHZ010000025.1:41679817-41709093 GCA_024137785.1 Ginglymostoma cirratum
GTTTCGGGCCTAAAATCTTCATCAGAAATGATGAGGGGTTTAGGCCCGAAACGTCAAGTTTTCCTGCTCCTATGATGCTGCTTGACCTGCTGTGTTCATCCAGCCCCATGCTTGTTATCTCGGATTCTCCAGCATCTGCAGTACCTTTTATCTCTGATGTCTTGTTACAACTTGGTTAGGCCACAGATGGAATACTACGTACAGTTCTGGTCACCACACTATCAAGGAGGATGTGATTACACTGGAGAGGGTCCTGAGGAGATTCACCAGGATGTTGCCTGGGATGAAAAGCCTCAATGCAAGCTCAAAAGACAACGTCTCATTTTTTACTTGGGGACCCTGCAGCCTCTAGGACCCTACATTGAGTTGAATAACTTTAGAGTCTGATTCCATCCTACTATGGTTTATACCAACCCCACACCCTGTCCTGTATGACACATGTTACCAGTAGCATAATCACCCATTCCCACATACTCCTAGGTCCATTATCTCATTATATCGTTTGATTTCAGTACAGCTTACCCGTTCTCTCTTACCGTTTGATCTCATTATCACTTATCCATGTGTAGTTCTGTCCTGGCCTGCTATCCATGACTGCCTTGTTTACCTAACCCTTTCATCCCTCTCTCTGTCGGCTCCAGGTCCACCTGTTCCCCTGTCAGACCCACCGTCTTCAGTTTCAATATAAATGTCATCTCTTCTGAGCTCCTAACAGTTCTGAAGAAGAGTCACCAGATTCGAAATATTAACTCTGCTTTCTTCCCACAGTTGCTGCCAGACTTGCTGAGTTTCTCCAGGAATTAAAATGCAGCATCTACAGTTCTTTGTTTTATTACACCTTTTAGTGTGATTGCTTCTTCATTTGCTTTTATCCCAATCCACGTCAAGTCTGTTTTGACCTTGCTGATAGCTGTGTTCCTTTTTCTGTACTTACTAGGTATGTTATTATGTTATTCTCAATAAGTACAGCCGTTCCACCTCCACTTTTTCTCTTTCAATCTTTCCTATATATGTTATTCGCTGTAATATTTAATTTTCAGTCCTGTTTGTTTCTGTAGCCATTTCTCAGTAATCTCTATTATTTCTAGTACCTCCTAAATCATGATTGACTCCAGTTCTGCTCCTTTATGTATTGCTGTGCAGACATTTTAACTCAGTTTTAATGGAGCTCCTTTCACCCGATGTTTACCCATCTTTTGAACTCCCATTCTATACCTCTACTTATTCCCTGGCTGTCTATAATCATCCCTTACTTTATTCCATCCTGTATTCTGCTGCCCTATTCTGCTAAAATTTAAATTGCTTATAGATTGCTCCTTCCTGCTGAGCAATTCAAAGTCTTTGCCATTCCATTATTTCCTTTTTCTACTAGGCAATGGGTCTCATCCCAAATCAAGTGGAACCCATCCATTGATTATCAGCTCCTTTCTGTCCCATGAAAAGGAACCATTCTTTCCCACACCAGTCATTTAGCTGCGTTATTTCTCCAGATTTATTGCTCTGATGCTATTCCACACATGACTTGAGCAAAAGCCCAGACAATTTTTAACCTTGAGGTCATGCTTTTTCAGCAGGAAGTAGAAGGCCAAATATGTAGACAGAGGTGAGTAAGATAATAACTGGGTAATTATACTAGAGGATTTCAACTTTTCCAACATAAATTGGAATAGTCATAGTTTTAAGGGGTTAGAGCAGATAGATTTTTTGAAACGTATCCGGGGAGATTTTTTCTACCAATACATAACAGGGCCAACAAGGGACACATGGTGCTGAATCTGGATCTGGGGAAAGAAGCCGGACAAGTGTTTAATGTGGGGAAACATTTAGGTGATAGTCAACAAAACACAGTATGGTTCAAATTTGTTCTCCGCAAGGAAAAAGATAGCCTGCAAAAGTTGGCTTTGGACTGGGAAAAGGCAGATTTTATTCAATCAAAGCAGGATCTGGCAATAATAGACTGGGAACAGTTCTTTGCAGGTAAGTCTACAGCAAAGCAATGGAGGAGGGGGCATTCAAAAAGGAGCTGGGAGAGTACAGGTCCAACATGTACCCTTTCAATGGAAGTAATGTAGGAACAACGTGTTCAGAGAACCCTGGATGTCTCGGACAACTCAGGACTGGATGAGGAAGAAGGAAAGAACTTTTAGCAAGTTCAAAGGGAGCAATTCAGCTTCGGCCCGAGAGAAATACAGCAAATGCAGGAGGGAACTTAAGAAAGCAATTAGAAGAGCAAAAAAGTGGGCATGAAAAGGATCTTCAACCAGGATTAGACAGAATCCTGAGACATTTTATAAATACATTGAAGGGAAGAAGTTAACCAGGGAAGGAGTAGGGCCCATTAGGGACCGTGGAGGCAACCTGTCTGTGATGCTGCGGGATATTGGATGGGTCTTCTCTCTGGAAATGTAGAACATAGGCAAGAATTCCAGAAAAGTTACTGTGAGGAACTTGCACAGTTTGAGATAGGAAATGGGGATGTATTGGAGGCTCTGTTGTTGTTAAAAATGGACAGATCCCCTGGCCAGGATGAACTGCATTCCAGGATGCTGTGGGAGGCAAGGCAGGAAATTGCAGGGGCTCTGACACAAATTTTTAATTCCTCTCTGGCCACGGGGCAAGTGCCAGAGGACTGGAAGACGGCTGACATAGTTCCACTTTTCAAGAAGAGTGGTAGAGAAGAAATTACAAACCACTGAGCCTCATGTCAGTGGGAGGGAAACTACTGGAGAAAACTCTGAAGGAGTGAATTAATACCCACTTGGAAAGACACAGGTCAATTAGGGATAGTCAGCATTTCAGAAGGATGTTATGCCGATCAAATCTGTTAAAATTTTTCGAAAATTTGATCAAATGTGAGAATGAGGGAAGTTCAGTTGATGTGGTTTATTTGGATTTTAGCAAAGCTTTTGACAAGGTCCTACATGGGAGACTGAGAAGGTTAAAACACATGGAATTGAGGGAAACTTGACAAGATGGATCAGAAACTGGCTTATTAATAGGACACAAAAGGTAGTGGTAGAAGGCTGTTCGAGTGACTGGAGGATGGTGTCCAGCAGTGTACCACAAGGATCAGTACTGGGAACTACTTATTGTTTGGTGCGTATATAAATGATACTGATGAAAATGTTGGGGGAATGAGAAGGAAATTTGCAGATGACACCAAGATTGGTAGAGTGGTTAAAAGTGAAGAAGATTGTTATAGGTTACAGAAAGATATGAATGAGTTGGTCAGATGGGCAGAGCAGTGGAAGACGGTATTTAACACTGATGAATGCAAGGTGATGCACCTTGGAAGAAGAAACAAGATGAGAGGGTATTTAATGCACGGCGGGACACTGGGTAGCTGAGAGGAACAGAGGGATCTTGGGGTAATTATTCAAGGATCTAATAGTGCCAGGGTCCCATGGCTTTGGTCCCTGCATCCTACACTATTCCTTCAGTCATTGTTTTAACCTTCTATTTGGTTTATCTGAATGATAATTGGTGTGTAGTTGAAGCAGGCTCTCGGGGATTACTCTCCAAGTTCTACGCTTTAACTTAGACTGGGAGTTGAGATGAGGAGGAATTTCTTCAGCCAGAGGGTGGTTAATCTGTGGAACTTATTGCCGTAGAAGGCAGTGGAGGCAGTGAGTATATTTGAGACAGATACACATAGCTGCGTAGAGAAGGCAGGAGAATGGGGTTGAGAAATGTATCATAGAACCATAGAAGATAGGAGCAGGGGAAGACCATTCAGCCCCTCGAGCCTGCTCCACTATTTTTCATGATCATGGCTGATCGTTCAACTCAATAGACTAATCCTGCTTTCTTCCCATAACCTTTGATCCCATTTGCCCCAAGTGCTATATGTATTTGCCTCTTGAATGTATTCAGTGTTTTGGCATCAGCTACTTCCTGTGGTAATGAATTCCACAAGCTCCCCCCTCTTTGGGTGAAAAAAATATCTCCACATCTCCGTCCTAAACGGTCTACCCTGAATCCTCATACTGTGACCCCTGGTTCTGGACACACCCACCATTGGGAAGATCCTCCCTGCATCTACCCTGTCCAGTCCTGTTGGAATTTTATAAGTCAATGAACTCAAACGAAAACAATCCCAACGTAGCCAATCTCTCCTCATACATCAGACCTGCCATCCCCAAAATCAGCCAGGTAAACCTTTGCTGCACTTCCTTGAGAGCAGGAGCATCCTTCCTCAGAAAAGGAGACCAAAACTGTGCACAATATTCTAGGTGTGGCCTTACCAACGCCCTGTACAACTGCAACAACACATCCCTGCTCCTGTACACGAAACCTTTCGCAATGAAGGCCAACATACCATTTGCCTTCTTTATCGCCTGCTGCACCTGCATGCTTACCTTCAGTGACTGGTGCACAAGGACACCCAGGCCCCACTGCACACTTCCCCCTCCCAATTTACAGCTATTCAGGTAGGAATCTGCCTTCTCGTTTTTGCTTCTGAGGTAAATAACCTCACATTTATCCAAACTATGCTGCATCTGCCGTTGATTTGCCCTCTCACTCAAACTGTCGAGATCATGCTGAAGCTGTCTCTGTATCCTCACCACAGTTCATGCTCCCACCCAACTTAGTATCATCTGCAAACTTAGAGATGTTACATTCAGTTTCCTCATCCAAATCATTAATATATATTGTGAATAGCTGGGGTCCCAGAACCGATCCCTGTGGTATCCCACTAGTTACTGCCTGCCAATTTGAAAAGGACCCATTAATCCTTGCTTTTTGTTTCCTCTCTGCCAACCAGTTTCTTAACCATCTCAATGTACCTTTCCCAGTCCCACGCACTTTAATCTTGCACAATAATCTCTTAGGCGGCTTTTGTCAAACACTTTCTGGAAGTCCAAATATACCACATCAACTGGCTCTCCCCTGTCAACTCTACTAGTTACACCTTCATTGAATTCCATCAGGTTTGTCAAGCATAATTTCCCCTTCATAAATCCACACTGACTCTGTCTGATGCTGTCACTGCTTTCTACATGTTCCACTATAAGGTCCTTGGTAATGGATTAGAGAATTTTCTCCACAATGTTAGGCTCACTGGTCTATAATTCACTGTTTTGGATATTGGAGTGACATTAGCCAACCTCCAATCTGCATGGACTGTTCCAGAGCCTATAGAATCCCGGAAGATGACCATCAAACACATCCAGGATTTCTAGAGCCACTTCCTTAAGTATTCTGGGATATAAATTATCAGGCCCTCGGGATTTATCCACCTTCGATCCCAACAATTTTCCCAGCACCATTTCTCTACTAATATTGATCTCCCTCAGCTCTTCCCTCTCACCAAATCTTCATTCTTCAACATTTCTGGCATCTGATTTATGTCCTCTTTTTGAAGACAGAACCAAAGTCTGTATTTGGTTGCTCAGCCATTTCTTTGTCCCCTATTATACATTCCCTGGTTTCAATCTGAAGGGTACCTACACTTGTCTTTACCAATCTCTTTCTCTTCACATACCTATAGAAACTCTTAGCGTAGTCTTTATGTTCCATGCAAGCCTACTTTCATACTGTATTTTCCCCTTTTTAATCAATCCCTTTCTCCTTTTTTGCTGAATTCTAAACTGCTCCCGATCCTCAGACATTTTATTTTGCTTCGCCAATCTGTATGCTTCATCCTTAGATCAAATACTATCTCTAATTTCCTTTGTAAGCCATGGAATGGCCCTCTTACCCATTTTGCTTTTGTAACAGACAGGAATAAACAATTGTGGCAGTTACCCCATGCGTTTCTTCAATGTTTGCCATTGCCTATCCACTGTCATCCCTTTAAGTAACTCTCCTCAATCGATCAAGGCCAACTCACGCCTCATATCTTCATAGTTTTCTTTATTAAAATTCAGCACCCTAGTCCCCAAATCAATGACCTCACTCTCCATCTTGGTGAAAAATTCTATCAGGTTATGGTCGCTCATCCCGAAGAGGTCCACACAGCTAGATTGGAAATGATTCCCCTCTCAGTACTCAGTTCCCAGCCTAAAATGGCCTGCTCTCTAGTTGCTTCGTCTGCATATTGGTCAAGAAAACCATCCCATATACACTCCAGGAATTCCTCCCCCAAGACATTTTGTCTAATTTGATTTGCCCAATCTATGTGCAGATTAAAATTACCCATGATCACCGATATGTCCTCTTATCACATGTCCTCCCTTATCACATGCATCTCTAATTTCCTGTTTAATGCCATTCCCAACATCACCACTGCAGTTGGGGGTCTTTATTTGATACCTACTAATGTTTTTTGCCCCTTGGTATTACTCAACTCTACCCATACATACTCCACACTGTCAGAGCTAATATCCTTTCTCACTATTGTGTTAATTTAATCCTTAGCCAGCAATGCCACTCCATCACCTTTTCCCTTTTGTCTGTCCTTCTGAAGTATTGAATACCCTGGGATACGCAGTTCCCATCCCTGGTCGCCCTGCAGCCACGTCTCTGTAATCCCAATTATGTCATACCGGTTTACATCTATCTGTGTGATTAGCTCATGTGGTGCAAATGCTCCACGCATTAAGGCACAAAGCCTTTAAAGCTTGTGTTATTAACATTGTTTGTCTCACTCTTATTGTTCTCAACAGCCCTGTTTGAATTTTGTTCTTGGTTTCTCTGCCTATCACTTTTCTTATTTCCTTTTCTACCTTTTGTTTTTGGATTTGTATATGGATTTCAGTAAAGCGTTTGATAAGGTTCCCCACGGTAGGCTATTGCAGAAAATTTGGAGGCATAGAATTGAGGGTGATTTAGCGGTTTGGATCAGAAATTGGCTAGCTGTAAGAAGACAGAGGGTGGTGGTTGATGGGAAATGTTCATCCTGGAGTTCAGTTACTAGTGGTGTACCGCAGGGATCTGTTTTGGGGTCACTGCTGTTTGTCATTTTTATAAATGACCTGGATGAGGGCATAGAAGGATAGGTTAGTAAATTTGCAGATGACGCTAAAGTCGGTGGAGTTGTGGATAGTGCGGAAGAATGTTGCAGGTTACAGAGTGACATAGATAAGCTGCAGAGCTGGGCTGAGAGGTGGAAAATGGAGTTTAATGCGGAAAAGTGTGAGGTGATTCACTTTGGAAGGAGTAACAGGAATACAGAGTACTGGGCTAATGGTAAGATTCTCGGTAGTGTGGATGAGCAGAGAGATCTCGGTGTCCATGTGCATAGATCCCTGAAAGTTGCCACCCAGGTTGATAGGGTTGTTAAGAAGGTGTATGGTGTGTTAGGTTTTATTGGTAGAGGGATTGAGTTTTGGAGCCATGAGGTCATGTTGCAGCTGTACAAAACTTTGGTGCAGCCGCACTTGAAGTGTTGCGTGCAGTTCTGGTCGCCGCATTATAGGAAGGATGTGGAAGCATTGGAAAGGGTGCAGAGGAGATTTACCAGGATGTTGCCTGGTATGGAGGGAAGGTCTTATGAGAAAAGGCTGAGGTAGTTGAGGCTGTTTTCGTTAGAGAGAAGAAGGTTAAGAGGTGACTTAATAGAGACATACAAGATGATCAGAGGATTAGATAGGGTGGACTGTGAGACCCTTTTTCCTCGGATGGTGATGGCTACCACGAGGGGGCATAGCTTTAAATTGAGGGGTGATAGATATAGGACAGATGTTAGAGGTAGTTTCTTTACTCAGAGAGTAGTAAGGGCATGGAATGCCTTGCCTGCAACTGTAGTAGACTCGCCAACTTTAAGGGCATTTAAATGGTCATTGGATAAACATATGGATGATAACGGAATAGTGTAGGTTAGATGGGCTTCAGATTGTTTTACAGGTCGGCGCAACATCGAGGGCTGAAGGGCCTGTACTGCGCTGTAATGTTTTATGTTCTATGTTCTCTGTTCTATGTTTTTGTCCTTGCTCCCTCCTTCTCTGACTCCTTACATAGGTTCCCACCCCCCGGCATATTAGTTTAAACCCTCCCCAACTGGTCTAGCAAACACATTGGTCCCAGTCCTGCCGATGTGTAATCCATCCAGTTTGTACAGGTCCCACCTCCCCCAGAACCAGTCTCAGTGCCCCAGGAATCTGAAACCCTCCCCCGAAGCCATCTTTTCAGCCATGTAGTCATCCGATATATCCTATTATTTCTGCTGTGACTATCATGTGGCACTGGTAGTAATCCTGAGGTCACGACCTTTGGGGTCTGATTTCTTAACTTTCCTCCAAGCTCCCTATATTCTGCCTTTAGGACCTCATCCCTTTTTTCACCTGTGTCACTTGTACCGATGTATACCATGACCACTGGCTGTTCACCCTCACCCCTCCAGAATGTCCTGTACCCACTCCGTGACATCCTTGACCCTAGCACCAGGGAGGTAACACACCATCCTGGAGTCTCGATTGCGGCCAAAGAAATGCCTGTCTATTCCCCTTACAACTGAGTTCCCTATGACTATTGCCCTGGCACACTTTTTATGCCCCCCGCCCCCTCAGCAGAACCAACCGTGGTGAAATAAATTTGGCTGCTTCTGCTTTCCCCTGAGGGGTCATTCCCCTCACAGTATCCAAAACGGTCTATCTGTTTTGCAGGGGAATGGCCACAGAAGATTCCTGCACTACCTGCCTATCTCTCTTGCTCTGTCTGGTGTCACTCATTCCCTTCCTGTCTGCAGAGTCTGAGCCTGCGGTGTGACCACCTCTCTAGACATGCGCTCCATGATGCTCTCTGCCTCGCAAATGCCCCACAGTGTAACCGGCCGCCGCTCCAGCTCTGAAACTCGAGCTTCCAGGAGCTGTAGCTGGAGACACTTCCTGCACACATACTGACCCACGGGATGGAACTGTCCCCAGCCTGCCACATGGATCATGAGGAGCAAACCCAGATTTTCAGCTTGCCTGCCATGGTTCACCTCTTTAAATTATACCTTTATATTAGATTAAACCAAATCCAGTTATCTGTGGCCCTTCTTTCCTGGTCTGTGTACTACCCTTACAGATTAGAAGCCCAAAAAAGTGCTATAAGTGATAGAAGTTGTGAAGACTTCCCTCCTTTACCCATTACTCACCAGTCAGCTGTCTCCCTTGTAGTCACCTGCATTAGGGCAAAACCACTCACTTTCCCTCGCTTGTGGTCCTCACAGTGACTTTTTTTTGTCCGTTAGAGGAGGAGGGATGGAGGGAAACACTGAAGTAGTGTTTGCGATCTAACTGTTCCTTGACAACATTCCCTCCACAAACTGCTGTTTGGTAATGGTGACTGTGCCGATACAAATCTTCACCCTGACCGCCAACCAGCATCATCGCCGCCCTCTGCTAGACTAGCCATGACTGAATGGCAGTGTAGACTCGATGGATTGAATGGCCTAATTCTGCTCTGATATCTTAAGGTCTTATGGTTGAATCTCACTATTTTTAAAACAAGTGTTAATTTTGTCAAGTTTTATATTTTTCTCTGCAGAGACACTTAATAAATTTTCTTGTGCAATTGTCTCAAACTCACCTCATTAACTACCCACCAAGCCTAAAGGCTTCCGTCCTGCGCTCATCCAATCATAGCCTGATCAATTTGCCACTGTCAGGATACTGTGGACTGGCCTGGTATCCCTAGTTTAACAGACTGCACTTGGACAAGCACTTTCAGTCTGATGTTGTCTTGCAGGATTTATGACATTTGCTCCGGATGCGAAAGATAAGGGGAAATATTTCACCCGCTGTGTGTACAGGCGCCTTGAGGTTCTGGAGAATGGTGTTCTGCAGAACAAGAATATCCTGTTCTCCCAGGACTGGCAGTGGGGCCATGCCATCAGATCCTACCAGCCTTGTCCAAGTTTGCCACCCAGGTTATCATAGACTGAGCTGTCTGGAGGAAGCCTAGTACTGTAGGAAGAAGGTCAATGACCTTCTCTGCTCTGTCACAATTTCTGCCAGCATCTCCTCTCTGCTATTTCACACTCGCTGTATCTCTGGTTCTGCACCCACATCCCATTAAAGCCTCATATCATCTTCACTCATTTGCTCTCTTCCACTCCAATCCTGCTTCTCCCTGACACTGCATGCCCTCTATGCTGCCTATTCTGGTCACCTCACTATCTTTGCCCAACAGCATCCATACTAACAGCTGTGCCAACCACTTTCAACTATTTGAGTCCCTCCTGCTCTTTCATACCAGGAGAAAACAGGACAACGTAAAACAAAAAGTCAAGATGGACGGTGGCCTGCCCGAAATTCAGCTCCTCATCCCTCGTGTGGCTGGCCCCGATTGTATTTTCATAAGTTCCGGGCATCGAGATGAGATTGTTGCTCAGGAATGACTAGCTGCCTATTCACAGGGATTATTACTTGTTATCAAACTCATTTACTTCAAAATTCAGAGATAATAGGAACTGCAGATGCTGGAGAATCCGAGATAACAAAGTGTGGGGCTGGATGAACACAGCAGGCCAAGCAGCATCATAGGAGCAGGAAAGCTTCAAAATTCACCTAATTAATATACAGCGTCCTATCTTTCCAACTGCCATGAGGAAAACAGATGCCGACAATTGCTGACATGAAAGTGGGAGTGGGTTTTTGCTAACTTCAGTTTGCTGTTACTCATGTGGCCGGCTCACTAGGCCCAAGCCTCTTGACTGATATCAGAGACAGGCCTTAACTTATAGAACAGGGAGTCCCTGTCTGAAGGCTATCTCCCTCAATGACTGAGCACTGTTGACAACTGTAACAAGCTTCCTGTCTTTGTATCTGCCCTAAATGACAAGGAAATACAGAAGTACTGTGAGGCTGGTAACTCTGGCTGAGGGGAGAGTCGCATTAAGGCAAGACAAGGTGGGGGTGGTGCGATGCTGGGAGGATTCAGAAAGGCTGAAAGAATTGAATGTCAGGAGAGTGAGCGAGTAACCCCAAGATCAACCAGTGTGCCGAGTACCTGCGCCTTATTATATTCATTAATAATTTTAATACAATGAATATGAAATGCAAATAATTAAATTCAAACAAAGTCATTGTACTCAAAACCATGAGTGTCCAGATGTTCCAGTAACCAGGGTCTCTGGAGCAGTGCACATCAGGGCCATCCCTGGCACAGCTGACTCTGTAGGAATTATCCACGAGGTTGAATTTTCCAATGGGCAATCCCCTGTGTCTTGAACTCTCCCAAAATCTCCTTAAAGTCAAAGACATCAGAGATTCCAATTCCCTTAAGTTTACCAGTTAGCAAGGAAACTAGAGGAGTAAAAACCTACTCCAACTCCCTAAACCCAACCCATCAATGACACAGCAGCTATACCACTTCTCCCAACCATTCACAGCCTTTGTCTAGATCTCCCCATCCCGCTCGACACCCTCCTCTAGCCCATCATCTCCCTGGCCTGGCCTCACTGATCTCAACAGCCCCTTGGCTCTGACCCTAACTTGTCAGAGCCAGGAACAAACCCCTCCAACCTGACCCCTGGTCTACACTAAGCATTCATTCACTTACATGGCACTTTCACTCACTTGGTATCTAAACTCCATTACCGACCTCCCACTGCAGACTTTCACATACCTTACATATACGCTTTCACAGAGGGCTGTCGGTATCCGGGAGTCTCTAGTGCATGAGACAGGTAAAGGCAAGTGGGTGCTTTTCAATCCAATTAGGATTGGAAATACAGTTTCTGACCTTGATCAGAATTTCTGGGCCTATTTGTCAAAAGCTATTTTAACAATTAATTTCCTTTCATTACTTTTACTTAGCTTGGCTCTAGGTTATTTAGATTTTCAACAGTTACTGTATAATTTCCCGCATTTTCTACATCCTCGGTGTCATTCTCAAATTCAAACCGAATGAACTGCGAATGCTGTTCAGGATCAAGATTTGCATATAGTCCTGTTCCCTCATGATTGTTAATGCCCTGATTGTTCCTTCACCAGTGTTAAAGGCCCCAGCTGTAGTGTCACTCTGTATGATTCAGTGTCACTCTCTCCATTCCTCTTTTGTCACAATATTAAATATTTAATGTTTGATCACATTTGAAGTTCTTCCTTCTTGAGTCAAAATAAGGAAGTTTCTAGGTGACACTCCTCAGCTGTTACATTAGTGATGTTTTCCAAGAAATACTTTGTTGTTGTTCCCAAAAGAAGACATTCTGTTCGTCAGGTGACTCACTTAATGTCACAACTGTATTAGCCATTTGTACAATACACTGAAGGTAAGTATAGTTGGAAAATTTATGTCAAACCTTCATTTTCCCATCAGGGCAATTTGCAATAAATGGGATACTGATGGGAACAATATTTGTATGCTATATGAAGACAGAATACTGATTAGTTGGCAAGTGGACTGTGATTTGTGGAGGCATTGCCATGTAGGATACAAGAGGTCAATAATGACTGACAGTCAACTGCTAATGTTTGTTTAAATTGACTCTCATTGGCCAAAGCATTGCCTTGAGGAATGAACCAGAAGATGTCTGTTGTCTATTTAGTAAGTTGAAACAGAGGCACGTGTGTACATGAGATAACAAGGTGTAGAGCTGGATGAACACAGCAGGCCAAGCAGCACCAGAGGAGCAGGAAGGCTGACATTTCGGGCCTAGACCCTTCTTCAGAAAATGTGTGTACATATTCTTTCTGCCTGCAAATATCAGTTCATTAATATATAAAGATTCCAACATCCCCAAGTGTGCCACACTGCAAGGCCAACTTGTAATTTTAAATCGGCCGTCAATGTAATCCTTAGCACACTCAGAATAATCTAGCCAATGCTGTCTAATTGCAGAATTTTAGCCAATGTTGGAAGTGGGTCTGATTAGGCACAGTCAGTACCATGCCAGGTATGAAAAGCTGAAGATAGAATTCTCCAGTCTTTGGGATGTATGTCCTTCATACCTGGCATCACACCAGCATTGAAATTTATAAACCACGCTATTCAATGGTCTGAGAGGCAGTACCTTTTTGGTATGATAGCATCCCGTTAGTGGTGACCACTGCTCATGCTGTCACTCTATAGCAGTTCACCTGTTGCTTCAATGTTTTGAGACACCTTGTCCTGTAACCAGGGGACTGAAAGTGCAGCATGTGGCCAGTTCATGAGTTTGTGTGATCTACAACAAGCAATGACCTGACTGGGATAGCTGCTATCCCACAGAATGGCTTTGATGTGTTTACTTCAACATCAGGTTTTCACAGTGAACAAGTAGCTCAGGCCATATTTACAAGGTTACCAGTAAAGTTAGTCTTGGAGGGTGGAGAAGAGTAGGAATCTCAACATGTAAACTGACCGGTGAAGTTAGGTTTGTGGTAGACAGTTGTAGAGAACCTCAGACCAGTTTCTCAATTCTGACATCGAGGAATGGGAGCTTATTTCCATTTTAACGCTGAATTTGAGTGCGGGCTGGAACCCATTAAAACAAAACGTTTTTACATGTAACTGCTGATATTTAGCAAATATCATCTATGTATTAGACTTAGATTTTATTGCCACGGGTACTCAACTATAGGAATACAGAGTACAGCGAAAAGTGTACAAACTTATCATACTCCAGCCCTCTTGGTTACAAAAACTGGAATGAAGAACCAATAGCAGTAGAAAAAGAAACGGAGCTAAAAGGAAAGGACAACATCCAGATCTAAGGAAAGAAAAGTGTCCAGATCTTAAAGTGCCATCTCAGCGAAGGTGGATGGAATACTCAGCCTCCAATGCAGGCACCCAAACCTTGCTGGGGCCTGCAGTTTTTTGCTGCCGCTGCTGCCACTGCCTCCAGTTGCTGGGAGGGCCTATGTGGCAGCCTCGCCCTCCATTGCCCGGAGGAGATTTGTTCCTGCTGCCCCCCAGTCACTGGGAGGAGTCACAAACATGCTGCTGATTCCGATGCCACCGTCCCAATTTCCGGGAGGAGTCTCGAACTCTTCAAGGGAAATTTTCAACAGGTGCAGCATTTTGTTGAAGAAGCACTCCTCATGGAATCCAACAAAGATGTCTGTGAGAGCTGGCCTTGCGGACATCCCACGGCAACGCCACCTATTTCAGCAAATGCGCTTAAAACTGAACCCTCAATTGTGCGAGTTACTGAGTTCATTAGTTCAATGGATACTAATTCAGACAGTGGTGGAGGGTCTACATCACCGTAATGTAGTGCTGCTGTACAAATATCTGTGGCCCCCCTTGAGTGGTACATTAGTAAACAGGCTAGCGAAATGAACCCCCTTAAAGAGTTTTGGTCTCTCGCCTGCTGCACTATTTTTTTCCCCTGAATTCTGGCACTCTGTCAACGTCATTCCAATTTTCCTTCATCTCTTCATCTTCCATGGATCTGCATGCCAGCTGTCATTTGCCCTTAATGTATCTTGGAATAGAATTTACATGAAACAAATAAAACGCAGTGAAATTGCAGTGAGTTGAATCACAAGGTCATCTGCTTGTACACTTGTGTTGAGTGAAGCCTGATACAGCTAAAGGAGGTCACTCTGTAACCTAACTTCCTACAACTGCACTCGGTGTCTAGAAAAAAAACTCAAGAAGAAAACATAACAAAGCTGTAAATATGTGAAAAATTATTTTAATTTTCAGTTTCATCACACCTTACAATTGTCCTACCTTATACAGTAAAGGACATTGAAAAACGTTAGGAGTTAAACCTGGAAGAACTTAGTAATCCGTATGTGCTTAGTGTGTGCTTTTTGGGCTAGTGAGCTACAGTCTGTCATGTTATTGATACAGATTTTTTCATGTTTTTGAGATGTGATGTGAAATCCCAGAACATCACTATGGCTTCTGCATCTTCAGTCTCAGATACTGAAGTGGTCCAAGTTCAAATGCAGCTATCTGAACAATATCCAGGCTTGGGCTGACAAGTGGCAAGTAACATTCATGCCACACAAATGCCAGGTAATGACCATTTCTAATAAGAGACAATTTAACCACCGCCCCTCAACATTCAATGGTGTTACCATCACTGATTCTGCCCACTGTCAACATCCTGGTGGTCACCATTGAGGTAAACCTCCATTGGACTCTATAAGAGCAGGTCAGAAGCTAGGAATACTGCTGTAAGAACTCACCTCCTGACTCCCCAAAGCCTGTCCACTATCCACAAGGCACAAGGCAGGAATGTGATAGAATACTCCCCACTTGCCTGGATGTGTGCAGCCCCAACAACACTCAAGAAGCTCAACACCATCCAGGACAAAGCAGCCCGCTTGATTGGCACTGCATCCGTAAACATCCACTCTCTCCACCATCAATGCTCAGTAGTGCACACTGCTGCTAGCTACAAGATGCAGTGCAGAAATTCACCAAAGATCCTTAGATAGCACCTTCCAAACCCATGTCCATTCCCATTCAGGGCAGCAGATACATGGGAACACCAGCACCTGCAAGATCCCCTCCAAACAACTCACCATCCTGACTTGGAAAAATGTTACTGTTCCTCAAGTGTCGCTGGGTCAAAATCCTGAAATTCCCTCCCTAAAAGCATTACAGGTCTATCTACACCACATAGACTGCAACAATTCAAGGACACAGCTCACCACCACTTACTCAAGGACAACTAAGGATGGGGAATAAATACTGACCAGCTAGCGATGCCCATGTCCTATGATTTAATGGAAAATAAAAGTTGGGAAGCAGGCAGGTGACAGGGCAAATATGGAAGACTAATAAAGAAGGTAAAAGCACATAGGATTCAGGATGACATGGCAAGTTGGATCCAAAATTGGCTCAGTGACAGGAGACAAAGGGTTATGGTAGAAGACTATTTGTATGACTGGAGCCTGGTGTGCAGTGACATTCCAAAGTGCTGGTTCCTCAATGTCTGTGAGATATATAAATGATGTAGATGAACGAACAGGGGCCTGACGAGAAGTAAGTTTGTGGATGACTAGAAGATTGACCGGGTGATCGACAGTGAAGAGGAAGGCTTTAAATTACAGGAGGATATAGACGGGTTGGTCAGATAGACCGATCAATGGCAATTGGAATTTAACCTTGATAAATGTGAGGTGACGCACTTTGGAAAAGGAACAAGACAAGGGAGTACCCATTGAATGGCAGGATAATTGGAAGCTCAGAGGAACAGAGGGATCTTGGGGTGTTTGACTGCAGATCCAGAGTATGGGGTCATCCAGCTTGGCACAGTTTACTGTGACTGTCTCAGCAGAAATTATCACAGTGGCCCCCTGCAGATCAGTTAAAAGAGCCTTATCATCAACAAAGTCTGCAGATGGGTCATTACTGCTGTCTGTGTGATAGAGTTCTTTACGAAGCATTTGGAGAATGTATCAGCGAAGTGTTGTCATTATTGTAATATAGCAAATATAGTAGAGAATTTGTGTAAGGTGAAGTCCATGGGTTAAAGGCTCATCTAAAAGCAAGCACCCCCGACAATACAGCACTCCCTCAATGTTGCATTCAATTATCATTCTCCATTAAATGCACAAATCTCTGGAATGAGAAACAATGGGCTGCTTCAGCAAGGCAAGATTATAGTGTGGGCAGACTCCAGGGTAATTCTCTCAAAGGCATTTTGTTTGCTCCTTTCTGTGGATTATGAAGTTTATTTACGTGTAGATTCTGCTTGGTCTGATTCTCCACTGCATGCTCAGTACGTCAAAACATGGTGGGAGCCAAAATCATTTTATAAATAGCATTAATGGCTGAGGTAATGGAAGCAAATGGAAACCATCTGTTGCAAAAGGCAGTTTATTAGAAGTTTGGACATGAGGAAATAACTAATAGTCGTTAGTTGGCGAAATCCACGGGAATATTCAAGGGTCATGACACAGGAACCACTTACGGCACAAATTCTCATTGTGTGTGTTAATCATATTCTTGGGAAGTAGGAGACACTATTGAGTGCTCACCTCTGGTTGCATTGATAGTTGCTTTTAAAACTGATTGTTCTGGTTTGGTGGATCATGTAACAGGGTATTAAAGGGAAGGTCATCCTGGGTTGATGCCTGTGTGAATGATGTGTGGGATTGGGCACAATTGGCAAATTGGCCAATTCTGTTTAAATGTAAAGACAAGAATGACTCTTGTTTTCAAGTGTGTTTCACAATTCCAGAATGTCTCAAAGTACTTTATAACAATAGTGATTGTAACAAGGTCAGCCAAGTGGACTTCATAGAATGAGTTCCCTGATTGAAGCTGTTAATCGGGTCCAATCAGGGAGCCCTGACTGACATACAAGAACAAGAATATCAGACATCCTGTTCACTCTGAGAGCTGGCTCTGAGGGAGCTGGATCAGTGTCAAGGATTCTCCACTTGTAAATAAAGGGTAACTTGATGATGGGATACTGGCCTCTATGGAGTTATTTCAATAACCAATCAGGCATTTCTGAAGTGTGATCACAGTTTGTATCAGGGCATTTTATAGACAAACAGTATGTCTCACCCCAATATTCACTGTGACCACACAATCAAGGAAAATCCTTCCTGAAGAGTGGGCTGGAGTTATGTGCAATCCACCTTCAGAAATGGTAGCAGTTTCTTTCTGAGATGGATATTAGTGAACTAGGATAGGCTCCTTATCAAAATACAGTTGATTTCAAGCACATTTTTAGCTGTATTTATTCATCTGATGTCATAAATTGACATGTTTGGATTTGATTTTAAGACGGACTGCATTCCTGGTTATGCAGAATGCGATTGTCAAATTAGTCCAGAGGCGAAACTGACACCAGTATTGGCACAGATAGAGCTGTTTCTCCTGGGTGTGCTGTACCTATATTGGGCTGAGGTCAGCCAATTTGAGTAGAATTATACGGCATTACAGCATAAAATCCCGTTCTGCCATACTATACCATACTCTCCTCACCATCCTCTCACCCTTCATCACTTAATCCTATCAGCACAAGATTCTACTATTTTCATCATTGTGTATTTCTAAAATACTTTGGTGATTTTCATCTCAAATAACACTTGTAGTCATGAAACCCACATTACAACCATTATTGGGATTAAAAGTCAAAAATAGAATTTCCTGGAAATGCTCAAGCATGTCTGGCAGCAGCCGTAGAGAGAAATCAGAGTTAATGTTTTGGGTTGAGTGACCCTTTCCAGTTCTGAGGAAGGGTTGCTCAACCCGAAACGTTAACTCTGATTTCTCTCCACAGATGCTGCCAGGCTTGCTCAGCTTTTCCAGGAAATTCTATTTTTGTCTCTGATTTACAGCAAATGCAGATCTTTCATTTTGTTTAATCAGGATTACGAGCATTTTCATTGATTCTTTAGTCATGACAATAATCGGCCCTAGTTTTAATCTCCCCCGTAGGGACACCAGGCTAGATTTTGGCATTCTGGTGCTGGACATGTCTGTGTTGGTACTGAAAATAGAGGTGGAGGTGACCTTAAATCCTGATTTCCCACCTGACTGCTGCTAACTGCCACTCTGATTGTTGTAAAGGTTGAGGAAGTGGTTCCCTGACGGTCCAACAAAGTGATGGCTGGTTGCACAATCGCAATGCTTGTCTGGACTTTGACCTTCCCAGAAATTGCACTGTGCAGCAAAGTGGGTCGGCTTATGATGCAAGTGTGAATTATGTCAGCCTGGTCAGGTTCTGAACTTTGGGGAGAGCCTGAAGTGTAGTCAGGAAGCTTTTGACAAGTAATTTTAAAAACTTTGCCAATTTCGAATGGCATTATGTGGTTGCTAATGATAAGTTAAATGTTTCCACTACAATAGTTAATCATTGCATTCTGTCCTTAAAAAGTAAAAAAAACTAGTATATTGCGCAGAACTGAATGAGTGTTCATATGTATTAGAGTACTTTTCTTTCCAGAAGATAAAATGCTGTTATGATTTCAAAATATTTAGAATCTGATTTTATTAGGTCATCAGGACACTGTACTTTGAAGTTACAATGATTTAAAGTCGAGACATCAATTAAGCCTCAGAAATAAACTTTAAAGATACTTGTCTTCTTTGAGTGAAGCTCCATCTGTGAAGTATTGCGACCATCACTTTTTTAAAATTTTTCTCATTTTGATATGGAACTGTGAGCTCGAGTTGAGAATCAAACTTTGAACAACAGCTTGTTTCTGAAAAACAGAACAAACTGATATTTGCACTTGGGAACAGGTTTGGAGAGATAACTGCAGGCTGATTGTTGTTGTAAGAACACTACAGATGTTTTGGCACGAGGATGCTCAAGGATTTGGTTGGACGTTGCACTGATAAATCATGCAGAGGCTGATGTTGTCCTGTCAACAACAGGGAATGTTGGAAAAAAGCGATTGAACTGTCTTTTGAGTGGTTTTTTTAGGTAGAAGGCTATGTGCTTGGATGCTGCTGGATGAGAAGGCTCTGTGTGAGTTTTATTCTCTTTAGTTTTATATTCAGTTTTAAAAAATATTGAACGTTCTGAGAAAAAAAATCCCAGTTCATGTGAAATGAGCAAACATCCCTCAAGCTGCTGGAGACTATGACTGGTGTCTTTGAAATACAAGCAAGATATAAAGCAATATGCCTGTAATACAATGCATCATTCAAAGATTCAATTCAGAACTGGCACACACGGCGAAAGAGTTATCGAACTGGCAAATTAGAACTCTTTTATATTTGTAATTTATTCCTTAACTGTGTCTGCCTGTCTGTTTGCATGTGAGAGTGGGGATTATGATCAAAGGAATTTGGATTTAAAGCATAGATCTTAGATACCTTGTTGTTTAGCTTTGCTTAGCTAAAGCTATAATATTAATAATAAATTGTTAATTTCTGTTTAAGTTAGAAACTTGGTGTCTGATATTTGTCATTCTTTAAGTCTGGTTAGGAACAATTGGATAATTTTGAGGGTTATTGAATATTTTAATTTTGCTATGTTGCAAATCCAGATTTAGCGAGAACAAAAACAGAAGTTGCTGGAAAAGCTCAGCAGGTCTGGCAGCATCTGTGAAGAAAAAATCAGAGTTAATGTTTCGGGTCCGGTGATAGTTCCTCAGAACTGATGGTAACTGGGACAACGTTGGTTTATATGCAGAAAATAGGGAGTGGGACAGGGTAGGGAGTAAACGATAGGATAAAGGATAGAACCCGAAGAGAGAGAAGAGCAGAGATAAAAGGTACTGCAGATGCTGGAGAATCCGAGATAACAAGCATGGGGCTGGTCCTGCTCCTATGATGCTGCTTGACCTGCTGTGTTCATCCAGCCCCATGCTTGAGAGAGAAGAGCAGTTGGATAGACAAAGGAGTTGATAACAATCAGGCTGGGAGGGTGAATAGCTGTTAATGGGGACTGTTAGTGACTAACAATAGGTAGTGTGTAATGGCAGGCTATGTGATAACAAGGCCTGGTGTGTGGGGTGGGAGGGCATGGGACATGGGAGAGTTTAGGCCCTAAAATTATTGAACCCGATATTGGGTCCGGAAGGCTGCAGGGTCCCCACGCAGAAAATGAGGTGCTGTTCTTCCAGCTGGCACTGAGCTTTACTGGAACACTGCAGCAAGCCAGAGACAGAGATGATGGCCAGGGAACAGGGTGGTGTGTTAAAGTGGCAGGCAACAGGTAGTTCACAGTCTTTTTTGCAAGAAGAACGTAGATGTTCTGCAAAGCGATCGCCAAGTCTACGCTTCGTTTCCCCAATGTAGAGGAGACCACATTGTGAGCAGTGAATGCAGTAGACTAGATTCTGGAAAGTGCGGGTAAAGTGTTGCTTCACCTGGAAGGTATGATTGGGCCCTGGATACTGGGGAGGGAGGAGGTAAATGGACAGGTGTTGCACCTTCGCTGGTTACAAGGGAAGGTCCCACAGGGCTGTGGGGGGGTGTTGGGGGTGAAGGAAGTGTGGACCAGGGTGCCCCGGAGGGAACGGTCCCTGCGGAAGTCAGAGAAGGGAGGGGAGGGGAATATGAGTCTGGTGGTGGCATCTTGCTGGAGGTGGCAGAAATGGCGCCTGATGATCTTCTGAATATGGATGCTGGTGGGATGGTAGATAAGGACAAGGGGAACCCTATCGCTGTTGCAGGAGAGAAGGGAAGGGGTGAGGGCGGAAGTGCGGGAGATCGGTCGGATCCAGTTGAGGGCCCTGTCAACAACGGAGCTGGGCAATCCTTGAGGAAGAAGGTAGATATTTTGGAGGCTTCCTTGTTGAAATTGGCCTCACCTGAAATATGCCATGGAGACGGAGGAACTGAGAGAATGAGATGGAGTCCTTACAGGGAGTGGAATTGAGGATGTATAGTCCAGGTGGCTGTGGGAGTTAGTGGGTTTGTAATGGATATTAGTGGCCAGTCTATGCCCAGAAATGGAAACAGAAGTGTTGAGGAAGGGAAGGGAGGAGTCAGAGATAGACCAGGTGAAAGTGAGGGCAGGGTGGAAATTGGAGGCGAAGTTGATGAAGTTTTCCAATTCCGGGCGAGAGAGGGGAGCAGCATCGATGATTTCATCAATGTATCGGAGAAAGGTCCGGAATAGGACTGGAACAAGGAATGTTCCACATACCCCATGAAGAGACAGGCATAACTAGGGCCCATTCGGGGACCCATGGCAACCCCTCTTACCTGAAGAAAATGAGAGGAGTTAAAAGAGAAGTTGTTGAGGGTGAGAACAAGCTTGGCCAAGTGGAGGAGGGTGATGGTGGGTGGGGATGGCTCAGGTCTTTGCTCCAGGAAGAAGCGGAGAGTCCTAAGACCCTCCTGGTGGTGAATGGACATGTAAAGGGATTGCATGTCCATGGTAAAGAGGAGGCAGCTGGAACCGGCAAACTGGAAATTACGAAACCGGTATAAGATGTCAGAGGAATCATGGATGTATGTAGGCAGGGATTGGACCGGGTGGGGGAAGACTGAGTCAAGGTAGGAAGAAATGAGCTCTGTAGGGTAGGAGCAGGGTGAATCAATGGGTCTGCCTGGACAGTCCTGTTGGTAGATTTTTGGAAGGAGTAGAAGTGAGCTGTGCAGGGCTGGGTTACTATCAGCTTGGAGGCAGTGGGAAGGAGGTCACCAGACGAAATGAGATCAGTTACTGTAGTAAATATAATGGCCTGATGCATCATGGTAGGGTCATGGTCCAGGGGAAGATAGGAGGAGGTATCTGAGAGTTTAGATGTCAGCCCACAAGACTACAACAACACCACCCTTATTGGCAGGCTTAATAACAAAGTCAGGGTTAGATCTAAGCTCTACCCTATTGTTTACTCCCTACCCCATCCCACTCTCCATCTTCTGCATATAAACTGAAATCTCCCAGCTACTATCAGTTCTGAGAAAGGGTCACCAGACCCGAAATGTTAACTCTGATTTTTTTCTTCACAGATACTGCCTTTTCCAGCAACTTCTGTTTTTGTTCCTGATTTACAGCATCTGCAGTTCTTTCGGTTTTTATCCAGTGTTAGCGAGGCTGACTTAGTTTGGTTTACTATCCCTGTGTCATAACACGGGTCTTTGATTAAAAAAAAGAACAGATGGAAATCTGTCATGCAATTCCAAAGATTTTACTGCAGCGAGATCTGTAGAATTTATTTGTTGAGTTGTACAATGGAATCCCACTGTGAATACCTGATGTTCTAGTGAAAGGAGATAGGCATTCTAACCTCCTGCCTCAAAATCCAACTGCCTTCAGTCCTACCTCAGGCCTGCAACAACAGGTGATGGCCCCAATCGCCAGAGTGAAGTGATCATGTGGGTGTGCGTTCAATCGGACCTCAGGAAAGCACTGGTAGAAAATAGTCCAGTCTCTTATGGTGGCAGCTTTTCCTAAACCTGCATTCACAAGCCAATGATGAAATGGTGATATACTCTACATCCATGCCATTAAACCCTTTCAAAATCATTAAGATTTCTTTCAGGTTGGCACATAGCCTTTTCTTTCCCCCCACAAAAATCCTATTTAATACTTCCTGATAGATATAACTTCCTAGTTCAGTTGTCAGCATCATGACTCTTCTTTGTACCCTTTTCAAGAGGGCATCGGATGATTATTTAGATGGAAATAATATGTAAGGGCACAGGGAAAATTGGTTTGATGTAATCAGGCCTGTTTGAAGAGCCAGTATGGTCATGATGGGCTAAATAGCTTCCTTCTGCACTGTAACACTTCTGTGATTCACTATATCCTTATCCTTTGTGTAGTAGAAGTTAGAACCATTATCATGGTCAAAAAGCATTCCACAAATTGAACACGAGATAACAAGCATGGGGCTGGATGAACACAGCAGGCCAAGCAGCATCATAGGAGCAGGAAAGCTTGACGTTTCGGGCCTAAACCCTTCATCAGAAATGGGGGAGGGGAAGAGGGTTCTGAAACAAATAGGGAGAGAGGGGGAGGCGGATAGAGGATGGATAGAGGAGAGGATAGGTGGAGAGGAGGCAGACAAGTCAAAGAGGCGGGGATGGAGCCAGTAAAGGTGAGTGTAGGTAGGGGGGTAGGGAGGAGATAGGTCAGTCCAGGGAGGATGGACAGGTCAAGGGGGCGGGATGATGTTAGTAGATAGGAGATGGGGGTGTGGCTTGAGGTGAGAGGAAAAACAGGTTAGGGAGGTGGAGATGAGCTGGGCTGGTTTTGGGATGCGGTTGGGGGAGGGGAGATTTTGAAGCTTGTGAAATCCACATTGATCCCATTGGGCTGCAGGGTTCCCAGGCTGAATATGATTTGCTGTTCCTGCAGCCTTCGGGTGGCATCACTGTGGCATTGTAGGAGGCCAAGGATGGACATGTCATCTGAGGAATGGGAGGGGGAGTTGAAATGGTTCGCGACTGGGAGGTGCAGTTGTTTGTTGCGAACTGAGCGCAGGTGTTCTGCAAAGCGGTCCCCAAACCTCCGCTTGGTTTCCCCGATGTAGAGGAAGCCACAACGGGTACAGCGGATGCAGTATACCACATTGGCAGATTTTTTTTGCATTTGATTTCTGTCCACTTAGAAACGCACCACAGATCTCGGTCAGCTTTTCCCTGATGGTTTTAAGAACTTGCAGTGCTACTTTTGATGAGTTGTGTGTTGTGCTCACTTTGTTCCTCTACCTCAGATTATCCAAGGAGTGTGTGTCCTCCTTAGTCTTTCTACAGACAACAGGACTTCACTCTCATAAACATTATAATTCATTTGCCAATTGCATGCTCATTCTGAAAGTTTATTGATGTCTTCTTACTTTTTGACATAACCCTTCTCAGCATCCCCCCTCCCCACTTCCATAGAATAGAATCCCTACAGTGCGGAAACAGGACATTCGGCCCAACAAGTCCGCAATGACCCTCCAAAGAGAATCCCACCCAGACCCATACCCCTATAACCCACCTAATCTACACATCCCTGAACACTATGAGCAATTACCATGGCCAATCCACCTAACCTTCACACCTTTGGACTGTGGGAGGAAGTCAGAGCACCCGGAGGAAACCCACGCAGACACAGGGAGAATGTGCAAACTCCACACAGACAGTTGCCCGATGTTGGGATCAAACCCAGGTCCCTGATGCTGTGAGGCAGAAGTGCTAACCACTGAGCCACCATGCGACTGCATTATGTTAGGCTGTTCCCTGTTGACCAAAGGCAGATGGAGCAGAGAATTTTGTATATGGCAAGATGCTGGATCCTGTGTGCGTGCACAGCATGTCATAAATCCATGCATAGAAATTGTTGAAAGTTTGTGCACAGGCACAGAAATTTAACTTAACAGTCTCTTAACTGTTGACCTCTATCTGGAGGAGACTAGAATTGACTAGGTTGAAGGTCTTGTTCCGGTTTAGACCCTATACAGCACACAGCACTCAGTTCCAGATGCCACACTTCAGGGGTTGGGGATTCTGACCTTGAAGGGGAGCAGCACACTTTCAACAGAGTTATACGGCAGCCAAAATATATAGAATAGGGAGAGAGAGCGTTGAACACGTGGCTACGGGGATGGTGCAGGAGGGAGGGATTCAGATACCTGGATAATTGGGGCTCATTCTGGGGTAGGTGGGACCTCTACAAACGGGATGGTCTGCACCTGAACCAGAAGGGTACCAATATCCTGGGGGGGAAATTTGCTAATGCTCTTCGGGAGGATTTAAACTAATTCAGCAGGGGGATGGGAACCTGACTTGTAGCTCCAGTGTACAGGAAGTTGAGAATAGTGAGGTCATGAATAAGATTTCAAGGTCACAGGAGTGTACTGGCAGGCAGGAAGGTGGTTTGAAGTGTGTCTATTTCAACGCCAGGAGCATCCGGAATAAGGTGGATGAACTTGCAGCATGGGTTGGTACCTGGGATTTTGAAGTTGTGGCCATTTCAGAGACATGGATAGAGCAGGGACAGGAATGGTTGTTGCAGGTTCCGGGGTTTAGATGTTTCAGTAAGATCAGGGAAGGTGGTAAAAGAGGGGGAGGTGTGGCATTGTTAGTCAAGGACAGTATTACGGTGGTAGAAAGGAAGTTTGATGAGGACTCGTCTACTGAGGTAGTATGGGTTGAGGTTAGAAACAGGAAAGGAGAGGTCATCCTGTTGGGAGTTTTCTATAGGCCTCTGAATAGTTCCAGAGATGTAGAGGAAAGGATAGCAAAGATGATTCTGGATAGGAGCGAAAGTAACAGGGTAGTTGTTATGGGGGTCTTTAACTTTCCAAATATTGACTGGAAACGCGATAGTTCGAGTGCTTTAGACGGGTCAGTTTTTGTCCAATGTGTGCAGGAGGGTTTCCTGACACAGTATATAGATAGGCCAACAAGCGGCGAGGCCACATTGGATTTGGTACTGGGTAATGAACCAGGCCAGGTGTTAGATTTGGAGGTAGGTGAGCACTTTGGTGATAGTGACCATAATTTGGTTACGTTTACTTTAACAATGGAAAGGGATAGGTATACACCGCAGGGCAAGAGTTATAGCTGGGGGAAAGGCAATTATGAGGCGATTAGGCAAGATTTAGGATGCATAGGATGGGGAAGGAAACTGCAGGGGCTGGGCACAATTGGAATGTGGAGCTCGTTCGAGGAATAGCTACTGCGTGTCCTTGGTAAGTATGTACCTGTCAGGCAGGGAGGAAGTGGTCGAGTGAGGGAACCGTGGTTTACTAAAGAAGTTGAATCTCTTGTCAAGAGGAAGAAGGAGGCTTATGGAAAGATGAGGCGTGAAGGCTTAGTTAGGGCGCTTGAGAGTTACAAGTTAGCCAGGAAGGACCTAAAGAGAGAGCTAAGAAGAGCCAGGAGGGGACATGAGAAGTCTTTGGCAGGTAGGATCAAGGAAAACCCTAAAGCTTTCTACACGTATGTCAGGAATAAAAGAATGACAAGAGTAAGATTAGGGCCAGTCAAGGACAGTAGTGGGAAGTTGTGCATGGAGACGGAAGAGATAGAAGAGGCGCTAAATGAACATTTTTCATCAGTATTCACAAAGGAAAAAGACAATGTTGTCGAGGAGAATACTGAGATACAGGCTATTAGACTAGACAGGATTGAGGTTCATAAGGAGGAGGTGTTAGCAATTCTGGAAAGTTGAGAATAGATAAGTCCCCTGGGCCAGATGGGATCTATCCTAGGATTCTCTGGGAAGTGAGGGAGGAGATTGCAGAGCCTTTGGCTTTGATCTTTATGTCGTCATTGTCTACAGGAATAGTGCTAGAAGACTGGAGGATAGCAAATGTTGTCCCCTTGTTCAAGAAGGGGAGTAGAGACAACCCTGGTAATTATAGACCAGTGAGCCTTACTTCGGTTGTGAGTAAAGTGTTGGAAAGGATTATAAGAGACAGGATTTATAATCATCTAGAAAGGAATAATTTGATTAGGGATAGTCAAGACGGTTTTGTGAAGGGTAGGTCATGCCTCACAAACCTTATTGAGTTCTTTGAGAAGGTGACTAAACAGGTGGATGAGGGAGTAACAGGAATACAGAGTACTAGGCTAATGGTAAGATTCTTGGTAGTGTGGGCGAGCAGAGAGACCTCGGTGTCCATGTGCATAGATCCCTGAAAGTTGCCACCCAGGTTGATAGGGTTGCTAAGAAGGTGTACGGTGTGTTAGGTTTTATTGGTAGAGGGATTGAGTTTCAGAGCCGTGAGGTCATGTTGCAGCTGTGCAAAACTCTGGTGTGGCCGCATTGGAGTATTGCGTGCAGTTCTGGTCGCCACATTATAGGAAGGATGTGGAAGCATTGGAAAGGGTGCAGAGGAGATTTACCAGGATGTTGCCTGGTATGGAGGGAAGGTCTTATGAGGAAAGGCTGAGGTAGTTGAGGCTGTTTTCGTTAGAGAGAAGAAGGTTAAGAGGTGACTTAATAGAGACATACAAGATGATTAGAGGATTGGATAGGGTGGACTGTGAGCGCCTTTTTCCTCGGATGGTGACAGCTAGCACGAGGGAACATAGCTTTAAATTGAGGGGTGATACATATAGGACAGATGTCAGAGGTAGGTTCTTTACTCAGAGAGTAGTAAAGGCATGGAATGTCTTGCCTGCAGCAGTTGTAGACTCACCAACTTTAAGGGCATTTAAATGCTTGTTGGATAAACATATGGATGATAACGGAATAGTGTAGGTTCGATGGGCTTCAGATTGGTTTCACAGGTTGGCACAACATCGAGGGCCGAAGGGCCTGTACTGCGCTGCAATGTTCTATGTTCTCAAAGAATTCACTTATAAGGATAGATTATGTAAAATTGGTTTGTGTTTTTTGAGTACCAGTGGTGAAACGGTTATAGAATTGAGTAGTTTAAGATGATTAATTGATTTGATAAGATAGATAAAGAGAAATTATTTCCTCTGTTCGGGGAGGGGTCCAGAACAAGGGGGAGGGAGGTTAAAATCCAAGTTAGCCTGTGCAAGGGTGATGTACTTCTTCAAATGACGACTCTGGAAACCTGTAACGTCCTCAAAGCAGAAATTTGGGCTTTTTGCGAGACAGATTATGTAAGGGTTGAGGAACCAAGACGTAGTAACCACGAAACTGGAATGGTAACCCACAGGCCACAGCAAATCCCACCATGAGAACTGGAGAACAGACGTGTTAATCTGGAATAAGACAGGAGGCATCCAAAAGGGCACTGCCTGGTTGTTTGAGTGGAAGTAGTATGCAGGGGCACGGTGATAAAGCAGGAAACTGGCACTAGGTAATGAGGCTCATTTGCAAAGCTGATACAAGCACAATGGGCTGAATAGCCTCCTTCAGCACTGTAACAGTTCTGTGATTATAGTCTCCGTGCAATCACTGAATGTCAACCAAGAAAGCTCTCCCCTCGTATAGAATCCTTAAGTATGACAGCAAACTGCACCAGGCTTCCCTCAGGAGCCGAGACAGCGGGAGGGGTGTGGTGCAGAGGTGGGGACAGGGCTCAGGTACAGGGATGGGGTGAGAGATTGATCACAGTTTCCTACAATTTGAACCACTCAGCTTTCGGGTGGAGTTAATGGAATACTTTTCATACAGTGAACTAATCAGAAAAAGCAGAATGTGCACAGTTCTGTTAGTACCCTGTTATATCCCGTAAAATGGAAACATTCATGATTAAAGCTTTGATTTTAATGTTTAGCCCCAACAAAGTTTGGTCTTGGATTCGAATCCTAGATCCTCTCCCTCTTTCTCGCACCCTCCATCATTCCCAAACTCTCTCCACCTCATCCTCTGTCTTTGCTCTTCTCTAGTTCCTGCCCCCTTTTCACTCCTCCCCAGTCCTGGCCTCCCAATCTTCCTCGTTTGATACCACATTTAGGAAAACCTGCCAACTGTAGGGGATACAGCAAACAACAGAAGCTGCCAGATCATTTTATGTGGATCTGGCTGCAGAGATTGGCTGCTCAGTGTTTCTTTTCAAGTTTGTCAAGAAGTACTTTGTCTGCTCCCAAAAGGCTCATTATTAACGAAGAGCAGCTCTCCCTGTGGCAGAAACCAAGATTTTTGCCAAGCTCTCTGCAAGTGGCTGTGGTTAACCATAAACCAGACACAGAACCCTTCACATCTCAAAGGAAAGATGAACTTAGCCGGGTACAGAGAATCTTCCATATCAGAATCCTCAGAATGTCAATCCTTTTTGGCTCACACTAGTAGGAAGTTTCTTTTTGAACCTTAAAGCAAATAATTTACTTTTTGTTGAATAGACACCAGATGACAGCATGGTGGGATAGTGCAGAGACAGTTCCTCTGCTTCTCAGTCAGACGGAGTTAAAGGAGTTAGAGACAAAAAAAGCCCTGCAGATGCTGGAATCCAAGTAGACAAACAGGAGGCTGGAAGAACACAGCAGGCCAGGCAGAATCTGGAGGAAAGGAGCAGTCAACGTTTCGGGTATTACCCTTCTTCAGGACTGAAGGAGTTAAAGAAGTGATGGAGACACACTGATGTTTTGGCTAAGTGAGCTGTCCTAAGTCAGGCTGGGCTGGCATACTACAATTGGTTTCAGTGTCCTGGGCAAGACTTATTCCTGTCTTCCTTTACAGCTCTCTT
>JAHRHZ010000025.1:41714093-41744150 GCA_024137785.1 Ginglymostoma cirratum
TCCCAAAATGCATCACCTCACACTTGCCCGGATTGAACTCCATCTGCCACTTCTCCGCCCAACTCTCCAGTCTATCTATATTCTCCTGTATTCTTTGACAATCCCCTATGCTTTCTGCTACTCCCCCAATCTTCATGTCATCTGCAAACTTACTGATCAGACCACTTATGCCCTTTTCCAGATCATTTATGTATATCACAAACAACAGTGGCCCCAGCACTGATCCCTGTGGAACACCACTGGTCACCTTTCTCCATTTCGAGAAACTCCCTTCAACTACTACTCTCTGTCTCCTGTTGCTCAACCAGTTCTTTATCCACCTAGCTAGAACACCCTGCACACCATGTGGCTTCACTTTCTCCATCAGTTTACGATGGGGAGCCTTATCAAACGCCTTACTAAAGTCCATGTAGATGACATCTACAGCCCTTCCTTCATCTATCAACTTGGTCACTTCCTCAAAGAACTCTATTAAGTTAGTAAGGCATGATCTCCCCTGCACAAAACCATGTTGCCTATCACTGATAAGCCCATTCTTTTCCAAATATAAATAGATTCTATCCCTCAGTACCTTCTCCAGCAACTTTCCCACCACTGACGTCAGGCTTATGATATGGGCAGAGAAGCTGAAGGAAAGGCAGTGATCCAGCTCAATGCCTTCCCCTATTCTGAAATACAATGCCTACATTCTCCACTAGTGGCCAAATGGCTGCCTCACCCTCCAGAGGCTCCTGGAACATTTGACAAGAGTTGTTCAAAATCCTGAGGGGTTTGGATAGAGTAAATTGGGAAAAATGGCTTGCACTGGCAGGAGGCTGGAGACAAGAGGAGAGAATGGTTTCAGATCATTGCCAAAAAATGGAGAGAAGAAAACATTTCCAACAGTGAGTTATTGTGATGTGAGATGACAGGGATCTGGAAACAGATTCAATAATAATATTCAAGACAAAATTGGAAAAATGCTGGAAGAGGACTATGGGGAATGGGAAGAGAGTGGAGTGGGACTGGCACGGGAACAATGGGCTGAATTGGCCTTACTCTGTCATTTGATTCGGTGCTCCCTATAACCTATCTTTCTCTCCAACCTGTCACATTTTCAGGTGATGGTTAAACGTTGTTGACAGATATTAGTGCAGAATGTGGACTGTTTGGATCACCATCCTGTGGGTGTTCACCAGTGTTCAGACAGTGACCGGAGGGAGAGCGAGAAAACACAGAGGTAAGACCATGGGACTGGATGCCTTACTGTTGTCTAAGAAGGTTCAGTGACTACAGAGCAGCAGTCAGGATCAGAGGTCAGTGTTCAGGGATCAGGGTCAGGATCAAAGGTCAGTGTTCAGGGGGTAAGGGTCAAGATCAGAGGTCAGTGTTCGGTGGCAGGGGTCAGGACCAAAGGACAGTGTTCAGGAAGCGGGGGTCAGGATCAGAGGTCAGGATTCGGGGGTAGGGGACAGGATCAGAGTTTAGGGTTCAGGGTTCAGGATCAAAGGTTAGTGTTCAGTGAACAGGGGTCAGAATCAGAGGTCAGTGTTCGGGGGTAAGTGTCAGGATCAGAAGTCAATGTTCAGAGGGCAGAGGTCACGATCAGAGGTCATTGTTCAGGAAGCGGTGGGGTCAGGATCAGAGGTTGGTGTTCAGGGGATAGGGCAAAGGTCGGGGGATAGGGGATCAGGATCGAAGGTCAGTGTTCAGCGGGTAGAGCCAGGATCAGGGATTAGGAACACAGGTCAGTGTTCAAGGAACAGGGGTCAGGATCAGAGGTCAGTGTTCAAGGAGCGGGGGTCAGGATCAGAGGTCAGTGTTCAAGGAACAGGGGTCAGGATCAGAGGTCAGTGTTCAAGGAGCGGGGGTCAGGATCAGAGGTCAGTGTTCAAGGAACAGGGGTCAGGATCAGAGGTCAGTGTTCAGGTCATAAGGGCATGATCAGAGGTCAATGTTCAGGGGTTAGTGTCAGGGTCAGGTGTCGGTGTCCAGGTTGGAGTAGTCAACCCTCTTTAATTTTAGAATATCTCCAGCAAATGCCTCTTCTCCTGACATCTGCTGTTTCCAGACCATGTTGATGTCTACAAGGATATAGTTCCAAGGCACGCACTTCATATGGAGGCCTGGGTACCTGATGCTCTGCAGGATATTCAACCAAAAGGGCATTACTGGTCATGTTTTCCCAACATTTCAAGATTATTTAATTGACAGAGAAGTGTTTGTGATGTCCTGGATTTGTGAACGCTGGTATATAAATGTGAGTTCTTTCCATATATAAACATAGACTGTTGCAGTTACAGCTTTTGGAGTTACTTACAAAACATTTTTTCTCTAGATATTCCATGCCCTCGTGTACATGGTGATGGATGGAAGTTACAGAACCAGGAGCACTATGTTAACATTTCAGGTACAGTACCACACTTCACTATCACTCCTTAATCCCCAGGCACGCCTCAATCCCATCTGAACCTTCCTGAATGCCCATTAGCTTCAATTCTGGAACCACAGAATCACATGAGACCATGAGTAGGCAGTTGGCACCGTTAACAATTAAATCTTTGATTTCAACCTATGCACCTGTCTTTTAGAAATAACTCTTTACTGGCTAACGCCTGTCTTTGATGCTCTTGATCCTGTTAAAAGCACTCCTCCTTTCTGTAGTGTCCCTTTACATTGCTGGCCACAAATGAATATGTGCAATGACCAACTACCAAAGTGACCAGCAGCAAAAGTTAATCTCCTGATCTGTCAAACCAGGTTTAACTCTAGGACCTGACTGGTCCAGTATTACCATCAGCTGATATTATAACAGTAGGAATTTATCGAGTCCTGAGGTCCAAGTAGTTACCATTTATTAAAACTCTGTCTCTCTTTCCACACAGGTTTTAATTTGCTCAGGAGGTTCTCCCTTTTTAAGACACCAGCAGTGAAAAAAGTCCGAAGTCCAACAGGATCTTTAATTGTGAAGTTGGGAAGTTTATCACTCATCAGACCCACTGAGTAAGTCTCCACTTGTGTACTGATTGAATCCCAGAGGATTAATAACAGGGTTATATGAGTGTGGCATTGAGGAAAGGACCTAGTGGGGTTTGCAGTATGGAGTAACACAGTCTCCTTGAAAGAAACCTTGATTATTAGGGGAAATTATGGGAGAGAATTTCCCCTGCATGGTTGAAGGCCTGGGCAGTGTGTTTCTCTCCTGATCATTTGCAGTGCTAATGATGTAAGGACTGCAGCAATCTAACATCCTTTTGGAGCAGCTTCCCCCAGAAACTCTAGGAACCACGCTATGACCAAGCATCGCACAGAATTGTGACAGGTGTTTAGGGACAGAGCGGGGGTCCCCTAGACCCCAGGCAGCTCCACAAATCCTTGAAGACAAAAAGTCCCATGACCCCTTTGACATCAGAGGGCTCAGCAAAGGAGGTTTGGGATCAGCGTATCCCAGTGCTTAAGTCAAGAGAAACCAACCAGTGCTTATATCTATGAACTCTAGCATTGCATACAATGTGTTTGTACAAATGCCTGAAGACTTGTAAGGAGAAACCAGGGAACCATTGACCTGTGAGTCTGACTCCCATTGTAGGTAAATTGTTGGAGGTGATTATAAGAGATAGGACATTTAGAGAGGCAAAAAATGATTAGGGGTAGTCAGCATAGATTTGTGCGAGGAAAATCATGCCTCACAAACTTGATTGAGTTTTTGAGGAAGTTACAAAAGAGATTAATGATGGCAGAGCAGTAGACATTGTTTATTTGGATTTTAGCAAAGCCTTTAACACGATTTCACATGGTAAACTAATTAGTAAAGTTAGGTCACATGGGATTCAGGGTGAGCTTGTCAATTGGATACATAATTGGCTTAACGGCAGGAGAGAAGATTGGGGTGGAGGGTCACTTTTCAGACTGGAGGCCTGTGTTCCGCAGGGATCGGTTCTGGGTCCTCTTTTGTTTGTCATTTATATAAACAATCTGCATGAGAATATAGAAGGCATGGTTAGTAATTTTGTGGACGACACCAAAATTGGTGGCACAGTAGACAGCGAAGAAGGTTTTCTAAGATTGTAAAGGGATCTTGATCTTGAAAAATGGCAGATGGTGTTCAACCTGGATAAATGCAAGGCCTTGCATTTTAGTACAACAAACAAGGGTAGGGCTTATACAATTAATGGTAGGGCCTTGGGTAGTGTTGTAGAACAGAGGGACCTAGGGGTTCAGGTATATAATTCTTTAAAGTTTGCATTACAAATAGGCAGGGTGGTTAGAAGGCATTTGGCACACTTGCCTTCATTGCTCAGTCCTTTGAATATAAGAGTTGGGATGTTGTGTTGAGGTTGTACAGGACGTTGGTGAGGCCTCTTCTAGAATATTGTGTTCAGTTCCACCTATAGGAAGGATGTTATCAAGCTGGAGAGGGTTCAGAAGAGATTTACCAGGATGTTGCCGGGTACGGAAGGTCTGAGATATAAAGAAAGGCTGGACAGGCTGGGATTTTTTTCACTGGAGCGTAGGAAGTTGAGAGGTGACCTGATAGAAGTTAATAAAATAATGAGAGGTATAGATAGAGTTAATGGCAGTTATCCTTTCCCTAAGGTGGGGGATTTCAAGACTAGGTGGCACGTTTTTAAGGTGAGAGGAGAGAATGTTAAAAAAGTCAGTAGGCAAATTTTTTACACAGAGCGGGGTTCATTTGTGGAATGAATGAGCTGAGGAAGTGGTGGATGTGGGTACAATTACAATGTTTAAAAGACTTTTAGGTAAGTACATGAATAGGAAGGTTTGGAGGGATATGGGTCAGGAGCAGGCAGGTGGGACTAGTTTAGTTTGGGATTATGTTTGGTATGAACTGGTAGACCAAAGCGTTTGTTTCTGTGCTGAATGACTCTGACTTCATGCTAATGGGGTCTGTATGATCTGGTATTTGAAAACTGTTGGTGGGAGCTTTGGAAGCTTGCCTTTCTCACTGAGTTTTACAGTAGAGACTGTCCATGGGAGACAGATCAATTTGCTGAACAATTTCTAAGAATATCAGGTTGCAGGTTATCATGGTTCTAGTGACTTCCTTGCAATGCTTGATTAATTATCTAATAGCATTTCACACAAACCTCTGAATCTTTTGTACTGTTTGAAATTGTGTAGTTGTACCTGTACGTGTACCCTCTCATTCTCCTGTATCTGAGAAGGTCCCCCTCTCATTTGACAATGTGTGATCCTAATCTCACTCTCCTACATCTGGAGAGACCCCTCTAAACCTTCAGAGACTCTTGAAATGAAGAGGAATTGCGAAATTCCCCTTTATTTCGCTCATGCAAAAGAACTGGATATTTCTCATCTTTACTCAGCACTGCAAAAGGAAACAGATCGTTTCACCCTGAACTCCTGTTGCTTCTGAAATGCTGGTAAAATGATATCTGTATTATTGCCTTGTTCACTGCTTTCAGTTTTAGCATTGTTTCGTAGCTTATGAAGTAAATGACCTGCTAATTTCATAACCTGTAAGAAATCTGACTAAATAGCTTAGCCTGTTTACATTGGAATGTTCCACTTGGTAGAAGAGAATAGAGAATGTTGTGTATTACAATGCTGTGCATTTTGTGTTAAATGTATAAATGCTCATCTAGGCATGTTACCCTTTATACAGCGCACACGAGGGCTGTGCTTTGGTTCACAGTAAACTCAGTTTAGTTTAAAGAAAACATAAACACATTAATGTTGTAGTGACACAACAGCAGTAAATTGCAAAGGAGGCCATTCAGCCCACTGAGTTCATGCCAGCTCCCTGCCGAGTAATCCAGTTAGAGCTGTTGCTCTGCTCAAACCCTGTGGCCCAACAAGTTATCTTCCCTCAAGAGTCTATCCAATTTCTCTTTCGAATATAGATTATCTCTAGGCAAAGAGGCAGAGGGTTTTGGTAACATTTGCTGCAAAAAATCGTTCTTTCTCACAGCCACTTTGCATTTCTTGTTTAAAATCTTAAATGTGTGTGCACTGTTCCTTGTTTCAACAGCTAATGGTGACAGTGTGCCTTGCTCATCCTTTCTGTAATGTTAGAATCAAGGAGGTGAACCTTTGGAATACTCTGTCTCAGATGGTCGTAGATTCTGCATTGCTGAATTTGTAACAGGCTCGGATTGACAATTGTTTTGTCTCTCAGGGCATCGAGAGATGTGGGGAGTGGGTGAGAAAGTGGAGTTGAAGGCCAAGATAGCTGTGATTGCAATCATTCCCTCTGAGCTGGATGGCAGGATTCACACAAGTGTGTTCGGGAGAACTTTCTCGACCTTAAGTTCTTGGTTCGTTTGAAGGAGGGATTGCTAGATCTTGTGCTGGGGAGTGTCTATGGGGGATCACTTGGATAAAAATCATCATCATATCATAGGGTTGATATCAGCAATGAAAAAGAGCAAGGAGCAGTACTCTGTGAAGCCATTCATTTCAATGAGCTTAGAAAGGATTTAGTTGAGGACAGTGGAAACAAATACTGACAGAAAGCGCAGAGCTGAAACATCAGGTGAAGGTTAAGGAGGAGATGTTCCAGGTGCAGACCAGGTTCATTCTATCACGGGTGAAAGGTACAGGAAAAAACGGCCAGGGCATTACTTCAATGATGAGAGAAAATACGATGAAACAAGTAAAAGGATGTAAGATGCATGTTAGAACCAGAGTTATTCATGTCAGAATCAAATAATGCAGCTCCTGACTTCCCAAAGCCAGTCCACCAGGCACAAGTTAGGAATGTGATGGAATACTCTGTACTTACTCTAGATGGGTGCAGCTGCAAGAAACCTCAAGACACTCAACACTATCCAGGACAAAACAGCCCATACGATTGGCACCACATCCACTATTTGAAACATTTACTGCCTTCATTACCAATGCACACTGGCAGCAGTGTGTACCATCTACAAGATGCACTGCATTCAACTGCATCTTTTAAAGCCATGACCGATATCACCTTGAAGGTCAAGGGCAGTGGATACATGGGAACACCCTCCCTCCCAGCCACTCATCATCCTGACTTGAAAATATGTTAGTGTTCCTTCAGTGTCACTTTGTAAAGTCCTGATGGTCCCTCCCTAACAGCTCTGTGGTGCTTCGTACACCCCATGACTGCAACAGTTCAAGAAGGCAGCTCCCCTTATTCAAGAAGGGGAGTAGAGACAACCCTGGTAATTATAGACTAGTGAGCCTTACTTTGGTTGTGGGTAAAGTGTTGGAAAGGATTATAAGAGATTGGATTTATAATCATCTAGAAAGGAATAATTTGATTAGGGATAGTCAAGACGGTTTTGTGGAGGGTAGGTCATGTCTCACAAACCTTATTGAGTTCTTTGAGAAGGTGACTAAACAGGTGGATGAGGGTAAAGCGGTTGATGTGGTGTATATGGATTTCAGTAAAGCGTTTGATAAGGTTCCCCACGGTAGGCTATTGCAGAAAATTCAGAGGCCTGGGATTGAGGGTGATTTAGCGGTTTGGATCAGAAATTGGCGAGCTGTAAGAAGACAGAGGGTGGTGGTTGATGGGAAGTGTTCATCCTGGAGTTCAGTTACTAGTGGTGTACTGCAAGGATCTGTTTTGGGGTCACTGCTGTTTGTCATTTTTATAAATGACCTGGATGAGGGCGTAGAAGGATGGGTTAGTAAATTTGCGGATGACACTAAAGTCGTTGGAGTTGTGGATAGTGCGGAAGGATGTTGCAGGTTACAGAGGGACATAAATAAGCTGCAGAGCTGGGCTGAGAGGTGGCAAATGGAGTTTAATGCGGAAAAGTGTGAGGTGATTCACTTTGGAAGGAGTAACAGGAATACAGAGTACTGGGCTAATGGTAAGATTCTTGGTAGTGTGGACGAGCAGAGAGATCTCGGTGTCCATGTGCATAGATCCCTGAAAGTTGCCACCCAGGTTGATAGGGTTGCTAAGAAGGCGTACGGTGTGTTAGGTTTTATTGGTAGAGGGATTGAGTTTCGGAGCCATGAGGTCATGTTGCAGCTGTACAAAACTCTGGTGCGGCCGCACTTGAAGTGTTGCGTGCAGTTCTGGTCGCCGCATTATAGGAAGGATGTGGAAACATTGGAAAGGGTGCAGAGGAGATTTACCAGAATGTTGCCTGGTATGGAGGGAAGGTCTTATGAGGAAAGGCTGAGGTAGTTGAGGCTGTTTTCGTTAGAGAGAAGAAGGTTAATAGGTGACTTAATAGAGACATACAAGATGATCAGAGGATTAGATAGGGTGGACTGTGAGACCCTTTTCCCTCGGATGGTGATGGCTACCATGAGGGGATGTAGCTTTAAATTGAGGGGTGATAGATATAGGACAGATGTCAGAGGTAGGTTCTTTACTCAGAGAGTAGTAAGGGCATGGAATGCCTTGCCTGCGGCAGTTGTAGACTCGCCAATTTTAAGGGCATTTAAATGGTCGTTGGATAAACAAATGGATGATAATGGAATAGTGTGGGTTCGATGGGCTTCAGACTGGTTTCACAGGTCGGCACAACATCGAGGTCTGAAGGGCCTCTACTGCGCTGTAATGTTCTATGTTCACCACCACCTTCTCGGGGACAACTGGGATGGACAATAAATGCTGGCCTAGTGAGGCAGTGGATGGAAAGCTAAGGCAGATGGACCAGATCCAACCTTAGGGAGCTTTATATCTTGCCCTCAAGCTGCATGGCTTTGTGCATATTATCGAAGATTATTAAAATTGGTCAAGATAAAATCCCATTATCTATGTCAATGTTGATTTAAGTTTGGAAATAACATACCAACCTAAAGTTTCCTCGTCTTCAAATTTACCAGGCATACAGTCTGTAATGCCAAGATCGAGCGCTTCACAATGGCTCACATTGGATGCTGCATATATGGCATTGTTTATGTATCTGACAGGCAAAATAATCTTGAAAAACTGCAATTTGGGAGAAGACAAGCAGTTAGTTGTTCTGTTTCCTTTTAAAATTTCAGAGTTAGATTGATTAACAAATGGAAAGCTTCATAATTTTTGCTCTGCTTTGAAGCTGAACTAATTTGAGTATGTTTTGGTAGTTTGGTTGTAGTCACCGTAAATTGGAAAATTACGGATGATTCAAGAAAGCTAATCTTCCCGCTCAGTGGAGTTATGGACCATAGTCTGTATACGGGAATCTTTTGAACCATAAGTTCAAAATGCCTTCCCCTGCCCGCATGTTCCTTCCATGCCCCCTCTGCATGTTTCTTCCATTCTAACTCAATGCCACCTCATGCCCCCTCCCTCCTGGCCTGTTGTACCTGCCATGTCAGTTTATGACAATCAATGGCTCTTCCATGTCCATTCACCCAGTACACAATATATCCAGAAAGAACAAGCCACGGCACAGGAACCATATACAGCACTGCTCAAAAAGAAAAGTATTTACAAATTTTTGAAAAGAAAACTGCTGTTTCTACAGCCATATAAATTGCAATCAGGCAGAGACTTCAAACATGTTACACCTTTTAATCTTATGTAACTAATCGATGAGACATTGATAAAAGAGATCACATAATGTGAGTCAGTGTAAGGACTATTTCTAAGAGCTGGCTGGACTCATTATACATGCTTATCTGAATGCACAGGCTCATTACAGGATTAGCTCAGAAGGTTCTGTTTTGACCACAGGAGGTAACCATTGCTATTGTTTGATTGAAATCTTTAAACAAAAATTTTCAAGATCTGAAGAAGGTTTGGTGGATCTGAAACATTAATTCTGCTTTCTTTCCACAGATGCTGAGTTCTATCAGCAATTTCTGTTTTTGTTTTAAACTGTATAGGTTTCTTGTTCTGAAGGAAAGAGATCACTTCATTGGAGTCAGATCAGAGAAAGTTCATGAGGATGATCCTTGGTATGGAGGGATTGCCTTATGAGCAAAGGCTGAACAGGTTGGGACTCTACTCACTGGAGTTTAGAACAATGAGAGGCAATCCGATTGAAACAGATAGGGTTCTGAAGGAGATAACAAGGTGTAGAGCTGGATGAACACAGCAGGCCAAGCAGCATCAGAGGAGCAGGAAAGTTGACGCTTCTGGCCTAGACCCTTCTTCAGAAATGGGGGAGGGGAAGGGGGTTCTGAAATAAATAGGGAGAGAGTGGGAGGCGGATAGAAGATGGATAGAGGAGAGGATAGGTGGACAGGAGACAGACAGGTCAAAGAGGCGGGGAAGGACCCAGTAAAGGTGAGTGTCGGTGGGGAGTTAGGGAGGAGATAGGACAGTCCAGGGAGGACAGACAGGTCAAGGGGGCAGGATGAGGCTAGTAGGTAGGAGATGAGGGTGGGGCTTGAGGTGGGAGGAGGGGATAGGTGGGAGGAAGGACAGGTTAGGGAGGTGAGGACGAGCTGGGCTGGTTTTGGGACGTGGTAGGGGGAGGGGAGATTTTGAAGCTTGTGAAATCCACATTGATACTATTGGGCTGCAGGGTTCCCAAGCGGAATATGAGTTGCCGTTCCTGCAGCCTTCAGATTGCATCATTGTGGCACTGCAGGAGGCCCAGGATGGACATGTCGTCTGAGGAATGGGAGTGGGAGTTGAAATGGTTCGCAAAGGAGCTTGACAGGGTAAACATCAGAGGATGCTTCCCCTCATGGGAAAGTGTAGGACAATAGGGTATAGACTTAGAATAACGGGACTCTAATTTAAGATTGAGATGCGGAGGAATTTGTTTTCTGTGGGTTGTGAGTCTTTGGAACACCTTGCCACAGAGAGCTGGGGATAGAGTCTTTGTGCATATTTATTGCTGAGGTAAAAAAATTCTTAATCAGTTGGGGAATCGAGGGTTACGGGGATAGGCAGGAAAATGGGCACAAGGAGAGTCGGATCAGCAATGATCCTATTGAATGACAGGCTCAGTGGGCCAAATGGCCTTCATTTGTTCCTATTTTATAAGGTCTTACTTTATAAGATACATCACAAGAGATGCCCTTTCTAATCCTATCTTCCCGCATGTGGCCCAAGGGTCTCGGCCCAAAACGTCAAGCTTTCCTGCTCCTATGATGCTGCTTGGCCTGCTGTGTTCATCCAGCTCCACACCTTGTTATCTCGGATTCTCCAGCATCTGCAGTACCTATTATCTCTGGCCCATAGCCCTGCAGCTTACAGCACTTAGGTTCATATTTTAAAAGACCTTAGGATCTCTGTCTCCACCACCAACTCAGGCAGCGAATTCCAGACACCCACCACCCTCTGTGTGAAAATATTTTTCCTCACATCCCCTCTCATCCTTCTGCCACTGAGTTTGAATCTATGACCCTTGGTTTTTGAACTCTCTGCCGAAGGAATCAGGTTCCAGTCTACTTTATCTCTACCCCTCACAATTTTATACACCTCAATCATGTCACACCTCAGCCTTCTCTGTGCTAAAGAAAGAAACCCCAACCTCTCCAGTCTGTCATCGTAGCTACAATCCTCCAGCCCTGGCAACATTCTAGTAAATCTTTTTTGCACTCTCACTGGAGCAATTACATCTTTCCTGGAGAGTGGTGACCAGACTTGCACACAATACTCCAGTTGTGGCCTGTCCAGTGTCATATACAGTTTCATCATTATATCCCTACTTTTGTATTCTGTACCTCTGCCAATGAAGGACAGTATTCCATATGCCTTCTTTACAATCTAATCTATCGGTATTGCTACCTTTAGGGACCTGTGCACTTGCACACCAAGATCTCTCATTTTATTGATCCCCTCAGTATATTCCCGTTTATTGTGTATTCCCTTTTACTGTTTTACCTCCCTAAATGCATTACCTCACACTTTTCAGAGTTGAACTCCATCTGACACTTTCCTGCTCGCTCCACCAACCCATCTATATCATTTTGAAGCTTACAGCTATCCTCTACATTATCCACTGCGCGGCCAATTTTTCTGGAAATTTCCCAATTGTGCTCCCCATGTTCAAATCGTTAAAGTATAAAACAAACAGCAGGGAACCCAACACCGAGCCCTGTGGAACAAAACTTGAAACAGCTTTCAGTTCTCAAGGGCAGCCATTGGCCATTATCCTTTGTTTCCTGTTATTGAGCCAACTTTAGATCCAATTCACCACATTGTGCTGGATGTCATAGGCTTTTTTTGACCAGCCTGTCATGTCGGACCTTGGCAAACGCTTTACTAAAATCCATGTAGACAGCATCCACTGCATCACCCTCATTGATCCTCCTCGTCACTTCCTGAAAGAATTCAATCATGTTTAGAAGGCATGATCCTACCTGAACAAAGCCATGCTGAATATCCCAGACTAGTCCATGCCTTTCTGATCTCACAGGATTAATTCTAAAAATTTGCCCACCATCAAAATAAGACGAAGTGGCTTATAATTGTTTGTCATTTCCTTTGTAAATCATGGAACCGCATTTGCTTTCCTCCAGTCCTCTGGCACATCACCTGTGTCTCGTGAAGTTTGGAAAATAATCCTCAGAATATTTCCAAATGCCTCTCGGAGCTCCTTCAACATTCTAGGGGCAATCCATCTGGCCCCGGTGACTGAGACACTTTCAAGGATTCTAACTCCTCCAACACATTCTCTTGTCCAATATTTCACAGTGCTCCTCTTGGATTACTATAGCTACATTATCCCTTTACTTTGTGAATATGGAAACAAAAAAAATTTAAAATTCTTCCCATATGCACTGCATAAGCTTTCTTTTTCTGTTTAATCCTCCCCTGTACTTTTTCTACACAGCCATGGGGGTTTGGATTTGTCAGTAACATTCTTGTTTTTGGAGAGGCAATGTCTGCTTGTGCCCCAAAGAGCTCACTAATTGCTACCTCCTATTGGTTTACTGCTGATGTATCCTTTAGCAGCGTTGTTCAGTCCAACTCAGCCAAATCACTTCTTAGTTTTGTAAAATTTGCCATCTCACTCTTTAAAGCTTTTACTCCTGATTTACCTCTTGTCCTTTTCCATAAAAACACTAAAGCTAGCCAAGCTGTGGTCACTGTCCCTGATATGGTCGCCCACTGTCACTTCACCCATCTGACCATCTTCTTTAGGGTCATAGAGCTGTACAGAATGGAAACAGATCCTTTAGTCCAACTCTTCAATGCTGACCAGATATCCTAAATTAATGCAGTCCCATTTGCCAGCATTTGGCACATATCCCTCTAAACTCTTCCTATTCATATAATCATCCAGATGCCTTTTAAATGTTGTTATTGTACCAGCCTCCACCACCTTCTCTGCCAGCTTGTTCCATACAGACACCACCCTGTGCATGAAAAAGTTGCCCCTTAGGTCCCTTATAATCTTTCTCATCTTACCTTAAACCTGTGCCCTCTAGTTTTTGACTCCCCAACCCTGAGAAAAGGACTTTGACTATTCATCCTATCCATACCCCTCATGATTTTATAAACCTCTATACGGTCACCCCTCGGCCTCCGAAGCTCCAGGGAAAATAATCCCAGTCTGTTTAGCCTCTCCCTATAGCTCAAAGCCTCCAACCCTGGCAACATCCTTGTAAATCTTTTCTGAACCCTTTCAAGTTTCACAGCATTTTTCCCACAGGAAGGAGACCAGAATTGCACATAGTTTTCCAATAGTGGCTTAACCAATGTCCCGTACAGCAACAACAGGACCTCCCAACTCCAATAGTCAATGCACTAACCACTAAAGGCAAGCATATCAAATGCCTTCGTCACTATCCTGTCTACCTGCGACTCCACTCTCAAGGAACTATGAACCTGCACGCCAAGGTCTCTTTGTCTGACAACACTCCCCAGGAACTTACCATTCAGTGTATAAGTCCTGCCTTTCCAAAATGCAGCACCTCACATTCATTAAAATAAAATCCATCTGCCACTTTTCGCCCCATTGGCCCATCTGATCAAGGTCCCGTTGTACTCAGAGATAACCTTCTTCGCTGTTCGCTGCACTACCAATTTTGGTGTCATCTGCAAATTCACTAACCACACCTCCTCCAGGTATTTCTGTTTTCACACATGTTTCATTAACGCAATTTGACTGTAATACGATTGATGACTAGTGGATGCTGTTTGAATAATGCAAACTTTCTGCTGTACAGGTATAGCGATTTTCTATAGCGCAAGGTCGCACAAGAATGCAACTATTGTGTTATACAAGAAATACCTGTACATTCACATCCAAATAATTTATAAAAATGACAAAAAGCAGTGGACCCAGCACGGATCCTTGCAGCGCACCACTAGTCACAGGTCTCCAGTCCGAAAATCAACCCTTCACCACAACCTTCTGTCTCCTACCTTCGAGCCGGTTCTGTATCCAAATAAGATAGCAAGAACTGCAGATGCTGGAGTCAGAAATAACACAGTGTGGAGCTGGAGGAACACAGCAGGCCAGGCAGCATCAGAGGAGTAGGAAAGCTGACGTATCGGGTCAGGAACCTTCTTCAGAAATAAATTCTTCAGAAATGATTTCTGATGAAGGGTCACCACACTAGAAACGTTAACTCTGACTTTTTCTTCACAGATGCCGCCAGACCTGTTGAGCTTTTCCAGCATCTTCTGTTTGTATTACTACATTTGAGGTCCTGCATTTTAATTTATCTCCTAACTTCCTATATTCAGCTTTCAGGCTCTCATCCCTATGTTTACTGATTCGTTGTTATCTGTGTGTACTACAACCACCGGCTATTCACCCCCCCACTCCAGAATATTCTGCAGCTGCTCTGTGACATCCCTGACCCTGGCACCAGGGAGGCAACATACCATCCTGGATTCACATCTACAGCCACAGAGGTGCCTGTCTGTACCCGTTACCATTGAATCCCCCTATCACAATAACTTACTGTTACCTATTTTGTAAATATATCAGTACCAATGGGAGGAGATTGCCTCAAGACATTATCATTAGACTGATAATCGAGAGTCCTAATAATGTTCTGGGGATCTGGGTTCAAATCCTTCCATGGTAGCTGGTAGGATTTGTGTTCAGTTTAAATCTCAAATTAAGAGTCTAGTGATAACTATGACCAAGATTTGAAAACCCGTAGAACATAGAACTGTCCAGCACAGGAACGGGCCCTTCAGCCCACAGTGTTGTGCCAAACAAGACGCCAAATTAAGTTAATACCTTCTGCCTGCCCTTGGTCCATATCCTGCCATTCCTTGCATATTCACCGTCTCCAAACCCTCCAAATCCTTCCTGTCATGTGACGATCAGATTTGAGCACAATACTTGAAGTGTGGCCTAACCAAAGTCTTAAAAAGCCGCAACATGACATCCTGACTCTTCAACTCAATTCCCTGACCAATAAAGGTAAACATGCCATATGCCTTCTTTACCAGCCTATCGACTTGCGTGGCCACTTTCAGGGAGCTATAGACTTTAACCCCAAGATCCTTTTGTACATCAATGCTATTCAGGGTCCTGCCATTGACTCTATACTTTTCCTTAACATTTGATCTCCCACACTTAGCAGGATAAAACTCCCATCTGCCATTTCTCTGACAATATCTGTAACTAATCTACGTCCCGCTGTATCCTTTGACAACCTTCTACACTATCCACAACTCCACTGATCTTTGTATCATCAGCAAACTTACTAAACCACCCATCTACAATTACATCTAAGATAACAAGCATGGGGCTGGATGAACACAGCCGGTCAAGCAGCATCATAGGAGCAGGAAAACTTGACGTTTCGGGCCTAAACCCTTCATCAGAAATGGGGGAGGGGAAGAGAGTTCTGAAATAAATGGGGAGAGAGGGGGAGGCGGATAGAGGATGGATAGAGGAGAGGATAGGTGGAGAGGAGGCAGACAAGTCGAAGAGGCGGGGATGGAGCCAGTAAAGGTGAGTGTAGGTAGGGGGGTAGGGAGGAGATAGGTCAGTCCAGGGAGGACGGACAGGTCAAGGGGGCGGGATGATGTTCGTAGATAGGAGATGGGGGTGTGGCTTGGGGTGAGAGGAAAAACAGGTTAGGGAGGTGGAGATGAGCTGGGCTGGTTTTGGGATGCGGTTGGGGGAGGGGAGATTTTGAAGCTTGTGAAATCCACATTGATGCCATTGGGCTGCAGGGTTCCCAGGCTGAATATGATTTGCTGTTCCTGCAGCCTTCGGGTGGCATCACTGTGGCATTGTAGGAGGCCAAGGATGGACATGTCATCTGAGGAATGTTTATCTCTGATACAATTTTATCTCTGATACAATTACATCTAAGTCACTTACATATAAATTACAAACAGCAAAGGTCCCAAAATGGATTCCCGCAGAACACCACTAGTCACGGACCTCCAGCCTGAAAAACACCCTTCCACCACTACCCTCTGCCTTCTATGGGCAAGCCAATTCTGAATCCAAGTGGCCAAGTCACCATGGATCCCATTCATCTTAATCTTCTGGTTGAGCCTACCATGAAAGAGCTTGTCGAAATCCTGACTGAAATCCACGTAGAAACATCCACTACTCTACCTTCATCGATCACCTTTGTCACCTCGTCAAAAAATTCAATCAAGTTAGTGACCTGTCCTGCACCGAGCCATGCTGACTGCCCCTAATTAGGCCATGCTTTTCTAAATCCTATCCCGAAGAATTCTCTCCAATAGCTTTCCAACCACTGATGTGAGACTCAGTGGTCTGTAGTTTCCTGGATTGGCCTTATTTCCATTCTTGAACAGAGAAACAACATTGGCTACTTGACAGCCCTTTGGGACCTCTCCTGTGGCAGAGGGATAAAAAGATCTTGGTCAAGGCCTAAGCAATTGCCTCTCTTGCCTCTCTCAGTAACCTGGGGTAGATACGGTCGGGCCCTGGGGAGTTATTCACCTTAATGCTCTTCAACACCACTTCTTTCTTGATCTCAAAATGCTGTAGCATGCTCCACACAAATCTCACCATCCTCCGTATCCTTCTCCTGGGTGAATACTGATGCAAAGTACACATTTAGGATCTCACCCACATCCTCTGCCTCCAAGCACCAGCTCCTTCCTAAATCAGTCCTACCTTCTCGCTAGTTATCGTATTGTTTTTAATGTATGTCTAGAATGCCTTGGGTTTCTCTTTAACCACACTTGCCAAAGTCATTCCATGGCTCCCTCTTGTTATCCTTGAGTTCCTTCCTGCTTCCTTTATATTCTTCACAAGCCCTGTCCAATTTTGGCTTCCTACACCTTACATGTGCTTCTTTTCCCCTTTTGACTAAATTCACAACCTCACTCATTACCCAAGGGTCCCTTACCTTGCCATCTTTATCCTTCTTCATTACTGGAACATGCCGGTCTTGAACTCTCCCCAGCAGGTCTTTCAACAATTCCCAAATGTCAAATGTGGACTTGCCTGATCACAGCTCCTCCCAATTAACGTTCCCTAGCTCCTGCCTAATACTGACATGATTTGTCCTCCCGCAATTTTGTACTTTCCCGCAAGGTCCTGACTTATCCTTATTCATAGCTATCTTAAATCTTAAGGAGTTGTGATCACTGTTTCCGAAATGCTATCCCATTGAAGGGTCAGTCACATGGCCAGACTCATTAACCAATACAAGGTCCAGTATGGCCCCTTCTTCAGTTGGACTATCCATGAAACTATTCAACAACCCTCTTGGATGCATTTAACAAATTCTGCCCCAGCTAAGCCTCTTGCTCTAAGGGAGTCCCAGTCAATATTGAAGAAGTTAACAACCTTGACAATCTTGTTATGATTACATTTTTCCACAATCTGCTCACGTATTTGTTCCTCAATATTTTGATGGCTTTTGGGAGCCTATAGTATAATCCAATCTGAGTGATTGAACCTTTCGTATCTTTGAGCTTTATCCATATAATCTCAGTGGATGAGTCCTCCGGTTTCTCCTCTGTGTGTGCAGATCTGACAGTCTCCCTGATTAGTAATGCAACTCCTCCACCTTTTTTACTTTCCTCTCTATCTGGTTCACTGATGTGGGGTTAAGGTTAGTGATTCGGGGTTAGCAATAAATGTGAACCAAATGCTAACATGCTATGAATATTGAAAAAAAAAGTGTGCATTCACTCGAGATTGGGAATGAGGAGTGGGATACAGAGAACAGAGAGGAGGAGGAGTAAGGAGGAGAGAGGGAGCAAAATAGGGGAAGGAGAAGAAGAGGAGAGAGAAGAGCATGCTCTTTAATTACAAAGGATCATTCAATTGAGGATTTGACTACCAAGGTGAGTTGCTCATTTCAGGAAATTTCCCAACTCAGCAAATTCACTTCTGTAAAATTAACCCAAAACACAAGATTTGAAGGGCTTTTTCCTGTGCTGTATAGTTCTGCGTTCATTCCCTGGCTGGGGGCTGGGTGTGCAGTGGAGTTGGGCCTATCAATCCTGGAAGCAGACCGTAGGTGGGAAAATATCAGGATCCCTACAGAGCAGTCTCCAATGAGATTATATGACCCCACCTGCAAGCTTACTTTCGGGAAGGTGAGGGCTGAGGGAAATCCTGGCCCTGCTCTGAGCTCCTACCTTCCCTCTCTCACTCATTATGCTTATTCTTTAGGCAATATCTTTGTGCTACAGCAATTGACCCTCATTTATTTATGGCTGTTTAATCTGTGCCTGCCCACCCTACACTTTGATATTGTGACATTTTGAAGTTCCAGCCCAGCATCTTGGTCCATAAAGAATCATCACAAAGTTATCATCGAGATTGCAGTCATCTTAATTTTATTCCAAGTTGGAACATATTGTACTGATAGTGGAATGGGATGTAGGATTGGTTATTACCTATTGGAGACCAAGTGAGAAACTCATGAATTAAATACCAATTGTGTCATTCGGGAGAGTTAAACAGTGAGTTTGCTATCAAATTGCTTCATGTTTTCCATTGTTACACAACATTAAATTCACCTTCCAGCTGCTGAAACAGCTTCCACTTCCTGTTTGTCAAACACCGACTGACAGTGGGAGATGTTGGGCTTCTCTTCCAATATTTGAACACAGCCATTAACTGATTTCACGCCATCACAGACTCATTATGGGACAGGACAGAAGGCTATTCAATCCATCATGTCAGTGCTCACCTCTCTAACTATCAATTCTTGTACAGCCACTTTCTCACCCTGACCCCACGTTCCGCCCCATGCTCCTCTTCTTCAAATATTTAGATCATTTAGAACGTGTTTAAGGCACAGAAGAAGTTCATTCTGCCCATTATTTCTGCACAAACCAGGAGACAAGCCACCCAGTCTGCAAGTATTTTCCACCTCTTGAGCTGTATCTCTGGAAACTATGGGATTATAGGTGCAAATCTGGACACCTTTAAAATGAATTGGCTGTTTATTTCTTAACTACCCTTTTAGGCAGTCAGTTCCAGTACCCTACCATTCTGTGTGTGAGAATAATTACTACATCTCCTCCCGCTACTCCCTCCGCTGTTCATTTTAAACCAGTCTCCCTTTAGCCACTGGTCTCTCTGCAAAGGGAAATATATCCTTCCCATTCACTCTAACAGGTCATTCATAATCTTGTACATCCAATTAAATATTCCCTCAGCCTCTTCTGTTTCATAGAGAACACCTCAAGCCTACCTAACCTTTCCAAATAGTTGCATAGCATTGTTGATGACCCCTTACCTCACTTTATTGACGGTTGACAGTAAACTGATGGTCTGGTAATTGGCTGGGTTGCATTTGTCCTGAATTTTGTGAGCAGGACATACCTGAGCAATTTTCCACATTGCTGGGTAGATGACAGGGTTGTAACTGTACTGGAAAAGCTGTCTTGGAGCATGGCTAGTTCTAGAGTACAGGTCTTCAGCACTATGGCCAGAATGGAGTCAAGGCCCATAGCCTTTGCAGTATCCAGTGCTTCAGGCCATTTCCTGATATCACGTGGTGAATCACATTGGCTGAAAATTGGTGTCTTTGATGCTGCGGACCTCTGGAGGAGGCCAAGTTGGATCATTTACTGAGTACTTCTGGCTGAAGATTGTTGTGAATGCTTCAGCCTTATCTTTTGCACCAATGTGCTGGGCTCATCCATCATTGAGGATGGGGATATTTGTGAAGCTTCCTTCTCTGGTTATTCATTTAGTTATCCAGGACCAGTCATGACTGGATATAAGAAGACTGCAAAGCTTAGATCTGAACCTTTTGATGTGAGATCACCTAGTTCTGCTTATCACTTGCTGCTTATGTTGCTTGGCATGGAAGTATTCCAAATCCTTAATATACAACATAGATAAAAATATCCCTGCGGAACTTCATTGGAAACAGTCTACCAGTCACAAAAACACTCTTCAACCATTACTCTTTATTTCTTGCCATTGAGCAATGTTGTATCCAGCTATTCCCCTCAGTCCTGAGCTTTTATATTTTAACCAGGCTGCCATGTGGGATTTTGTCAAAAGTCTTGCTGAAATCCATACATGAACTGCACTACCCTCAACAAGCCTCCTTGTTACCTCCTCTAAAAGTTCAGTCAAGTTAGTCAGATGCAATCTTCCCTTAACAAATGCATACTGACTTCAATTTGATAAACAAGTGCCTCTGTAACTAATCGCTGCTGCTGCTGCTCTGACCAGGAGATCTACTGTTGTGTTTAGTGACACTCGCCTGACTTGCTCCATCCTCAACAGTCACTGAAAATCACCTGCAATTACCCTGTAACCTTCACCCTCCAACAAGATATAGATTGATCCTTCTTCTTGATGTCCTCCAGTTTGTCCTCTGGAAGAAATCACTGCAGCTAACACTCCAATATGTTATTTTCTGAAAGTCAACTTTTAGAGTTCATTTAGCTCTTGTAATTTCAAGTACCTCATCACTCATCTGATGGTCTGTTTATTGTTTGATACAGGCTAGAGTTTTCTCATTGTTGACACATTCTTAAACTTCACAGAATTACTTCTGGCGATCTGTTTCCTTCCTCTAACTTAAGCATCAAGTCTGCAATCTTCTATTATAATTTGTCCTAAATAGACAAACCTCTCTACGTGATGCAGTGTGATACCATCCACTTCAATCTTCACTCTAATTTCTTACAATGTATTCTGCCTGATGACCATTATATTTTTGGTGTTCAGACTCAATGCACATTTCAAATTTTGAGATTTATCTTGAAGTCTGATATGTTGAAGAATCTTTCTGTTGCTGTGTGTCATCATAATAAGCTTGTTATGTTCTCACCTCCAATTTCTATCTCTGGCAGTACATCATATTCTCTGAATATTTTGTGTACAGACTGAATAATTTTGGCAACAGTGAGAAGAATTTCGATAATGTCTTTCAGGGCAAGAACCCAGTATCTTTACCTGATCTGACATCTGTGTCTCCAGGCCCACACCAACATACTTAATTCTTGACTACTGTTTGAAATAATCTTGCAATACACAGAGATAACAAAACGCTGAGCAGTTCGAGAAGCCAGCTCACCACTGCCATTGCAGGGCATCTCGAGCTGGGCAAAGAATGTCAACTTTTTCAGCTCTGCCACATCCTATGAATAAATAAGAGAAGCATCTGATGTTTGAAACCATCACGCCCAAACTCAACTCAGTCCTTGGGTTTGGATTTTTACCTACGCTTGACCCTGGTCCTGAGGAAAAAGGTGTCGATATAGATTAAGGAAAAATCCACAATACCAGAGAGAGAGATGTTGTGGAGGAGTCAAGGACATGAGCAGCCTCTGTGATATCTGGACACACCTTTGTACTGTCCCCATTGTCGAAATTGGACTGGAATCCTGTGTTTGATAGTAGATTATCAATGGATCTTGATTTGAGTTGATTGGAGTAGTTCACAGTGAAGCCTTCTTTAGTGAACATGTAAGGGCCGTTATAGGCAGAACCTTCCACTGCTTTCAGAGTGAGTCCAGCTGTCAGGAGGAGTTAATCCCTCAGCTCAGTTAACAATAACACATTCCAGGCAATGTTCAGTTTGGTCTCTGGCTCTGAGATTGTTTTGAAGTTTGGTGAGCTATTACATTATTCTTTCCTGCGATGAAGATTTTCCTCACATTTTGGGTATAGTGCTGGCCTGGCTGTGACATCAGAAGGAGGGGGTAGTGTTGCATTGTTGTTTTTCAGATGTTAATGTTGGGGCCAGTGCCCTTTTCTCAATATGTTAATTATGTATTGGAGGAAAATTCTCTTAGGTGTTCAAGTGAAACTACACAGAAGTGTAGTTAGCATTGATCAGGGCAGTGACAGAGGTTCAGGAGGATTTGGACAGACTGGTGAAAGCAGATGCAATAGTAAATTTCAAAAAAGAATTGGTGTACACTTGAAAAAGAAAAGTTTTTGGAGGGCGTGGGGAAAAATATTAGGGAAAACTAATCAGATGCATCTTTCAAAACCACATCCAATGGGTGGAAAGTCTCCCTTTATGCTGGAAGGTTCTATTGGAAAAGTCAGCTGAGTTGATTTAAGCTCCAGCAAACTTCTATCATCATCTCAGCCAATCTTCACTGACCAATGACGAGATTGTTCTCTTGTTGGAAAGGCCTCTACCCAAAGATCACTGGTTGTGGGATATCACGGTTTGTGGTGAGGAAGAGGTTTAGACATAGAACTCATAGATCTACTAATGGACTTCTTCCCTCCCACTTCCCCCTTGGTCCTTGGGATTCAATTTCATGGGTAAATGTAACAATTCCCATCCTCAACCTGGTGCAAAGCTGGGTCAGACCACAGTGTTAAAGTCCAACCTCTGACCCTCATTCCCATTAAGCATGGTCCTCTCGTAGATGTTGTTGATTTTACCTAAAAGACTCTCAACATTGCCTTACCTCTCTCACTTGCTCTTGTTACTGACTCTCCTCTTCGTTCTCATTTGTTCTTTTTTATTGGTGCAGCCCGATCTCGGAATTGGTTTTGCTCTTCGGTAAATACTGTCCTGGGAGCACCATTGCTTCCCTGCATCACTGCTGTTGTTAAAATTAAAACTCACTGCACCATTTCCTGCTCAAACTCATTTTGTTCTCATGCTCAAAAGCTGTGGAGTACCTCACCATCCCCCACTCTTCCCCTCCTCCTGTCAGTCTCCATGTTCATAAAATCCTGCCCTGGTGCCACTATAACCAGTGTTTTTTGTCCTGGCTTTTCTCCTGCTCTTCTCAAGCTTGCTGACATTCCACATTACTCTGACTTTTCTCTTAGAGTATTCAGTAGAACAATTTGTGATACCAAGGATCTTAGTGATGTCCAGTAGCAGAGCATGTGTTAATGGGTATATTCAGGACTTATCATTTGTTAATTGCAGCACTTGCAACACGCTGATGAGGGATATTCTGACCTGCAGAGTGGCTGAGAGGGAAGAGGCAGCTCCCACAAAAGTGCATGATCTGATAATGACCCGATTGCCTATTCTGGTGACAATGCATGAGGGATCCTTATTGACCACAGGTCCAAGGTCGATGTTCTTCAAACTAGTATCATGGGATCCTTTATACTGACCTGTGAGGGGGGAATAGTTTAATATCTTATCAGAAAGAAGGTGTCTTGCAGCAGTGCAGCACTTCCTCAGTACTGCACTGAAGTGACAGCTCAGATTTTGTGCTCAGGAATGGGACTGAAGCACATGACCCGAGGTAGAGGTGAGAGAGCTTCCAAGTCAAAATACAGGCAGGATTTACATGATAGTAACGAGGGAGCTAGCAGTAATGGCATTGATGTCCTTTTGCTTGGGAATATTGGCAAGCTGAGGAATGGTAGATGGGGAGGGTCAGCCAATGTTAAACTGTAGACTCTGATTGGATGGTTTTGTGTAAGTCTGGAAGGATCGAGGAGGACAGCCTGAGTGTTAGCCAGGATTTGAATGAGGGTCTGAAATTTTGGACAGGATTGGAGAACTGATGGGTCAGGGAAGGGCACGCGTCTGTGTGTAAAATAGGGCCTGTGACTGTTCAAGGCTTTGCAGAACATATATTGTGAGCAGCCAAACTATTTCAAAACTAAGCCAGAATGAGCTGTTATAATTAATAAATAGTTTAACAGGCTAAGTGAGTGAATGCACTATGAAAATAATTGGGTTATTGGTTGCCAGTGTAGACACAGAAGAAAGAAATCTTGATTTAGTAATTTCCTTGACTAAGAATTGATGGCTTAACTGGATGATAGAAAGTGCAATTTACATAGACTTCAAGAACAGAATGAGACAGGAAAGGCAATTTCATAATCTTAAAAAGTGATTCTGTTGGGAAAGGCTTGGAGGTGGACTAGGCTGTGGATAAGAACTGAATGTATTGATTTCTAAAGTCTGTAGAACTGAGGGATATGGTGAAATGATGTGAAGATAGGGTTGAGCGATGCAATGAGAAGGTGAGTTTGGGATGTAATGAGGTAATGGGCCAATGGATTATGGAAAAGGAAGAATTTGTTGTTCGTTTAAAAACAGGACCAGGTTGTTATTATTTCCTGGGCAAAGACTATGTTTATAGTCATCATGTGACGATTCTGTGGTGTTAAAAGGTATGTTTTGCTCCTTTTATTTCGAATGAAGACAGGCTGAGACAGAGATGGTGAGCAGTCTGCTCAAAGCCGATAAAGTGAACAGTTTATGAGACCTTGTTTTTTTTTTAAAACGTTGGAACAGTAGAAGCAGCCTGAAGAGGTGGGGTCAAATTCTCACAGAATCAGGATTGTTAGTTTAGCTTTCTGCAGTTACTGGAGTCATGAAGCTGGATGTGGAAGCTCTTATTCCTCTTTATGTCACAGCTAAAAGCTGAGGTTCTCCTCTTGCTGCCAGAATTGCATATGAGAGAATCTATCTTACTGAATTTACCTTTGCTAAGAATATGTTTATGGGATGTTACTACATTGGGACAGTTAATTGGTGGTATATACATATATTATTTTGTGAAGCATTTTGAAAGAGTTGCAGTTAAACCAATTCTTTTCTTTTTGTCTGTATTTTAACAGTAGTGTAAAAACAAAATAAGTTTTGCCTAAAGGCAAATAGTTTGACCAATCGAATCATATCCGGAATGCAACGCCTTGTATTTACCTTCAAAATAAGAAAAAAGTGCGACCTAGGCTATTTTCTTAATATATTTTGAGGGGATTTAGTCTGGTTCGTAACAAATTGGGGGCTTTTCTCGGGATCAAAATCTCTAATTCCAGGTTGGGTTTAGGATTATTGGTCTTAAAGGCAGTGAGTGGCGAAGTGTTGGTTTTCTCTGTTAAAGTGTCAAATTCAGTTGGTTTAAATAGGGTGTACCTTATATAGTAATGGCTCTTTCAGTTACTGAGAGTTTCCTGGGGATGGATAAAGCCACTTTGGAAGTTTTACAGAAAGTGAGCAAGGCGAAGCTATTGGAATTGGCAGACAAGCTGCAGTAGGGTTGCCTTTGTCCATGCGAAAAGGGGAGATAATTGCAGCAATAGCTCAACATTTATGACTGCTGGAAGTGCCATCAGAATGTTTGGAAATGGCTAAAATTCAGTTACGGATAAAACATCTTGAATATGAAAAGGAAGTGAAACTGTTTGAATTATGATTGAAAGCAGAAGAAAAACAGAAATAGAGAATAGCGGTGGAAAGAGAAAAAGAAAGAATAGCCCTGGCAGAACAAAACAAAAAGGAAGGGATAGCCCTAACAGAACAAAAAGAAAAGAAAAGGATAGCCTGAACAGAAGAAAGAGAAAAGAGAGAGTTTTTGAACTTTGGAGTTTGGAACTGAAACCTCAAAGTCGACTTAAAATGGTGGAGGTAGAGGTGAAAATTAGGAGAGTTATGGAGAGCAATTCCATTGTAGCTAAAAATCTGGTGGGGCTCTCTTTAAATCTGTCCAAGCTTTGCCTAAGTTCGACAAGAAGGATGTGGAAATCTTTTTCATTTCATTTCATTTGAGAAATGACCATGTGCGGATTGTTGATCCAAACAAAGGTGGTAGGTAGAGCTAGTTAGGTGTTTGCCTCACTATCAGAGGAGGTGTCTGGGGAGTATGAGGAGGTGAAGAAAGCCATTTCAAGTGCATATGGACGAGTGCGAGAAGCTTATAGACAAAGTTTCAGGAATCTGAGGAAGGATTCCGGTCAAACGTACATTGTATTTGAAAGAATCAAAGTAAGTTTTATAGGTGGAGAAAGGCATTGAATAAGTTCAGACATGTGATGCTCTAACAGAGATGATTATTTTGGACGAGTTCAAAAATTCACTTTCTGAAGTAGTGAGAAGTCATGTGGAAGAGCAGAGAGTTAAAATTGCAAGATTAGGAGCTGAAATGGCCGATGATTATGGGTTGGTTCATAAATCAAAATTTGGCTTCAGACATCAATTTCATTCTGAAAAGGATAGAAATTGGAGAAAAGAGAAATCAGCTGGTAAGGGAAAAGGAAATCTCATTGAAGGTAGTAAAGATAGTTTACCACACGGTAAAAAGGAAACCTATGATGGGGAAGAAGAAATAAAAAAAACTCAGGTGTTTTCACTGCAATAAAGTAGAACACATGAAGTTGCAATGTTGATGATGAAGAATAAACAATGGGAAGATGGATGTGGGAAGACAGGATAAACGAGTGAGTTTTGTTGAAGTGGTAAAGGAAAGCACAGTAGAAGCTAAAATGCTGGAAAAGAATGTATGACCTGGTCAGGGGTTGGTTGGGAAGAAAGTGCCAAAGCTCTTTAAAGAATCTATTTGGGCGGGTAAGATTTACTCATGTATGCCAGGATAGATTTTAAGAGGCTTGGGAGCAAGTCAGTCTTTGATGGTGAAAGATGAGGACATATGTAATTCAGGAGTATTGCCAGAAAAGGTGGTGATATGTGGAATTCATGGTGAGACAAGAAATATTCCATTATATAAAGTGAGGTTAGAGAGTCCGGTGAAAAGTGGTGAAGTGGTGGTGGGAATAATAGAGAAATTCTTGGTTCCGGAAATACTTTTTATCCTTGGTAATGATATAGCTGGATCATAGGTGGGAATGATGCCTACTGTGGTTAAAAAGCCAGTGAAAAATCAGGCAATTGAGGTGTTACAGGACATTTATCCTGGGATTTTTCTTGACTGTGTGGCAACTAGGTCACAAAATCACAGGTGGAAACAGGAGCAGAAATCAAAGAATAAAGGCAAGGAAGTTAAAGTTCAATTGTCACAAGCGATGGTTGAGGATAAAAAACGTGAACAGGTGGAAGATAAAGTAGATATTTTTAGTACAGAGAAATTAGCTGAATTACAACAGAAAGATGAAAAACTAAAACATACACAGCAGAATTTGTGTGTATCCCTGAATGTTACTTTCTCAAAAATGAGGAGACCATTGCATATTCAGGTGGGTGAGAAATGGGCAGAAGTTAATCAAGTTGCATTACTAGAGTGTTATAAAAAGGTATTGTAGGTAGCTCACAAATTACCAGTAGGAAGCCTTTTAGGAGTAATGGAAACTCAAGCCAAAATGCAACAATATTTTTATTGGCCAGGACTGAATAAGGATGTGGTTGATTTTTGCTGGAGATGTCCTAGGTGTCAGGTTATGGGAAAACCTCAGGCAGTGATAAAACCAGCACCCTTAATACCCATTCCTGCATTTGAGAAACCTTTTGCACGAGTCTTGATTGCGTAGGATCCCTATCCAAAACAAAAAGTGGGAATCAGTATTTGTTTACCGCAATAGATGTGTGTACTAGATTACCAGAAGCCATTCCATTACACAGTATCAGGACTTAAAGTGTTGTAGAAGAGTTACTCAAATTTTTTACAAGGTGTAGACTATCCACAGAAATACAATCAGATCAAGCGTCAAATGTTACATCAACATTACATCAAGGAAGTTATGGATAGCTTAGGAACAAACCAATTCAAATCCACTGCATACCATCCAGAAACACAGGGAGGATGAGAACAGTGGCATCAAACTTTAAAGACTATTTTGAGGGCTTAATGTCAAGACTATCCACAGGATTGAAGTAATGGAATTCCATTTGCACTTTTATAATTGGGAAGCACATAATGAATCAACTAAATTCAGTCCATTTGAATTAGTTTTTTGGGCATGAGATGAAACGAGCACTGAAATTAATTAAGGAGAAGTTGGTGAGTCAGAGTTCAGAGACCATACATTTGGACTGTGTGTCAAATTTTAATGCAACATTAAATAGAGCTGGTGAGTTGGCTAGACAGCATTTAGAAGTAGCACAGCATGTGATGAAACAGGAAGCAAACAAGAAATCAAAATTTGATAACTTTGCTCCTGGAGATAAAGTGTTAGTTTTAGTCCAAATGGTAGATGAACCGTTAAAGACATGGTTTAGTGGGCCTTATCAAATCAAATGATAATTGAGTGAGGTGAATTATTTCAAAAAAGGCCAGATAGAAAGAAATCTCACAAAGTGTATCATGTGAATATGCTCAAAAGGTATTTTGATAGGGAAGGAAAGCAAAAGGAGAATATGTTACTGGTTAAAACACAGAGTGAAGAACCAAGTTCAGATGATTCTGAATTGGATATGCCTCAAATTAAATTGGACAAAGAGGAAGTTCTCAAAAATTAGCATAAATTAGTGAGTTATCTTCCAGAGGAGAATCAAAATGACCTGAAAGAGTTATTATAATTACTTGAGGAGATATGTGGGAATAAGCTGGGAAGTACTAATCTGGTTATGCATAATGTAGATGTAGAAAATGCTGTTCCGATTAAGTAACATCCTTATAGACTTAACCCTCAAAAGTTGGCACAGGTTCAAAAAGATATCGAACACATGCTCAAAGACAATATAATCAAAGTGAGTTGCAGCAAATGGGGCTCACCCTTAGTAATGGTGCCAAAACTAGATGGTACCCCGTTCTGTATTAATTACAGCAAAGTCAATGCAGTTACAAAATCTGATTCATATCCTATTCCACATTTTGGAGAATGCATTGAGAAGGTGGAACAAGAAACTTAGATTTCAAAGTTGAACTTAGAGGATTTCTTTATTGGTAAGAGCGAAGGAAATTTTAGCTTTCGTGACACCAAATGGACAATATCAGTTTAAAGTCAAACCAAAAAATGCACCAGCCACATTTCAAAGACTAACCAATAAAGCTATTTTGGGATTACCCAATAATGTCATCTACATCAATGATCTGATGATTTTTAGGCACGTATGGAACATTTGGAGCATCTGTCGGAATTGTTCGATTGACTTTGGGAGGCAGGCTTGGTAATAAAACTGGCTAAGATTGAGTTCGCAAAAGCCCAAGTTATGTCCCTGGCCTGTGTTATTGCACATGGACACATGGCCCCGTGGGATGTGAAAACAAAGGTTACTGGGGGGTTTCCCATACCATTGACCAAGAGGGCAGTACTACGATCCCTGGGATTGAGTGTTTTTTATCAGACATTTGTACCAAATGTTAGCACTGTGGTTACTCTACTGACTGACTTGTTGAAGAAATGCAGAAAATTTCAGTGAATAGCAGCATTTGGCAGCCTGAAAGCTGTGTTAACCACTGCCCCAATGTTAGCAACACCTAACTATACAAAGCCATTCAAGGTGGCTTCAGATGTGAGTGATGTGGGTGACAGTGCTGTGCTGTTGCAAGGTGATGAGAAGATATAAAGACCTATTCGGTATTTTTCCAGAAAGTTGAATAATCATCAACAGAAACATTGCACAATTGAAAAGGAGACCTTGAGTTTGGTGTCGGTGTTGCAATATTTCAATATTCATGTTGCCAGTGATGTGACTGAGACAATTGTATATACTGATCATAATCCCTTCAAAATTTTGGAAAAAAACTAAGGATAAAAATTCCAGGGTGTTTAGATGCAGCTTAATATTGCTGCTTTCAATTAAAAAATTATTCATGTGAACAGACGAGAGAATGTAATTGCTAACATGTTGTCACGACTTTGATGAACAAAGATGGAGGTATTTGGTGGCGGAAAAACATGGACTGAAATGGACAATGCTAGTGAATGTTTGCATGCTTAGAGTCTATATAATGTATATGTATTATAGTGTCAGATGAAAAGTTTTTAAAATGAAACTGTCTTTGTATATCAATGGTTTTTTTCTAAAGGGTGGAGGTACGACAATACTATGACTTCAAGATGTATACTTTGGTTCCTTTCTTCTTATGAAAAAGCCTGAAGCACAAATGCCAAGTGGTTTGCTTAAATCCAATAAACAGCTTATGAGATCTTGGGAGACAGCAGGAACTGCGGGTGCTGGAGAATCTGCGATAACAAGGTGTAGAGCTGGATGAACACA
>JAHRHZ010000025.1:41749150-41804062 GCA_024137785.1 Ginglymostoma cirratum
AATTCCTAAAGATGCTGCCTCACACTGGGGAGGTAATTCCTGAAGGCACTGACTCTCTGGGGTTCAGTTCACCGGGGGTTTGGGAGAGAAGTGATGGTTTTAAGTGTTGCCTTTTCATGTGTGATTCTACATGGTATTTTAGTCTTTTAGACTATGGACACTTACTTGCTCAGCTGAGTTAGATCCAAGGAGCTGTCATTGCTGATTTAAATTAAGAACCTTTTTTGATTGCCTGCAGTTCATTGATATTACATCAGGAATCTGGTATGCAAGTGAGAGATTTGGTCTTCACACAGATGTTTATTCTGATCCAAATCAATGAAAGATTGGATTACGAAGCAACTCCACCCAAATGTTGGCAGACTCAATATGAAAATATAAACTGTTTAAATAATAAGCAACAGGGCTGTCAGTACCTGAACATTTTTATATATAGGCATTTGATATACCTTATCTGATGCTGCTGCTCTCTGCTTGGTTACTCCATGGTATTTGCAATGTTAAACTTCCATCACAAAGCTACATTGAAGATGAACAGCATTGAGGCATCCAGTTTTGACGAAGAGTCATGTTGGACTCAAAATGTTAACACTGCTTTCTCTCCACGGATGCTCCCAGTCCTGCTGAGTTTCTCCAGCACATTCTGTATTTATTTCAGCTGTTGAACATATTCTGCCATTTTGTTTGTTAATCTGTACCTTTACTCCATTATTAACTCTGAATAATCTTATCTGACAAAAAATGTTTAATTTGTTTTCAAATTTACTGCATCCACAGCCTCAAAAACATCTTTGTTTGCTCAAGGGATATGGGCATTGCTGAGAATTTTACTGTCCCTAATTACCCTTGAGAAGGTGGTGGTGAGCTGCCCTCTTGAACTGCTGCACTCCATGTGCTGTAGGCAGACCCACAATGCCTTTAGGGAGGGAATTCAGGGATTTTGACCCAGCAATGCTGTAGGTGATATATTCCCAAGTCACTATTCCCAAGTGGCTTGGAGGGGAACTTACAGGTGGTGGCATCCTCACGTATCTGCTGCTCCTTTCCTTCTCAATGGTATTAGGAAGGTGCTGTCGAAGGAGTTGTGGTGAAGTTCGAAATGCATCTTGTAGATGGTGCACACTTCTGCTTACCGAGTACTGGTGGAGGAGGAAGTGGATGCTTATGGATCTGGTGCCAATCAAGTGGGCTGCTTTGACCTGGATGGCATCAAACTTCTTGAATGTTGTTGGTTCTGCACCCATCCAGGCAAGTGGGGAGTATTCCATCACACTCCTGACTTGTGCCTTGCAGGTGGTGGACAGGCTTTGGGGAGTCAGGAGGTGAGTTACTAGCTGCAGTATTCCTACCCTCTGACTTGCTCTTGTAGCCACTGTGTTTATATGGCTAGTCAAGTTCAGCTTCTGGTCAATACCAGTTTGTGGCAGTGAAGAATTCAGCAACGGCAGTGCAATTGGATCCCGAGGGGTGATGGTTACATTCACTTTTGTTGGAGATGGTTATTCTGTGGCACTTCTTTTTGTGATCGCTACTTGCCACTTGTCAGCCAATATCTGAATATTTCTAGGTCTTACTGCGTGGATATGGACTGCTTCAGTATTTGAGGAGTTACAAATGGTGAAACATTGAGTAATCATCATCTAACATTCCCACTTCTGACCTTATGATGGAGGGGAGGTCATTGGCGAAGTAGCTGAAGATGGTTAGGCCACGGACACTGCCCTGAGAAACTCCTGCAGCGATGTCTGAGATGATTATCCTGCAATGACCACAGCCATCTTCGTATGTGCAAGGTATGACTCCAACCATCAGAGAGTTTTCTGACCGATTTCACATTGATTTCACACTCAATTAGAGGTGACAAGGCTGTCACTCCCACCTCACCTCTGGAATTCGGCTCTTTTATCCATGCTTGAACCAAGGCTGCAATGAGGTCAGGAGCTGAGTGGCCCTGACAAATCCCAAACTGGGCATCACTGAGCAGGGGCAGCTTGACAGCACTGTTGGTGGCACCTTGCCTTGCTTTACCAATGACTGAGAATAGATTGACAGGGCGGTAATTGGCCGGGTTGGAGTTGTGCTGCTTTGTGCGCGCAGGACATACCTGGGCAGTTTTCCACATTGTTGGGTAGTTGCCAATGTTGTGGCTGTACTTGTTATTGCCATCGTCCCAGAGAACCAGAGGGCTGGTTACTGATTAGAGAGACAATGACTGATGGTGAGTTTAACCTGAGGGTCCCCACACCACAGGCGAGAGGCAAGATTGAAAAGATGGGACTTTCATGGTAACCTCAGCTCGTGCCGGAATTTTACTCACACTGCTGGCATAATTCTACAGCACAAACCAACCGTCCAGCCAACTGAGCTAACTGACCCTCTTCTGTGCTGCACTCGAACAGCTTGGCTAGAAGCACAGCTAGTTCTGGAGTTATGGTCTGCACTAACTATTGCCAGAATGTTGCCTGGGCACATTGCCTGCAAAGTATCCAGTGCCTTTGGACATTTCATGGAGAATTGAATTGGCTGAAGACTGACCGTTCTGATGCTAGGGACCTTTGGAGGACACCGAAATGGACCAACCACCTGCCACTTCTGGCTGAAGATTGTTATAAATACTTCTTAATTCAGTCTTAATTTCTGCACTGGTGCACTGGGCTACCCCATCATTGAGGACGGGGCTATTTGCGGGGACTTCTCCTCCAGTCAGCCATTAAATTATCCTTCAACATTCATGACTGGATGTGGCAGGACTGCAGAGCTTAGATCTGATCCATTTGTTATGGAAGCACTTAGCTCTGTCTATTACTTGCTGCTTATGCTGTTTGGCATGCAAGTAACCCAGTGTTATCAGCTCATCAGGTTGACACATCATTTTTAGTTGTGCCTGATGCTGCTCCTGGCATGCCCTCCTGCACTCTTCATTGAACCAGGGTTGATCTCTAGCTTTATGGCAATGGTAGAGGTTGAAGACAGTGTTTGAGTGCAGTTCTGCTATTGCAGAAATTCTGGCCCCTCAGGGAAAGCCTACAATTGGCAAAGCTTTGTCTCAGCTGTTTTGTGAGTTTCCACCAGATTCCTATTGAAAATGTACAAAATATGGGACTTCTGTGTATCGTCCAGTAAATAAGAAAAAAAAACCCACAAGTATATCAACTGTTCAGGAATTTTCATGCACACAATCAACTGGGGTTTGAATCACACTGGTGTGTTTTGGTATTCTCATGCATTTTATTCACAACTCCACCTCAAAGATGGCTGTATTAAAATATTATTAACTCTCTCTAGGTACGACACTCCCTCTCCACTTAAAAAAAGACAAGCTGTGATTATCTATTGCTACCACAAATGTTTCTGTTCTTATTTTATCCAAGTAATGGTAAAATTGCCACATTTTTATCAGATCATTAGGCTGCCCTCTCAGAGGGAGACAGATGGTGATAGTTTGACCTGAGGGTCACCATGCCTCAGGTGAGGGGAGGAGTTGAAAAGGAGAGTCCTTCATAGTGACCTGAGCTGAGGTGAGAATTGAACCCATGCTGTTGGTATCACATTGCATTGCAAGCTATCCAGCAAGCCAACTGAGATGACAAGGTGTGGAGCTGGATGAACACAGCAGGCCAAGCAGCAAAGCTTGACGTTTCGGGCCTAGACCCATCTAGGCCCGAAACGTCAAGCTTTCCTGCTCCTATGATGCTGTTTGGCCTGCTGTGTTCATCCAGCTCCACACCTTGTTATCTCGGATTCTCCAGCATCTGCAGTTCCTATTATCTCAGCATTCCAACTGAGCCCTTTTTATTAAGATAAACAATACGTTAAAATACACAATGATAAATATATAATGTCGTATACAATAAGTAAACCATAGTAACAATGTTTGAAATTCAGCAGGTTATTTTGGATATTTTACCGTAATCACGACTGCTGTGTTACATGTATGACTGGCATTCCCAGAATAACTAATGTTAAAATTATCATTCTTTAGCATCTATATGTCTTTATTGAAATATCATTTAGACAAGAAATAATAAAATGAACAATGCCCCATCGTGAAATAAAGACTGCAGTAGGCCTGTCAGTGTAACTTCAACTAATAATTTTGGGAAGCAACACTGATTATTTCAAACTAATACTCGCTTATAAAACTTTTGTCTTCTACATTATTTTTAATCCATCAGTATTTAATTGCACTTCAACTATTTCAAATAAACTTTTTAAATAGGATTTTCTCAACGAAACAAAATAATAAAAAAAATTATAACTTGACCCATTGGAATGAGATATAGGCTTATACTTTGAATTTTCAAATTCCTCTAACTTCTCATTTCTTATCTCTCTCATCCTTTTTTCCTACATCGTCCTCTGACTTCTTTCACTTTCTGTCTGGGTGTCTTTCCCATTTCCATTTCCACAAACTTGACTTTGGTCTCCCAACATCTCTGACTGTTGTCAACCCTGAATTCAGCTTTGACTCCCAACTCTACTTCTCTGTTGGGACGGTGATGTTGACTGATTCCGGGTCGTTGATTAAGGTGACTTTACTGTATGAGCAGATTCCACAATCCTGGCGAATGCTCAGCTCCTTCGTGATTTTCACTTTCTTTTTGATTTTCATGCAGGACTGGATAAGAAATTGGACTATTCTGTCAGAGTTCAGCTTTGAAACAAATGCTCCACCTGACCTGATATAGCCGGTCTCCAGACTCCACAAAACGTGTGAATGCTCTTCATCTCCTCTCAACTCCGGTCACATACTTCTCCATTTTGCCTGTCACTGGTCCAATATTTGGGAGATCCAGGCTAATGCTCTGGGGAAGAAAAACAGAAACTCAGCAGGTCTGGCTGCATCAGTGGAGAGAGAAACAAAATTAATATTTCCAGTTCAGTATTGACTCTCCTTTGGAACTGAAGGGGGCCAGAAAATGATGTTACTTTTGCTGTTGATAAATGATTGGAACAGGTGCCCAGAGCAAACAACAAAGGGGATATTAGTGGGAGTAGAGGACACATACAGGTGGAGAAGAGGGGTTAATGGTAAAAAATAAGTTAGCCTTGCAGAGATCAAACACATGCAAATGCGACATTAGAGTTTGGGAAGGTATGAGCAAAATGAAGGACAATATTCATGATCTAAAGTCCTTGAATTCATTCTTGATTCCTGAATACTGTAAACTACCCGAGTAGAACATGAGGTGCTGCTCCTCTAACTGGGAACTTGGGGACATGAGATCATATCCTACCACATAAGGTGGTGAAATTTGAAACAAAAGCAGAAAATGCCGGAAAAATTCAGCGGGCCTGACAGCATCTGTGGAGAGAAATCAAAGTTAACATTTCAGGTACAGTTCTTCAGAACTGATGGTAGCTAGGAAATGTTTGGTATTTATGCAGAAGATAGGGTGGGGTCCGGGGTTTTTGGGGATGGGGGTGGAATGTTGGTGGAGGTAGAGCCCAAAGATAGAGAAACACAGTTGGACAAAGGAGTAAGTAAAGATCATCCTGGGAGAGTAAATAGCTGCTAATTGGGACTTTAGTGGCTGACAATAGGTTGTGTCTGGCAACAGCCCATGTGATGACAAGGCCTGGTATGTTGGGGTTGGGGTAAGCACATCAAAGAAAGTGCCTGAAGCCCTAAAAATTGTTGAACTTGATATTAAGCCTAGAAGGCTGTAGAGTTCCCAAACGGAAAACGAGGCGTTATTCTTCCAGCTCATGCTGAGCTTTCCGGGAGCACTTCATCAAGCCTGAGGCAGAGATGTTGATCAGGGAACAGGATGGTGTGTTGAAGTGGCAGGCAACTGGAAGCTCATTTTTTATTGCAGAAAGAACATAAATGTTCTACAAAGCGGTCACCCAGTCTGTGCTTCATTTCCCTAATGTAGAGGAGATCACAGTGTGAGCAGCGAATACAATAGATTAGATTGAGTGAAGTGCAGGTAAAATGCTGCTTCACCTGGAAGGTGTGTCTGGGCCCTTGGATACTGAGGAGGGAGGAAGTAAGTAGGCAGGTGTTACACCTTCTGCAATTGCAAGGGAAGATGCTGTGGAGGATGTGGGGAGCGTTGGGAGTAAAGGAGGAATGGACAAGGGTGTCCCAGAGGGAATGGTCCCTACAGAAGGCTGACAAGGGAGGGGAGGGGAATATATGCCTGGTGGTGGCATCTCGTTGGAGGTGGCGGAAATGGCAGCAAATGATCCACTGGATGTGGATGCTGGTGGGATGGAAGGAAAGGACAAGGGGGACTCTATCGCTGTTGTAGGAGGGAAGAGAGGGGCTGAGGGCTGAAGTGTGGGAGATGGGTCGGACCTAGTTGAAAGCCCTGTCAACTACAGTGCTTGGGAATCCTCTAAAAATGCTAATCTAATGACAAACGTGTAAGCCATGTAATGTCAATTGTTGTAAAAACCCAACTGGTTCACTGATGTCATTTAGGGAAGGAAATTTGGCTGTCCTTACCTGTGCTGGCCTACATGTGACTTCAGACCCACAGTGAAGTGGTTAACTCCTAACTGGCCCTGAAAAAGCCTTGTAAGCCAGTCAGTTCACAGGCAATTAGGGATGGGGAGCAAATGATGGCCTTGCCAGATGCCATGTGAGAATGAAGACATTAAACCCCGACAGCTTTTCACCTTGACCTTCTGAACAACACTTAAGCTTCAAGACTGATCTCTCATGACATGTCTTCACTTTGTCTTACTTTTCTCCCAATTTGCTTTGAGAAGCAGGTTTGAATTCACGGGTAATTAGCACCAATATTGGCAAAGGAAGTCGCTGTTCTGATGGGACACGCTCCATCTGAACCACGCTGGGATCACAGTCCTGGCAAATAGTGTAACTAGGGCTGTGGGTAGGGCTTTAAACGAAATAGTAGCAGAGTGGGTTCAGTTGCATGGAAAATCATTGAAAAAGTTGAAGGGGCGGAGTTGGGTGAAGAGCTCTGTAGAGGTTATTCAGGCTTTCAGAACAAGTAATAGGATAAAGAGTATGGAAAAGGTCAGTAATCTAACTTCAGGCACAGCAGATAAGGGGACAACTATGAGATGGGGGTCAGTCAGTACAAGAGCTTAACAGCATGCAGTGCATGGCAAAAGGTAAATGAGCTTGTAGTGCATATTGGCGGGTATCTCAGAGACATAGCTGTAAGGGGTTCAAGGCTGGGAGGTAAATACTCAGTGATGCATGTCCTATCAAAAAGGCAGGCGAATGAGCAGAGGGGAACGGGGTTGCCTTGTCAGTAAGAAATGAAATTAAATCAGCAGCACAATATGAGACAGAGTCGGGAGGAGTGGAATCCTTGTGGATAGCGTTGAGGAGTTGTAAAGACAAAAGGACCCTAACAGGAGTTACGTACAAGCATCCTAGCAGTAATCACTTCTGAAGAAGTGTCTAGACCCGAAACGTCAGATTTCCTGCTCCTCTGATGCTGCTTGGCCGGCTGTGTTCATCCAGCTCTACACCTTGTTATCTCGGACTCCAGCATCAGTAGTTTTTATTATCTCTAGCAGTAGTCAGGATGTGAGGAAGAAAATACATCAAGAGATAGAAAAGACATGTAAGAGAGGAATTATTACAATAATCATGGAGATTTCAATATACAGCTAGGACTGGGAAAACCAGGTTGGTAGTGGATCCCCAGAAAAGGAACTTGTGGAATGTCTATGAGACTTTTTTTTTGGAGCAGCTTGTGGTAGAGCCCACTAGAGAACAGGTAGTTCTGGATTTGATGATGTGTAATGATGCAGGCTTGATTAGGGAGCTGAAGGTGAAGGAGCCCCTAGGGGGCAGTGACCATAATGTGATAGATTTCGCCCTGCAGTTTGAGAGAGAGAAGCTGGAATCAGGTGTGATGGTACTGCAGTTGAGTTAAAGTAAACTACAAAGACGCAAGGAGGTGGCCAGAGGTGATTCTAAGGGGAGCCTAGCGTGAAAGACGATGCAGCAACAGCAGCAAGTGCTTCTGGGGATAATTCAGGAGGCAGAGCAGAAATTCATCACAAGGAAGAAGAAACATACTGAGGAGAGGACAAGGCAACCATGGCTAACAAGAGGGTTCAGGGATAGTATGAAAGCAAAAGAAAAAGCATACAATGTGGTGAAGATTAGTGGGAAGGCAGAGGATTAGGAAACCTTTGAAAACCAGAAGAGGACAACTAAAAATGCATGAGGGTTGTAAACTTGCTCGCCGAGCTGGTGTGTTTGATTCCAGACGTTTCATCACCCTGGTAGGTAACATTGTCAGTGTGGCTCTGGTGAAGCGTTGGTGTTCTGTCCCGCTTGTTATTTATCTGTCTTGGTTTGCTGGGTGGTTGGTGTTACTAAAAAAACAATAAGGGTGGAAAAGATGAAATATAAGGGTAAGCTAGTTAGTAATATAAAGAAGAAAATTGCAAGTTGTTTTTTAGATATCTGAAAGGCAAGAGAGAGGCATGAGTGACAATTAGGCTGCTGGAAAATCGGGGTGGAGAAGTAGTATTGGGGAACGAAGGGACGGTGATTAAGTACTTTGCATTAGTCATCACGATGGAAGACACCAGCAACAGACCTGATGTTGAAGAGGGGCAGGGGGCAGTGGTAAGTGCAGTGGCCATCACTAAGGAGAAGTGGATTAATCACCTAGACCAGATGGACTATACCCCAGAGACTGAAGGAGTTAGCTGCGGAGACTATGGAGGCATTAGCGACGATCCTTCAGGAATTACTGGAGTCAGGGAGGGTCCCAGAGTATTGGCAAGTAGATAATGTAACATCCCTGTTTAAGAAGGGAGGGAGGCAGAAGACAGGAAACATTTTCTGGAGAAGGGTTTCGACCCGAAACGTCAACTTTCCTGCTCCTCTGATGCTGCTTGGCCTGCTGTGTTCATCTAACTCTACACCTTGTTACCTCAGACAGGAAACTATCTGTGATTTGCCCAACCTTAGTATCTTAGAGGCCATATTAAGCATGAGATTCAAGACAGAAATAGATAGATTCTTGATTAGTAAAGGCATCAAGGGTTCTGGGAGGAGAATGGGGTTGAGAAGGGTTGTCGATGCTAAATAAAAGATAGAAATGTGGGGTGGGGTGAGAGAGGAGGGGTGTTTTTGGTTAGGGATAACATTACAGATGTACTTAGGGAGGATATCCAGGGGAGTGTGTTCAGTTAAGTTATTTGGGTGGAACTGAGAAATGAAAAAACGAAGATCGCCTTATTGGGATTGTACTACAGAGCTCCCAGTAGTGAGAGGGAAATTGAGAAGCAAATTTGTAAGGAGATTGCAGATATCTGTAAGAATGATACAGTTGTAATGGTGTGGGATTTTAACTGTCCAAACATAAACTGGGATTGCCTTAATGTTAAGGGCTTGGGTGGAGAGGAGTTTGTTATGTGCGCATAAGAAAATGTTCTTATTCAGTATGTGGATGAACCTACTAGAGAAGGAGAAAAACATGACCATCTCTTTGGATGTAAGGCGGGGCAAGTAACTGAGGTGTCAGTGGTGGAGCACTTTGGGGCCAGTGATTGCAATTCCATTGTTTTTTAAAGAGTTATGGAAGAAGATAGACCTGATCTAAAAGTTAAAGTTCTAAATTGGAGTAGGGCCAATTTTCATGGCATTAGGCAAGAACTTTCAAAAGTTGATTGGAAGAGGCTATTCACAGGTGAAGGGGCAGCTGGAAAGTGGGAGGCCTTCAAAAAATGAGATAACACGAGTCTACAAGGAGTACGTTCCAATTAGTGTGAAAGGCTGGTAGGCGTAGGGAATGCTGGATAATTAGAGAAATTTAGGCTCTGGTCAAGGAATAAAAGGAGGCAATATGGCAGGTATGGACAGCTGAGATTGAGAAAATTCCTTAAGGAGTATAAGAGCAGGAAGACTATGTATAGCTTTGGCAAATAGAGTTAAAGAGGATCCAAAGAGAATATAAAAATACATTAAGGACAAAAGAGTAACTAGGGAGAGAATAGCCCCCCTTAAAGATCAACAAGGCTGCTTGTGCGTCGAATTTCCAGAGATGGGAGAGATACTAAAGTATTTCTCATCAATATTTACTGTGGAGAAGGATGTGGAAGATAGAGAACGCGGAGAAATAAAGAGTGATATCTTTAAAAGTGTTCAAGATGCAAAGGAGATGGTGCTGGACATCTTAAAACACATAAAGGTGGATAAATGCCCAGGACCTGATCAGGTGTCTCCCAGAACTCTGTGGGAAGCTAGGGAAATGATTGCTGGGCCCCTTGCTCAGATATTTGTATCATCAATAGCCATTGGTGAGATGCTGGAAGACTGGAGGGTGGCTAATGTGGTGCCATAATTTAAGAAAAGTGGTAAGGAAAAGCCAGGGAACTGTAGAGCAGTGAGCCTGATATTGGTGGTGGGCTCGTTGTTGGAGGAGGATTCTGAGGAATGGGATCCACACGTATTTAGAAAGGCAAAGACTGACTAGGGATAGTCAACATGGCTTTGTGTGTGAGAAAATGTGTTTCTTTAACTTCATTGAGGTTTTTGAAGAAGTGGCAAAATAGATTGATGGCGACAGAGTGGTTGACATTGTCTATGTGGACTTCAGTAAGGTATTCGACCAGGTTCCGCATGGTAGACTAGTTAACGAGGTTAGGTAGCATGGAATCCAGGGAGAGCTAGCCATTTGGATACAAATTGGCTTGAAGGTGGGAGACAGAGGATGATGGTGGAGGCATGTTTTTCAGACTGGGAGCCTCTGACTAGCGGAGTGCCGCAAGGATTAGTGCTGGGCCCACTACTTTTTGTCATTTATAAGACCATAAGATCATAAGACATAGGAGTGGAAGTAAGGCCATTCGGCCCATCGAGTCCACTCTGCCATTTAATCATGGCTGATGGGCATTTCAACTCCACTTACCCGCACTCTCCCCGCAGCCCTTGATTCCTTGCGAGATCAAGAATTTATCAATCTCTGCCTTGAAGATATTCAACGTCCCGGCCTCCACTGCGCTCCGTGGCAATGAATTCCACAGGCCCACCACTCTCTGGCTGAAGAAATGTCTCCTCATTTCCGTTCTAAATTGACCCCCTCTAATTCTAAGGCTGTGCCCACGGGTCCTAGTATCCCCACCTAATGGAAACAACTTCCCAGCGTCCACCCTTTCTAAGCCATGCATTTTTATATAAATGATTTGGATGAGAATATAGGAGAAATGGTTAGTAAGTTTGCGGATGACACCGTAATTGGTGGCATTGTAGACAGTGAAGAAGGTTTTCTAAGATTACAAAGGGATCTTGATCAAATGGGTCAAAGGGCTAAAAATTGGCAGATGGAGTTCAATCTGGATAAATGCGAGGTTTTGCATTTTGGTACAACAAGCAAGGATAGGGCCTTGGGTAGTGTTGTAGAACAGAGGGGCCTAGAGGTTCAGGTACAAAATTCTTTGTGGTTTGTGTCACACATAGACAGGATGGTGCGCTTGCCTTCATTGCTCAGTCCTTTGAGTAGGGAAATTATGTTGAGGTTGTACAGGACATTGATGAGGCATCTTCTGGAATACTGTGTCCAGTTCTGGTCATCCAGTTATGCGAAGGATATTATTAAGGTGGAGAGAGTTCAGAAGAGATTCACCAGGATGTTGCCAGGTATGGAAGGTTTAGTTATCAAGAAAGACTGCAACTTTTTTCACTGGAGCGTAGGAGGCTGAGAGGTGACCTGATAGAAGTTTATAAAGTCATGAGGGGTATAGATAGAATTGATGGTAGTTGTCTTGTCCCTAAGATGGGGAATTTCAAGACTGGGGGGCACATTTTTAAGGCGAGAGGAGAGAGATTTAAAAAAGACATGAGGGGCGATTTTTTTTTTGACATAGAGAGTGGTTTACGTGTAGAATGAACTTCCTGAGGAAGTGGTGGATGCGGGTACAATTACAACATTTAAAAGACATTTGGATGGATGTATGAACAGGAAAGGTTAGAAGGGATATGGGCCAGGAGCAGGCAGGTGGGACTAGTTTAGTTGGGATTATGTTCGACGTGGACTGGTTGGACTAAAGAGTAGGGAAGTCCAAAACTGGAGAACATAGGTTTAAGGTGAGAGGGGAATGATTTAAAAAGGGTTTAAGGAGTGGTGCCGGTATAGAATGAGCTGCCAGAGGAAGTGGTGGAGGCTGGTACAGTTGCAACATTTAAAAGTCATCTGGAGGGGTACATGAATAGGAAGAGTTCAGAGGGTTATGGGCCAAATGCTGGTAAATGGGACTCGGTTAGTTTAGGATATCTAGGCGGCATGGATGAGTTGGACCGAAGGGCCTGTTACCATGCTGTACCACTCTATGACTCTATGAGAAACATAACATCCACGATTAAATGGTGGAGCAGACTTCATGAGTTGAATGGCCTAATCTGCTATGCCTTTTGCTCAGGATGTCATACTTAAATCAAAATAAACCTTATCTTAGGAATATGTTTAACCAACTAGTAAATAATCTGTCGTAGACTGTCAGATTATTGTGCTAGAGAACAGAATACTGCTTGGGATGCGTCAAAAGAAACATGGGAATCGCTACCAAGCTTGTCACCAAGCAAATACGTCTGCAAAAGACTCTTCACTGCAGACCGCCTTCTGCACCAGCATTTATATAAACATAGAAATTAGGAACAGAGGCAGGCCATTTGGCCCTTCTAGCCTGCTCCCCCATTCAGTACGATCATGGCTGATCCTTTATATCAACACAATATCCACACTTTCTCTCCATTCCCTTGATGGCTTTAATATCTAAAAAATACCAACCGCTTTCTCGAATGTAGTCAGTGACAATCCTCCACAGCTGTTTTAGTGAATTCCACAGGTTGACCATTAAGTGAAAAATTGTTGTTTTATCTCAGTTCTGAATCACAGAATTATAATGGTGCAGAAAGAGGCCTTTCGGCCCATTGTGCCTGTGGCAGCGCTATTAACTATCTCTATTACCTACTGCCAATCTCTCGCCTTTACCCTATATCCCTACACACCATTCTCATGCAATGCCCCCTTGAGTGCCTCAAGTGAACCTGTCTCCACCATATTTCCAAGCTGTGCGTTCCATACTCCAGTTACGAAAAGGTTCTTTTCTTCTGTCACGTTACCCTTGCTTTGCTTGCGCATCACTTTAAATCTGTGCCAGCCTGTTCTTGTTCAGTTTGTAACAACAAACTGAAACAGCTTCATTTTATCGACTTTGTCCAGCCTGCTCGTAATTTTGAAAACCTTGATCAGATCTCTCAGCCTTCACCTTTTCAAGGAGGACAATCCCAGCTTCTTCAATTTATCCTCTTAATTGAAATTTCTCATTCCTGGAACTATTCTTATGAATCACTTCTGCAAGTCTCTCCTTACTATAATGTGCCAGCCAGCACTGTACACAATACTCCAGCTAATATTGAATAACTGCATTTTTGCTTTATTTTGCCTCCAAGCCCACAACAATGTGTTTGATTCTTAACTGCTTTCTGGGCAATTAGGGATGGGCAACAAATGCTGACCTAGCCAACGATGCCCACATCCCATGAATGAATTTTAAAAAAATCTCAAGCTATTGTACCCTTCAACAGCTGGTATAGTGGAAAAAAAACAGGACTCTAGGCATGGCCTGGATTTTACTGTTCTTGAGAAAGTTCCTTTAGCTCCACAGTGTCAGTTGATATCTGTTTCTTTTCGCGCAATACAACTTTCAGTGTAATTCCATTCTTCAGAATCCAGTAATAAGTCTCCATATTTTTATTGGTTTCATTATACTGAGGTCTGTTGGGCTTTAAAGGCATCTGGCCCCATCTTGATGAGAAAGATGGAAACTTTATCTTCATTGCCTTTATTATTTGCTTTCAGCCGGATGTTAAGTCTTTATTAGTTGACAGGGTGGAGTTCCCTCGTTGACCCCAAATATGCTTTTTGTATATTTTTTAATTCAATTACATTCATGTTCATTCTGAATTTGTATCCATTCACAGTTCACAACCTATGAGAATGGTATCTTACGTTATGGTGACTCGCTTCATGATGCAACAAAATGCTCAAACATCGTTAAATTGAAAATGAGAAATTCCAAAATGTGTGTCACAACTTTGTCTGGAACTTGGTATTCAAAGGAAATGTAAAACAAATCACCAGCTCACTTTCATGATCATCTTTCAGCTGTGTCGTGTTGTGGATTGGAAATAATACTTACAGAGACTGCAATCAGCCAAGATGTCCCCCAGTTAATTCACTGCACCCCAGTACGCACAGCCATATCCCAATAAGATCACTCCTGATAATATACAATAACCCCCTCCCCATCCTCAACTTATACTCAGTGAACAGGGAGAAAAGGTGTGGGGAGGGACTGAGATCAAGGCAATTTGCTGCACTGGCTCTTCCCAAGAACTTTTCACCTTCAACAACTTTCAATTGCTTTAATGCACATGCCCAATTTCATATAGTGGCACTTGTGAGCTGATGCCAACTAAAAGTCTAAGAGCAAGGTCATGCTGTGCAGAGTCTGACAGCTGACCTACAGTCAGGGAGCTGGTCGGCAAATGGAGCTCCAGGAAAGCTGTGACTCTAAGGGTCTGAAAAAGAGCCACTGGACTCAAGACAATAAGTCTGTTTTAATCTTGATAGATGCTGCCAGATCTGCCGAGCTTCTCCGGCACTTTGTTTTTGGTTTTTTTTTTCAGATTTCCAGCGTCTGCAGTTCTTTGTTTAGTTTAAGCTGTGAACCTATCCTCATGTGAGATCTCCAGTATGGGAGGAGGATCAGGAACACCTCCCTGCACAGTCTGCTCAGGATCCTTCTTCATACTGATCCCTGCAGTTGGTCACATGGGTGCACCCTCTCACTGCCCAGTCGCCAGTCCTGCATAGCGACAGGACACTGCATGGCAATGGAAAGGCTACGCCCTGGATCAGACATTGGGAGCCTGCAGGCTCTAGGTTATGACTGGCAAAGCCTCCACATCCTCAGGCTCACCAGGACTTTCCAAGCTTTGGGGTTCGTGCACACAGTCCCACCCCCATTTAACATCAGTCCCAGAATTTCTCATTTTCCTATTTGGACCAGTTGGTTATCAGCAACCTGACACCTGGCTGTGCTTGAGAACATTTTAAAATCTCTTGAGATTTCACAGCGTGAATTTTCGATTTTAAATGAATAATTGCTTTTAATATATAAAACAGCAAGTTACTGTGCACGGTGGAAAGTTGAAAATAAACTGGAAAGCTGGAAATATTGTTTCTTTTTCGAACTTGGCAAAGTGTTACTGAGATTTCCTGTCCCCTTGCAAGCAAAACAGAACTGTTAATCAAATGAAAACTCAAACAATCACCAAGTCTTGTAACGGAGGAAACTGCCACAACAACCGAAACAGCTTTGCATCAAAATAAGCCGAAGAGAAACTTGACAGTCTCTTTAATTTTAACACAAATTTCGATCATCACAAAAAGAAGGGAGGTCCAGAACTGTTAGGATGACCAGAAGCAGAATTCATCACAGCTTCTAAAAGGGAGGAGATTAAGTACACCAATAACTGAGAAAAATCAGACATATGGGGAAAGGGACATGTGTATAAGAAGGAAAGATTTGTATTTAGATAGCACCTTGTGTAACCTCTAATCATCCTATACTGGTTGATTGCTAATGAAGAATCTCTGATTTGCGGTTACTGTTGTAATGTAAGGAATAAATGTACAGCTCAGACAGCCAGCACACATAGTGGCTTCCTGTTCTTTTTGAACATCTTTCATTCTAAGTATAGTATTTCTGGTAAAAGCAACATACAGTTGAAGTTTTTTGTCGTGCACTTGTTCTTAAAATACAAGAACGCCAAACTTCAAAGGGAACAACAATTTATTTTGTATGAGAAGAATTGTTTATCAAGTAGAGTCTGGTTGCTGAAGGATTACCTTGGGGAACCCACCAAAGAACCATAGTCTCCCATGCCTTTGTTTTATTGAAAAAGTTGCAGTTCCTGGACATATTCGTCATGTTTGCAGAAGTCAAGACTCTGAATGAACTGATGGTAGATTGTAATAACAGGAATTTGGCCGCATTGTGAGCCCAACTGATAATCTTAAATTCATTGTTAATGTAACGCTCAGCAGACTTGAGATGGTTCACTAAGTGTAATTCAGAAGGAGAGAGGAAGGAGGGATCCCAGTTGGGTCTTCTTCCTTCCACACCTTGGCTACCTGTCACATACGATGGAGAAAGTAAATGATGAAACACAAAGGGTTAGCTTGTCACGTAACCTCACTCAAAGATTCAAGCATGGTTGTGGCTTAATACATTCCCACTGTAACTTGATTATTTCCTGGCTAGCAATTCCCCCTCATCTAGAGTCCCTTTCGTTGCCACCCATAGAGACATAGAGCTCTACAGAACCAAAAAAGGCCCTTCATTGTGTCCATGCAAGCCATAAACAACTTCCTAGCTATTCCCAACCCATTTCCAGGCAGTATTGTCTTCATGATTTATTGGTAGGAGAAAGATTCACATATTCTTGAGGGATCATTGCCCTCGAAGGGTTTTTGCAATACTTGATGACCCTATCTCACTGGGTTGGAATATGGAATGTATAATAATGCAAATTGTGTAGCCAAAGTTGAAATTAGATTTCCAGCCAATGGATTTAAAATCATTTCCTGATATATATGTATTGAAAAAGCAAGCTTTTGGTGAGACCATATTTTTCCAATATTTCAGACTGGTGTTCCCTCAGGGCCTACCAGAGGATTTCACCTTCCTTGCAACGATGCTGCTGAAAAAGAAGAAAGTGAAGGAGAATTGGTACATGATCAAAATCACTGATCAGCAGGGCTTGACTCAGGTAATATAAAGAAAGCACAGTTCAGCTCTGTCAGTGCTACATTTACATAGTGACCAGTTACAAGATAAACCATCAGTGCCCAGCTGGAATTCAGCGAATCTCGCTTTATCTGCTATTAACTTCACCAAATAGGTTGGCCACTTATTTTGACTTCCAGTCAGTTTCCCGTTCTGAAGGTGAAAAGGCCTCCTGCTACTTTGGGGCTTCGGTCTCATTTATGAACAACTTGGGGTGGGGGAAGAGGTGTCAAACGTGTACCTGCTCCTTGTCACTGGATCAAAACCTGAACTTGGTACTATGACGACTGTTGACATGGCAAATTGTGGGAGGTAGTAGGGTGGTGACTGGGGAGGTTATGGGTCTCCTGCGGCCCTGATGATGCTGAGGCCCCAGACGATTCCAAACAGTAATTTGACAATTTCCTTAGATGGGCCTCTTTCCTCCTCTCACTATAGTATAAACGGTCTCCTGATGGACTGTGCCAATTCTGACTACAGCAAACCTAAAATAGGTACAAATTCTCTTGGGTATCTCGGCCAATATTCATTCTTCTGCAAAACATTTGGTTACTATGGCATTCCAATTTATGGGAGTTTACCGTGTGCACATTTGCCTGTCACATTTCCCACTGTCGCTACATGTCAAAACTACTACATTGGCTGAAGATATATTATGAATGTAATTTGTTTCTTGGTCCTAAATATGAGCAGGGTGTGATTCTGGTCTCAGCACCCAGGATTTGGGGGTATGGAGGAGAAATCTGTCAGGTAAGTCACTCTGGTGCCACCAGTAATTGCTGGAATTCTGCAATAGTTCTCCCATCTCCAGCTATTTCCATCCCTATGAATGCCATTTTTCTCTTTTTCTACCAGCGGCCGCTAAAATTGAGATCAGAGAACCCCAAACTGATTTTACCCGGAGGTTAAAAATCAAGATAATATTATATTTGCTCTTTACGGTGTGTGACGTTTAGCCCTTCTTCTCTGATTGGTTTTCTTTGTCATATTCAGTTTTCCATTCGAATCGACGGAAGGGACAAAGCAGTGGAGTACAAGGCCAAAGGTCACTTCCAGGACTATGTGCGCTGGGTGTTCAGCAGTGAAGGAGTGGCTGCTCTGTTTGATCTTCGGTGGCACAAACTGGTGATCAGTGTGCAGGCAAACGTGGCCTCCCTCTATATTGACTGTCGTCTGATCGAGATCAAATCGGTGGAGCAGAGAGCTGACATTGACACTGAGGGTCAGACTGTCATGAGCAGGATCGCTGAGGACAACAAGCCAGCTGAAGTTAGTGTCTAACCCACAGTTTCTCTGGTTCCTGTGGCAACACTGATCTCCGGGGTAGGGTGAAGGGATTGGAGGGACCAGCAGCAGTCATTGGGACTCCAACCTAAACCCAGTGTCTCGGTGATAATAATGAGGATTGAGTTAGACGATGCAAGTCACTCAGTTATTTCTTGTTAGAGGATTCTGACTCACTGCTGGGCCAGGGGACACCAGCATCAGTTCTCGACTCCTCACCACTAGTGCCCCAATGGGAAGGATGGGCATTCGGGGCCATTACAAATGTAGGTACAATGGGAAGCCATTCAACCCCTCATGCCTGTTTCACCGTTCAATTCATGATTCATCACTCACCTTTTAATTTCCTAACTAAACAGAACTCACATAAACAAGGAGTCACTGGGTTTGAAACGTTAAGTCTACTTTCTTCCCACAGACTCTGCCAGACCTTTTCTGCTTTTGTTTCGGATCTCCAGCATCCGCAGTTACTTGTTTAATTTTAACCCTTTCAGAGATGCTATTAAACACCTCTAGGGCAAGTGGAATTTGAACCTGTACCTTCTGGCTTAGAGGTAGGAGCACTACCACTGTGCCACAAGAGCCCTAACTGTCCAGGTTATACCCTTAGAGATCAAAGGGAGATGCTGAGTGAGGGACACTCCTCAGAAGCTGTGTACATCCTGCACCAGTCACAGTCACGGTACGAGGCAGAAGAACAAATTAAATGTGAGAAATCTTTCTTGTCACAATATTTGCACTAGCCTCATGCTATTGAGAGTTTAATATGTTTGCCATTTGCTGGAATTCACCCTTTCTTGCTTGTCAGATGAATGCTGCATGATTTTGCAGAGGAATTCAATTAGACAATTTTCAGAAGTAATTTTTTTCCAATGGTTCAGGAGAACAAACTACATCCCGCTGTAGGAATGGGGAGGGATGGTGGAGAAGTGAATAACATCCCAATCTCTGGGTCAGAATTCTGAGTTCACATCGTACCTCAGAACTTAATGGCTGTGCAAACTATCATTACAGGCCAAACTCGTTGGTTATCAATCTGCAAATGCCTCTGACGGAACTACTGGAGGTTGTAAGATTGGGAGACTTTCCTAGACGGAATCATAGAGATAGCTGCAGCACAGCAGCCTCCCCACATTATAAGACTCCATGTGCAGGTTCTTGCTCTGAGCAAGTGTCAGCCTCAGTCAGAGTGGCTTCTACAGAGATACGAACAGGATCTAGAACTGGTTTCAGTTTGTTGAAGCAGGAACACTGAGCCCACACATCGACTCCCATGACATGTACGACGTCTCAAGCTGATTTTTGCTTGGTGCCTGTTGATTCTTGTAAGCAAGGGAATGTGGACAGACATTGGATGAGGCCAGGGTCATGTGTTTTGGCAATTCCTTTCATGGTAGAAGTGGCTGTCAACCTCCATAATAGGTATAATAAGCACATGGGCATGTATGACATGGGACTTCTGATGCCCGTTTGAACGGCCCATCATCACTAACCCCAACCTCCTGCCTTACACAAACATCGGTCACTAGCTTCAGGCAAGGACAACTGTACAAGTGAGGAAGCAGAAGTGGGGGGGTGGTGGGTGATGAGTTGGGGGGGTTAGTGGGGAGAAGGGAACGAAACCACATCCTACAGCTCCAGTGTTCACTCACTGTCCCCGTTTTCAAGGGCCTTTGGCTACACTGACAGAATAAACCCAACTGATGCTGGTCAGTCACACATGGAACAACCTGAACTTGTCTCTCCTAATGCCATTGTCCTGTTTGACTGCACAGGTTGACCTCCAACAGATGATCTTGTTCTGTGACCCTCTCATGGCAGAGAAGCTGACCTGTTGTGAGATCCCAGGAGTCAAAGTAAGTGACAGTGTGGACCTGCCTGTCCAGAAGCATGTCCCACATGCTGTTATACAAATACCGTGAGAAACAAATTACCCTCCAAGCAGCCACCTCTTTACTGCATGAAAAGCAACATACTAACAAACTACTGTAGTTATATAAATGCGCGTGTGCGTGCGTGTGTGCGTGTGTGCGTGCGTGTGTGCGTGCGTGTGCGTGCGCGTGCGTGTGCATGTGTGTGCGTGTGCGTGCGTGTGTGCATGTGCGTGCGTGTGCGTGTGTGTGTGTGCATGTGCGTGCATGTGCGTGTGTGTGTGCGCGTGCGTGTGCGTGCGTGTGTGCATGTGCGTGCGTGTGTGTGTGTGCGTGTGCGTGCGTGTGTGTGTGCGTGCGTGTGTGCATGTGCGTGCGTGTGCGTGTGTGCGTGCGTGTGCGTGCGTGTGTGCATGTGCGTGCGTGTGCGTGTGCATGCTTGTGAGTCTGTCCTCAGGTTGATCAGGCCTGGTGCAGCTGTACTCCTCTTGAAGTCTCAGCTTCGGGTCATCTTCTGGAGGTTTGGTCCTGACCTTTCTCTCTGGGGGGATTGTTGCTCTCGAAATCTCATTTCAGTCTACCTTATGGAGGGTTTGTTCTGAACTCTCTCTGTGCCTTAAATGATACAAAGCCTTTTTTCAAAATCTACCTTTCTGCCCTGTCACTGGAATTCGACTCAACAGTCATTGTAGTCCTGTTAATTGATTTATTACCTGCACTCATCCTGTGGAATGGCCTGCAGTTAACACCTTATTTTTGTTTATTCACTCACAGGATGTGGGCATTAGTGGCTGGGCCAGAATTTATTCTCATCCCTAACTGCCCCCGAGAAGGTAGTGGTGAGCTGTCTTCTTGAGCCACTGGAGTCCATGTGCTATAGGTCGACCCACAATACCCTTAGGGAGGGAAATCCAGAACTTTGACCCAGCAGCATTGAAGGAACAGCAATATATTTCCAAGTCAGGATGGTGACTGGCTTGGATCAGAAAGAGGCCATTCGACCCATTGATTCTGTACTTCCCCGCCAAACAGCATCCCGCCCAGACCAACACCCCACACTATCCTGGTAACTCCGCATTTACCATGGATATTCCATCTAGCTTGCACATCCCTAGACACTACAGACAATTTAGCAAGACCAATCTGCCTAACCTGCACGTCTTTGCGCTGGGTTAGGGTGGAATGCTCTTCATAGAGTCAGAGTCATACAGCATGGAAACAGACCCTTCAGTCCGATCAGTTCATGCCAAACATAGTCCCAAACTAAACTAGTCCCACCTGCCTGCTCCTGACCCATATCCCTCCAAACATTTCCTCTTCATGTACTCATCTAAACATCTTTTAAACATTGTAGTTGTACCCACATCCACCACTTCCTCAGCTCATTCATTCCACAAGTGAACCACCCCCTGTGTAAAAAAATTTGCCTCTCTTGTGTTTTTCAAATCTCTCTCCTCTCACCATAAAAATGCACCCCATAGTCTTGAAATCCCACATCCTAGGGAAAAGACAACTACCATCAACGCTATCCAAACCTCTCACTATCTTATAAACTTCTATAAGGCCGCCTCTCAACTTCCTACGCTCCAGTGAAAAAAGTCCCAGCCAATCCAGCCTTTCTTTATAACTCAAACCTTCCATGCCCAGCAACATCTTGGTAAATCTCTTCTGAACCCTCTCCTGCTTGATAATATCCTTCCTATTACTGGGCGACCAGAACTGGACACAGTATTCCAGAAGAAGCCTCACCAATGTCCTGTACAACGTAGACATAGAACAGTACAGCACAGAACAGGCCCTTCGGCCCTCGATGTTGCGCCAACCTGTGAACGAATCTAAGCCCACCCCCTACACTCTCCCATCATCATCCATATGCTTATCCAAGGACTGTTTAAATGCCCTTAATGTGGCTGAGTTAACTACATAGGCAGGCAGGGCATTCCACGCCCTTACCACTCTCTGAGTAAAGAACCTGCCTCTGACATCTGTCTTAAATCCATCACCCCTCAATTTGCAGCTATGCCTCCTCGTACTAGCCAACGTCATCATCCTAGGAAAAAGACTCTCACTGTCCACCCTATCTAATCCTCTGAGCATTTTGTAGGTCTCTATTAAATCCCCTCTTAGCCTCCTTCTCTCCAATGAGAACAGACCCAAGTCCCTCAGTCTTTCCTCATAAGACCTTCGCTCTAGACCGGGCAACATCCTGGTAAATCTCTTCTGCACCTTTTCCAATGCTTCCACATCCTTCCTGTAATGGGGCGACCAGAACTGTACGCAATATTCCAAGTGAGGCCGCACTGGCGTTTTGTACAGTTGCAGCATGACATCACGGCTCCGGAACTCAATCCCTCTACCAATGAAACCTAACACACCGTATGCCTTCTTAACAGCACTATCAACCTGGGTGGTAACTTTCAGGGATCTATGTACCTGGACACTGAGATCCCTCTGCACATCCACACTACCAAGAATCTTTCCATTGACCCAGTATTCTGCCTTCCTATTATTCTTCCCAAAGTGCATCACCTCACATTTATTTGCATTGAACTCCATTTGCCACCTTTCAGCCCAATTCTGCAGCTTATCCAAGTCTCCCTGCATCCTGCAACATTCTTCCACACTGTCCACCACTCCACCGACTTTAGTGTCATCTGCAAACTTACTAACCCATCCACCGATGTCTGCGTCCAAGTCATTTACAAAAATGACAAACAGCAGTGGTCCCAAAACAGATCCTTGTGGCACACCACTAGTAACCGGACTCCAGGCTGAATATTTTCCATCAACCACCACTCTTTGCCTTCTTTCAGAAAGCCAGTTTCTAATCCAAACTGCTAAATCTCCCTCAATCCCATGCCTCCGCATTTTCTCCAATAGCCTACCATGTGGAACCTTATCAAAGGCTTTACTGAAGTCCATGTACATCACGTCAGCTGCCCTACCCTCATCCACATGCTTGGTCACCTTCTCAAAAAACTCAATGAGGTTTGTGAGACACGACCTGCCCTTGACGAATCCATGTTGACTATCTCCAATCAAATTGTTGCTTGCCAGATGATTATAAATCCTATCTCTTATAATTCTTTCCAAAACTTTTCCTACAACAGATGTAAGGCTCACTGGTCTAGAATTACCTGGGTCATCTCTACCGCCCTTCTTGAACAAGGGCACAACATTTGCAATCCTCCAGTCCTCTGGTACTAAACCTGTAGACAATGACGACTCAAAGATCAAAGCCAAAGGCTCCGCCATCTCCTCCCTAGCTTCCCAGAGAATCCTCGGAAAAATCCCATCCGGCCCAGGGGATTTATCTACCTTCACACCTTCTCGGATTGATAACTCCTCCTCCTTACTAACCTCAATCCTTTCAAGTCTAATAGCCCGTATCTCAGTCTTCTCCTCTACAATATTCTCCTTTTCCTGAGTGAAAACAGATGAGAAATATTTGTTTAGCACCTCTCCGATCTCCACAGGGTCCACACACAACTTCCCACTTCTGTCTTTGAATGGCCCTATTCTTACCCTAGCCATCCTTTTATTCCCCACATACCTATAGAAAGCTTTAGGGTTCTCCTTAATTCTACCTGCTAATGACTGCTCATGTCCCCTCCTTGCTCTTCTTAACTCTCTCTTTAAATCCTTCCTAGCTAATCTGTAACTCTCCATCGCCTCATCTGAACCATCTCGTCTCAATGTCACATAAGCCTCCCTCTTCCGCTTAACAAGAGATACAATTTCTTTTGTAAACCAAGGTTCCCTTACCTTATCACTTCCTCCCTGCCTGACAGAGACATACCTATCAAGGACACGCAATATGTGTTCCTTAAACCAGCTCCACATTTCGATTGTCCCCATCCTCTGCATTTTGCTACCCCATTCTATCCCTCCTAAGTCTTGCCTAATCCCATTATAATTGCCCTTCCCCCATCTATAACTCTTGCCCAGTGGCATGTTCCTATCCCTTTCCATCGCTAAACTAAACGTAACCAAATTATGGTCACTCTCTCCAAAGTGCTCACCTACCACTAAATCAAACACCTGGCCTGGTTCATTACCAAGTACCAGATCCAGTGTGGCCTCCCCTCTTGTCGGCCCTTCGACATACTGTGTCAGGAAACCCTCCTGCACACATTGGACAAAAACCGATCCATCCGACGTACTAGAGTTATAGCATTTCCAGTCAATGTTGGGGAAGTTAAAGTCTCCCATAATGACCACCCTGTTCCTTTCACTCCTGCCCAGAATCGTTTTGCCGATCCTCTCCTCCACATCCCTGGAACTTTGCGGAGGCCTATAAAAAACTCCCAGCAGTGTGACCTCTCCTGTCCTGATTCTGACCTCAGCCCATACCACCTCAGTAGATGAGTCCTCGTCAAAAGTTCTTTCAGCCACCGTTATACTGTCCTTGACTAACAAAGCCACACCTCCCCCTCTTTTACCACCTTCCCTGATCTTTATGAAAGATCTAAACCCTGGAACCTACAACATCCATTCCTGACCCTGCTCTATCCACGTCTCCGAAATGGCCACAACATCGAAGTCCCAGGTACCTATCCATGCTGCAAGCTTACCTAACTTATTCCGGATACTCCTGGCGTTGAAGTAGACACACTTCAAACCAGCTTGCTGTCTGCCAGCACACTCCTGTGACGGTGAAATCCTGTCCATGCCCTCCCTACTCTCATCCTCCTGTGTACTGTTGTACTGTGTACAACCTCAACATAACTTTCCAACTCCTATACTCAAAGGACTGAGCAATGAGGGCAAGTGTGCCAAATGCCTTCTTAACCACCCTGTATTCATATGATGCAAACTTCAAAGAATTATGTACCTGAACCCCTAGGCCCCTCTGTTCTACAACACTACCCAAGGCCCTACCATTAATGTTATCAGCCCTACCCTTGTTTGTTGTACCAAATGCAATACCTCGCATTTACCCAAATTAAACTCCATCTGCCATTTTTCAGCCCATTGACCCATTGGATCAAGATCACTTTGTAATCTTAGAAAACCTTCTCCACTGTCTACTATGCCACCAATTTTGGTGTCATTCGCAAACATACTAACCTTGCCTTCTGTATTCTCATCCAAATCATTTATATAAATGACAAACAAAAGAGGACCCAGAACTAATTCCTGTGGAACGCCACTGGTCACAGGCCTCCAGTCCAAAAAAATCTAAATCTAAAAATGTAAATGACCATGTGGGACCATGGGGCTGAGCAGATGAACATCTTAGATGAGTGGAAATTGAATTAAATTTTATTCATAGACTCAAGACATCTACAGCACAGAAAGAGGCCATTCTTCCCATTATGTCTGTGCTCGCCAAATAGATCTGACAATTTAGACCTATGGCAACATGAGCGAATATCTAAATACCGCTTAAACTCATACTGCTGTAAGAGTTTCTGACTGAAATGCTCTTTCAGGTAGTGCGTTCCAGACTCTCATCACTCTCTGAGTGAAAATAATTCTCAACTCTCCTCCTAGCTTCTACCTCTTACCTTAAATCTGTGATTCCTGGTTATTGATCCCTCTACTAACAGAAAATGTCTTCCTAGTCACCCTATTTATGCCCTTCATAATCTTATACGCATCTATCAGATACTCCCTATCAACCTTCACTATTCCAAGTAAAACAACCCCAGTACACCCAATCTTTCCTCGTAGGTCAGACCCTCCAGCCCAGGCAGCAATCTGATAAATCTCCTCTGCATTCCCTCCGGTGCAATCACATCCCTCTTATAATGTAATGACCAGAATTGCATACAGTACTTCAATAATGGCCTAATCAGTGTTTTATTCAGTTCCAGCATAAACTCTTTGCTCTTCCATTCAGTCCCATGGTTAATAAAGGCGAGTATTCCTTGTGCCTTCTTTACCACATTATCTACTTTCCTGCTACCTTCAGGAATCTGTGGATGTACACACATCAAGGTCGCTGTAATCTTCACTACTTTCTAGAATCTACTATTCATAGTGTAATTCATTGCCATGTTAGCACTCCCCAAGTGCAATTACTTCACTTTAAAAAAAAACACTTTATGGCTTTTAATTAGAATAAAAACATTTTCTTTCAGCTGGGTTCTGGCACCCAAATTAAGTAAGAGTTGTGTGTCACTGACTCTTAACTGTCTTCCTCGCAGTGTGCAAAAGAGTCACTTGTTCTGAAGAGCCGGAGGAATGCTGAAGTGAAGACAAAGAAGAGTTTGAATGTACCTCTACCTCAGTTGAGTGGGAAGATCCACACTAAGTGCTTCTGTGTTGATGACGACACAAAGTCAAAGGTGAGCAAGGCCAGTTCCACCATGATTCACCCTTAGCACCTGGAAGCTGCCCTGGGAATATTGTAACCAGTGTTCTAATCCCCAACTAGACCTACATCTCAGAGGCAGCTGTACTACCAATGCCAGGCTTTGAAAAACTTCACTGTGCTCACAGACCATTTCATTCTCCATCAAACAAAGTTCACCTTAATTTGATCTTTTAGCAACGGAACTAAGATACTGTTGACACAATTGAGTGGCACTGAAGAGAATTTTCCAAGTACTGGCCTTGTTTAGGAATTTGAGATGAACTTGAGTGGTGTTTTGAAACAAGGTGTGAAGCTGGATGAACACAGCAGGCCAAGCAGCAGCATAGGAGCAGGAAAGCTTGACGTTTCGGGCCTAGACCCTTCATCAGAAATGGGGGAGGGGAAGAGGGTTCTGAAATAAATGGGGAGAGAGGGGGAGGCGAATAGATGATGGATAGAGGAGAAGATAGGTAGAGAGGAGGCAGACAAGTCAAAGAGGCGGGGATGGAGCCAGTAACAGTGAGTGTATGTGGGGAGGTAGGGAGGAGATAGGTCAGTCCAGGGAGGATGGACAGGTCAAGGGGGCGGGATGAGGTTAGTAGATAGGAGATGGGGGTGGGGCTTGAGGTGGGAGGAGGGGATAGGTGAGAGGAAGAACAGGTTAGGGAGGCGGGGATGAGCTGGGCTGGTTTTGGGATGCAGTAGGGGGAGGGGACATTTTGAAGTTTGTGAAATCCACATTGATACCATTGGGCTGCAGGGTTCCCAGGCTGAATATGAATTGCTGTTCCTGGAGCCTTCGGGTGGCATCATTGTGGCATTGCAGGAGGCCCAAGATGGACATGTCGTCTGAGGAATGGGAGGGGGAGTTGAAATGGTTTGCGACTGGGAAGTGCAGTTGTTTGTTGCGAACTGAGCGCAGGTGTTCTGCAAAGCGGTCCCCAAACTTACGCTTGGATTCCCCGATGTAGAGGAGGCCACAACGGGTACAGTGGATGCAGTATACCACATTGGCAGATGTGCAGGTGAACATCAACTTGATGTGGAAAGTCTTCTTGGGGCCTGGGATTGGGGTGAGGGAGGAGGTGTGGGGGCAGGTGTAGCACTTCCTGCAGTTGCAGGGAAAAGTGTCAGGTGTGGTGGGGCTGGAGGGGAGTGTGGAGCGGACAAGGGAGTCACGGAGGGAGTGGTCCCTCCAGAAAGCAGATAAGGGTGGGGAGGGAAAAATGTCTTTGGTGGTGGGGTCGGATTGCAGATGGCGGAAGTGTCGGAGGATGGTGCGTTGGATACGGAGGTTGGTGGGGTGGTACGTGAGGACGAGGGGGATTCTTTTTTGGTTGTTATTGCGGGGACAGGATGTGAGGGGTGAGCTGCAGGAAATGCGGGAGACACGGTCGAGGGCGTTCTCGACCACTGCCGGGGGGGGGAAGTTGCGGTCCTTGAAGAATGAGGACATCTGAGATGTACGGGAGTGGAATGCCTCATTCTGGGAGCTGATGCGGCGGAGGCGAAGGAATTGGGAATAGGGGATGGCATTTTTGTAGGAAGGTGGGCGGGAGGAGGTGTATTCCAGGTAGCTGTGGGAGTCAGTGGGCTTGAAATGGACATCGGTTTCTAGGTGGTTACCCGAGATGGAGACAGAGAGGTCCAGGAAGGAGAGAGAAGTGTTGGAGATGGTCCACGTGAACTTCAGGTTGGGGTGGAAGGTGTTGGTGAAGTGGATGAACTGTTCGAGCTCCTCGTGGGAGCGCGAGGCGGCGCCGATACAGTCATCAATGTAACGGAGGAAGAGGTGGGGTTTAGGGCCAGTGTAGCTACGGAAGAGGGATTCTGCAATCCGACCCCACCACCAAAGACATTTTTCCCTTCCCACCCTTGTCTGCTTTCCGGAGGGACCACTCCCTCCGTGACTCCCTTTTCTGCTCCACACTCCCCTCCAGCCCCACCACACCCGGCACTTTTCCCTGCAACTGCAGGAAGTGCTACACCTGCCCCCACACCTCTCCCTCACCCCAATCCCAGGCCCCAAGAAGACTTTCCACATCAAGCAGATGTACACCTGCACATCTGCCAATGTGGTATACTGCATCCGCTGTACCCGTTGTGGCTTCCTCTACATCGGGGAAACCAAGTGGAGGCTTGGGGACCGCTTTGCAGAACACCAGCGTTCAGTTCGCAAGAAACAACTGCACCTCCCAGTCGCGAACCATTTCAACTCCCCCTCCCATTCCTCAGACGACATGTCCATCCTGGGCCTCCTGCAATGCCACAATGATGCCACTCGAAGGCTGCAGGAACAGCAAATCATATTCAGCCTGGGAACCCTGCAGCCCAATGGTATCATTGTGGATTTCACAAGCTTCAAAATTTCCCCTCCCCCAACCGCATCCCAAAACCAGCCCAGCTCGTCCCCGCCTCCCTAACCTGTTCTTCCTCTCACCTATCCCCTCCTCCCACCTCAAGCCCCACCCCCATCTCCTATCTACTAACATCATCCCGCCCCCTTGACCTGTCCGTCCTCCCTGGACTGACCGATCTCCTCCCTACCTCCCTACCTACACTCACCGTTACTGGCTCCATCCCCGCCTCTTTGACTTGTCTGCCTCCCCTCCACCTATCCTCTCCTCTATCCATCTTCTCGCCGCCTCCCCCTCTCTCCTTATTTATTTCAGAACCCTCTTCCCCTCCCCCATTTTTGATGAAGGGTCTAGGCCCGAAACGTCAAGCTTTCCTGCTCCTATGATGCCGCTTGGCCTGCTGCGTTCATCCAGCTCCACACCTTGTTATCTCGGATTCTCCAGCATCTGCAGTACCTATTATCTCTGGTGTTTTGAAACGTTTCAGTGGAAATAACTGATCCTATGGAATCTTATATGAAAAGTTCTGGAACCCAAGTCAGCCCTCAGTAATGGCCGTACTCCCACATCCACAACCGAAATTTGTTGCTTCAATTGCTTCTCCTGTCCAAAGCATCAAACAAACAAAAAAATGGGGTTAGCACCCCCATGTGATCCTGAGGGAGTGCGACATTGTCAGAGGCGCTGTCTTTCAGGTGGGTGATGACACGAAGATTCCAAGTACCCTCTCAGCCGGGTAGAAATGAGCCCACAGCTCTACAAGGTGTTAACCTCTCGTGTTGTGGTTCCTAGTTACTTTCTAAAGTAATCTAATAAATTACTTAAACAGCCCTTCATAGGACACTGTAGCAAAGAAAGATCGAAACGCCAGTAGAAATGTATTAGACAATAATGGAAAATTACCAAACTCCAAACACGCGTTATCTCTGGGGGTGATGACTGCATCATCACCAATTTCCCCAATAAGGTTTGAAATGTTTCCTGTAAATGTGTTTGAAGTGAGGAAACCTAGTATTCCCTTGCTGTGGATGTGCTTTCTCTCTCCTTAGTTCGTGCTGCCCACTGCTCTCGGATGGAAAGTTGTATAGCTTCAGCATGTCACATGAAGGGAGATTGAGTAGGTTGAGCTTGTACTCATTTGAGTTGAGGAAAATGGGAGAAGACCTTACTGAGACATACAAGATTCTGAAGGGCCTTGACAAAATAGATGGAGAAGGATTGTATTCGCTTGTGGGAGAATGTAGGACTTAACCTGAATAAGGGGTTCACCTTTAAGACTGATTCAGGAAGAATTTCTTCTCTCTGAGGCTAGTGAATCTGGAATTGATTTTTAGCTGCAGAGGGTTACCAAGGCTAAGTTTTTAAGCATATTTAAGATAGAGAGGGATAGATTTTTACTCAATAATGGAATAGATGATTTTGGGAAAAATTCAGGAAAATGGGGTTAAGGATTATCAGATCTGCTATCTTCTTATTGAATGGCAGAGTAGACTTAGAGTCATACAACAAAGAAACAGGCCCTTTGGTCCACCATGTCTATGTCAACCAAAAAACACTAAACTACACTGATCCCATTTATCTGCACTTGGTCCATAGCCTACTATGCCCTAGCATTTTAAGTCCTCATCCAGATGCTTCTTAAATGTTACAAGGGTACCTGCTTCCACCATCCTTTCTGGCAGCGCATTTTGCATTTATACCACCCTCTTGGTGGAAAAAGGTTTTCCCCAGATCTCCTCTACATCAGTTAGTCCACACCTTAAACTAATGCCCTTTGATCTTAGACACTTCTACCGTGAAGAAAAGATTCTCACGATTTACACTGTCTATGCCTCTCATCCTTCTGTATTCCTCAATCAGATACACCTCAACCTCCTGTGCTCCAAGGAAAACAAATCCAGCCTGTCCAGTCTCTCCTCATAACTGAATCTTTTCATTTTTGGCAACAATGTGGCAAATTTCCTCTGTACACTCTCCAGAGCAATCTCGTCGTTCAGATGGTGTGGTGACCAGAACTGCACACAGTATTCCATCTGTGGCTGAGTCAATGTGTTAGAAAGTAGTAATTTCCTTGCTCCGATATTCTACGCCCTGGCTACTGAAGGTTAGCATCCTGGATGCCTTCTTCACCACCCTGTTGACCTGTGCTGACACCCCTGATAGGTTGAATGGCCTACTTCTGTTACTATGTCTTATGGTCTTACATGAGCTGGTACACCTTGTCACCACTTTTTCCAGGGCAATTGAGGATGGGCAATAAACACTGGCCTAGCCAGTAACATTCACATCCCATAAATAAATTAAAAAAGCACATGTTTGTTTCTCATTGAGGGCAAGGTGCTAGGCTTTTGTGTCATAATGAGTTATTACATTGAAGTTCCCTCTGTCTGTTCCTGTTATTTGACCATCTTTCTGGACGTGCCTGTACATTAGCAAAATCAAACTCAAATTCAACAGTGAAAACAAGCCACCTGCCAATTGTTCAGTAGATAACAGTGAACCATACTGTAAAACTGAGTAATTCATAGAGACCTCCAATTTAACCTGTACTATGTGCTGAGGTAGGTGATGTTAAGTGTTAGCAAACTAAAATTGACTTAAGTATGTTCATAAAAAGAAGAGCAACAGCCAAATTCTAACAGGAACAGGAAGAGGTCATTCCACCCATCCAACATGTTGGCCAATTCAGATCAGTCATGGCTTGTTTCTAACACACATTCATGGGATGTGCACTTGGTTGGCTAGGCAAGAATTATTGCCTGCCCCTAGTTGCCCTTGGGAAGGTGGTGGTGAGCTACCTTGAACCTCTGCAGCCCATGTGCTGTAGGTTGCCGACAATGCCGGAAGGGAGGAATTCCAGGATTTTGACCCAGTGGCACTGAAGGTGATATATTTCCAAGTCGGAATGGTGAGTGGCTTAAGACCAGAATATATGAAAGCAGAATTCAGCCATTTGGCCCATCAAGTTGGCTCAAGCATATGACCATGGCTGATATGTTTGTCAAACCCCATTCTCTTGCCCTCCTCCCCATTTACCCTTGATCCCCTTACCAATCAAGAACCTGCCTGGCTCTGTCTTAATTAACTCAATGACTTGGCCTCCACAGCTTTCTGTGGCCATGAGTTCCACATATTAACCAGCCTTTGCTGAAGAAATTCCTCCTCATCTCAGTTCTAAAGGGTCATCAAAAAGTTTACTATCCAACAGCTTGTTTGGGAAACACCTGAGCTGCAGATATTAGGAGAGCTGAACACTGGGTTCAAATGATGAACCTCATTGTTCAATCCATTACAACGCCCACTGTCTTGACTTGCAATCTCAAACATAAAAGATTTTTCCTAATTGTAGTAAAGTTCTCTCTGCTTTCCCCAATCAAATATTCCCAGGACAGGCTTGGTATGGAGTTAGATATAGACTAAAGCTCTCTCTACTTTTTTGTTAAAATGAGAGTAAAACTCTCTACTCCTTTGAACCAAAAGTAAAGTTTCCTAGATTATTTTAAGCGGAAAAAAATGCTTCTACTATTTTAAACTGAAATTAAAGCTCCCTCTGTGTTGTCTGCATGAAACACTCCCAGGACAGGTATAGCATGGGGTTAAATACAGAATAAAATTCTCTCCACATACAGCTGGCCATGACAGCCAGAAAGAGGATTAAAGTGAGAGAGAGCGAGGCAAAGAGAGGCAGTGTTGTCAGCCATGCAGACAGCTACATGTGGGACAGTCGAGGGAAGGATAGGTTCTTGACTGCGGTGAATAGTAATGAGAGATGGGGAGTGCAGCTGACAATTTACTTCAGGGAATGAAGTGAAGAGGCGGAGATGGATTATCAGTCCTACTGTTGGCATGAGGGCTGCTAGCTCGAGCAAAAGACGGAGAGGACTTTGGTCTGGATTGTTTCACATTTGTGAGCAACTAAACATATCTTTAACTTATCAAGAATGGAAGAAGCATCCTGTTATTCCATGAAACATTCAACAGGCGAGTTGGGTTTCTGTTCCAAATATCTAATTGAAAGTAGTCTCACTGTCAATGCCAAAGAAATATAAAAGCTGAACCATCTGTTTGATTTTGGAGAGATTAAAGGTTGATCTTCCAGTATGCCTTGCTGCTGCAATGACACTGCTAAATTTGGTGAATTAGAGTCATACAGCATAGCAACAGGCCCTTCGGCCTCACATGTCTATGCTGATCAACAACACAAAACTACAGTAATCCCATTTACCTGTACTTGCTCCAAAGTTCACTGTAGCTCGGTGTTTAATGTAGTCATCCAGATGCTTCTTAGATGTTATGGGAGTAACTGCCTCTACCACCCTTTCAGGCAGCATGTTCCATATTTCTACCACACTTTGGGTAAAAAATACATTTTCTCAGACGTCTGAGGAGTGGCAGATGTAGTTTAATTTAGATATGTGCGAGGTGTTGCATTTTGGTAAGGCAAACCATGGCAGGGCTTGATGGCACTTAATGGTAGGGCCCTGAACAAAGAGACCTGAGAGTTGCAAATGCATAGTTTCTTGAAAGTGAAGTCGCAGGTAGACAGGTTGGTGAAGAAGTCATTTAGTATGCTTGCCTTCATTGGTCAGAACATTGAGTTTAGGAGTTAGGATGTCATGTTGCAACTGTATGGGACATTGATTAGGCCACATTTAGAATACTACATACAGTTCTGGTTGCCCTTCTATAGAAAGGATGTTGTTAAACTTGAGATTTACAGGGATGTTGCCAGGACTGGAGGGTTTGAATTATAGGGAGAGGCTGAATAGGCTGGGGCTAGTTTCCCTGCAGCATCAGAGCCTGAGGGGTGACCTTATAGAAATTTATAAGATCATGAAGGGCATGAATTGGGTGAGTAACAAAGGTCTTTTTCCTAAGGTGAGGGAGTCCAAAACTAGAGGGCATAGGTTTAAAGAGAGAGGGGAAAGATTTAAAAGGGACCTAAGGGGTAACTTTTTCACGCAGAGGATGGTGCATGTATAGAATGAGCTGCCAGAGGAAGTGGTGGATGCTGGTACAATTACAATATTTAAATGGTAGCTTGATGGGTATAGGAAGGGTTTAGAAGGATACAGGCCAAATGATGGCAAATGGGACTAGGCCAGATTGGGATGTCTGGCTGGTGCAGATGAGTTGGACCCCAATTTAGTGTCATCTGCAAACTTACTAATTACACCTTCTACCTTCACATCTGAGCTGTTAATGTACATAACAAACAGCAAGGGTCTCAACACCAATCACTGTGATACATGGCTGGCCACATGTTTCTAAACACATAAACAATCCTCCACCATCATCCTCTCCCTTCTATTTTTAAACCAATTTTGGAACCAGTTTGCCAACATTGCCTTGGATCCCATGGACTCTTACCTTTCAGATCAGCTTTCCATGTGGGACCTTGTCAAAGGCCTCACTGAAGTCCATGTAAATCACATCAACTGTACTCATCAATATATTTAGAACATAGAACAGCACAGTACAGGCCCTTCGGCCCACAATGTTGTGCCAAACTTTTACCCTAATCCTAAAGTCTATTTAATCTCCACCCCTACTTTATACTATCATCCATATGCCTATCTAATAGCCGCTTAAATGCCCCTAATGAGGCCGACTCCACTACCCTCTCCGGCAATGCATTCCACACCCCTACCACTCTCCGAGTAAAGAACCTACCTCTGACAGCTCCCCTGTATCTACCTCCACTCACTTCAAAACTATGCTCCCTCGTAATAGCTACCTCCACCCTAGGAAAATGTCTCTGGCTGTCTATTCTATCTACACGTCGGATCATTTTGTCACCTTTTTAGTCACCTTTTCAAAAAACTTACTTTAAATTAATCAGATAGGATCTCCGTCTAACAAATCTGTGCTGACTATCCTTGATCAATCCCTGCCGTGTTGATGAACCCTATTCCTCAGAATTTGTTCCCATAAATTCCCTACCACTGACATTAGACTAACTGCTTTGTAATTACCTGCCCTATCCCTGCTGCCCTTCTTGAACAAAGGAACCACATTAGCTCTCCTCCAGTCACTTGGCACTTCACCCTTGGCCAGTGAAGTGTTAAATATCTCTGCCAAGGCCCCACCAATCTCCTTGCTTGCTTCCTAAAGCAGTCAAGGATGCATCTCATCAGGCCCTGGGGATTTATGCACCTTTATGTCTGGTGAAACATCTAAAACCTTTTCCTTATTAATCTTAATGCATTCTGGAACCTCACCATCCCAGCTGAAATCCCCGGTTACAATAATCATGGGTATAGAAAGAAACAACGAGTCGCCAATCTCAAAACAAAACAGAAACACACACTTGCAGCAATGCGCCGGCATCTCCAGGCACTACAATCAAGACTATCCCAGCTCAGAGTCTCCCTCTCCCAGACCTGCAAAGGACCTCTCCTGTTTTTTATTCTTCGTAGGATCCACAACCTGAACTCACAATTCTACTCAGCTTTGTTGGACACTAAAAACTGTAAGTACAGTAAACTTACTGGTGCCCACCATCCAAAACAGGCCTCCCCCACCTCCCAAATACCCAGCTGTACCCAGGACCTCCCCCAAAATGTACCCGCCGCCATTGGCCATGAGGCCACTGTCGGAGAACCCACAGATGACATCACATCCGCCACCGCCGGGTACACCACTTCCGGGACAGCGAACGCCATCGCTGCTGAAGCCACCGCCTCCATCTCTGAGACCAACACCACAGACACTACCGTCACCGCTGCTGCTGCCGCCTACCCCGCTCCACCCACCGCCGATGCCGCTCTGCCCACCGCTGACGCCGACACAAATCCGCCCACAGCCGACGCCGACAACGCTTCGCCCAGTGCCGACGCCGACGTAACTCCGCCCACAGCCAACGCCGACAACGCTCCGCCCACAGCATCCACAGCCAGCAGCTCCAGAGGAGACAGCAACACTGAGCCCTGCCAAGTCTTCACCATCCCCCCAGACCTCCCCCTTACTGAGGACGAACGGTCAGTTCTCAGTAAAGGGCTCACCTTTGTCCCCCTCCACCCACATATCAACAAATACCGCTCACACTTGGATATTGAGCAGTTTTTCTGCATCCTCCACCTCCACGCTTACTTCTCCAACCGCGAATCTAACCCTCCCTCTACTGACCCCTTCTCCCGCCTCCAACACAAGCCCTCCTCCTGGACACCACCCCAATGCCTCCTACCCTCCCTCGACCTCTTCATCTCCAACTGCTGTCGAGACATCAATCGCCTCAACCTCTCTACCCCTCTCAAACACTCCAACCCCTCCCCTGCAGAATGTGCAGCCCTCTGCTCCCTCCGCTCCAATCCCAACCTCACCATAAAACCCGCGGACAAGGGAGGCGCCGTTGTAGTATGGCGCACTGACCTCTACATTGCTGAGGCCGGGCACCAACTCTCCGACACCTCCTCCTACCGCCCCCCTGGATCATGACCCCACCCCCAAGCACCAAACCGTCATCTCCCAAACCATCCACAACCTCATCACCTCAGGTGACCTCCCACCCACCGCCTCCAACCTCATCATTCCCCAAGCCCGCACCGCCCGCTTCTATCTCCTTCCCAAAATCCACAAACCTGAATGCCCTGGTCGACCCATTGTCTCCGCCTGCTCCTGCCCCACCGAACTCATCTCCACCTACCTAGATTCCATTTTCACCCCCTTGGTCCAGGAACTCCCTACCTACATCTGTGACATCACCCACGCCCTCCACCTCCTCCAGAACTTTCAATTCCCCGGTCCCCAGCACCTCATCTTTACTATGGACGTCCAGTCCCTATACACCTGTATTCCCCATGCAGATGGCCTAAAGGCCCTCCGCTTCTTCCTGTCCCGCAGACCTGATCAATCCCCCTCCCCTGACACCCTCATCCGCTTAGCCGAACTCGTCCTCACCCTGAACAACTTCTCTTTCAATTCCTCCCACTTCTGACAGACAAAGAGGGTGGCCATGGGTACCCTCATGGGCCCAAGCTATGCCTGCCTCTTTGTAGGTTATGTGGAACAATCCCTCTTCCGGACCTACACTGGCCCCAAACCCCACCTCTTCCTCCGTTGCATTGATGACTGTATCGGCGCTGCCTCGTGCTCCCACGAAGAGCTCGAACAATTCATCCACTTCACCAACACCTTCCACCCCAACCTGAAGTTCACCTGGACCATCTCTAACACCTCTCTCTCCTTCCTGGACCTCTCTGTCTCCATCTTGGGTAACCACTTCGAAACCGATATCCATTTCAAGCCCACCGACTCCCACAGCTCCCTAGAATACACCTCCTCCCACCCACCTTCCTGCAAAAATGCCATCCCCTATTCCCAATTCCTTCGCCTCCGCCGCATCTGCTCCCAGGATGAGGCATTCCATTCCCATACATCTCAGATGTCCTCATTCTTCAAGGACCGCAACTTCCCCCCCCCGCAGTGGTCGAGAACGCCCTTGACCGTGTCTCCCGCATTTCCCGCAACTCATCCCTCACACCCTGTCCCCGCAATAACGACCAAAAAAGAATCTCCCTCGTCCTCACGTACCACCCCACCAACCTCCGGATCCAACGCATCATCCTCCGACACTTCCGCCACCTGCAATCCGACCCCACCACCAAAGACATTTTTCCATACCCACACTAATCTGCTTTCCAGAGGGACCACTCCCTCCGTGACTCCCTTGTCCACTCCACACTCCCCTCCAGCCCCACCACACCCAGCACATTTCCCTGCAACCGCAGGAAGAGCCACACCTGCCCCCACACCTCCTCCCTCACCCCAATCCCAGGCCCCAAGAAGACTTTCCACATCAAGCAGATGTTCACCTGCACATCTGCCAATGTGGTACACTGCATCCGCTGTACCCGTTGTGGCTTCCTCTACATCGGGGAAACCAAGTGGAGGCTTGGGGACCACTTTGTAGAACACCTGCGCTCAGCTCGCAACAAACAACTGCACCTCCCAGTCGCGAACCATTTCAACTCCCCCTCCCATTCCTTAGACGACATGTCCATCTTGGGCCTCCTGCAATGCCACAGTGATGCCACCCGAAGGCTGCAGGAACAGCAAATCATATTCAGCCTGGGAACCCTGCAGCCCAATGGTATCAATGTGGATTTCACAAGCTTCAAAATCTCCCCTCCCCCAACCGCATCCCAAAACCAGCCCAGCTCATCCCCGCCTCCTTAACCTGTTCTTCCTCTCACCTATCCCTTCCTCCCACCTCAAACCGCACCCCCATCTCCTATCTACTAACATCATCCCGCCCCCTTGACCTGTCCGTCCTCCCTGGACTGACCTATCTCCTCCCTAACTCCCCACCTACACTCACCTTTACTGGGTCCTTCCCCGCCTCTTTGACCTGTCTGTCTCCTGTCCACCTATCCTCTCCTCTATCCATCTTCTATCCGCCTCCCCCTCTCTCCCTATTTATTTCAGAACCCTCTTCCCCTCCCCCATTTTTGATGAAGGGTCTAGGCCCGAAACGTCAAGCTTTCCTGCTCCTATGATGCTGCTTGGCCTGCTGTGTTCATCCAGCTCCACACTTTGTTATCTAGAAAATACTGGAAGTAGTGTCAGGGCAGAAACTTGCTGTGTTTGGATGATCATGGTGTTGTAACCGACCTTTGAGCCTCCTGCTTCAGATTGCACCCAAAATGTGCCTTGGGGACAGAAGGAAAAGAATGGTAAAATTGGCAAATGTGACATACTGATGCCTTGTAATCTTCAAACTGGAAGTTCTGTACAGCCAGTATGTTAATTTCCAAGTATTACTGTTTTTTTTCTGTATTTTACCTGGCCAGTGGGGTGCAGAATTTGAGTATGTTGGAGTCTCTAGAGTTTGACTGCATTATTAGTTACTGGCTCACTGTATTCTTGGACACTTCAGCACATGACTCGCCCACCCATTTGTCACCCAATACCTGCCATCACAGAGTCCCTGAGTCCCACATCATTTAAAAAGATTCTGTATTACTCGATTTGCTGATTCATGACTGTCGGTCAAACAGCCTTTTCTCTGGTTTTTATTCAACTGATAGCCAACTTTTAGTTCAACTCTTCAACAAAAGGACAGTAGCTTTCCTTGGCATTGCACAAAAGTGGCAAGCCTGGACTTGGTAGTTCTTGAACCAGTGATCTTTTCTCAATAGTGAGCATGACCTCTGCCTGACAACTAGGAGACTGAAGTAAATAGGACAAATTGACATGTGGTTTTCACACTGTCTGAGGGTGTCATACATACAGTGCAAAGACTGGCACAAGCTGATTGAAGGTGCTTGACCCCTCCAGACACAGTTTGAGTGTGGTCTGTGAAGCACTAGGCACAGTAGCATTTGATGGTTTTGTTCCGGATTCAACACTGAGATTGGGTATTCAGGTATCAGTTGGGTGTCCACCGTGATCAAATGATGAAGCCACAAGATTTAGGAAATGAATCAATGGCTAAGAACCCTAACACCAGTTCACATCTTGAAGCTTATTTTCTCCATTTAGGTTGGTAAAACTGGACAAGAAGACGAGAACAATGAAGAGGTGAGCTCATTTTGATTTGAAACTCCTGTGTTGCTCACTTGATTAGACAGGACACATCTGAGGGAGCCTGTGACACTCTCCTGTTCCCCAGAGTTCTTTATGTCGTTGCAGATTTGTCTCGAACTACATCAAATTGAGTAGCATCAGAGAGCAATTTTAATCCACCAGGCATTCCCTAAAACAGCAAAACAAATCAGCTCACCGTGATCTTTCCTGACGTGTGTGACACAGGCAAGGTCATAAATTTCCAATTTGAGCTATTCTCAGTTTCATATCTGCAGTCAATCTAGTTTAAACCCTCCCTGACAACACTAGCAAATTTCCATGTGAGAATAAAAGTCTTTTTAATTTCTTTTCTAACACCCCGAAATCTGACTTCAGGACCTCAACCCTCTTCGTAGCCATGTCATTGGTACCAGTGTGGCCCATGACTTTTGGCTGATTTTCCTCCCTCAGAAGGATGTTGTGCAGCTGCTGTATGAATTTCTTGACCCTGGCACCAAGGAAGTAACACACCAAACTGGAGTCACGTTCACTGCTGTAGAAATGTCTGTCTGATTCCCTGACGGGGAATCCCCTACCACTATTGCTCTTTCACCCTATTTCCTAATCTGCTCCTTGTTCACACCATATAGGCACCAGTTATACCACAGATTTGGCTCTGGGTCTGGCTGCATTCCTCTGAGGAGCCATCACCTTCAGTAGTAGCTAAAATAGAAATATGGTTTGTATGCAAGATAGACTCAGAGGACTCTAGCATTGACTGTCTGGTCCTCTTATGCAGCCTGGCAGTGTCTGTATGCTCCTAACCTATGGTGTGACCACTTCCTAAATGTGCTACCCACATAGATGTCTACTGCACAGATGTACATCAGTGACTCCAGATGCTTCTCAAGTTCAGAAACCAGGAGCTCAAACTTTTGAAACAGGTGACATTTCTCACATACCGCAGAATGGGCATTTCACTTGGCCAACTGCCCTGCCGTACTGAAACCTTAAAAAGTATTCATTACATTCGAATAAGTGTAATAACTTACCAATTACTCACCAATCAGACTCTTGCTCGGCTCTCAGAGCATAGAGCTGACTTCCTGCTGGCTCTCTGTCACCTTTTGGGAAGTTTTTCAACTCTGCTTTCCTGGAGCCTAACAAAGTTGGAAAAAGGAGAAGCTCCCTGCCTGCTTCACAGAATTCCCTTACTCACCCATCACTGGGGATTTCCTGACGTTCCGGCTGCACTCAATGCCCATTGCAGTCTAGTGTCACTTATTTCTACCGTTGAGATTTGGATGAGTGAACTTTCTGGCAGTTCCAGAACTGGATTAGATCAGCTACTAAATTAACTAATCTCATCTCCTCTCCACCAGGTTTTATTTAATCTTGCACAAACGAAGAAAACTTTCAAAACTTAAAACAGTAAATTTTAATTCAATGCTAGTTGCAAGCAATCAATACTAGATTTATCAAAGAGATTACCCCTTAAGATTCACTCCTCTTACTCATCAAATTCTCACGCTTGCACTCTGTTTCCTTTGTCTTGATCAGATTTGCTATTTGGTGTGTGCTGTGTGGTGTTCAATCACAGTCTATATCTGGTATGAACCAGCTGTTAATTTGTTTGTTAGAATATAAATCATACATGTATTGTGGATTTTATTATTGTTCTAACATCATGTAGTACAGTTTATTTTAGTTTGTTCAAAACAGTGGAATTGTGTGGCTTTATTACCTTTGTTAAGTTCCCTGCATCCTACACAATGTGGTCACTGACACTGGTCATTGGGGACTGATGCTGACTGTAGAGTCTGGAAGATGAGGAATCGCCTCCAGGTCAGGTTTCCATGGAAGTACACCTGGAATTGGTATTGTGCCTTTTTAAAAAATACGTTCACAGGATGTGAGCATCACTGTCTAGGCCAGCGTGTATTGCCCATCCCTAATTGCCCAGAGGGTTATTAAGAATCAACCTCATTGCTGTGGGTCTGGAGTCACATGTAGCCCAGACGAGGAAAGGACAGCAGTTTCCTTCCTAACTGACATTACTGAACCAGATGGGTATTTCCGCGACAATTGATAACATTTTCATGGTCATCATATGACTCTTAATTCGGGATATTTTTTATTGAATTCAAATTCCACCCTGACAAGATATGAATGTGGTGTAGAGCTGGATGAACACAGCAGGCCAAGCAGCATCAGAGGAGGAGAAAGCTTGACGTTTCGGGCCTAGACCCTTCTTCAGAAAGAAGAGATCATTTCTGATGAAGGGTCTAGGCTCGAAACGTCAGCCTTCCTGCTCCTCTGATGCTGCTTGGCCTGCTGTGTTCATCCAGCTCAGTACCTTGTTATCTCAGATTCTCCAGCATCTGCAGTTCCTGCTATCTCTGAAGATATGAATGTGGGTCGCTAGACCATTACCTGGGTCCCGTGATAGTATCATTAGGCTATTGCCTTCTCCTTGCTTTCAAAGAGGGGAATGCTGGTATGTGAAGCTAAGATTTAGTCTATGAATGGTCTGAGCAGTTAATTTGTTAATGTCAGTGACTTGTCTGTGTATTTCTCTCATAGTGTAAGTCCTGCATCCGAAGGGAACCTGGACAGAATGTGAGTATTACATAACAGTTTTACTCAGTTGCTGTGGACAGTTCCTTTACTGTATCGATACTTTGGTTTTTCTGGAATCCCATGGGTAGCCTGGTTTTGGATTCACTCTGACAAGAGCATTGCGATTGAATTACACTGAGAACAAGCTGAGAACACTCTGATGTTTAGTCCTGGGGCATGTTCACTGGATGTTATTTTGGCACACATCATTTCACTTGTTTGGGCATAAAAGGTATTCAATGTAAATCGCATTCTAGAGGAGAGATCCTGTTGCTAATCTACACTGTAGCATGGTCATCACTATAGTGGCCATCTTTACTTTTAGTCACCCCAGTTGATTAGCATTAGAATGTCACTATGTCTGTCTAAAGGCACAAAGGAAGTCACCTGTCCTGTGGTCTATGACTTGGTCTTTCTCCCTGCCTACAGAGCGCTACAGGAATATAGAAAACAACAGGAGGCTCCATAAGCCCATCATTGCTATTTAGAGAAAAATAGACAACTTGTTACCTTTGTCCAAAGTCATAAATATATTTTGATCACAAAAAACAATCATTCTCAGATTTAAAAGGTACCATTGAGCTATCCTTAGTTTCTGGAAGAGACTTTCTAATTTCTGTCACCCTAAGACGTGCCACTCTCTAATGTTTAGACTGTACTCCGTGAGCACGCCAACCAGAGGACATAGTTTCTCTCTATCTGTTTCCCACAATATTTGGAGTACTTAACCCTTAACAGCCCTTAAGCTTCTAAATTCCAGGGGATTGAACCCAAGTTTATGTCATCTCGCCTTGTAATTGAGCCATTGAAGCTAAGGGATAACTCTGTAAAATCCACACAACCCCGCTCCTCCCCCCCGACCTCTTTACACTCTATATCCTTACAGCTAAGGTGCTGTGCAGAGAACTGCTCGCTGTACTCCAAAGTGAAGTTTAACCACGATATGAATTTTGACCCTTATATTCTAGTCCTCTTCACCAGTGTTCAGTTAGCATTTTTGGTGATTTTAATGATCTATCACACTGGGATCTCCCTGCCACATTGCCCCAGGCCCCTAGTCTCTTTGACCTCCACTGTTTTTAGATTTATTTTGAAGTTTGATATAGGAAACTTGGTGCATAATGAAGTAATAATGTGGATAATTGCAAAACATTACTATTAACATCTTGGGGTTATCATTGACCGGAAACTGAAGTGGACCAGCCATATAATTACAGTGGCTACGAGAGACCTTAAAATATAGGGGTAGAATTAGGCCATCTAGCCTATCGAGTCTGCTGTACCATTGATCATGGCTGCTATATTTCTCAACCCAGTTCTCCTGTCTTCTTCCTGTAACCCTTGATCCCCTTACTAATCGAGAACCTACCGATCTCGACCTTAGAAACACTCGATGACTTGGCCACCACAATCCTCTCAGTTTGACAGATTCACCACTCACTCACTCACCATCCTTTGGCTGAAGAAATTCCTCTTCACCTCAAGTCATACAGGTTCTCCCTTCACTCAGAGGCTGTGCCCTCAGGTCCTAGTATCTCCTATTAGAGTCATAGAGTTGTAAAGCATGGAAACAACCCCTTTAGTTCAACTCTGAACAGATATCCTAAATTAATCTAGTCCCATTTTCCAGCATTTGTCCCATATCCCTCTAAACCCTTCCTATTTGTGTACCTATCCAGATGCCTTTTAAATGTTGTAACTGTACTGGCCACCTCCTCTGGCAGCTCATTCCGAACATGCAACACCCTCTATGTGGAAAAAAGTTGCCCCTTACGCCCCTTTTAAATCTTTCCCCTCTCATTTTAAACCTATACCCTCTAGTTTTGGACTCCCCTACCCTATTGGAAACATCTTTTCTGCATCCACTCAATCCAGGCCTCTCAGTATTCTGTACGTTTCGATCAGGATTCCCTTCATCCTTCCAGCTAAGGAGTACAGATCCAGAGTCAGCTGCTTCTCATATGACAGGCCCTTCATCCCTGGGATAATTCCTGTAAGCCTCCTTTGGACACCTTTAACGCCATCACATTGTTCTTAGATATGAGACCCAAAACTGCTTACAATATTCAAACTGTGGTTTGGCCAGAGCCTTATACAGCCTCAGCGGTACATTTTTGCTCTTCATTACTAGCCCTTTCGAAATGAATGTTGACATTGCATTTGCCTTCCTAACGACCAACTGAACCTGCATACTCACCTTGAGCGAATCCTGAATTGGGATTCCCAAGTCCCTTTGTGCTTCAGATTTTCCCATTTAGAATATAGTCTGTGCCTCTATTTTTCCTACCAAAGTGTGTAACCTCATTCTTTGCCACATTGTATTCTCTCTGTCACTTCTTTGCCCACTCTTCTAGCCTTCCCAAGTCCTTCTGCAGCCTCCCCGCTTCTTCCTCAATACCTGTACCTCCACTTACTTTTGCGTAATCTACAAACTTAGCAACAATGCACTCTATTCCCAGATCATTAAAACATAACATGAATAATTGTGGTCCCAGCAATGATCCCTGCCTAACTTCACTTGTCACCAGCTGCCACCCCTTTATCCCCGCTCTCTGCCTTCTGCCACACAGCCAATCCTCCATCCATGCCAGAACTTTGCCCATAATACCATGAGATCTTATCGTATGTTGCCTACTCTTGTGAGGCATCTTGTGAAAGGCCTTCTGGAAATCCAAACAATTCACATCCACTGGTTCTCCCTTATCTACCTTGACCATCACCTCCTCAAAGAATTCTAACAAATTTGTCAGGCATGCCCTCCCCTTGATGAAGTCATGCTGAATCTGTTCCATTTTACTATGCATTTCAAGTACACTGCAAGCTTATCCCTAATAACAGACTCTAAAATCTTACCATTAACCCAAGTCAGGCTAACCGGCCTATAATTTCCCATCTTTTGCCTCCCTCCCTTCCTAAATAGTTGAATTAGCTATTTTCCAGTCCTCTGTGAACTTTCCTGACTCCAGTGATTCCTGAAAGATCACCACCAATGCCTCTACAATCTTCTGAGCTATCTCCTTCAGAAATATGGGGTGTAGTCCATCTGGTCCATGTCATTTATCTATCTTCAGACCTTTGAGCTTCCCCAGCACCTTGTCCTTAGTGATGGCCACGACACTCGTCTCTGTCCCTGACTCTCTTGAAATGCTGCTATGTTATTGGTGCCTTTGACCATTAAGACTGATGTGAAGTATCAGTTCAGTTCCTCTGCCATTTCTTTGTTCCCCATTACCACCTCTCCAACCTCATTTTCCAGCAGTCCAATGTCCACTCATGCATCTCTCTTATCTTCTTGCAATCTTTTGTATTATTAGCTAGCTTATCCTCATATTTCATCTTCTCTCCCCTTATTGTTTTTAGTTGCTGGTCTTCAAAAGCTTCCCAAACTCTGACTTCAAACTAATCTTCACTGCATTGTACGGTTTTTATTTTGCTTTATACTGTCCCTGACTTCCTTTGTCAGCCATGGTTGCCTCATCCTCCTCTGATGCTTTCTTTCTCCTTGGGATGAATTTTTGTTGTGCCTCCCAAATAACACCCTGAAACTCCTGCCATTGTTTCTCCTCCATCTTCCCTGCTAGGTTCCTCCTCCAATCAACTCTGTCCAGCTCCCTCCTCCTGTTTTTGTAGTTACCTTTACTCCATTGTAATACCGTTTCATCTGATTCCAGTATCGCCCTCTCAAAGTGCAGGGCGAATTCTGTCATAATGTGGTCACTGCACCCCAGGGATTCCTTCAGCTAAGCTCCTTCATCACGTCTGCCCCATTACACATCAACAAATCCAGAATTGCATGTTCCCAAGTGGGCTTTACCACAAGCTCCTCCAAAAAATCACGTAAATATTCCACAAATTTCTTTTTGGATTCACGACTAACCTGATTTTTCCACTCTACCTGCATATTGAAGTTCCTCATGATTATAGTAATAGTGTCTTTTTGCCTACCTTTTTTTACCTTCTGATTTATTTTCTGCCCACATCCTGAAAACAGCTGGAGGCCTGTACATAACTCCCATGAGGGTCTTTTCCCTCAATGCTACCCACACAGACTCTACACCTTCTGACTCTATATCACTTTGTGCTATCACTTTAACTTTATTTCTTATTAACAAGGCAACCTCTGCCCATCTGCCTGTCCTTTCGATAGGACATGTATCCTTGCATATTTAGTTGCCAGCCTTGATCCCTTTGCAGCCATGATACCCACACCATTATACCAGCCAATTTCAAACGGCATTACAAACCTTGTTCTATAAGACCATAAGACATAGGAGTGGAAGTAAGGCCATTCGGCCCATCAAGTCTACTCCGCCATTTAATCATGGCTGATGGGCATTTCAACTCCACTTACCCGCACTCTCCCCGTAGCCCTTGATTCCTTGCGAGATCAAGAATTTATCAATCTCTGCCTTGAAGACATTTAACGTCCCGGCCTCCACTGCGCTCCGTAGCAATGAATTCCACAGGCCCACCACTCTCTGGCTGAAGAAATGTCTCCTCATTTCCGTTCTAAATTGACTCCCTCTAATTCTAAGGCTGTGCCCACGGGTCCTAGTCTGCCACCTAACGGAAACAACTTCCCAGCGTCCACCCTTTCTAAGCCATGCATTATCTTGTAAGTCTCTATTAGATCTCCCCTCAACCTTCTAAACTCTAATGAATACAATCCCAGGATCCTCAGCCGTTCATCGTATGTTAGGCCTACCATTCCAGGGATCATCCGTGTGAATCTCCGCTGGACACGCTCCAGTGCCAGTATGTCCTTCCTGAGGTGTGGGGCCCAAAATTGGACACAGTATTCTAAATGGGGCCTAACTAGAGCTTTATAAAGTCTCAGAAGCACATCGCTGCTTTTATATTCCAACCCTCTTGAGATAAATGACAACATTACATTCGCTTTCTTAATCACGGACTCAACCTGCAAGTTAACCTTTAGAGAATCCTGGACTAGCACTCCCAGATCCCTTTGTACTTCGGCTTTATGAATTTTCTCACCGTTCAGAAAATAGTCCATGCCTGTATTCTTTTTTCTGAAGTGCAAGACCTCGCATTTGCTCACGTTGAATTTCATCAGCCATTTCCTGGACCACTCTCCTAAACTGTCTAAATCATTCTGCAGCCTCCCCACCTCCTCCGCACTACCTGCCTGTCCACCTAACTTCGTATCATCGGCAAACTTCGCCAGAATGCCCCCCCGTCCCTTCATCCAGATCATTAACATATAAAGTGAACAGCTGCGGCCCCAACACTGAATCCTGCGGGACACCACTTGTCACCAGTTGCCATTCCGAAAAAGAGCCTTTTATCCCAACTCTCTGCCTTCTGTCAGACAGCCAATCCTCAATCCATGCCAGTAACTCACCTTGAACACCATGGGCCCTCACCTTACTCAGCAGACTCCCGTGAGGCACCTTATCAAAGGCCTTTTGGAAGTCTAGATAGATAACATCCACTGAGTTTCCCTCGTCTAACCTACTTGTTACCTCTTCAAAGAATTCTAACAGGTTTGTCAGGCACAACCTCCCCTTACTAAATCCATGCTGACTTGTTCTAATCTGACCCTGCACTTCCAAGAATTTAGAAATCTCATCCTCAACGATAGATTCTAGAATTTTACCTACAACCGAGGTTAGGCTAATCGGCCTATAATTTTCCATCTTTTGTCTTGATCCTTTCTTAAACAAGGGGGTTACAACAGCAATTTTCCAATCATCTGGGACTTCCCCTGACTCCAGTGACTTTTGAAAGATCACAACCAACGCCTCCACTATTTCCTCAGCCACCTCCCTCAGAACTCTAGGATGTAGCCCATCGGGGCCAGGAGATTTATCAATTTTTAGACCTTTTAGCTTTTCTAGCACTTTCTCTTTTGTAATGCCTACCATACTCAACTCTGCCCCCTGACTCTCCTTAATTATTGGGATATTACTCATGTCTTCCACTGTGAAGACTGACGCAAAATACTTATTAAGTTCTTCAGCTATTTCCTTATCTCCCATCACTAGCCTTCCAGCATCAATTTGGAGCTGCCCAATGTCTACTTTTGCCTCTCGTTTGTTTCTTATGTATTGAAAGAAACCTTTACTATCATTTCTAATATTACTGGCTAGCCTACCTTCGTATTTGATCCTCTCCTTCCTATTTCTCCCTTTGTTATCCTCTGTTTGTTCTTGTACCCTTCCCAAGCTTCTGATTTCCCAGTGCTCTTGGCCACTATAATAGGCTGTCTCTTTTTCTTTGTTACATTTCCTGACTTCCTTTGTCAGCCATGGCTGTCTCATCCTCCCCCGGATAATCTTTCTTTTCTTTGGGATGAACCTCTGTATTGTGTCCTCAATTACACCCAGAAACTCCTGCCATTGTTGCTCTACTGTCTTCCCCGCTAGGCTCTGCTTCCAGTCGATTTTCATCAGTTCCTCTCTCATGCCCCTGTAATTACCTTCATTTAACTGTAACACCATTACATCCGATTTTGCCTTCTCTCTTTCAAACCGCAGACTGAACTCTACCATATTATGATCGCTGCCTCCTAAGTGTTCCCTTACTTTAAGATCTTTTATAAATCTTTAAAGATCTTTTTGTTCTGTGTACTCTGTGCTTTTAAGTACAACACCCTCAGTCCTGCGCTGTCTCCCAGCTCCTCATAGTTGCTCTCTTACCTGCAGTGTCTCCAATTTGATTCCTGAGACTTTCCATACTCTCTGTTTTATTATTTGTCATGGAAACTTTAATAACCTCTGCTGAGCCTGACCCTCCTTTAATTTTTTCCATAAGTTTCCAATCAACTGAAACCCTCCCACCCCAATGTTTAGTTTAAAGCCCTATCCATAGCACTAATTATGCAATTCTCTAGGACTCCAGTCGCAGTATGATTCAGATGGAGCCCATCCCATTGAAACAGCTCCCTTCTTCCCCAGTAGTGGTGCTAAGTCCCATGAATTCAAACCGGCTCTTCCCCTAACAATCTTTGAGCCATGTTTTCACCACTTTAATCTTGTTGACCCTGTACCAATTACCTTGTGGTTCAGCTAGTAATCTGGAGATTATTACTGTTTTAGTTCTGTCTTTTTAATTTAGCCCCAAGCTGCTCATATTCCATTGGCAGGAACCTTTCCCTCTTTCGAACAGCACATATTTTCTCCGTTCATCAGCATTTCATCTGCAATTTTGTCTTTTTTTAAAATTTTAAGTTGTCTCTTATCTCGTTGGTCACTGACAGATGCCTTTTTTATTGCATTTGGAATTCCTACCTGTTTGGAATATTAACTAGCCTGTATCACTTTCCATTCTCATTTCAACTGTATTTTTCTAATCCATGAACAAATTTCCTGAGTTTAATATGGACAGTTTCTGCCTACTCACATTGAAGTCTGCTTTATCCAAACCTAGAACCTGATGGCTGTTTAATGTTTCTCCATTTCAAACTCTCTGTTGATCTTGACGATGTCATGATCACGGTTAGTTAAATGTTCCCACTATATAAGGCTGTTACAGGCTTATTGCTCAATGTTAACTCAGATATAGAATGCCCTCTTTGTTGGCTCAGGGCATATTATTGCAGAGAACTACCCTGGATACATTCTGCAAATTCAATATCTTTCTGACATTTGATGATTAGTCTGTTTCAATCTATACAGAGTTAAAATCACCCATTGAAGTGAGTCTGCCTTCAGTACGTACTTACCTAATCTCTGCATTTCTACAATCTACCATTCACAAGCTCTAGCACACTCCCACTACTATTTCCACTTCTCAATTTTTCCCACAAACTTCCCGTTGCCTTCTTACCTTTAATCATATCCCCTTTTTCCTTTAAGTGATTTCATACTTAATCACTTTGGTTTTTTACCCTGTCTACCATTTTTCCAATCCTTCCTGATCATCTTTCAACCATGCCTGCATAACGGTTGGTCTCTGTTGCCCCCAAGCGTGAATTTGTGATTGGAATGCACAAGTACCTGAATCTGTGCTTCTGTATGAATGTATTTGTTACATTTTTCTTCTTTCTGTCTCATGGTTTAATTACTTTACAGCCTTTAGTTCTCCTTTTACCTGTGATGTCTAAAGCACACTCACTGACACATAGACTGCTGCCATCACTTCTTTTGATTTTATCCTGTTATCTTTTCCACTTGTTTAAAGTCTTTGTGATCATCCTATTTATTCATATCTACAGACTCTGTTCCCAGCCTAGTTTGAGTGGAACCCGTTGTAATGGTATAGCTCCTTCCTGCCCCTGTACTGGTGCTTGTGTTAACTGACAAGGAATGCTTCTCTGCCATACCATTCCTTCAGCCATGCATTCACTTCTCTAATCTTCTTATCCTTACACCAATTTGTATATGGCTCAGGTAATATTCCAGCATTTACAACGCCTGAGATCTTGATTTTTAGTGTAGGCCCCAGTTTCTGACACTTTCTGGACAGGACCATTTCCCTACTGCTCCTCTGTTGTTGGACCCTACATGGATCACATTGACTGGATCATTCTCCTTCCTTTCCAAAATCCTTTTCAGATTTACCTTGTCCTTCATTGGATAGGTGAAAAGAACATAAGAGATCCTTAACCTTGCTGACAAGGACTGCTATTTTCCCATTAGCTATTGAATCCTCTCCATTACCATGTTACTCCTTATCCAACTTAACCCCTACTTTGGGCAACCCTCTAGCTCCAAGATGCCATGATCCACAATTCTAGCTGTACTTCTAACAGGCATTATCCTTCACTAGCATTCACTAAGTTGACACTGGGTATGGAGGGACCGTCTTATGATTGGGTTAGGCCTGTACTCGTTGGACTTTAGAAGAATGAAAGGTGGCCTTATTGAAATATACAAGATTCTTATGGGGCTTGACAGGGCAGATGTGGAAAGATATTTACCATTTTATGAGAGAGTCTCAGACCAGAGGGCATAATCTCAAAGTAAAGAGTCACACATTTAAGACAGAGATGAGGAGGAATTTCTTCTCTCAGAGGGTTGTGAATTTGTGGAATTCTTTACTGCACAGGGCTGTTGAGACTGTCATTAAGTATATTCAAGACTGAGATAGCAGATTTTTAGTTAGTAATAGAATAAACGGTTATGGGGAGAAGGCAAGAAAGTAGAGTTGAGGATTATCAGATTATTCTTCACCTCTGTTTTGTGGTCTTAACCTCGCAGGTAGAAAGTGTTTTGTACAGGGTCATGCTGGTGTTTCCCTAAGAAATACTTAGCAAGGGCATAAGGCAGTTATCAGGTTGATAATACAAGTCAAAATTAGGCTAAATATAGACAGTCCAGAGGGCAAATAGCAAAAGGACTGAGAGAAGCAATGAGAGAATATAACAGGAAATTGGCACCAAAATGGAAAATAATCTATGAGTTCTTTCTTAGGCTTCTACACAGCAAAAACACAATTAGAGAAAGAGTAGGTCTAATTAAGGACCAAAAGGGGATCAACACAGAGGCAGGGCATATAACTGAGGAGCTAAACAAGACTTTGCATCTGTCATTACCAGGGAAGAAGGTGCTGCCAAATTATAGTGAAAGCAGAGATACTAATTGATTAAATAGGTTCAAAAGCCTGACTCTGCTTAGAGTTGACAAGTTATCAAGACTGAATTAGATACATCCAGGGATGACGAAAGGAAGTAAGAGTGGAAACTGTGGAGTTACTGACCATACTTTCCGATCCTCCTCAGAAGTACCAGTGGTACCAAAGAGCAGGAGAATTGCAAATCTTACACCATTGTTCAAAAGCAGGGTACATTTTGGGAAGAAGATCGAAGAGGGACAAAATAATACCAAGGAGACAATTGAAGAGGATTCGGAAATGAAGACATCCGCGGATATAGAACACAGAACAGTACAGCACAGGACTCTATGGCTCGCGATGTTGTGCCGAACATGATGCCAATTTAAATTAATCCCTTCTGGTGCCCTTGGTCCATATCCCTCCATTCCTCGCATAGTCATATGCTTATCTAAATATCCCTTAAACACCCCTAACATGAAAATGTAAATGAGTGGGTTGCTAAGTTTGCAGATGATACAAAGATCAGTGGATTTGTGGATAGTGTAGAATGTTGTTAGACCAGTTGCTGATATGGCCAGAGAAATGGCAGACGGGGTTTAATCTGGGTAAGTGTGAGGTGCTGCACAATCATACCTGCCTTCACCACCACCCCTGGCACTGCGTTGCAGACTCCTACCACTCTCTGTAAAAAAACTTGCCCCTCACTTCTCCTTTGAACTTGCCCCCCTCACCTTAAACGCATGCCTCCTAGTGTTAGACATTTCAACTCTGAGAAAAGGATTCTGACCATCAACCCTATTAATGCATCTCTTATGAAGTCTCTGCTCAGTCTCCACCGCTTCAAAGAACCCAAGTTTTTTCTAGTCTCTCCTATAGCTCATACCCCTAATCCAGGCAGCAGCCTGGTAAACCTGTTCTGCACCCTGTCCAAAGCCTCCACATCCTTCCCGTAATGTGGCGACCAGAATTGAATGCAATACTCTAAGTGTGGCCTAACTAGCTGCAACATAACATCCTGACTCTTGTACACAATTCACTGACCAACAAAGGCAAGCATGCCATACGCTTTCTTTACCACTGTATCTAGTTGTGTGGCCACTTTCAGGGAGCTGACAACTTGAACTCCATGATCCCTCTGTACATCAATAGTGTTCAGGGTCCTGCCATTAACTGTATGCTTTGCCTGAACATGTGATCTCCCAAAGTGCAGCTCCTCACACTTACCCAGATTAAACTCCATCTGCCATTTCTCTGGCCATATCAGCAACTGACCTAACAACGTACCACACTATCCACAGCTCCATTGATCTTTGTATCATCTGCAAACTTACTAACCCACCCATCTACATTTTCATCCAGTTATTTACATATATCACAAACAGCAAAGATCTCAGTACAGATCCCTATGGAACACCACTAGTCATGGACTTCCAGCCTGAAGAACACCCTTCCACCATTACCCCTGCTTTCTATGGTCAAGCCAATTCTGAATCCATGTGGCCAAGTCACTGTGGATTGCATTCATCTTAATCTTCTGGATTCTTTATTCATTAATGGGATGAGGGCGTCGCTGGCTAGGCAGTGTTCATTGCCCATCTCTAATTTCCCAGGGAGCATTTGAGAGCCAACCTCATTGTTGTGCACCTGGAGTCACATGTAGGTCAGACCAGGTAAGGATAGCAGTTTCCTTTCCTAAAGGACATTAATGAACCAGATGGGTTTTTCCGACAATCAACAATGGATTCGTGGTCATCATTAGATTCTTAATTCCAGATATTTTATTGAATTCAAATTCCACCATCTGCCATGGCAGGATTTGAACCTAGATCCCCATATATTGTTATCCGGGTCTCTGGATTAATAGTCTAGCGATAATACCACTGGGCCATCACCTCCCCCTCACCTATGAGCCTACCATGACGGACCTTGTTGAAAGCCTTACTAAAATCCCATGAAGACACCATCTACTGCTCTACCCACATCGATCACCTTTGTCATCTCGTCAAAAAATTCAATCAAGTTTGTAAGACACAACCTGTCCCACACATACCCATGCTGACTGAGAATAATTAGACCATATTTTTCCAAATGCACATAAATCCCTAAGAATTCTCACCAATAGCTTCCCAAACACCAATGTGAGACTCACCAGTCTATGTTTTCCTGGATTATCCCTTTTCCCTTCTTGAGCAGAGGAACATTAACTACTCGCCAGTCCTCCAGTGGCTGGTGAGGATACAAAGATTTTGAGAAGATTTGTAGTTCAGGTTGCAGATGAGATTGTAGACTTGCTCGCTAGGCCAGTTGGTTTGGTTGCAAACGTTTCGTCACCCTGCTAGGTAACATCGTCAGTGCGCCTCTGGTGAAGCGTAAGTGTTCTGTCCCACTTGTTACTTATATGCCTTGGTTTGCTGGATGATTTGGTATTACTTCCAGTTCTGTTTCTCAGTGGTTTGTACATAGGGTATAATTCAATGTGTTTGTTGATAGTTCTGCTTAGAATACCAGACCTGCAGGAATTCCTTGGCATGTCTCTGTTTGGCTTGCACGATTATCGATGTGTTGTCCCAGTTGAATTCGTGTCCCTCTTTGTCCGTGTATAGTGAGACAAGTGAGAATTGGTCAGGTCCCTTGGTGGCCAGTTGGTGTTCGTGTCACCCTATTGTCAGTTTTCTTCCAGTTTGGCCTGTGTAATATACACCGGTATTACTGGTTTGGGTATGGGAACCTTCACATTCGTCAGTAGCTGTTGTAGGGAGGTTGTTGGTTTGTGGGCTACTCTGATACCTTGGAGTCTGAGTAGTCTTGCTGTCATCCTTGAAATGCCTTTGATGGTGATTAGTGAGTCTGGTCATGTTGTGTCTTCCTGTTGTGGTCTGTCTCCGAGGATTCAGAATCAATGATTGTGCCTTTCGGGTATCCATTCTTTTTGAAGAATCCATATAGGTGCTCCTGTTCTGCTTTGTGTAGTTCCGGGTTGCTGCAATGTGTTGTGGGTTGTTTAAATAGTGTCCTTACGCAGCTCCGTTTGTGGGCTTTGGGGTGTTGCAGGTGTGATTGAGTATCTGGTCTCTACATGTAGTCTTTCTACGTACGCTGGTCTGTAGTTCCCTGTTGTTTTTGCGTTCTGTCATTACGTCCAGGAAGGGTAGTTAGTTGTTGTTCTGTTCTTTTGTAAGTTTTATTGCGGTGAGGATGTTGTTTATGTGTTGGTGGGTTTCTTCTAGTATTGTGCGTTTGATAATCACAAAAGTGTCATCTACATGTTGGACCCAGAGTTTGGGTTGGACAGTGGGGAGCGCTATCCATTCTTAGCTTCTCATTACTGCTTCTGGAATCAGTCCTGATATTGGGGATCCCACTGGTGTTCCAGAGGATACAAAGATCTTGGTCAAGCCTCCAGCAATCTCCTCTCTTGCCTTTCTCAGTAACCTGGGCTAGATACCGTTGGGGTCTGGGAATTATCTACCTTAATGCTCTTCAAGAGACTCAACGAATCTGACTATCCTACATATCCTTCTCTTGGATGAATACCAATGCAGAGTAAAAACCAAAAGAACTGCGGATGCTGCAAATTAGGAACAAAATGCAGAGTGTAGAGCTGGATGAACACAGCAGGCCAAGCAGCATCAGAGGAGCAGGAAGGCTGACGTTT
>JAHRHZ010000025.1:41804462-41834945 GCA_024137785.1 Ginglymostoma cirratum
TTTCTGAAGAAGGGTCTAGGCCCGAAACGTCAGCCTTCCTGCTCCTCTGATGCTGCTTGGCCTGCTGTGTTCATCCAGCTCTACACCTTGTTATCTCAGATTCTCAAGCATCTGCAATTCCTACTATCTCCAAAATGCAGAGTACTCCTTTCTGATCTCGCCACACCCTTGGCCTCCAAACACAAATTTCCCCCCTTATCCTTGAGTGGTCCTACCTTCTCCCTAGTTATCCTCTTGTTTTTATTGTATCTATAGAATTCCCTGGGATTCTCTCTAACCCTACTTCCCAAGGTCATTTCATGGCCCCTTCTTGTCCTAATTCCCTGCTTGAGTACTTTCCTGCTTTCCTTACATTCCTCGTGTCCTGAATCTTACATATGTTCACAAGTTGTTGAAAGGTAGCTGAACACGTTGAGAAAGTACCTGAAAAGGTGTTTGGGAAATTGAGTATTATAAATAGATGCATGGAGTAGAAAAGCAAGAAAGCTCTGATGAAACCAACTGAAAAGCATTGTCTAGTCCTAAGCTCTACACTTATGGTAGGATGTGAAGGCTTTGAAGTGAACGTAGAACAAACTCATAAGGACAATTCCAGAAATGAAGAACTTCAGTTCAAATTGGAGAAACAGAAGTTGTTTTATTTAAATAAATGCAGGTTGAGAGTGATCTTGACAGAACCGTTTGAAATCATCAGAGATTTTGACAGATTAGATCCCATTGGCAGAAAGATTGAGGGCCAGAGGAACTTTTTTTTCTAAGGTGATTGACAAATAAACTCAGGACAACTCAAGGAGCAACGCTTTATAAAGTGAGTGCTGAGGATCTGGAGTGTGTGACCTGAATAGGCAGTGGAACCAGCTTCAATCATTGCTTTCCAAAGTGAATCAGAGAAGAAATTGTTTGCAGAGTTTTAGGGTGCTGGCAGAGGAATAGAACAAGAGTGTTCTTCAGGGGCCAGCATGGACACGACAAGCCAAATAGCCTCATTCCATGTTGTAACCATTCTATCATTCTACTTTCACCAATCAGCTCCTTTTAGGCTGCTGCCACTTCATTGGGGTTGATCTCTGAAAATCTCAATCCCTTGCCTGCAGGCTCTCCAATTCTTCAACTAATTGGCCAGATCCTGAAAGCACTGAATACACAAGGATACCATATTTAAAAAGATAGACTTTAACGGCAGCACATACAGCAAACACCATGGGTACTGTTTTTTTCTTGCTCTGTGTAGAGTTAAATATGATTCTTGTCTGTTTCGAATGTTTCCCCTGGTCTTTGTTGCACTTTCTGTATCACTCGGTCCTGACATTGCTAAATGTCCTGTTGTACTGCTGTACTTTGCTGAGCTGCCTAGATCCTAAGATCCTGCAAATAGAATCCGTTCCTGGCTGATTAACGTTTCAGTTTGCCTCAAAAAGGTGATTAGAAGAATCAACCTGATCCCCATTCTTCATAAAACTCAGGAATGCTCAGAAACATGGTAAAGGTTCAAATTACATCTGGAATTAAGTTCTTTCAATGGCCTAGTGGATAAAGGAACACTGCTGGGGAGTCCCAGGTTTGATTGCTGTTTTGTAGGTCGCCATATGCAGGTTGACTGATGGGTGTCAAATCCAGCCTCCACACATTGAGATCCGCAGAGGAAAACCAACCAGTGTTTCATTCTTGAGCACAATCCAGTACTGAGGCATGTTCGGTAAGGCATTGGAGAGTTCAGTCATTGACAGATGCACAACTTTCTGAACAAATGAGCCAAACTGGGGAGAGTTGGAGTGATGGTGAATCTCAAACCCAGACAGAGGTGCTGCCTTCAGCAGAGGAGGTGGAAACTGGCCAAATATTGTTTGTAAAATTAAATTAATTCTGAACTTTTCTATCAATCTCTTACAGGAAGCCAGTGGAATTGCCAAGCAGAAGGTAATAAGCAGTCATCACTGCAATTCTTGCGCCAAGCACTCAGTCATGTTTCTGGGTAGGCCTGAACTGAAGCTAATGTGCATCTCAGAGCAGAAAGTACAATGCACCAAAGGCTTTATTTAAAGATTTAGTCTGTAATCCATTATAAAAATAGATATCATAAGCACCAGACTTACACACAGGCAACTTCATATCCCATGGTCCAAGGGAGATATATAAATTACATATTTATAAAAAAAATCTTCAAAAGTTTTCTTCACTCAAGGATATCACAACAATTTGTGGAGGGAAAACAGGTAACTACTGTCCAGTCAGTTTAATGTTATTTGTAGAGTGTTTGATGGGGCCAGCGGAAAGGGAACTTTCCTCTGTGCCTAACTGCAGCTGTACCTGTCTAGGGTGTGTTTGTTGAATCTTAAAGCAAAATCGAGAACTGACTTCAGAGTGAAACTTCAAACTAACTATTTCTTATACACTACTACTCAATATTGTTGTTCATCGTAATCATAGATATACCAGACTCTGGCTTTAACTGACATTAGTTATGGACTAGCCTAACTACTTTGTTTGGTCATGCCCATGTCCTCATATGAATCTTCCAGAATGATTATTCTCACTCCACCTACGCTGTGCTATTTATGGTCAGTGATGTGCACCTTGATGACATCATTGCAAGCTTACACCAGGGTCCTGAAGGCCTTTTCTGCCCTCATCGTAAACATTGACAGTTATACGTGTATTCAAAGGCATCACCTTGATTTTATTTAGAACATTTATTGTACTTTTTATTCCTATCTGTCCTACAAGTCCTTGATTTGATTCATCTGTTTTGATCGGTAGATAGGTAGATCAGGAAAGTCCGTAACAAGTTATACTATGACAACTTGAGGTAAAGTTAGTGATCTTGTATTTTCTGTGCTGGCTCACATTAGATCAAAGATTCAAACCTAAAGAACTGCAGAATGTGTAAATTGGAAACAAAAACAGAAATTGCTGGAAAAGCTCTGGCAGCATCTGTGGAGAGAAATCAGAGTTAATGTTTCGGGTGGAGTGACCCTTCCCCAGAACCTAGACAGAGATCCAGTTGGTCTGGTTGAAGAAAGTTTTTTGGTAATTTAACTGCTGTGGTGGATGAGAATTACAAAGTGGCTATATATCTTTTGCTCCAGGATTGGTGTTGAATACTGTTGTTCATTCCCTTAAAAAGAAATGAAGCAGTCCAGTGATATGTTCTTGTTCTTCATGTGAAGAAGCTTGTTCTTCAAGGTTCTATTCCAAGGTATCAACGTGCATGTTGGTTCAGCAATGATTGGATTTGTCATTTAATCTGTTCATCACACAAGAATATGGTTGAGGAGTGATCTCTTTTGCTACAATAACAACGTTGTTTGAAAAAGGTTGGGCAGTTGTGCCTTTGCTGATCTGGGGTTTTGAAATCACATCTGTGACAAACTAGTGTAGCATTAGATTGCTTGGGATTTTGTGTTAATGTTGTCACAAGTGGCCCTAAACCCCACCTCTTCCTCCGTTACATTGATGACTGCATCGGCGCCGCCTCGTGCTCCCACGAGGAGCTCGAACAGTTCATCCAATTCACCAACACTTTCCACCCCAACCTGAAGTTCACCTGGACCATCTCTAACACTTCTCTCTCCTTCCTGGACCTCTCTGTCTCCATCTCGGGCAACCACCTAGAGACAGATGTCCATTTCAAGCCCACTGACTCCCACAGCTACCTGGAATACACCTCCTCCCACCCACCCTCCTGCAAAAATGCCATCCCCTATTCCCAATTCCTTCGCCTCCGCCGCATCTGTTCCCAGGATGAGACCTTCCAATCCCGCACATCTCAAATGTCCTCATTCTTCAAGGACCGCAACTTCCCCCCCACAGCGGTCGAGAACGCCCTCGACCGTGTCTCCCGCATTTCCCGGAACACATCCCTCACGCCCCGTCCCCGCAACAATGAATCCCCCTCGTCCTCACATACCACCCCACCAACCTCCAGATCCAACGCATCATCCTCCGACACTTCTGCCATCTACAGTCAGACCCCACCACCAAAGACATCTTTCCCTCCCCACCCTTATCTGCCTTCCGGAGGGACCACTCCCTCCGCGACTCCCTTGTCCGCGCCACACTCCCCTCCATCCCCACCACACCCGGCACTTTTCCTTGTAAGCACAGGAAGTGCTACACCTGCCCCCACACCTCCTCCCTCACCCCAATCCCAGGCCCCAAGAAGACATTCCACATCAGGCAGAGGTTCACCTGCACATCTGCCAATGTGGTATACTGCATCCGCTGTACCCGTTGTGGCTTCCTCTACATCGGGGAAACCAAGCGGAGGCTTGGGGACCGCTTTGCAGAACACCTGCGCTCAGTTCGCAACAAACAACTGCACCTCCCAGTCGCGAACCATTTCAACTCCCCCTCCCACTCCTCAGATGACATGTCCATCCTTGGCCTCCTACAATGCCACAGTGATGCCACCCGAAGGCTGCAGGAACAACAAATCATATTCAGCCTGGGAACCCTGCAGCCCAATGGCATCAATGTGGATTTCACAAGCTTCAAAATCTCCCCTCCCCCAACCGCATCCCAAAACCAGCCCAGCTCATCTCCACCTCCCTAGGCTGCATCCCCGCCTCTTTGACTTGTCTGCCTCCTCTCCACCTATCCTCTCCTCTATCCATCCTCTATCCGCCTCCCCCTCTCTCCCTATTTATTTCAGAACCCTCTTCCCCTCCCCCATTTCTGATGAAGGGTTTAGGCCCGAAACGTCAAGTTTTCCTGCTCCTATGATGCTGCTTGACCTGCTGTGTTCATCCAGCCCCATGCTTGTTATCTCGGATTCTCCAGCATCTGCAGTACCTTTTATCTCTGATGTACTGTTGGGGTCTGTCTCCTCAGAGCGTCTATTGTGCTTTACATAGTTAACATGCCCTGTAGAATGGTCTTTATTTTAAAACAAGACCCTTTGCCGTATAATGTTTCTTGAACACTTTTCTAAATACTGCATTTGATTTGATGTTCAATCCAAAAGCTGCTGGAAATCTTAGGAATTGGACTTTTCATGTCTAACTGGTAACCAAATGCATCTGGAAGCTTCAGTGTTTCTAGTGGAAAGATTGGTACAGGTGAATGTTGTTGCAGTGTTTGATTGTTGGTAGGGTCCTGAATTTGTCGATTATTCTCTTAATTTGAGTGACCCTAAGGTTTTTCTATTCCTTGTCCTACACTTGCTTTGTTGTCACATGGCATTCTTAGTTGATTGAAGTTCTTGCATCTTTGTTGTTGCAGTACTAAAGCTGAAAGTAGTTGATAGTTCTGCTGTTCTAAATGCTATTTTCAGTGCAATGTTTGGTTTTCCTTTTCCAATATGGTGTCTTCACTAACAGGAATAAAGATATTGATGTCCAAGATATTTGCCCATTCAACATCATGTGTTTAGATTTTAGCTTTCTTATGTGATTTTTTTTCACGTTTTAATTAATTACTAAATTGCCTCCGTTGCCAAATCAAGTTTTAAAGGTAGCTGTAATTATTCACATTCCCTCCATTAAAGTTCAGATATGTTCTGTACTAGCTCCACTGGAACCAGTACAAGAAAGGCACAAATGCAACTATTTTCTGATCGTGTTATTGAGTTTTAAGGTACTCTCTAAGCACTTCAGCAGATGGTCTTTGAAGATTCAGCAATCTTGTACATCTGGTATGGCCTGTGTCCAGCTGCCTTGAATAAACACAGCGAAAACTATACTGCAGCCGTCTTATCTTGATTCTCTTCCTTTGTTCAGACTTCTTCTTGACAACAGCTGCAGTGCAGAGTTCAGACTTTTATTCTTTACACACTGTTGATTCATATTTATTAACATTACAACAAAGCATCTGACTGCAATGGCCAGATTTCTGTTCAACATTTGAAGGCCTGAGTCTCTCCAAGAAGGCCTCACGACAGACCTGACTCCAATTAACTGCCCCATTTAGATATATGACCCAGATTAGCAGTATATCCAGAGTTTTCCATTATGATACTGTGCCTTACAGACGTGTTTGTGTAAAGCAACAGTGTGCTCACTGGCAAATTTGCAGCAGAGATGAATTTCAAACCCAATTTGTGGTTCGGAGACATTGGGCATTCAGCCAAAACTCCATGTGGGAACCATTAAATAAAGTTGCTGACTGCCAATTTCAACAGATGCTTTTCTTCAGTCTGTGGGTTTCTGAAGTGAGTGGGAGATGAGTGGTCCAGCCTGGGGCCCTGGCTCCGGGGTAGACACTGACCCTTATGACTAGAGGAACCCAGTCACCAGTTCACCTGGAGTGAACCCTCCAACGTGGCATGTTCTAGACTAACCAACTGGACTTTTAAAAAGACAGACCAGTTAAAAGCAGGGAGGCAGGCTCATCATAATAGCGGGTGGTCCCATGTGAGTGAATCATATTAATTTGCATACAGACTGGGTAAACCAGCTGAGCTCTAAAGTTGTGGAGGCCGAATTTCTGGAGTGGGATAAGAGTGGTTTTCTACAACAATATGCTTGGGGTCAGTGCATTGAGTACAGGAGTTGGATAGTCATGTTATGGTCATACAAGACATTGGTGAGGCCACTTTTAGAATACTGTGTTTAATTCTGGTCTCCCTGCTATCGGAAAGATGTTGTGAAACTTGAAAGGCTTCAGAAAAGATTTACAAGTATGTTACTGGGATTGGAGGGTTTGAGAGACTGAATAGGTTGGAGTATTTTTCCCTGGAGCATCAGAGGCTGATAGGTGACCTTATAGAGGTTTATAAAATCATGAGGGGCATGGATAGGGTGAATAGCCAAAATCTTTTTCCCAGGGAAGGGCAGTCCACAACGAGAGGGCATATGTTAATGGTTAGAGGGGAAAGATTTAAAAAGGACCTCAGAGGCAACATTTTCACACAGAAGATGGTACAGGTATAGAATGAGCTACCAAAGGAAGTGGTGGAGGCGGGTACAATTATAACATTTGTAAGGATTATGGATGGGTATATGAATAGGAAGAGTTTAGTGTGATATAGACCAAATGCTAGCAAATGGGACTAGATCAGTTTGAGATGTCTGGCTGGCATGGATGAGCTGGACCGAAGTGTCTGTTTCCGTGCCGTATAACTCTATGACTGTATGTGATTTTAGATCTAGGTGGGACAAAAACAAGCTATTTAGCAATCTTCTTGTAAAATATCCTTTCAGGATGAGTGATGACAATATCTTAAAATTTTACATTATGTTTGGAAGAGAGGTTAGTTAATTCTGAAACAAGGGTGTTAAATTTTAATAAGGGAAATCATAAGGTATGAGACAAAAAGCGGCTGAGGTAGTTTGAGAAAATTTATTTAAAGATGACCATAAATAGGCAATGGATAGTCTTTAAAGAGCCATAACATGACTAACAGTGACATATATTCCTTGAAAAATGGTTGATCATGGCTAACATAGAAAGTTCAGCATTGTATATACAACAAAGGACAGCTCAGAAACCAAGGAAGGGGAGAATTCCTTGTGAATGCAATCTAGCAAAAAACGTAAAAATGGACTGTAACGTTTTCGGAAGGCGTAAAAATAAAATGTTTGGCTCAAAAGAGTGGGTCCAGTAAGTGCAGAGTCAGGAGAATTCATAATGGGGAATGGAGAAACTGCAGAGAAGCTAAATGATTACTGTGCGTCTGTTTTCACTGAAGCAGATACCAGAAATCTCCCAGACCAACAATCCCAAGTAGCTAGGGAGAATGAGGAATTGAAGGTAATTAACCTCAGTACGACAATTGTACTGAAGAAATTAATGGGATTAGAAGTTTATAAAGCCCAGAGAGATGAAGGAGTGAGCTATGGTGATAGTTGATGCATTGATGATTATCTTCCAGAATTGTATGGACTCTAACATGTTTCCTGTGGATTGGAAGGTAGCAAGGGAATGAGAGAGAAAACAAGGCAGGACTGACCTGTTAACCTTATGCCAGTAGTGGGGAAAATGCTAGAATCTAATATAACTGATGGGATTAATAGAAATCTGGTTGATAATGATCTGATTAGGTATAGTCAGCATGGATTTGTGAATGGAAAATCTTGCTTAACAAACTTGTTGGAGTTGTTTAAAGATATTACTCACAAAATTGATAAAGGGAATCCGATAGAAGTTGTATACTGCGATTTTCGGAAGGCTATTGATGCAAGAGACTAGTTAGAAAAATTAAAACACATGGAATAGGAGGTAATATACTAGTGTGGATTAATGATTAGTGAACAGACAGAAAACAGAGTAGGAATAAGTGGGTCATTCTCACATTGGCAGGCTGTGACCAGTGGGGTACTGCAAGGATCAGTACATGGCTCCAAGATAGAAAGAACTGCAGATGCTGAAGTTGGAGATAACACAGTGTGGAGCTGGAGGAACACAGCAGGCCAGGCAGCTCCAGAGGAACAGGAAAGTTGACATTTCAGGTCTGGACCCTTCTTCAGAAATGGAGGAGGGGGAAAGGAGCTCAGAAATCAATAGAGAGAGGAAGGGTGGGGCTAGGGAAGGTAGGTGGGATGGTGATAGGTGAGTGGTGGGGGTTGGTCAGTGAGGTGGGAGGGGCCGATAGGTGGGAGAGAAGATGGACAGATTGTGTCAGGTCAAGGAGGCGGGGATGAGAGGGTTGGTTGGTTATGGGATGAGGCTGGGGGTGGTGGGGAGATTTTAAAACTAGTGAAATCCATGTTCAGACCATTGGGCTGTAGGCTCCCAAGGCAGAATATGAGGTGCTGCTCCTCCAGTTTGCGGATGGCATCATTGAGATATTGGGGGAGGCCCAGGATGGGAGGGGGAGTTAAAATGGTTGGCAACCAGAAGGTATTGTCGTTTGTCACATACAGCGCACAGATGCTCTTCAAAATGGTCTCCAAGTCTCTGCTTGGTCTCACCGATGTAGAGAAGGCCACATTGGGAACAGCGGATGCAGAAGTACTTGGCCCCAGGTCTTCACAATATACGTCAGTGATTTGGAGGGGAGCACCAAATGTAATATTTCCAAATTTGTGGATGATACAAAGATAAGTGGGCACGTTTGTTGTGAGGAAGATGTAAAGTAGCTTCAGGAGGATTTGGACAGGCTTAGTGACTGGGCAAGAATATGGGAGATAGAATATAATGTCAAAAAGTGTGAGGCCATCCACTTTGGAAAGAGCAGCAGATGTGCAGGTTATTTCTTAAATGGTAAAAAGTTGGATAGTTTAGATGTACAAAAAGACCTAGATGTCCTTGTTGCTAAGTCACTTTAGGCTAATGTGCAGGGACAGCAAACTGTTAGCAAGACTAATGGAATGTCAGTTTTTATTACAAGAGGATTTGAGCAGAGGAATAATGCTTCTGGACTACTGTGTGCAGTTTTGGTCTCCTTATCTCAGGGAAGATATTATTGCTACAGAGGGAGTACAATGAAGTTTTCTTGATTCATTCATATGTTCATCTCTGGCTAGGCCAGCATTCATTGTCCATTCCTAATTGCCCAGGGGACTGTTGAAAGTCAACTATATTGCTGTGGGCCAGACCAGGTGACGATGGCAGATTTCCTTTGTTGGAGGACATTAGTGAGCCAGTTGGGTTTTTCGGACAACCAACAGTGGCTTCATGGTCATCAGTAGATGCTTAATTCTACTTTTTTTTGACTGAATTCAAATTCCACCATCTGCTGTGATGGGATTCAAATTCAGGTCCCCTGAACATGAGCTGAGCTTCTGGATTCATAGCCTACCAATAATACCACGAGGCCATCACCTCCCCTATCACCAGATTTGTCCCTAGATTGGTGGGACTAGTCTATGAAGAGGAATTCATAGAATCCCTATAGTGTAGAAGCAGGCCATTCAGCCCATCGAGTCCATATGGACCGTCCGAAGAACATCCCACCCAGAGCCATCCCACAACCCTTTTCGTGTAACACTGCATTTCCCATGGCTAATTCCCCCTAGCCTACACATCCCTGGACACTACGGGGCAATTTAGCATGGCCAATCCACCTAACTAGCACATCTTTAAACTGGGCCTATATTCTCAAGCATCTTGAAGAATGAGAGGTGATTTCATTGAAATGTACAAAATCCTGATGAGGATTGACAGTGTAGATGGAAAAAAATTGTTTCCCCTTATTGGGGGTCTAAAACCAGGGAGCACAATTTAAAAATAAGGGGGAATGCCACTTAGGTCTGAGATGGGGAGAATTTTGTTTTTCTCAGCAGATTGTAAACCTTTGGAATTTTCTGCTACAGAGGACTGTGTGTTTGAGTATGTGTAATGTAGAGATTGAATGTATTTCTGATTGCTGGTGGTATAGAGGCTTATGGGGATGGCCTGGCAAAAAGGCATTGCATGTTTTTCAGCTGTGATTATATATTATGGTGGGGCAAGTTTGATAGACTGAATGGCCTACTCTTGTTCCTATGTTCCCACCTTACCGTGTGAAGCCGAAGGACCAACAGGGAGGCCCTCCAACACCCACAATCAAAAGAACCACCTATCAAGGTGGGAGCTGAAGATTTGTGACGAAAGAGAGGAAGGGGGCATCTTAACTTGGAGGTGCCCTTAGGTTTTGAAAACTTCTATCAGATCCCCTCCCCTTCTCTGCACGGAGAACAGTCCCAGTTTCTTCAATCTATCCTGATAACTGAAGTTTCTCATTCCTACATCTATACTTGGAAATTTCTTCTGCACTCTGGCCAATGCATTTGCATCTTTCATATTATGTGGTGCACACAGTTATACACAACACTCCAGCTGAAGTATAATGTGTCCTAGATGTTCATCAATCTCTTTGATCTTGCACTCTAAGCGTCTGTTCACGAGGCCTAGAATACTAAATGCTTTATTAACCGTGCTGTCTACCTGTCCTGCCACACGTAACAATATATGTACATATAGAGTTGTAGAGTCACACAGCATGGACACAGACCTTTCTGTCCAACCAGTCCATGCTGAACATAATCCCAAACTAAACTAGTCCCCGCTCCATGCTCCTGGCCCATATCCCTCCAAACCTTTCATATCTGTGTACTTATCCACATGTCTTTTAAACATTGTAATTGTACCCACATCAACAACTTCCTCAGCAAGTACATTCCACATGCAAACAACCCTCTGTGTAAAAACTTTGCCCCCCGTGTCTTTTGTTAAATCTCTCTCTCTCTTCTCTCACCTTAAACATGTGCCCCCTAGTCTTGTAATCCCCAAGCCTAGGTTAAAAAAAAACTACTATTAATTCTATCTGCACCTCTCATTATTTTATAAACTTCTATCAGATCACCTCTCGACCTCCTACACTCCAAAGAAAAAAGTCCCAGCCTATCCAGCCTTTCTTTCTAGCTCAAACCTTCCATACCCAGCAACATCCTGGTAAACTTCTTCTGAACCCTCTCCAGCTTGATAATATCCTTCCTATAACTGGGTGACCAGAACTGGACACAGTACTCCAGAAGAGGCCTCACAAATATCCTGTAAAACCTCAATATGACTTCCCAAGTCCCACACTCAAAGGACTGATAAATGAGGGCAAATGTGCCAAAAGCCTCTTTAACCACTCTAAATATGCATTACGCAAACACCAAAGAAATATATACCTGAACCCCTAGGTCCCTCTGTTCTACAACACTACCCAAGGCCTTACCATTAATTGTATAAGCCCTACCGTTGTTTGTTGTACCAAAATGCATTTACCCAAATTAAACTCCATCTGCCATTTTTCAGCCCATTGACCCATTTGATCAAGATCACTTTGTAATCTTGGAAAACCTTCTTCACTGTCTAACCAACTTTGGTGTCATCTGCAAACGTACTAACGTTGCCTTTTATTTTCTAATCCAAATAATTTATATGGATGACAAACAAAAGAGGACCCAGAACCAATTCCTGTGGAACACCACTGGTCACAGGCCTCCAGTCGGAAAAGCGACCCTCCACCATTACTCTCTGTCTCTTGCCATGAAGCTAATTATGTACCCAGTTGGCAAGCTCACCCTGAATCCCATGTGACCTAACTTTACTAATTAGTCTACCATGCAGAACCTTGCCAGTTTTGGTGTCATCCACAAACTTACTAACCATGCCTTCTGTATTTATAATCATATATATAATTGACAAACAGTAGAGGATCCAGAAGTGATCCCTGCAGAATACCCCTGGTGACAAGCCTCCAATCCAAAAAACACCCCTCTACCCCAATCTCTGTCTCCTGCCATTAAGCCAATTGTGTATCTAATTGGCAAGCTCACGCTGAATCCCATGTGACCTAACTTTACTAATTAGTTTACAATGCGGAACCTTGTCAAAGGCTTTACTAAAATCCAAATAAACAATGTCTACTGCTCTGCCGTCATCAACCTTTTTGGTAACTTCATCAAAAAACTCAATCAAGTTTGTGAGATGTGATTTTCCTTGCACAAAACCATGCTGACTATAATTTTTTGTCTCTCTAAATGTCCATAAATCCTATCTTTTATAATCACCTCCAACAATTTACCCACAACTGAAGTCAGATTCACAGGTCTTTTGTTCCCTGGTTTCTCCTTACAACCTTTCTTAAACAAAGGTAGAACATTAGCCACCCTCCAGTCACCAGGCACCTCACCCATAGTTATAGATGATGCAGATATTTCTGCGAGGGGTCTTGCAATTTCTTCCCTACTTTCCACAACATTCTGGCATACATTGGATCACATCCCGGAGATTTATCCACCTTTATATTCTCTAAGACCTCCCGAACGTCCTCTTCTGTAATGTGAACTATTTTTAAAACATCAAAATTTATTTCGCTGCATTCTCCAGTGTCCATTTCTTCCTACGTAATAAAAATAGATGTGAAATATTCATTTAGAATCTCTCCAATCTCCTGAGGTTCAACACAAGGATGACTCCCTTCATCTTTTAGGGGCCCTTCCCTTTCTCTAGTTACCCTGTTGGTCTTAATGTATTTGTAGAATCTCTTTGGATTATCCTTAACCTCATCTGCCAATGCTATCACGTATCCCCTCTTTGCCTTCCTGGTTTCTCCCTTAAGAATGCCCCTACACTCTTTATATTGCTTAAGAGATATAATTGAACCAAGTTGTCTATATCTAAAATAAGATTCTGTTTTATTCTTGACTTGAACCTCAATATCTTTATTCATCCATCATTCCTTAATCTCACCAGCCTGAACCTTCACTCTAACAAGAACTTAATGCCTCTGAATTCTCGTCATCACACTCTTGAACGCCTTCCACTTATCAGATGTCCTTTTACTAGTGAACAGTCTACTGCAATGCAGTTTTGAGAGTTCTTGTCTCATACCATTAAGATCTGCCTTACATCCATTAAAATCTTTAACTTTTATAGAACGCTTATCCCAAAATGTCCCCCTGCTTTTACTTCAGTCACCTGCTCTGCCTTATTGCCCAAAAGAAGGTCTAGTTTTGCTCCAGCTCTAGTCACATATTGATAAAGAAAATTTTCTTGAACACATTTGACAAATTCTTCACCATCCAAACCTTTAACACTATGGTAGTGTACAGCCAGGTCTCTCTGCTCCTGTACACCATTTAGAATAGTAGCCTTTATACTATCACTCCATGTTCTTTTTATCAAAGTGCATCATCTCACATTTTTCCACATCGAATCTCATCTGCCACATATCCACCCATTCCACAAATGTGTAAATGTCCTTTTGAAGTCCTATGCTGTTCTCCTCACAGTTAATAATTCTCCCAAGCAAGAGCATTTTCTCCCTGACCTGATAGGAAATATCAGTGCTCTCGTCCCAACTTTACACCTCCACAGGCCTTTGTCATTTCTCAGAAAATTACTAATGGTCCTAGTAAATGTGAAACTTGCAGCAAGTTTTCAAACACAGATTATGTGAGTAAATGGACCTCCCCAAATCCACAAGCAGTGCTGATAAAAATTCCTGAAAATGGGAATTCTGTTCAGAATCTGGTCCTATGTGCCACTTTGAAAAGGCTCTGAGTCAGTGTATCTCAGCAAAATTCAGGGCCTAAGTTCCTTTACTTGTTTCTGTCCCATCAATGTATCTACAGCACAATGTAGTGCAACAGCTGACCACTACCAGGAGTTGAAGAGCCCAGTATAACAGCTAGAGTTAGGCCAGCTCGTGCCATGGACCAGATAGAATTTATCCCAACCCAATACCATGAACATACGCTGCCAAATGCTCTTGATAAAATATAGCCACTATGGAGGGAAGCAACAGGGGCAGGAACAGCAACAACAGCATCTCATCTCTGTACTCACTACATCATCGGATACCGATGATAAACATTCCTTACAGTGTAAAATAAAACAAAGTATTGCAGATGCTGCAAATCTGAAACAAAACAAATTGCTGGAGAAATTCAGCACGTCTGGTAGCATCAGTTGATCATCAGAACTGATGAGTCACTGGACTCGAAACATTAACTCTGCTTTCTTCTCACACATGCTGCCAGAACTGCTGAGTATCTCTAGTGATCTCTGTTTTCATTCTTTATAGTGTCCCTGAAAATAAGTCCAGTTCTGGGTGCTTTATTTAGCTGAAAATGTGGTGGCTCGGTGGTTCATACTGCTGCCTCACAGCACCAGGGATCCAAGTTCAATTCCACCCTCGGGCGACTGTCTGTGTGGAGTTTGCGTGTTCTCCCTGTGTCTGCGTGGGTTTCCTCTGGGTGCTCCAGTTTCCTCCTACAGTCCAAAGATGTGCAGGTTAGCGTGGATTGGCCATGCTAAATTGCCCATGATGTGCAGGAATAGTGGAATAGCCATAGGAAATGCAATGTGAGAGGTTAGGTAGGGTGTTTATAGAGTTGGTGGGGACTTGATGGACCAAATGGCCTGCTTCCACACTGCAGTGATTCAATGATCTATTCTATTCTATATTTTTTATGATTGGGATTGTGAATAGGATCCAATTTTATGGGTCATTATCTTCTATGATTACATTTCTGGTACAATAAAATTACTAGCCAGGCTTTTAAAAGTGGAGAGTCCCTTGCCGCCTGGTAAAATACAGTCTGTAATTATTCCAGCAGTCCATTAGATATGTTTGTCTCCGTCTGTAAAACTTTATTGGTCTTTGGTTTTAATCATGGAGACAAACATAAGTTCAAGTGAGTTTGTGTCATAAGGAATGTTAAAAAGAGTTAAGAAAAAGTTGGGCTTGTTTTGTTGGAGGAGAAATGTTATTCTAACATTGGATGTGAGGGTTTCAGTCTTGGCCAATACTTATGTCCTTCCCAATCTTTGTTGTGGGTTGATATTCTTTGGAATTTAGAGAAATGAGAGTCTAATTTAATTGAAACATAAAGATTTTGAACAGGCTTAACAAGTTACATACAGAGAGCTTGTTTGCCCCTGCCTGGGGAATCTGGAACACAAGGGCAGCCTCAGGTACGGGACTAAATGTTTAATGCAGAGATGAAGAGAAATTTTTACTCAAAGGGTTTGAGTCTTTGGAATTCTTTATTCCAAACGGTTGTGGATTTTCTCTATTTCTTGTGTGGGATAAAGCTGTCACCTCTCAGCACTTGCGTTTATTGCCCATTCCTAATTGCCCAAAGAGCAGTTTTAGCATCAAACATATTGCTGTGGGTTTGGAGTCACATGTAGGCCAGACCAGAAAGGGAAGGCAGATTACCTTCTTCAAAGGACATTAGTGAACCAGATCAGTTTTTATAACATTTGACCATCTTAAATTCAAATTTCAGCATCCACTATTAAAGGATTTGAACTATGTCCTATGCTTCATCAATGAATATATTTAAGACTGACCAAGACAGATGTTAGGTTTTTCAGGGATGTGGGGGGTGGGTGAGAATGTGAAATTGGAGCCCAAGATCAGCCACGATTATATGGAGCAAGCTTCTTGGGCCAAATGATCTACTCCAGCTTCTGTTTCTTACGTTCTTAAGTGTAAAAGGCAGCGTGATTAATCTTTGCATCTATCAGTGTTGGAAGGCTGTTCATCCGTGGACTGCAAGCCTGGTAGCATCTTCAGATGTGTGCTATATAGCTGGGCAAAAATCCAGAGCTTGAATCCTGACTGATTTTATCTCACACAGTCCAGGACCAGTTCGAGTACCTACTGCTTCCATCCTGGCAGATAATGGGCATTCTATAAGGTATAGTATTGGAGCTGGTCCTTCTGGTTCTGCAGCCCCTCCCATTATCATGGTTTAATCTCTGACTAATCATGCGGGCATGCAGTTTGTTCAGAGATACTATTCATGTATCATTCTGGTGTTAGCTACTATGAGGTGAATAACAGTGGCATGGGTTAAGGGAGGCAGTACCATACCCACTTGGAGCCGTCCTGCAGCTGAGATCACACAAACGTTTTCTGAATTTGTACAATGTTAATGGTAAAGTGAACAGTTTTGATTTGGAGTGATTCCAACACCTTTTTAATTTGTTTTGCATTTTCTCTCCAGCATGAAGGCTGCATTGTGGTAAGTAACAATTATTCTCCTATCTTCATAGCTGTAAACAATCCCTAATTGATATTTAAGGGTCTTGGAAGTGACATGTTCAAATATCATCACATCATTTAGTGATGCTCAGGAACCAGGTGTAATCATCAAGATTAAAAAAAACAGAAGAACTGCAGCTGCTGAAAATCAGAAACAAAATCAAGAATTGCTGGGAAAACTCAGCAGGTCTTATAGCATCCAAGGAGCAAAAGCAAAGTTAATGTTTCAGGTCCAGTGACCTTTCTTCAGAACTGATGGTAGCTAGGAAAAGGTGGGTACATACGCAGAAAATGATGTGGGGGTCAGGTGTGGAGAAGTAAGCAACAGGTGGAGATAGAGCCCAAAGGGAGAGAAACACAGTTGGACAAACAAAAGGCTGGGTAAAGTGCAGCCTGCGAGAGTGAATAGCAGCCAGTGCGGACCTCTAGAGACTGACAGTGGGAAGTGTGTGGTAGCAGCCCTAGTGATGACAAGGCCTGGTGTGTGGGGTTTGGGATAAGGACGTGGAAGTCATCAATTCCCATTAGTCCCACTGTGCTGAATCTCAGCGGGTCAAGTGTCTTCCCATTCAATCCCATTCAGATTTTATACAGTGCTCTTGTATAGAAAGGGTTTGGGCCTGTGGAATTTTGTATGTTGGAAGGAACAGTAAGTATTCTACTTGGATTAAGCAGCCTCTCATTTGATCTGTATACTTTTACTAGGAGTCAGTTGTAGATGACAAAAAGTATTGAGAACCCAGGTTTAACGACAGCAGGAACGGCTGTGATCATTCCTGATTTACGCAGTCCGTTGGGAGGTATTTGATGACCTGATGCAATATGTGTAAATGTTAAGAGAACATAAAACTCACAATACAGCCAAATTTACAGAATTCTTATTAATCAAAGTTCAAATTATTTTGGTTTTATATTTTGTTCGGTTACCTGGATGGTTATGGAGTTCCTGTCACTTTCACAGTCCTCTGGCCAATGCCAGCTATAATTCTAACCCCTGCACCTCTGCTGTTTGTTGGTCTCCCTCCACCCTCACCCTCAGCAATGATCTGAGAGCCACCACTTTAAGTTGGAGTTAAATTGGAGATGTGTTTGGTGTTCTTGGCTGGCCCACGTTGAGGTAAGTCATGAAGCCCTTCTCTAGGCCAGCTATGGAGCTCCTGGTTTGGATACAGGTTGTGACTTCATTACTGCCTTCATGCTTGAAACCAATCACTCCCCCCTCCTTGATATTTGTAACCCATAAAATTTCCCCAAATGGACAACACGGATGACCCTTTCTCCTTTATTTCCAGTGTCCACAAGGGCAGAAAGGAGAGAAGGGGGAGCCGGTGAGTATTAGCCTTCTTCACTGTTAATAAGTCAAAGCTGCTGAATCTGTAAAATGAACCGTGCCCTCATCACTGCTGGATATAAGGTGATTTCTGTTTTCTTTGTCTATGCTGCTGCACTTTCTCAGTGTCTCAGTTTTTCATCTGATTTATCGATTCCTCTCATCTACATCTGTTACTAGTCAGACACACAGAAAGGATACAAGGCTGTGTCTGACCTGATTGTATTGACCTGACTTCCCAGTGTGCGACTGAGTCATTAAAGCAGAAGAGCCTGGGCTTAATCCTCAGTCTGCACTGATCCCCGTCTGGCTCATGGCTGAGGTTTCTGTGCCAGGAACTAGTTAGTGTTGCACTCAGAGATTCTGGACAACTCCTTATCCCGTACACAAAATTGTACAACTAGATACATAGTTATCTCTGTTAGGTACAATGTTATCACAGTTAGTTATACTATTACGGTTAGATACACTAGTTATAATTACAGTATGATACATTATTATTAGTTATATACACCACTAGTTATTACGCTATTATTGCAATTAAATATACTGTCATTACAATTAGATACCCTACAATTACAATTAGATCCATTGCAATTCCTATTAGGTACACTAGTATGCGTGATTGTTTGTTTCATTTATTATTGGCGAAGCATTAATCTTCAGTGCTGAAACCAACCACACAGATTGTGCTGCACTCTCTCAGATGTTACTGTGCAGGCAGTTAAGGACAACCTGTGAAGCTGACTTCTCCAATGTCTTCTCCTCTCATGGCCCTGATGACAGCAAAGGTTGTTATTTACTTCTAAATAAACCATGACATTTCTTATCTTTTCTTTCTTCTCTGGATTATTTCCTATGGAATACACCCTATCTAATGTTTGAACTGATTATCAAACAGAAATGAAAGACTCTATGCCCGTTCATACCACGCTGTTACTACCAATCAATGTTTTTCCCATTCACCCATCGCCCTTGTGCTCATTGGCCTTCCATCGCCATTTAATGTAACATTTTAAACTCCTCATCTTTGTTTTCAACTCCTTCCATGGCTTTGGCCCCTCCTTCAGTACCTCCCCTGAGGTACCCACTTTTCACCTTATGCCTGGCCTCTTGAGCATCCCCAGTTTTAAACATTTCATAATTGGTGGGCCTAGACCTTCAGCTGCCTTGCATGTCAGCTCTGGGATTAACAGAGATAACAAGGTGTAGAGCTGGATGAACACAGCAGGCCAAGCAGCATCAGAAGAAGGGTCTAGGCCCGAAACATCAGCTTTCCTGCTCCTCTGATGCTGCTTGGCCTGCTGTGTTCATCCAGATCTACACCTTGTTATCTCAGATTCTCCAGCATCTGCAGTTCCTACTATCTCTGGAATTAACAGTCTCTCTTTATCACCTCCCTCCTTTACGAAACTCTTTAAAACCCAGTTCTTTGAACAATCTTGGCCATCTGCCCTAATATCTCTTGTAGCTTGGCATCAAATCTTTTTGACAGCGCTCCAGTTAAGTGCCTTGGGCTATACCTTAACAAGCGTTCTGTATAGATACAAGCTGTTTTAATTGTTTTCTGAACAATTGCTTTGGTGAAAATAATCTTTGATGTTCCTACACTATTGACTGCTCTGCTCAAAGAACAAGAAGTTTAAATAGGTGACTTAAATGATTGTGTCTATATCACTGTCCTGTCTTTGTTAGAAATTAAAATAATGTAAATCGCATTACAATTCTTGCAACGATTGCCAGAAACCTCAAGTGTCCTACCACCTTCAGAGCTAGACTCCAACAGAATGAGTGGCCACTTGCTTATGGTGAGGCTTGTTTCCATGGAGTCAAACCTTCCCAAGAACCATGGCCTTCAGCAGATAACAGGAATAGAAAAGAAAGTAGAAATACATTGCACAAGTTTACCAACTAGACTGCAGATCAATGCCCTGTTGGTTAGCTACTGCCGCAATTATCCTATTTTTAAACAACTATCTCACTCATAGGCAAGCCAAACCCTCTCTAGCTCATGTACATCTCCAGGCTAGTCAACTATGGCAGTGCCAAAGATATTCTCAATGTGAAGACAAAGCAAGATGGCAGATTACCAACTATAAGTCACTGTGTCAGCGTTCAACCCCCAGTGCCAATGATGCCCTCTACTTGAGAACCACAATGTGTAGACAATTCAGTGATTTGAAGATGTGTAACGTTATTGGCTCTCAGCTAACCAGTCTTGGCACTCAGTTCTGCACGTTGTTTAAATTATAATTTCATTTGGGTTTCAGTTTATGATGAATCTCTAATTAGTCTCATGGGGTGGCATGACTGACTTTGTTAAGGGACTTGCTCCAATCAATTTATTTTCTTGGCCTGTTCCGGCGCATATTTCCTAGATTGCAAATTCGGCACATGCTGGATCAGGCACTGGGCAATTTGTTCAGTCTTTACTCTCACTCAGCTGGAAAGTGGATCACACGTCATGCTAGCTACTTCCATGTTCCAACACCTCATTGACATCAGGACTCACATTATAAATGACTCATACTCATATTTGAACTCTCAAGTTAGTGCCATAACTAAACGCACAGGGATGACGAATTTTCCAGGTGAAGTGAGCGCACAGTCACTGTGTGAGCACACAATCACTGTGCTCGAAATGAGAAACGATAGTTTTTGTAACGTCAACCTGTTTTCTCCTGTGGGTTTCCCTCAGTTTCATAAAAGCCATGAAGGAGGTGCTGTTATGCTGTATGGTGACTCCACTGAGTCCAGTGAAAAAAGCAAATAAACAGGGAGAAGGAAGAAGAAGACTGGGGTGGGGGTTGGGGGGGTGAGAGAGACAGAGAGAGACAGAGAGGGAGAGAGAGAGACAGAAGAGCCCAAACTGGGGCAGGGAGAAAGAGAAGAACACAAACTGGAATAGCAGGGGGGAGAGGAACACAAACTGATGGAGGGAGAGAGAGAGAGAGAGAGCGACACAAACTGGAACAGGGAGTTAGGAACCCAAACTGGGGCAGGGAGAGAGAGAATAACACAAACCAGGGGAGGTAGAGAGACAGAGGAACACAATGTGGAGGAGGGAGGGAGAAACACAAACTGCGGAAGGAAGGGAGTGAGAGGAACACAAACTAGGGAAGAAAGGGAGAGGGAGATATTATCTAGATGACTGCAGTGTTGTTGTCTTTCTGTGATGTCTGTAATGTATGCTAGTGTATATCTGCATGTATGTGTCTATTTATGTATGCCGAGGGCAGCGTGTGTTCATATATGTGTAGACATGCATATGTGTATTTGTGTCTGCATGTGTATGTGGATGTGTGTGTGTATTTGTGGACATGCATGTGTGAATGTATATCTGTATGTATATGTCTGTCTGGATATGAGTGAATATGCATCTGTGTATAGGTGTATATATGTGTCTCTGTGTGTGTGTGTAGGATGTTTGTGTCTTCCTGTATGTGTCTGTGTGTGTATATGTGTGTCTGTGAGTGTGTGTCTGTGAGTGTGGATGCGTGAGTGTGGATGCGTGAGTGTGGATGCGTGAGTGTGTGTGTTTGAGTGTGTGTGTGAATGCGTGAGTGTGGATGCATATGTCTGTGAGTGTGTGTGTGTGTCAAGTTTCAACCTCAAGGAATGCATCAAGTCAGAGGTGGCAATCATTTTTTGGAAATTTCTTGTTGGTTGGGATTTCTGTCTTCAAAAATATTATGTCTGTGATTAGACACTTCCAGAAAAATTTGAATCCATTCTGTTAATAAACAGGGAAGCCTAGAAGGAGCCATGGGGCCAAGGGTAAGTGATTCTGCAGAAAAATATTCCACAATCGTACATACTGAAAATAAATTGTCTCCTGGCCTGTGCAGTGGGATGATCACCGAATCATATTTCGCTAAATGATGTTGCTGACTTGGGAGTGTTTTTGGAGCCCTCAGGATGGGATATGGAGCAGGAATGAGTTTCAAAAATCACACACACTGTACCTTTAGGATTTTGTGTCAAGTGCAGATTCTGTGTCTATAAAGCCAGTTGAAGTGGGAGGAGGGTTATCCTGCATGTGTGAAATACATTTTGCGCACAATTAGCCAATTAAAAAGTCTCCTGGTAATGTGTTAAATGGAGGGAACCATGGGTGAGAAAGCACGCACATGTCTGACTGCCTCTTCACACAGTGCCATAAGCAGGCCTCTGTGCCAGCATAGACTAGGAGACCAACATGCGGCAGTACCCAGAGGATGAGGCTGATACAGAGGCATATATCCGGGAAAGGAACTGGCAAAGATAGACACTGGCACCAGAGTACAAGAGCGAACTCCAACCAGGTATCCAAGAGGTAATGCCAGAGACATCTGAGGATGTGCCAGGATAGAGATTGTTCATCAAGACCTGCTGCCTTGTGAATTTTTTTTGGACAGTGCCAGGCACCGTCACCGTTTCTGTGCCAGCATTGTCTTCCAGGACTCACCTAGCAATACATGGCATCTCACAGAATGTTACAGAGGACATAAAGAATGTGATAAATGCCCCAGGAACAGGCAGTCACATTTGTAAACCATAAAGACTGTGAAACTGGAGTGTGACCATAGGAGAGGAATAGTGTTTCCCAGGGAGCTGCCATGATACATATGTCTCACTGAGCTCAGAAAAACCCTGGCCCAGAATGCTGCATCGATTCTCTGTGATGACAGCTATCTCCCACACACTGGGCTGAGGAGGCCATCGCAGCTTCCCCAGGTCGAGGCAGAGGAGCACAACAATCAAGTTCACCAGAGCCAACATCAGTCACACCACTGACAGGTCAGGAGAGACCCTGCTGTTACCTCCCACACACCCTTCCCGAGGGGTTCAGAGTAGCAGCTGTTGACCGTGCAGACAGATCTTACAAGGGGAAGGACATGAGAATGATCAGCACTCACTCCTCAGGTGGGGAGGATTTCTCAGATCCAAATAAGTCTTTGATGGATACCAGGGCCAAACTTACATGCCATTTTCAAATTACTCTTAAGATTGGCCGAACTTTGGTCCACTTCCAGCAAAATTTAGGAAATTACATCAAAAAAAGGTCAGTGCTATCAAATAGAACTCTTAACCTTAATGTTGTTTGTCTTTTTTCTAATTTGCCACTAAGTCTAAACAACTTCTGACCAGCAGAGATGTTTGCAAAGGATGAAGGTAGTACAAGTTGCTGTTAAAATGGACTCGCTCTATGGCATCTTCCTTCTTGCATGGTCACACCTCACTGCTTTGATTCACCTGCCATGTGTGTACCAGCTGGAATCAGTTGGCAGCAATCATGGATTTAAGTTAAAAACTGCAGCTGGATCTCAATAAACAATCCAGGCTGGCACTCCAGAGTGCTGCTTAGGGAATGTGGCCCTGTAGGAGACACAGTCCTTCAGGTGATGGATTAGACTGTTACCAACCTGCCTATCTGCTGAATTTATAAACAAAACAGAGGGATTGGAGTTTTCAAAGGTTGGGGTACCAAGGCTGTCATCCTGTGAATATTAATTCCTTGGGCTGACAGGCTCAGATCCTGTCTCATTCCTGTGTAGGTGTGCGTTAGGCCACTAGTTCCGATACCATTTCTAATTGGATAAGTTCCTGTGGTCAGACTATGGAGTTACTACGTTACGATTAGCTTTAGGTTTTTAACTGTGTCTTGAAAGTTTTTGAATTGTCTGCATTTATTCGTGTCTAAATTGAGAATGTTCTCTCAGCCCATGAAGTCAGAGAAAGGTCAAAAGGGTGAACCAGGAATGAAGGGATTGGTTGGCCTGCCCGGAAGAGACGTGAGTATTCCGACTTTTCTGATTCCATTACAAAACTTGGTACAGATTCACTAAAACCCATGTGGGGATATTGGATTCAAGGGAAGGAATAGATTTAGGAGAGGCCTAGAGGTTGTAACAAGTAGAGTGTAGGGTTGGTGTTCTGGAAGTTTGAGCTCATCTTCTACCCAACCAACTTGTTTTTTTTCCCTTTATTCTTGTATGGGATGTGGGCATCATTGGCAAGACTGGCATTTGATGCAAATTCCTAACTGCTCTTGAACTGTTTGGATCTCTTGCCCATTTTAAAGAGCAGTGACAAGTCAACTCCTTTACTGTGGATTTGGAGTCACATTTGGCTAGACCAGGAAGGGATGGCACTTTTCCAACCCTACGGAACATTAATGGGCTCGAGGGGTTTTTACAACGATTGACAACGGTTATGTGGGCATTATTAGACTCACTTTTTAAAGTCCAGACTTTATTGAATGAAAATTTCACCAGCTGCCACTGTTGGGATTTAAACTCATGCCCCCAAAACACTGGGGTTCAGAGTTACTAGTCCGGTGACATTACCTGGAAAGATTGGTCTGCGTTCAGTTGAAGTTTAACATTGGGACTATAATGATGACCAGATAATTTTTCTGTTCATTTTGTGGCATTTGTTCCTGACTGGTGGTGATGGGCCTTTTTGCTGAGACAGTGTGGCTTGCTGGATCGCTTCAGAGATCACAAACCACCACATTGGCAGTGAGTCACTGAACAGGCTGGACTGCAGCAGGACAGCCAGTTTCTTTCCCACGAAGTGTTAGTGTATCTGTTGGATTGATATAAAACTCCCAGCTCCTAACTACAACATTCTGAGATCATCATAGTGAGATTTGAAATCAGCCCTCAAGTTTGCTCGTCCAATCTTCGTCTAAGATTAATGAGTATAAATCCAGCCTGATCTGTTAACCTGAAAAAAATGGTGCATCATTAGCTGATAATGGTCAACTTGAAATGAGATGCAGCAGGGTTATAAATTAACTTTATCCTTGAGATGAAAACAGCACTGCCATTGGTCATACAGCTCAGAGACAGACCCATCGGTCCCAACTTCTTGATGCCAACCAGGTTTCCCAAACTAAACTAGTCCCAATTTTCTGCTTTTGGCCCATATCCCTCTGAACCTTTCCTATTTGTGTATCTGTCCCAAAGCATTAGTTGTTGACCTCCAAACACTGAGACCACATAACATGGACTGGAGTCACCTATAAGCCACACACGGTAAGGAGAAACAGTTTCCCTTTCCTGTGGGATCTTTGTCAGTCTTTCAGGTTTGAACAGTTTTGTAAAATTCTGTCCCACAAAATGGCATGGTAAAATTTAAAATTGGGGATCCTGAAATTGGTTCACACTTTGCCTGTTTTTTAAGGCTTGAAATAGACATTTCATAGTATCCCTACAGTGTGGAGATAGGCCCTTCAGCCCAAAAGGTCCACACTGACCCTCATAGCATCCCACCCAGACCCATCCTGCTATAACCCACCTAATCTACACATGCCTGAAAACTATGCAATTTTGCATGGCCAAGCCACCTAGCCTGCACATCTTTGCACTGTGTGAGGAAACCCACGCAGACACAGGGAGAATGTGCAAACTCCACACAGACAGTTGCCTGAGGGTGGAATTGATCCTGGGTCTCTGGTGCTGTGAGGCAGCAGTGCTAACCACTGAGCCACCATGCCACCCCTGAGCCACTGTGCTGCCATGTTTCTAATTTGGTGGGTGATGTGCACAGATTGATTCCACTTTGGAAGACTTTGAACCATTGTATTTGGAGCTATCAACATCCAGAGTGGGAAAGTGAAACAGGTACTGAGCACTAAGCATCATTTGTACATTATTATATAGTGGTATAATGGCTCTGAATGGTAGAAGTGTGAATTGCCGTCAAAGCAAAATTCAGGGGAGTCTTACAAGGAAATTACACAGTGCGTGAGAAAGAAGTAAATTGAAGGAAGTGAGGAGTAAGCAGGAAATTTGAATTTGACTGGGACAGTAAAGAGCATGGGCAGTGAACAGGAGAGGGGGATTTGCCTGAAAGGGCTCATATGGGGAAAATCACTGGAATGATTTGATGGACTGGCCCTGTACTGGAACTAATTATGATTGTAGAGAAAGAGAATTTGAGTGAGCTGGTGAACAGTCAGAGCCCAGTGGGACTGTTCATTAAGAATGGGATTCTTAAAGAAAGAGTTTCTTCCTTCGAGACAAAATGACCCACTGCTCCAATCTCCATCCCATTTGACATGTTGCTTGCAGCAATGCATGCAGGGAAATGGGAGTCATTGTCCCAGAATCAGGTCTGGTTTGTGTTGAAAGTGATTGCTCACATTTGCTCTGTTCTTCATCACCATTCTAATTGTGTTTTCAGGGAAAGCCGGGAGAGTTGTGCGTGTCTGGACCAAAAGGTGCAAAGGTTTGTAAGTAATCTGTAACTGTTTTTCAATGTTGTTGAGAGTGTGAGGCTGTAACTATCTGAAGGTTTGAAATTATTTCATATTGGAATTCCGAGTCAGACTTTTAACCCCTCAGGCTTTTGACTCAATAGAAAAACTAGTTGGGAGGAATTTCTTAAATTCAAACAAGTGAGTAATGAAGAAATACTGGAGAGAGGTCCTTAACCTTGAAGGGGCCAGACTGGCGGAGGATATCCGCTCTATCATTAATAAGCTAGCAAAGATATTTAAAGGTAAGCAAGGTTTCCAGATGTTCGTTCTGGGCATCGCTGGCTGAGCCAGCATTTAGTGTCTGTCCTGCATTGCCCTTGAGAAGGTGGTGGTGAATTACTTGTTTCATTGAACTGTTGCAGTCCATATGCTGTAGGTAGACCCACAATGCAAGCATATTTCTTCATCCTTAATAGTGTTGTTGGAGCCACAGTCATCTGGTAAGTGGGTTGTATTCCATTAAAAGCCTGACTTGTGCCTTGTAGATGGTGGACAGATTTTGGAGAGCCAGGCATCGAGTCACTTCTGCATAGAATTCCCAGCCTTGATTTATTTAATAGTCTAGGGTAACCTCAGTTTGGAGCAATGCATCAAAATACAGCCAATCAAGGGATGCAGGGGACTCTAGTGAAAAACCAATTTTGGAGAACGGAGATATACTTCATGTGAAGAGTGATCAATTCTTGGAATGGTTTCTGGGTACGGAATGGTAATTAATATCTGTAACTTAAAAGCGTGTTCAATGCAGTGTTGGGAGTTGGGGCAATAGATTATGTTCCACAGGATATGAGCTAAGTTTGAGCAAACTGCCTCCTTCACCTGTCCCAATAAAGCTTTTATCTGCTGGTGAGGTTTATATAGGTTTGATAGTGGTTAAGTCGCTCCCTGTGTTGCAGCACAGCAAGGTGTAATCATAGCATTAGTTCCAAAAAATGGTTCATTTTCAGGAAGCTGTTCTCACAGGGGAATGACTGCATCAGCCTGTGTCTGCTTTCTGGGTGTATAGTCAGAAATAGATTGAAATGTGTTCACCCTCCTCCTCAACCAGTTAACGGTTCCTCCACTGCTGGTTTCTTCCTTGAAATTTGGATGGCCCTGACAGTCAGTATGAGGGTGAGAGAGGAATGGAAAGTGGCAGAGCAATTCTCAAAGAAACGGGGATATGCGGAAGGGGAATGCAAAGCGATGTTCTTGATTTTGCTTGTCAGAAGTGGGCAAAGGTGCACTAAAATCGGGTTTGCCAAACACGGAGATAGATGGTAAATGGGCAAAAAATCTGGGCATATTGGCAATCATGTGGGTGGGATGGAGAACAGTAAGTAAAAGTACATCATTCCAGGTGCAGGTGGACCATGTGTGGCTTCACATTCAAGTGCGTCGATAACTCTGTTGGCTATGGCCATCAGAACCTCCTTTAAGGACACACACTGTTTTGCCATTTTTGGCCTGGCTTTGCTGAGGTCCAGATGCCTCAGGGTAAACAAGTCATACAGTTGGGGATCTCACACCAACGTTTGGGTCTTGCTTTGCAACAACGCAAATAAGTTTCAGTGTATCTTTCCTTTTCTACGACCTGAAGGCAGACACAGGGAGATGGAATCACCCCTTTGTGAGAGCAGATTCCTAAAAAAATCGAATCATTCCTGGAGCCAGTGTTCATCCCAAACATCTAATGCTTACTTCAGAATAGTTTGTACGGGTTGACTTTTCTCAGCTTTTACCAAGATAGCAGGTGCATCTCCAACTCCTTCCCCTGAGCTGCTTCAGTATTGTCAGAGACTGTCAGTATCACAAAGTGCTTGAAGATAAAACCACATTTCTGAGTCATTGAGATAACACGGTGTAGGGCTGGATGAACACATCAGGCCAAGCAGCATCAGAGGAGCAGGAACGCTGACGTTTCGGGTCTGGACCCTTCTTCAGAGCTGGCTTTGAAGTATGGTTTTACAAGTTCTGATAAAGGGTTCCAACCCAAAACATTGACGTTCCTGCTCCTGTGATGCTGCCTGGCTTGCTGTGTTCATCCAGCTGTACACCTTGTTATCTCAGATGCTCCAGCATCCGCAGTTCCTACCATTTCTGAGTCATTGTCTCTTAGATCTGCTTTTGACTCAGAAATCCTGAGTTGTGGCAGAGTGATGGCCTCGTAACTTAGTATCCATCAGCTGAGGCAATTTGTTGCTCGTTGGGTTCAAAGGACACCCTTTCAACGTAACATTTCTTTCAGAGGTAGGGGCATCATTCACTGTGGAAAAGCCCATTCCACCATCTGAGTTCTGGAAAAAGAAGTTCTGGTTTTCCTTTCAAAAGTGCTAACAACCTCCACCCTCACATTGCCAGGTTAGTCAGGGAATGTACCTTTAAGAACAGTGACTGTGGCAGTCTCCAGCAGATGTTTGTTTGTTCTCTTTATTAGGGAGATCCAGGACCAGTTGGACCGGAGGGACTGGCTGGTGAGCCAGGATCCCCAGGACCTCCAGGACCCCCGGGGATAGGAATACCAGGAAAGCCGGTGAGTGTTGGCCGCAGGATGGAGTGAAGAGCAGCAGCAGAGGGGGCTGTGTGACAGGTCATGCAGCAGAAGTGGCAGGAGTGCAGATCCATAAAGGTACTGCAGCACAGGGTCAGGGTGGCAGAGGAGCCTGGAGCACACTCAGCTTCTCCACCCTTTCCCTGAGATTCCCAATGGAATGAGTATTACTTCAGCTTGACTATCCAACCCAGTAGTGATCACACTCCTCTCTTTGGTGATCCTCGCACGTTCCTCCTCACCACACCGCACTCCCTACTCCCTCACCATGCTCTCCCCCTCCTTACCTGTCCCTTTGCCATTCCTTCCTCCTCATCCTCACCTTCCCTTCCCCCTCCCTATTCTCCCACTTGTCTTGTCTCTTTCCGACCCATCTCCTGGCACTACTCCCTCCCCTCTACTTCTCTTCCCTTCACTTCCCTCTGACTCTTCCCTTCACCTTTGCATCACACCAACTCAATGCAACAAGCCTCTATACCCCTCCCCTTTGGCACCTCACGATTGCACGATCTTACTCACCCCTCACGACTGCCCTTGCTCCTGATTCTCCCCTCCCTGACCTCACCATTCCTTTCCCATCATCATCCCTCCTTCACTCCTGCTCTTTCCCTTCATCACCTTGCTTCCTCCTCTTCTCTCCCCCGTTTGCCTCCCCTCCCTCTACCTGCATGATCCCACTCCCTTCACTACTGCCTTTGCCTGTGTCCTACCACTGCCCTTGCCCTCTTACTAACCCCTTTGCTCTTCATCTCCCTCACCCCCTTTCCCATTTCCCTCACTGCTTCCACCCCTTTCCCTCCCACACAGCATCATCGCCCCATCAATCTCATCATCCCAACCCCTCTCCACCCCACTGAAATAATGAGGAAACGTAAAACGTTGTTATGTTCAATGTCTCTGTGATTTTGGTCCTGGGTGTTGTTCACAGTAACATCCTGGAAGTTTATCTTCAGTTCCTCCAGAAAAGTTTTGCCGAGTTGGTAATACGACCTTGTGGTCGCACCACATCCCCACCCCCACCTTCTTCACTCTTGCAACATAAGAAACAGGAGCAGGAGAAAGCCACTTGGCCCCTCAATTCTGCTGCACCATTTTATAAGATCATGGCGAATTATACTAGGCCTCAACCCCACTTTTGTGCTGGCTTGTCATAGCCCCCAACTCCTCTATGTTTCAAAGATTTACCTCCTCTTTAAATACTTTCAGTAATGAAGCCTCCACACTTCTCTGGGGCAGACAATTTCAAACACTCACTGCCATCTGAGAGAAACAATTCTTTCTCATCTCTGTTTGTGAATGAGTACACTGTATGTGCACACTCTTATCCTTTGTCCCCCTGGTGAAAAGTTTCACTTGACCATTCTGTGCTTTGCCCCTGGATGTGTTGTGTTTTCATTGTTGGAACATTAAGGCTTCCCTCATTCCAGACTTCTGCTCTCTGCACAGGCACTGAGGTCTAACTCGTTCTTTCCCTGGCCCCAGCACAAAGAGATTATTGTAACGTCTTGCGGTTAATGCAGCTTTAACAATTGTTTCCCTTTATGTCCCAAAGGGAAAACCTGGTGGCCCACCCGGACCAAAAGGAGAAGCAGTAAGTACATTTCAGGAACTTACTCAGCTCAAAATTCCTGACCCAGATTTGCTGCTGTATCCCAGAGTCTCTGCACCTCCACACCCCTGTGCATTAGTTATCGCCTGCTCTCTCTGCACCACCCTGCTCTCCACTATTTTTTCATTAACTTTTGTAAATGTGTTGTTCAATCTTCAGCAAGTTTCCAACGCTTCAGAAATGGCTTGCACGTTCCAGGGATTTGTGATTAATCCCTGAGTCATGACTGTGGGGCAGATGAGGAGTACAATCCCTGGAGCATTAAAACGCAGTTCTGTGCTTTAACTAGCACGGGGCTGGATGAACACAGCAGGTCAAGCAGCATCATAGGAGCAGGAAAACTTGACGTTTCGGG
>JAHRHZ010000025.1:41835345-41859503 GCA_024137785.1 Ginglymostoma cirratum
AGTCTAGGCCCGAAACGTCAAGCTTTCCTGCTCCTATGATGCTGCTTGGCCTGCTGTGTTCATCCAGCTCCACACCTTAATACTGCAGTTCCGGGCAGTTTGCAATTCAAACTGAGAAACTGGGACATTCCCAGTGGATCTGACAGTCTCTCTGGAGAGAAACGGAGTTAATGTTTCAGTTCCATAACCTTCTATCACACTGTGGATAAGTTATTGATGCAATCATTAACCATACCATTCTGTCAGCACACATGCAGCCTGAGACACTGTATTTTCCAATTTGGGGTTTCATTCCACTATCCAGAATCTGAATATATACCTCTTTGCTAAATTTACATAGTTTCCCACTACTCTTTTTAAACACTGTTATTGGACTCTTCTTTTAAGTGGGTTGAGGGAAAAGAGATTCAGCCAATCCACGGATGAAGAGATGAGGACTGATGTAAAATGTTGGATTATAATTTTGTCTCCACAAGAAATATGCAGATGAGACAAGGTGAGCTGAGGGATGAGATCAAAGAGCAAATGATTGTGACCTCCCTGTAAGTCTCAGGGATGTTCTTTGTGTTCAAATAGCAGCCAGGAGCTGCCCAACTTCATTGTATTCTAAGAGCTTCCATCTCTCTCCTTGTGTTCTTCAGGGAAGTGATGGGGATCCTGGTCTGGAAGGCATCCCAGGAAAACCTGTGAGTACCATGATCGTAGGACTTCAGACAATATGTTCATTACCCGCGTGATCCCAGCAGCCTGGGACAGTTCAGAATTAATGCACCTCCCAGTGAGAGTGAATTGCCTGATGCTGGCCATAAGCAATTTCAGTAAGGAGACCATGACGCTGGTGAGTGGGCAAGAGGTTGCAGGGAGTGTTCGATGGGGAATCTGCAGAGAGAACTTTACTCTGCATCAAACCCTATGCTGTTCCTGCCCTCAGAAAATATAGCAGGAGGTTTACTTTGCGTCTAACCCAGTGCTGTTCATGACCTGGGAGTGTTTGCTTGGAACAGCTTAGAGAGAATTTTACTTTCAGTTTAAAAGTGTAGAGAGAGTTTTAATCTGTATCTAACCCTGACCTGGGAGTGTTCAATGGAGACAGTTTTGAGGAGCTGGATCTGTTCGTGGAGGGTTTGATGGACAGTGCAGAGGAAGCTTCACTCTGTGTCTAACCCCATTCTGTACCTGACCTGGGACTGTTTGATCGGGCCAGTATAGAGGATGCTTTACTCTTTCTCTAACCCTGTGCTGTACTTGCCCTTGGAATCTTTGATGGGACAGTGTCGAGGGAGCTTTATTTTGTATCTAGCCCCATGTTGTACCTAACCTGTTTGATGGGGACAGTTTTTAAATGGTACGGCAATAATCATGAATGATACTAATCTTCAAATTTGCTGAACAAGTCAAACTTGTAACTATAACCTGGAAGATGAGTCATAGACTGCATTTGGGATAGCTTCTTGGAATTATACATTTTGGAATCTATCAGAAATGATGCTATTTTGAACAGGTTAACAAGTAATGAAAAAAGCTAGAATAATGATCTCACAGTAAAGGATCTCTCAGCAAGAGGAATCATAACATGTAGAATTTCGCATTCAATTTGAATCAGTAATATATGTCTATAATAGTGTTTTGTTCTGGCAATACCATTGCAAGTTTTTTGAATAGAGTCAGCTAATGTGGACTGAAAAAGTGAATTATAATGTAAGATGATGGATATTCAGTGAGGGACTTTTGAAGAGATATTTCATAATTCTCAATAAATACATACCCAACTGAGAAAGAAAGGCTATATGAGAAGGATGCACGACCCATGTTAAGAATCATATCATATTGAAAATAAAAGCATGCAAAGCTGCAACGATTAATAGTAGGACAGAAGATTTAGAAGGTTTTGAAAGCAGCAAAAGATATGTAAAACCAAAAGGAGTATGAGAGAAAACTAGTTTCAAATATAAAAACAGTTAAAGTTTCTACATGTATATAAAAAAGAAAAGAATTGCTGAAGTGAGTATTGGTCCTTTAGAGGGTAGGACTGGGAAATTAATAATGAGAAACCAGGAGATGGCAGGAGCTTTGAACAAATGTTTTGTATCTGTCACCACCATGGAAACCACAAAATGTATCTGAAGAAAGGAAAGAGACAGATGGGAGGAAAGAGCTTAAAGCAATTGCTATCACTTAGTGAAAACATAAAGAGAAAACTAAAGGGATGAAAGACTGACAAATTCTCTGGATCTGATGAGCTGCATCCTAGATTCTTAAAAGAGGTAGCTGCAGAGAAAGGAAATGCATTGGTTGTAACCTTCCGGAATTTGAAGATCCTCACAGATTAGGACACCTCAAATGGAACACCTCTGTTCAAAGATGAAGACAGAGAGCAGGAAACTGTAGGCCAGTCATGGGAAAAATACTAGAATTTACCATTGAAGAGATGAGAATAGGATATTTAGAAGATCATAATACAAACAGGCAGGGTCAATATGATTCTGTGAAAGACGAATCATGTTGGACAAATTTCACAGAGATCTTTGAGAATATAACAACAGTGAGAATAAAGATTTCCAAAAGGCATTTGCTAACATGCTGTATAAAAGATTACTTCATAGCCAATGGTGTTGTATTGGCATGAAGATACAGCAGTAATTAAGGAAGCAACTGGAATGTTGGCTTTTATTGGAAAAGGGATGATGAAGTATAAACATATAGAGAATTGCTTCTACTACACAGGACATTGTTGTGACTACACTTAAGAGTGCTAGCATAGTTTGGTCAACTTACTTGAGGAGGGACGTGGTTGCATGAGGAACAATTTAGATGACCTTCACTCAGTTGATTTCTGGGATGAAGGGATGGTCAAATGAGGGAAGGTTGAGCAGAATGGACCTATCCTCACTGGAGTTTAGAGGAATGAGAGGTGATCTTATTGGTACTTCTCAGATTCTGATGGACTTCACAGAATAAATGCTGAGAGGATGTTTCATCTACAAGGGAATCTAGAATGAGCAGGGCATAGTTACAAATGAAGGGTCTCCTAATTAAGATGGAAATGGGAAGAAATTTCTTCTCTCACAGAGTCATTAATGTTTAGAATTCCCTCCGCCAGACTGAAGCAAAGACTGGGCCATTAATCATATTTAGGCAGATTTTTGATTCTCAAGGGTTATGAGGGAACAGATAGGGAAGTGGAGTTAAGGCCACAGACAGCTAGCTAGGAAGTTTTTGATAGTGGAGCAGATTGAAGCAGCCAGACAACCAACTCCTGCTCTTAGGTCTGGATTGTCTGAACTTTGTCCCTCTACAATGCTTGGACCACTGATGTCTTCTTGTTCTGTTTCATAAATTCTTTTAACAAGTTCAGTCACTCAGAGGGCAGTAGGAGTGTAGTGTGGAAGTGAAGTGAAATGTTCACTCGCCCAGGATGGGAATGCTTGTTTCTAATGCCCAGTGGAAAATAAATCAGTAATACCTGAAAATCAATGTACTGGACTTCTGTTCTGAAGTGTACAAGACAAGTGGCTACCGTATTTGTTGTTTGTCATTTGAGTTTATTGGTTTTTCCTTCTGGGTTTAGCCAGACTACAAGATATCAGATTTATTGGATTTAATTTCGCGATTTGCTGAACTAAGCTTTGAGTTACCAACTGCAGGCTTGATAGTTGAGCACTGTGACTAGACTCCCTGTCTGTCAGTGCAGGATAACTCTGGCCTGTTGGCCTGGGTCCAGTATTCTACAACAAGGTGAGTGATCCTCTATACTCAGAAAGAAAATGATTCAATTTTAATTTTAACGTGTGACTTGATGGAGTGAACAGGTGTTGCTGCTTGTGTTTAAAGTTTCATCAGTTTCTCTGAACGACATTAAACTTTGGCCTTTTCTCTGTTTTTAGGGTAAACCTGGATTACCAGGGCCAAAGGGAGAAAAAGTAAGTCACTTTGATTCTAAACCAGCTGGGCAGGCTTGGCTGCCAGTCCTTGCCGATGTACAATCAGTCACCACGAGCCTGAGCCAGCCCAGCCTGAGGAACATTGCGCTGGCTCTGACAGTAGTTCAGGAAATCACTACACAGCTCAGTGTGTTACAGGACAGAGCAGCAGCAGCATCGCCATGAGACAATCAAGGTGTCTCACACTAGTATGAAGTGCTTCAACGCGTTCTCCATGTCTCTGGGTTAGGAAGGGGCCTTTCTGATGTTACCATTTGCTTCTGATGCTGATACAGTTTCTTCTGTTGCAAACATGTGGGCTTGGAGACGCCAAGCTGTAGTGACCCTCACAGTCAAATACTAGCTGACCAAGCTCATATGGGAAGAATAGTTAGTTAAGTGCGATGCACCATAGGATAGATTTTGATGGGAATGACATTATTAGGAAGGCCACCTTTATGGAGAAATGACACTCAGCCTGCTTCACCTTTCTGATTATAGTCCCAAATTCTCACCTTGTTGCCTCATCCCAGCTCTCTGCTGGATTTCATCCAGTTTCCTGTGGAACCCAAGTTCGCCAAAGTGGTGGGAGTTGTGTTTTATTCCAAAGAGGCACTTGGTGAAGGTCAGGCCTGAAGATGCTTACATTTCTTTAGAAAGTTACAGGTTACAAGCTCGCATCCCCAAACCTAACGGACATCATTTCTCTGTCTATCTGTTTGTGGGGAATCAGGTGAGCTGGCAGTCAATGCTCACTGCCTGATTTCAGTGAAGGCAATTACCATTCTCATCACAGCTATATCTGGGCCATTCTAAACCAGGGGGTGGGGGGTGGGCACCATCAGAGGTCCCATGTAAGTATGGGACCCCTGCTAGGGATCATTTGTAAACTCAGCCCATGCCAACCAAAGATCATGGATAAATTTAGAAAACCCCTCCCCACCCCACACCACTCACAGGAGTTGAACAAATGTAGGACCCCATTACTATCAAAAAGCCCTGACAATGTGTTTTAATAGACTGAGAGGAAAGGGATGGTGTGGCGTGTTGGGTGGGGTTGTGGTGATGGAAGGAGGAACTTGTATTTTATATCTGAGAGATGACACAGCAGTTTTATGTGTGTAGGAGCTTTAACTACAATGCTTTCAAATGTCTGTTCCCATGTTTACAGTCTCTCTCTCAGGGACTACACCTAGATTTATTTAATCACATAGAGTGAGCAGTCAATAGAGACATGTAATCAAACACTGAGAATTCGAAGGGTTCTGGGTATTCTTGTTTCCTCAGGCCCGTAAGATTGCTCAGGTTCTCTTTTCAGTACTTCTTTTTGTAAACGATTCTGTGTCTTCTGCCTCACTCGTCAACACCTTCTGAAATAACTCTACAGAGGCTGGTGTCCCATCACCTAGTCACCCTTTATTTACACAGGAAAAGTCCTTCACACTGATACAGCTCCCTCAGAGCCAGCTCTCAGAGTGAACAGAACCTCTGACACTCCTGTTTATATCTGTCAGCCAGGGGTCCCTGATTGGATCAGATTAACAGCCCCAACCAGGGAACTCATGTTCTGTGAGGTCCACCTGGCTGACCTTGTTACAGTCACTACATCTTCTACCATCTTCCATCCATGCTGAGCTCTTGAGCTCCTGGTATGTAAACCCTTCAGCACAGTTTCTTAAATTCCTTTCCTCACCTTGAGAAGCTGAGATTTCAAACACTGAACCAGGAGTAAAGTAGCTTCTGTTTTTGTCCACAGGGTGATCAATGTGGGGTTTGTCCGACACACCTAGAGGGACATGGAGGTACCAAATTTACAGGAGGCCACAGTCAAGGAGCAGAACCTGGAGTGCCTGGAAAACTGGTGAGTATTTGTCCCGGGACTGCACTTGTGAGAAGATGGAAGTTCTGTGAGAAGGTGGAAGTTCTTATGAACAAAAACAGAAGTTGCTGGAAAAGCTCAGTGAGTCTGGCAGCATCTGTGAAGAAAAATCAGAGTTAATGTTTTGGGTCCAGTGAGGGTCTTGAGGAAGGGTCACCTTCAGCAACTTCAGTTTATGTTCCTGATTTACAGCATCCACTGTTCTTTCTTTTATTTGGTAGTTCTTATGGTTAGTTTTCAAAACAACAGTTTACACAGAATTAAACATCGATGCTCACAAATTTATTAAACACATGATAATATTTCATCTTGTGTTCTCTGCCTGAAGGTAGATCATTGTGATTATTTTTTGATCCACAGCACAATGCTATAGTTTTGTTCACTGTGAATGCGGTGTGGAGGAGGCAGCCTCTGATTCTACCTCAGGCAGATAGAATCCTGCTTCTGGACATCTCCCATAAAACTTATTGATTAATGACTGAAGCGTATTGCAGTTAATGTTTACTGTCCAAACTAACCACTGCCGTTCATTAAATTCTACCATAGTAAGGTAACGCAAATGCATTTCATGTTTATACTTTCATTCCTTTAATAGAAACGTACTTACTCGGTAAAGGCTGCTGGTGGTTAATTGAATCAATGCTGTACATTCTCTAGGAGTGGTAGTTGATGGAGGCAGTGGTAGTTGATGGAGGCGGCGGTAGTTGATGGAGGCAGTGGTAGTTGATGGAGGCAGTGGTAGTTAATGGAGGCAGTGGTAGTTAATGGAGGTGGCGGTAGTTAATGGAGGAAGTGGTAGTTGATGGAGGAAGTGGTAGTTGATGGAGGAAGTGGTAGATGATGGAGGCAGTGGTAGTTAATGGAGGTGGCAGTAGTTAATGGAGTGGTAGTTGATGGAGGTAGTGGTAGTTAATGGAGGTGGCAGTAGTTAATGGAGTGGTAGTTGATGGAGGTAGTGATAGTTAATGGAGGTGGCGGTAGTTAATGGAGGTGGCGGTAGTTAATGGAGTGGTAGTTGATGGAGGTGGCAGTAGTTAATGGAGTGGTAGTTGATGGAGGTAGTGGTAGTTAATGGAGGTGGCGGTAGTTAATGGAGTAGTAGCTGATGGAGGAAGTGGTAGTTGATGGAGGCAGCGGTAGTTGATGGAGGAAGTGGTAGCTGATGGAGGCAGCGGTAGCTGATGGAGGCAGTGATAGTTGATGGAGGTGGCGGTAGTTAATGGAGGTGGCGGTAGTTAATGGAGTGGTAGTTGATGGAGGCAGTGGTAGCTGATGGAGGAAGTGGTAGTTGATGGAGGCAGCGGTAGTTAATGGAAGCAATGGCTGTCTGTCCTGTTGGCTGGAGACCAAGTGGGAGTCCTGCTTTGTTTCATTTCCGAGAGGCCCGTGGTATTAGGAACGAGCCGGGTTCTCAGTGAGCCTGTGCTCCCCAGTCCTGGCTTCCTTGACCAGGCACTGAGTACCTTTGAACACTGGGCATAACCCCCCATCCCCCACCTTCCACAATTCTCCCCAGGAGCCCGCCATTGAAATTGCAGAGGTTCTCTTAGTTCCTGTATTGTGCACCCTCTTGCTCCCCATTGGGTTAATACCAACAATGTCAGGATGAGTCCCATAAGTGGGCACTAACTGGGCAAATGTGGGATGACGGTGGATCCCCATATTCTACTTATCCCTCTGTTTAACTGTCCCCTCCCCCCCCCAATTAAACTCACTACAGGGGAGCGGTATTACATGCTCTCCCTCACACTGTCTCTACCTTTCTCTATCTCACTTTCCCTCTCCCCAGCCCCACCACCTCTCTCTGCCCCTCTAATTCCCCTCGCTTTCTGTCACTTTCTCCTCACATCCCTTTTTCTCTCTTTCGCTGTCCATTGCTATATCTCTGCTTTAAGTATCTCTTTGTCTCTGTCCCTCTGTCTCTATCTCTCTCCTTCTGTTTCACCCTCTCTCTCGCATTCTTTTTCACTCTTTCATCCTGTCTCCCTGTGGATAAGTCTCAGACCCAGCTCATGTTGTGAGCCCCTGCCTGCTAAAGCTGAGGAGACTGAAACAGAAATGATTGCAAGCAGCAGAGATTGCTTCTCTGCTGGTTCATGACCCCATCCCTGTGAATGAAATTGCAGCTTGTCTGGGAGAAGTTGGGAATAGGCCACAGACATAATCTGTCCACCAGTCATGTTGCAGCTGTACAAAACTCTGGTGTGGCCGCACTTGAAGTATTGCGTACAGTTCTGGTCGCCGCATTATAGGAAGGATGTGGAAGCATTGGAAAGGGTGCAGAGGAGATTTACCAGGATGTTGCCTGGTATGGAGGGAAGGTCTTATGAGAAAAGGCTGAGGGACTTGAGGCTGTTTTTGTTAGAGAGAAGAAGGTTAAGAGGTGACTTAATAGAGACATACAAGATGATCAGAGGATTAAATAGGGCAGACAGTGAGAGCCTTTTTCCTCAGATGGTGACGGCTAGCACGAGGGACATAGCTTTAAATTGAGGGGTGATAGATATAAGACAGATGTCAGAGGTAGGTTCTTTACTCAGAGAGTAGTAAAGGCGTGGAATGCCTTGCCTGCAACAGTAGTAGACTCACCAACTTTAAGGGCATTTAAATGGTCATTGGATAAACATATGGATGATAATGGAATTGTGTAGGTTAGATGGGCTTCAGATTGGTTTCACAGGTCGGCGCAAAATTGAGGGCCGAAGGGTCTGTACTGCGCTGTAATGTTTTATGTTCTATGTTCTATGTTCTCGTGACACGAGCTGTGGCAGGTCCCTCGGAGCAGACAGCCCCTTCACATCTGCTCCCTGCTGACTCAACATCTGTGAATCCAGCCCCATTCAGAGCTGTCAAGGCAATGCTTATGACTGGTTAGCATGTTGGCAAAATGGACCATCAGGCTTTGCTGACTGCCCATCTCTCTGGTTTCTGTACTACATGAAGCAAGACTACGATTCTTGGTGGCTGACTGGGGCTTTTCTTACTCTAGTTGCTGGGGTTTTTTTTGGCTATTGTTACTGCTATTATTATTGTTATTGACCTAAGAACAGTCCGGAACAGGAAGCGGTCAACATGTCTATGCGGCTCTATACAGGAACAATGCACCTGGTGCCATTCCTCTGCCCTCTGTTATTTTCCTGCAGCCCTGCTATGTTTTCCCTTTTGACTAAATTCTTTTTTGGAAGTCATAATTTACACTGCCTCCACTATACTCTCAGACAGTGTGCTCCAGACCCCAACCACTTCAGTCAACCTGCCTCCACCAGTATGATCCCTGTCAAACTCCACTAGTCACCAGTTGCCATCCTGAATCTGTATCTTTACTCTCTATGTTCTACCGGTCAACCCATCTTCTATCTAAGCCAGTACCTTGCCCTAACATTTTTATCTTTTATCTCATTTAACAGCCCTCTGTGTGAAAAATCTTGTCCTCGTCTCACCATTATTGCTTCTTTCACAAATTATGGTTTTATGAAAGAAAATTTTGTTTGGCAAAGCCCTTTAAATTTTTGATTAACTATAAAGATGGATAAGAGGAGGATGTATTTGGATTTTTGAGAAATAATTGATAAAATAATATACAAGAGGTTGTCATACAAAGTTCATGGAATTAGAGTAATATGTTAGCATGGATAGAGCTTTGATTAACAGAGACAACTGTCAATAAATGGGAAAGGGTTTGATCCTTTGAAATCCTATACACTGCAAGTGAATGGGAAAGAGTTAGATTAATCAAATTCCATACATTGCAAGTGAGTTGATTCATTTGAATCTGCGTACTGCTGAATAAAGACAAATTTTGTCAAAAGATTTACTCTTGCACTCATCAGGACAGTTTTCAAGAAATTTCAAAGCAAGGGAAAACAAAATTTATATGGCATGAGAGGAGAGTGCTGCTTGATTGGCCAGTTAACTGTGATTGGTAGAGGCGTTGCCACAAAGAATGTACCTGTTAATGATGATTGACAATTAAGTGCCAAACAGGTAAATTGTACTGATGAGTGTAAGAGGAGAAACGTTGGGTAAATGTGCCTTTCTTTCAACAAGGTTCAAATTCTGTACTGCCAATTGGCTCATCTGAATCTTTGAAATGACAGTGAAATTTCCAGGAGTAACTGAATACAATGGGGGGTTTTAAAGCTAACAGCTGTGACTGTACACATGCCCACCTAGTCTGTGTTTGGAAATTAAATGTTTGGCAGGGCCTGAAATCTTGTGCAGTGAGCATTTGCCAAAACTTACAGTGAGTGAATATGCCAAATGGGTGTAGTAATTGAAGTAAAGACTGGAAACTCCTGACGGATGTCACAACTTGATGAAGTTCATATGTTCAAGCTCTTGTCAGTGAAACAGTGCTTCGATTGCTTGCTGCCTAGCTTCTGTCATCAGCGCAGATGGAAACTCAGAGAATAGAAGTTGAACACATAGGGCATGGAGCCATTAAATCAGCACTTTTTACAGTGTTTGCTTTGCTGAATATTCTGTTTCTTCAGCACACAATGTGTTCTATGTCAAGTACACCCATAATAACACATGTGCTGGATTTAATTTCCTAAACTTATGTCAAATTATATATGGCACAGAGATCCATCTCTTGCTTCCTTGACCCTTTCAGACAGTGAGTCTCAAACCCCGAGCACCCAATCACTTTCAATCTATGATCTCTGCTGTCTGGCCTCTCTCCTAAGGGAAATAGATCCTTCCTTCCTCTGTGCCACCTTCCCCCAGGCTCATTATAACCTTGTGCATTTCAATCACGTCATCCTTCAGCTTCATCTGTTGCATGGTAAACATCTCCAGCCTATCCAGCCATTCTTCTCTGCTGCGTGTTTCCAGTCTGGGCCTCATGTTGTGGTCTTATGAATGCTTTATATATTTCCAGCATAATCTCCCTGCTCTTATACTCTCTAGTTTGGCTAACAAAACAGAGGTTATCACAGTTGCCTCTTATTCACCTTATTGAGCAGTCCTGCTACCTTCAGGGATCTGTGGACTCCAAGGTTCCTCACTTTCTCCACACCTCTTGTTAGTCTCCCGTTGATTAACATCATCCAAGTTCATGACCTCCTCATCTATTAGTAAAACTCTCATCATACCTTTGTCACTTCTAGATTTGCCAATTCCAGTCTGCTCCTGGCTGGCCTTTGAAATTGAACCCTCCATAAACTTGATGGCATGCAGAACTCTGCTCTCCATGCTTTAACGTATGTCAAGCTTTGTTCACCTATTACCCCAGTGCTCACTGATCAACATTGGCTCCCAGTCAACCAATGTCCTGATTTTAAAATTCGCGTTGTTATTTTCAGATCCCTCCATGGCTTTACCCCTCTGTAATCTTGTCCAGCCCCACAAACATCTGAGATCTCTGTGCTCCTCTGTGGCCTTCTGAGCATCCTTAATTTTAATTGTTTGGCGATTGGTCAGCTTGTCTTATGCTGGTGAGGAAACAAGTTCTGCAATTCCCTCCATACAACCCTCCCCTGCCTACCTCACTTTCTACCTTTAAGACATTACTTAAAACCGAAGTTTTTGACTGAGATTTTGACCACCTGCCCTAATGTTTCCTCACGAGGCTCAGTGCCCCGAAACGCTGCTGAGATATGTTTGGAATGTTGATTAGATTGAGGGCGATGCTCTTCAAATCGAAACTGCCTTGTAAGGAAGGTTAGTGAGTGATTACTAACGCTGAGTCAAGACATTCTCATTGTTGATGGAGAAGAAGGAAGGGACGAAGCACTAAATGCAAAAGTTTGAAGAATGCAGAATTTTCCAAGGGCTGTTGAACTGGAGCACATTACAGAAGGAGGGATGAAGTCAGGTGATGATTTTCAGCATGTGCATAAGAATTTCAAATGTATGGTGCAGGATGTCTGCCCCATGATGTGGCCTTTGCCCCCAGGAAGGTATTTGTACCCGATGCTAACTCTGTTACATAAGAACTAGACATGGTTAACATGCTACTGAAAGATTCAACAGATATTTATCACAGATCTTCATATTCACATAGATTACAGTCATGCACACTGCAGTGTCTGGGCTAATATTAACTTAGCCAGTTGTAGTCACACAGCCTTTCATACCTCAAGTGTCCTCAGTAAAGATAGAATCATTAGGTCAGTTGAATCTAGAGACTTAAAGTGCCTGGATAAGGATTTCAAAAGATCAGACAGGAGGAAGGTCAAGTGCAGATCCTTGATGAGCCTCGGGATTGTGATGGGGTGTGATGAGAAGCCATTTATGGAGATATCCCAGCTATGACCAGGTGAGTGAGAGGGAAGCAAGTAATGTCAGCTCATTCAGGACAGGACCGCCCACTTAACAAGCACCTCATCCACAATCTTCAGCACTCACTTCCTCCAGTAGCAATGGTGTGCACCATTTACAAGATGCACTGCGGCATCTCACCGAGGCTCCTCCAGGAGCACTTTCCAAACCCACAACCTCTACCACTTAGAAGGACAAGGGCAGCAGATACATGAGAACACCAACACCTGCAAGTTCCCCTCCAAGCTACATACCATCCTGACTTGGAAATTTATTGCTGCTTTTTTCATTGAAGTCTTGGAACCTCTCTATAAACGGACTGCAATTTACCCCCCACTAGACTACAGCAGTTCAAGAAGGTGGTTCATCACCACCTACTCCAGGGTAGTTAAGGATGGGCAATACATGTTAGCTGAGTGGCACCTACATCCCCTGAATCAGTTTTTAAGAAGTTCCATTGAGTTGGACAGCAGAACCCAGACTGATTGCGCCAAAAGCGATTGAGAAATGCTGAAGAGGACAGATGGAGCATTCTTGTCATATTATAGTAGGGAAGATCACAGCTTATGCTCAGAGTGCTGACAACGCACATGGCACACAAAAAAACCCAAAGATTGCAGATGTTGGAAATCAGAAACACAAACAGAAATTGCTGGAAAAGCTCAGCAGGTGAGGCAGTATCGGTGGAGAGAAAGCAGAGTTTCAGGTCCAGTGACCCATCTTCAGAACAGGGGTTCTTACCCATTTTTGACACATGACACTCATGTCCCCTTCTCTCGGAAGCTACATATACAAAGTTCTCCGACACCAAATGATATGCCACTGTGCAATCACATGGAGTTATGAGGAAATTCAGAAGAATGGGGGATCTTGATGTGCTTGTCAATAAATCCCTGAAGGTGGCAGGACTAGTTAATAGAGTAGATAAGAAGGCATATAGGATGCTTGCCTCTGTCAGTCAAGGCATAGCTTAAAGGAGCAGGGAGTTTATGTTGGACCTGTACAGAATTATTGTTAGGCCACGGCTAGTGTACTGTGTGGAGTTCTGGTCACCACATTATCAGAAGGATATGAATGCACCAGCCAAGCGATGGGTGGGGGTTGCAGAGGAGATTCACTAGGATGTTGCCTGGGATGAAGCACTTTAGTTCTGAAGAGACACTGGATAAGCCGAGGTTGTTTTCTTTGACTGACGGGGAGCCTGATAGAGTTGTATAAGATTATGAGGGGCATGGACAGATGGATACAAAGCAGCTTAGTGGATGGATCAATAACAAGGGAGCATAATTTTAAAGTGAAAGACTGGAGGTTCAGAGGGGATTTAAGGAAAAAAACTTTTCAATCCGAGGAGGTGAGAATACAGTGCCTGGGAGTGTATTTGAGGTGAGAAACCTCACAAGCTTGAAAAGCACTTAAATGAGCTTTGAATTTTTCTTTTCCTATTGATTTGTGGGATGTGGGCGTCACTGGCTGGCCAGCATTTCTTGCCCATCCCTAGCTGCCCTTGAGAAGGTGATGGTGAGCTGCCTTCTTGAACCGCTGCAGTCCTCCTGCTGTGGGTTGACCCACAATGCCATTAGGGAGGGAATTCCAGGATTTTGACCCAGCAACAGTGAAGGAACAGCGATATATTTCCAAGTCAGGATGGTGAGTGACTTGGAGGAGAACTTGGAGGTGGTGGCGTTCCCATATGTCTGATGCCCTTGTCCTTCTAGATGGAAATGGTCGTGGGTTTGGAAGGTGCTGTCTGAGGATCTTTGGTGAATTTCTGCAGTGCATCTTGCAGATAGTACACACTGCTGCTACTGAGTGTTGGTGGTGGAGGGAGTGAATGCTTGTGAGTGTAGTGCCAGTCAAGCGGCTGCTTTGTCCTGGATGGTGTTAAGCTTCTTGAGTGTTATTGGGGCTGTACTCATCCAGGCAAGTGGGGAGTATTCCATCACACTCTGACTTGTGCCTTGTAGATGGTGGACAGGCTTCAGGGAGTCAGGAGGTGAGTTACGCGCTGCAGAACTCCCGGCTTCTGGCCTGCACTTGTAGCTACTCTGTTAATGTGGTGAGTCCAGTTGAGTTTCTAGTCAATGATAAGCCCCAGAATGTTGATAGGGGGGGATTCAGTGATGGTTACACCATTGAATGTCAAGGGGCGGTAGTTAGATTGTCTCTTATTGGCGATGGTCATAGCCTGGCATTTGTGTGGCGTGAATGTTACTTGCCACTTATCAGCCCAAGCCTGGATATTGTCCAGATCTTGTTGCATTTGAACATGGACTGCTTCAGTATCTGAGGAGTCACGAATGGTGCTGAACATTGTGCAATCATTGGGGAACATCCCCACTTCTGACCTTATGATGGAGGGAAGGTCATTGATGAAGCAGCTGAAGATTATTGGGCCTAGGACACTACCCTGAGGAACTCCTGCAGAGATGTCCTGGAACTGAGATGATTGACCTCCCACAACCATGACCATCTTCTGAGATAACAAGGTGTAGAGCTGGATGAACACAACAGGCCAAGCAGCATCATAGGAGCAGGAAAGCTTGACGTTTCGGGCCAAGACCCTTCATCAGAAATGGGGGAGGAGAAGAGGGTTCTGAAATAAATAGGGAGAGAGGGGGAGGCGGATAGAAGATGGATAGAGGAGAAGATAGGTGGAGAGGAGACAGACAAGTCAAAGAGCCGGGGATGGAGCCAGTAAAGGTGAGTGTAGGTGGGGAAGTGGAGAGGAGATAGGTCAGTCCAGGGAGGACGGACAGGTCAAGGGGCTAGGATGAGGTTAGTAGGTAGGAAATGGGGGTGCGGCTTGCGGTTGGGGGAGGGGATAAGTGAGTGGAAGAACAGGTTACGGAGGCAGGGACGAGCTGGGCTGGTTTTAGGATATGGTAGGGGGAGGGGAGATTTTGAAGCCTATGTGTTAGGGATGACTCCAACCACCGGAGCGTTTGCCCTCTGATACCCATTGATTCTAGTTTTGCTAGGGCTCCTTGATGCCACACTCGGTTGAATGCAGCCTTGATAGCAAGGGCTGTCACTCTCACCTTACTTCTGGAATTCAGTTGTTTTGTCCATGTTTGAACCAATGATATCAGGAGCTGAGTGGCTCTGGCGGAACCCAAACTGGGCATCACTGAGCAGGTTATTTCTGAGCAGGTGCTGCTTGATAGCGCTGGTGATGACACCTTCCATCACTTTACTGATGATCAAGAGTAGACTGATGGGGTGGTAATTGGCCGGGTTCGATTTTTCCCGTATTTTGTGTACAGGACATACTTGGGCAATTTTCTACAGTACCGGGTAGATACCAGTGTTGTAACTGTACTGGAACAGCTGGGCTACGAGAGCAGCAAGTTCTGGAGCACAAGTCTTCAGTACTATTGCCGAAATGTTGTCAGGGACCATAGCCTTTGCAGTATCCAGTGTCTCCAACCATTTCTTGATATCATGTGGAGTGAATCGAATTGGCTGAAGACTGGTATCTGTAACGCTGGGGACCACTGGAGGAGGCCGAGATAGATCGTCCACTCGGCACTTCTAGCAGAAGATTGCTGTGAATGCTTCAGCCTTATCTTTTGCACTGATGTGCTGGGCTCTTCCATCATTGAGGATGGGGATATTTGTGGAGCCTCCTCCTCCAGTGAGTTGTTTAATTGTCCACCACCATTCACAACTGGATGTAGCAGGACTGCAGAATGAATGACTTGGAAATGTTACAACATTCAAGGCTATGAGCCTAGTCGGGGAAAATGGGACTAGTGTAGGTACTAGTGTATTTTTAGCATATAGATTTGTTACAGAGGGGGAATGGCCGAACCCCTCTGATAATTAAACCAAAATACAAGCCCAAATCTGTTATGACTGGAGTAGGGGTTCTCTTCTAATAAATACCCCCAAAACACCCAGAGAAGCTCGCCTTTCCCCTCATAACCTGTTAAAAGGGTGGTTAAAAGAAAGAAAATCCCTGATTCACTTTATAAATAACAAGGAACAAGTTATTTATTTAGCTCTATCAATGACCAAATTTACAGAATTACTAACAAACCAATCAATTCCCCCTTCGACTACTAACTAATCCTTAATTGAACTAAATTCTACTGGAATGCTGTTCAAATAAACCCAAGTCCCACTTCTATAAACCCCAATAAATAAGACAGCAATAAATTAAAACTTAATCTCTCCAAGTTCACACAGACTGTCTTCTGGAACTCTCTGCTTTCTCCAGTCTTTCTTCTGTTGATCTCACATCACAAATGTCTTTCGGCCGCTGATTCTGCTGTCAGGGATGTTTTTCTCTGTAGCTTCTGTGAGGACATTTAGCTAGAAATGCCGTTTTAATTAAATGTTGCTTTCTCTGAGAGCAAAAAAAAAGTCTTGTCTCTTGGCAGCCGACAGTTGGGTCTCTCCTGATTTTCAAAAATCCTTTCTTATGTATCCCCTACGACACACCAATTTTTATACCATGATTGGTTTCAGGATGTCAACACCATCAGTTTTTTCAATTCAATTGGCTTTGAATCGCTGAGTGCTTGGTTTAAATTTATTGGCCAAATTCAAACTTGTTGTCTCAGTGAAAAGCAGCTTGGCTGCTCAGTACAAATTGTTTCAATTCGGGCACTCTCTGTGCACAGTGCTGTAAAAGCACAGATGAAGCACAACCTCTTAAAGAGACCAGATACTCTTCTTTCCCACTGTCATTTATTTTAACCTACAATTCTAACTTCCTGCCTTCCGATTCTTGAATACTTTACCAACTTCGTAACAAAGTCAGTGGGCTGAACAGTCTCTTCTGTATTGTGTGATTATATGATATGATCATTTGCCCCAAAAGTCCATGTTACAGTGCTCACCAGCCTTCTCCCACCCATTTCAGCTAACCCAAATACAAATACCTTGCTAATTCATGCTTTTATCAAGCTTCCTCACTATTCACCTTGTCAAATAGTGTGCTCCACTTTCTCACAACTCTCTGGGTAAGAAAACAAGCTCTAATTTCCTAGTGGATGTGTTGGTGATGATCTTACAGTTTTGGCTCCCACAATGGAGATTTGCTGTCACCTGGGTCATTTTGGGGATTAGATAAGCAGGAGCAAGATACTTCCCCAGAGGGAGGGAGAGATGTCCTCTTTCAACTGAGGAAAGCCATTTTGGTTTAATCTGCATTAACAGTTAATTTTGAGAATGTTAGTGCAGAGATTTCCAAGCCAGGTGCCTCTCTGATGTTGGATATGAGGTGGACAGCTATGGTGGAGGCTCGTGGGTTTGGAATTGCATATTGTATGGAAAAGGAGAGGTAAATAAATAGCAGGATTGTCAAATGCAACATGAAACAAGCCTGAACTGGAAATGTTCCAAAATTTATTTTTGTATGCTCCAAAAGAAGGTTCTGATGCAATGTTTTTGGCAAGTTGAGACTGGCTGCATTGAAGTGAAGCAGAAATCGCTCGTGAGGCCAGCAATTTTCTTTTTTTTATTATTTTTCATTATTTGTATTCCAGATTTAGCTGAATGCTGATCCAAGCAAAATCTTCTGAGTGAGATTCCAAAGACGGTGCTGAATTACAGGCTCTTGTGAGCCAGTTTCTTCAATTTGTTTTAACTTTGTATTAATCTTTAGATGTTCTGAACTCGTTCACTTTAGGTTCTATGATGATCGGAAACAGATTGACAGCTTTGTATATGCAGCTGGAAAATCTTTAAAACCTACTTCTTTTCACTCCTTGATATCGCCATCCCCATCCTGGAGGTTACTATCGACCAGAAGCTGAACTGGACTAGCCATATCAATAGTGTGGCTACAAGACCAGCTCAGAAGCTTGAAACAAAAACAGAAGTTGCTGGAAAAGCTGACCAGGTCTGGGAGCATCTGTGAAGAGAAAATCAGAGTTAACATTTCGGGTCCAGTGACCCTACTTCAGAACCAATCGTTAACTCTGATTTTTTCTTCACAGATGCTTCCAGACCTGAGCTTTTCCAGCATCTTCTGTTTTTGTTCCTGATTCACAGCATCCGCTGTTCGTTTGGATTTTATCTTCAGAAGCTTGGAATCTGTGGCAAGCAACTCACCTCACGTCTCCACCAAGCCTGCCCCCACCATCTTTTCAACACATAGATCCAGAATGTGTGGCTTCAGTAACACTCAAGAAACTCAACTCCGTCCGATACAAAGCAGCCCACTTGATTGGCACCCTATCTACCACCTCCGACACTCACTTCCTTGCTACTAACTAGGCAGTGTGTACCATTTACATGATGCACTGCAGCAACTCACCAAGGGTCCTTTGATGGCACCCTCCAAGCCCATGACCTCGTCCACCTAGAAGGACAAAGACAACGATACATGGGAAGACCACCCCCTGCAAATTCCTCTCCAAGCCACTCACCATCCTACCATGGAAATATGTTGCTGTTCCCTCAGTATCGCTGGGCCAGAATCCTGGAAATTCCTCTGTCACAATATTGTGGATCTAACTACAGTACTTGGACTGCAATGGTTGAAGAAGGGAGCTCACCACCACCTTCTCACTGGTAACTAGGGATTGGCAATAAATGCTGGTCCAACCAGCAGTTCATATCCCATGAATGAATAAACAGAACAAGAACAGAAGTCATCAGACCCAAAACGTTAACTCTGAATTTTATCTTCACAGATGCTGACAGACCTGCTGAGTTTTTACAGCAACTCCTGTTTTTGTTCCTGATTCACAGCATCCGCAGTTCTTTCGGTGTTTATTATGAATAAATAGAAACCTTGCTTGGTATTTAATATCTTTGACAACTCATTGATGAATTTCCACCAGTTCTGAAGGAGAATTAGGGATAGGCAATCATTTTATGCCAATGAAAGTGACATCCCAAGAATCAATGAGAAAGGAAATCACGGCCCTTTCCGCACCTTTAATTTACATAGCTAACTGTTGCTAATCACAATCCTGGAATCTTACTTTGCTCTGTCACTGGGTAGTCCAGTAACTCAGTATGTAGTATACCATTGGATCAAACATATTGGCCGGTCTGCAATTTCCAGAGGTGTAAATTAATGAGTTATGCTGGGATTTCCTATGAACCACATTGAAGGTGTAGAATGTATAAACCAGCCTAAAGAAATGGAAATGGCATAAGAAATAAGTGCCTTCTTTAAAACCATCTTTGTGCATAAAGATTGAAGATTGAAAGCACCGCTTCTGCATTTTAGGAAGTGTGTATTAACATAAATATAACTGCGAAGTTTTTCCATTTTTAACGCAATGTATTCTAATATTAAAAAAATGAATTCAGAGATTTAGGAAGCAAAACACAGGAAACAATGATGAGGTTTTATTAAAAAAAAAATTTTTCAAATGTTAACATGAAACACCAGAAATATGTTCTTGCTTTGTTTAAGATTTTAGTTGTGAATTCTCAGCCTGTTCACAACTGTTGTGGATTATAGAAATTTATGTGAGCTCTTTTTCACATTTGGTTGTGAGCAGTGGACAGTTTTGGGGAAGTCTTGTAGATTTATGGGCAGAAAAAGTTGTATCCTGGTGAGAGACAAACTGTTTGCTTCCCAGAGCAGCCCCTTGAAGAAAGGCTGTTCCTGGGAGAGATGAAGCTTTTGGAGTCCAGAGAAACAGTGGAGTTTGAAAACCCATATCCCAAAGAGGCTGAATTAGCTTTAAAGGGAAGCCAAAGTTTTTTTTTTAACTTTCCCTGGCAACTGTTCCAAAATGATCAAACCTTGAAAGCAAATCTTTCTGACTATGCAAAATAATGCCAGTTTTGGAGATAATGCCAATCATACAGTGGGATATGCACCCCCTAATCATTCTTTCTCCTTTCTGAAACCTTAGCAAGCTTTCGTGTTTCTGTTTCTGCAGCACTAAATGTCATCATTAATCAACTGCAGCTGGCCAGCAGTCAGGGTATAAACTGTTGGAGAGAGGGAGGAGTGGCAATGTTAGTTGCTGCATGTTTCTGTCTGGATACCAATGCTCTCAGGAATGTACATGAAGGTGTTCAGCTGTCACAAGATTCAGATGCACTGATTGCCTTGTCTGTAAGTGGTTTGCACCAACAGGTCTTACATGATATCTAACTCTCTTTTCGTTTGCAAACGTAGGGCATGTCTGGACCTCCGGGAACACCGGGTGAGAAGGTAAGATGCTAAACAATCCAGACCGGATCAGTATCATGTATTAGGAGGTTAGTGGGGTACTTAGGGATCAAGGGTTGGCTGGTGTATGGTGCTTTTTGGGGTCAGAGGTCAGATGGCATTGAAATAGAGGTTAGATGCATAGGTCATTCAGTGCTCCAAATAGCCTGTCTTCGACCACCCTTAGTCCAGCTTCTTCTTGTGACATTTTTCCGCTGACCCCATATCCCACAATATGGACAAGACGTGGCATCATCTCTGAGCTCTGGGAGCAGAACTCGCTGCTGTCCTGGTGATTGCCAGTTTAAAAGTAAATGTGCTGAGTGCTTGGACAGTTGGTTGTTTTTTAATTTGGACTCTGTCCCAGACACTGTAATCTTATAAAACAGTATGTGTTCTTTATCTGATGAATCTTTGTTTAAATTCTATTCAGGGAGATACAGGAGATCCTGGTCTGAAGGGAGAGAAGGTGAGCTCATTAACTGTTAAAAGCTGAGAATTCTAACCTAATCGTCCATCATAGTAAATGTTAACTTCCTTTACACAAACAGAAACAAGTGCTTCCCTTGTTCACATTGTAAGCCTGGCCGAGATAGTTAGCAAAAATACCAGGGGAGCAATGAAGAGAATTATTTGGATACAACGAGCTGTTATGACGTAGAATACATTCCCTGAAAGGATGGTGCAAGCAGTTCCAATAGTAACTTTCTAAAGGGAATTAGGCAAATGCACATAACTGGGAAACATTTGCAGGGCTATGCGGAATGTACAGAGACTTGGAATTAATTAGACCACTTAATGCTCAATAGGCTAAATGGCCTGTTTTTGTGATTCCATGTTTCAGATCTCCAAATCCAGGTCCCAGGTATACTTTACTGAACCATTCACAATATGTAAAAGAGGCCTCCCACAATTCTATCTTTTTGAAGGAGCCATTACTCATTAAGCAGCCAAGGCAGTACGGTGGCTCAGTGGTTAGCACTGCTGCCTCACGGTTTCGGGAGCCCAGGTTCAATTCCATCCTCGGGTGACTGCCTGTGTGGAGTTTATACATTCTCCCTGAGCCTCTGTGGGTTTCCTCCCCCAGTCTAGAGATGTGCAGGTTATGTGGATTGGCCATGCTAAATTGCCCGGTAGTGTCCAGGGATGTGCAGAGTAGGTGGATTAGCCATGGGAAATGCAGGGCTACAGGGATGGGGCAGGGTCTGGCTGGGATGCTCTTTGCGGGGTTAGTGTGGACTTGATGGGCTGAATAGCCTGCTTCCACACTATAGGGGTTCTGTGAGTCACAACCTCTCAGTTCCAACATCATCCTTAGAAATGGAGAGCCATTTTGCAAGGTCTCTGATTTTCTTTTCATAGAATGGGAAATGCAGGATTACAGGGATTTGGTGGGAGGGGAATGCTGCTAGGAACATCTGCTTCCACACTAGGGATTCTATGATTTTATTTTATGATCTTATGAATACAAATTCAGGGACAGGCAAGACCTGCTGCAACCTGAAATCAGCTCTTGAAAGGCCGAGGGAGCCCATTCCTTCAAGTAACCTTGATATGGTTTGATTATGCTTTGGGATTTTTGTTAGATTCGTTGTGGCTTGAGTTGATCAGAAAATTGATGTTTTCAGGTGACCTGTTAAACCAGTTCTACACAGATTAAGCAGCTAACCTCATCTAGTTGCACTTCAAATAGTAGATGTGAGCACAGGTATCAGGGCAATACCCATCAAGTCTAAGTGGTAATTTATCATAGGTCAAAAGTGTGTTGACTGATTCTGTACCATGGCAGGAAAAATGATGTGTTGGCATATAATTCCAGCCAATACACAAAGCAGCTGCAGGTTCCATGCTAAGTTTGAAGAAGGTTTCAGAAATCAGAGAAACGTCCATACATTATGAAGTTGCTTTAAGGACAAGGCAGTCATGTGAGAATCTGGCAGAGACTATCACTTTCCTGGGATCAGGGGGTCACTATCATTGATGGCAGGGTAGGGAGAGGGTCGGATTTCCAGCTGCCTCTTGATGGGTTAGCTATTTTCCTGGGATAAGGCGTGTGGATTTGGTCAGATGCCTGCCACCAAAACAAAGCTTGCCACAGCAGAGAAGAAACACAATTTGCATTCCAGAAATACAGTGTAACCCTGGGGCCAACTGGAGTGACAGAATTAAGTTAACCAACATCAGCAGGGAAAAGGTATGAAGGAACTGAAGGAACTAAAGTCCGACACATCCCCAAAGACCTCATGGCCAACATCCTCTGAAACTAGAAAAGAAAGCTGCAGAGATAGTGAATGGACAGGTTATCATTTTAGTTCTGGAATGGTTCGCACAAATTGGAAGTCAGCAAATGTTCAACCAATATTCAAAAATTGAAGGAGAGAGAAAACTGAATGACAGGCCAGGTAGCCTGACCATCAGGAAGTTGCTGGACTCCACTGTTAAGGAAGTCTTAAAAAGGCACTGAGCGAAACATAGAACAAGTCAACATGGTGTTAATAAAGGGAAATCCTTTTTGACAAATTTATTTGATTTTTTTCAGGACTTAATGAGTGGGATAGATAAAGGGGTACCAGTAAATGTAACAAGCTTGGATTTCCAAAAGACATTGGAGAAAGTGTGACACAAGAGGTTAATACACAAGATAACAAACATGCAAACACGAAACAATAGCAGGCCACTTGGCATTTTGAACCTGCTACACTATTCATCATCTTCATGTCTGATCCGACTTTAACTCCCATGTAAGGAGTTAGCATCTTTTAACATGTCTAGAGGATTGGATAATGGACTGAAAGCTGAGAGTAAGAATAAGTGGGACATTTTCAAGTTACATGTTGCAACTAGTGGAATGTTACAAGGATCCATGTTAGGACCTCTGCTATTAATCTATTACTAATATTTATCTATTATCTGTAATTAATCTATATTAATGACTTGCACAAAGAGGCAAAGGGTAATGTATGTAAATTTTCTGTAGCTGTCAGGAGTCTTCTAATATGGGGAACACAACATCTTGCTTTTGGGCTCCCAGAGGGTGTGATTCCCTTGTATCTGAATATTTGGATCAGATCGAGCGGCCTGGCACTTAGAGGGCCCCTTCTAGGGACCACTCCACCGTCCTATTGCTGCTGAACCTTCTGTCCAATCCACGTGACTCCCACCCTGTGATTCCCCTGTTACCATCGCTCTATGAGGCCTGGGCCCCTCGGTAAACTTTGGTCTCGTGAGGTTCCAGCAGCCTCCACTGCCTTGATAGAGTTTCCTAAAACAAGGTGAGAAGGAGCTCCCACTGTAAGGCATCACATGCTGCTGTCAGTTCCACAGTGTTGCCAAGAGCACCAGTACTGAGCAGGTCTGTACACAGGCCAGCGGAGCAATTGTAAAATCATTCCCCTGTTGTATCGTCGGAGAGGCTGGAGAGAAACTGGATTAGCCGCTGATGTAAAGCATCTCGCGTCTGTTCTGTAACACAGGGCGACTCATGCAAGATCTGTCCACAGCTCACTGATGAGCTCAGAAACATTGTGGGAATTCCTGGACCACCTGGCGCTAAAGGTGACACAGGACCCCCAGGAGTTCAAGAACCCGGACCACCTGTGAGTAAAGGGGAGGCAGTGGGTGAGTGGCACTGGACCAGTAAACCAGAGGCTGTGGTTATTTCTCTGGGGACATGAATTCAAACCCCACCATGGCATGAATTTAATGAATAAAAACTTATAAGCCACTCTCGGTAACGATGCTATCACTGACTATCATTGATTTTTTTTATGACAATCCGGTTAACTTTAGGGAAAGAAATCTGCTATCCTTACCCAGTCTGATTCATAAGTGACTCCAGACCCTCAGAAAACATCAGAAAAGGGTGGAGCAAGTCACTCAATTCAAGGGGAACTAGGGAATGGCTAAAAATGCCAGTTTGGTCAGCAGTGACCACATCCCATGAAAGAAAATTGAGTTTGAGTCAGAG